>CM053786.1:255304813-255934813 GCA_028749045.1 Cupressus sempervirens | reverse complement strand
CCTCTCTAATAGTATTTTGCTCACTGGGTTTTCTAAATAATCCACATATGTACCTTTCTTGATATGGCAATTTATTTGCATAAAATCTCTTTTGTTCATCCCTCTTAACCTGCCAAACCTCTAACTGACCACTAACTGAAACTATCTGGGTCCTTATGGATTTGAGGGACGATGCCAATTGAGCCCTCATTAGATTGGTTTGTCCAAATTCTTTCAACTGACCAATGAGTCCTTCTAATTTAGTTTTGCCTCCTTCTATTTCATTTATTATATTTTCTTGTGTGCCAAGCAGAGGTCTTGCAATTGGTTCAAGCTACAAAATTTGTTGTTCTTCTTAGGGAGGGTTTTGGTTTTGATTTTCTTGAGGCGTTTGAGCTTCTTGGGGATTTTTCGGTTGATTACTAACATTTCTTGATAAAAAATCAATTGAAATCTAAATAAATAAACAAATCTAAAGAAAATTTGTAAAACCCCTACAAAACAATATAAAAAAGCTACCAAAAAATATAAAAAACATATCAAACAATTCAAAATGAAATTTAGATCACATATAGCGTGCTTGTGATCTCAAATTTCATGAGCGAGGAAGCATATTGGCAAGGTGGGTGGTGAAAAGTTTGATTTTCTCCAATTTGCATACACGCTATGATGAGAAGACGTTAAAAAAAAGAGTTAAAATGAAGGGACTGTGGGTATGCAGCCCATTCACAACATTTTTCTTTTTTAAAAGTGTGTATGTGCTATTGAAAAATGAAAAAAAAGGGTGTCACCTTTTTGGCACCAAAAATCAGTGCACTTACCCATGTATAATGTTAGAATTCTTTAGAATAACTGAAAGGTGGGGGGATGGGGGGGTGGGGTGAATTAGTTATTCAAGGTCCAAATGCCCTAATAATACTTTTTCTCAAATTATAGTGAGCCCATAAACTTTTCATCCATCCAAACTTAAAATAATCATCCTAGCAAATTATAGTAAATCAACATGCAGGAATAAAACATGCAAGATCAACACATGACACAATGATTTATGTGGAAATCCAATTTGGGAAAAACCACCAGTAACATGCTACTTGATTCTCACTCTTCTAAAGTGATGCCCTGTTAAAAGCCTACCTTGTTAAAGGCTTACAACACACTATTAAATGTGACCTTGTTAGAGGATTTCACCAAACTGTTAGGAATGGGCCTGATCAAAGGACTTTAGAACATTTACTTGGAATGTCACCCTGTTAAAAGATTTACAACATGACTATTAAGCTAACCTAAGTCCATAGGATTTAATCTATCTATTACAATTGCTAGAGAGTAACAATAATGGCTTTTTGATATGATACAACTTACAACATACTTTACAAACATTTGAGCTTCTTGGGGAGGGTTTTGGTTTTGATTTTCTTGAGGCGTTTGAGCTTCTTGGGGATTTTTCGGTTGATTACTGACATTTCTTGATAAAAAATCAATTGAAATCTAAATAAATAAACAAATCTAAAGAAAATTTGTAAAACCCCTACAAAACAATATAAAAAAGCTACCAAAAAATATAAAAAACATATCAAACAATTCAAAATGAAATTTAGATCACATATAGCGTGCTTGTGATCTCAAATTTCATGAGCGAGGAAGCATATTGGCAAGGTGGGTGGTGAAAAGTTTGATTTTCTCCAATTTGCATACACGCTATGATGAGAAGACGTTAAAAAAAAGAGTTAAAATGAAGGGACTGTGGGTATGCAGCCCATTCACAACATTTTTCTTTTTTAAAAGTGTGTATGTGCTATTGAAAAATGAAAAAAAAGGGTGTCACCTTTTTGGCACCAAAAATCAGTGCACTTACCCATGTATAATGTTATAATTCTTTAGAATAACTGAAAGGTGGGGGGATGGGGGGGTGGGGTGAATTAGTTATTCAAGGTCCAAATGCCCTAATAATACTTTTTCTCAAATTATAGTGAGCCCATAAACTTTTCATCCATCCAAACTTAAAATAATCATCCTAGCAAATTATAGTAAATCAACATGCAGGAATAAAACATGCAAGATCAACACATGACACAATGATTTATGTGGAAATCCAATTTGGGAAAAACCACCAGTAACATGCTACTTGATTCTCACTCTTCTAAAGTGATGCCCTGTTAAAAGCCTACCTTGTTAAAGGCTTACAACACACTATTAAATGTGACCTTGTTAGAGGATTTCACCAAACTGTTAGGAATGGGCCTGATCAAAGGACTTTAGAACATTTACTTGGAATGTCACCCTGTTAAAAGATTTACAACATGACTATTAAGCTAACCTAAGTCCATAGGATTTAATCTATCTATTACAATTGCTAGAGAGTAACAATAATGGCTTTTTGATATGATACAACTTACAACATACTTTAGATCTCACTTCAGTTCTATTCTTTTGCTTGGCTTTAATCACTTCAGCTCTGACAGCTTGTCTTCCTCTCAAGCTTCGTCTCCTTGAGTCTTCTTACTCATCATTCCAATGCAATCATCCTTGTGGTCATCTTTCCAAACAGAGTTTTTGTGCTTTCTTCTCCTTAGCACCTTCTTTAGCACTTCATGCTTTTATGCTCGACCACCTTCTCCTCTCTTTGCTTCATGACCTTATGACTCCTTAAATAGAAATTTGGTTTGCCTTTTTCACTCAATTCTCCCTCTCCAATTTTAGGGTTTCAAATGGATTAGTTAGGATATAATGTATCTACCCCATATCTTGCTCTTATCTAGAAATTTTTTTTTAAAGTCCAGTTGTATTCTCCAAAAATGTTCTACATGGTGTTTTGTACCACCAGCTCATCATTCTTATCTTCCATTTAATTCACAGATTTCTAGATAACAACCTTGTCGACTTAGATCTGGCGAATCTTCGATTTTCAAAATAATGCAGCAACTCGGCATTATTGGTTTACTGATGCTCGACATCTCTGTGTTACTCAGCACTATTGGTTTTTTGATGCTTGGCATCTATTTCTACTTGGCACTTGATTTTACTCAGCATCTGAAGTTCACTCGACATTTGAAGTTCACTCGGCACTTGAAGTTGAACTTGCTTGGCTTCAACTAGAAATCTGTTCAACACCTACTAGCTTGCTCGGCTCCCTCTTTCTAATGAAATTTAGTGAAACTTTGTAGATGTCTTAGCTAAAACCTTACATCTTTGATATGTTTCAGTGTGCCCATTCTCTATGTCTTAGAGTATGTCATCAATACACTTTTTCATCAATGGCTTAGCTGATCCTTCTACTTCATTTCAACATCATAACTTCAACCTTTCTCTAGGTGTTCTAGTTATAGCTTATTGATTGCCTCCTCAATGTCAATCAACCACTTGATAGCATTTGGATCACTAAAGCAATTGCCATTCCTGCAAGTAGCAAGTTTGACATCAATGACAAAACAATGATTGAGAAAATTCTTTACCAGTTCCATATGACCATTCCAACAATTTTCCTCATGATCTTTTCAATAATTTCCAACAATATCCCTCTTTGGCATTGATGGCAAACCAAACTGATCAATTGATCAACTTAGTTACCACCAAAATTGTATACGTTGTCTACTATTTTCTGCTACTTTTCCTGGCTGCTTACATTCTTACTACTGATCTCATACATCTCTTTTAGTTTCTTCATTAATCTCCCTCTCTCATATATATCTCCCTTTTTCTAAGTATTGATCAGTTTTCTGCATATTTCTCCCTCTTTGAGATAAATTCCAAAGATGTAACATCTTTAACATGCGAAGTATAAGCTTTGGCTTCTTGATGTCTTCTCCCTTTGTCACCATGCTTGTGACTGATTTGGAATTTCTGCTCTTGCTGTCTTCCTCTACATCATTCTTCTAATATTTTAATGATTTGTTCCTGTTGATGCAGGGCAACATCCTTGTTGCTTTAAACTGCTTGAGTTAGGGGTATTACCCCCAACTTGCCTCTAAGATATTCATAAACATCCTTGGGCAATAGTTTGGTGAAGATATCTGCAGTTTGTTCCTTTGTGTGAATGTATTCCAACTTCACTTGTTTGTCTTCTACCAATTCTCTAACATAGTGATACTTGATTGCAATGTGCTTGCTTTTTGCATGCATTAGTGAATTTTTTGATATGTTTATAGCACTTCTATTATCACAATACAATATCATAGGTTTAGTTACCTCTTCTTTCATTCATTTCAATAGATGTGTGAGCCACACAATGTTTGTGCAATTTACTAGAGCTGCTACATATTATGATTCTGCAGTTGACTAGGATGTGCATGTTTGTTTCTTGCTAGTCCAAGTTACTAGCCTTTTTCCTAAAAATAATGCACCTCCACTTGTGCTTTTTCTATCATCAATGTTGCCTCCCCAATCTGCATCTGTATATGCATTGAGTTAAAACTTTCCATTATTTTTGTAGTATAGACCAAAGTTATCAGTTCCTCTAAGATATCTCATTATTCTTTTTACTGCTATGAGATGATTTTCTTTGGGATTAGCAGAGAATCTAGCCACTATTCCAACTGCTAATACTATGTCTGGTCTGCTATGTACAACATATTGTAGTTTTCCAATCATGGATCTGTACATTGTTTGATTAACTTTACCTGATTCATCATTTTGGACAGCTTATTTCCTATCGCCATTGGTGTGCTCACTGGTTTGGACTCCTCTAATCCAAATGTTTTAAGTGTCTCTTTGATGTACTTTGATTGTGTCACAAATATGCCATGTTTTAGTTGATGTACTTGCAATCCAACAAAATATTTGATCTCTCCAAACATAGACATTTCAAACTCATGTTTCATTTTGTCAGCAAAGCCTTTGCAAAGCACTTCCTTTCCTCCAAACACGATGTCATCCACAAATATTTTAGATATAATAATATCCTTACCTTCGTCTGATTTGATGTACATGTTGTTATCATTAGTTCTTTCAAATCCTATTTCTAATAAATACTTGTGAAGTCTCTCATACCATGCTCTGGCTACTTGTTTTAAACCATAGAGTGCTTTATGTAGTTTACAAACCATATCCCTATTGTTCTCATCAAAAAATCCCTCTGGTTGTTCAATGTAGACTTCTTCTTCCACTATACCATTTAAAAAAGTAGACTTTACATCCATCTGATAAACTTCAAAATCTTTATATGCAGCATATGCAAGTAAAGTTCTTACTCCTTCCATTCTAGCAACAAGGGCGAATGTTTCCCCATAGTCTAGTCCTTCTTCTTGAGCATAACCCTTGCATACTAGTCTAGCTTTGTCTCTAGTAGTCTCACCATTCTCATCTAGCTTGTTTCTAAATACCCACTTGGTGCCAATTAAATTCTTGTCAACTAGTCTAGGAACCAAACTCCAGGTTTTGTTCTTCTTTATTTGATCAATCTCTTCTTCCATAGCTTTGTACCAGTCATCATCTTGTAATGCACCATATACTGTCTTAGGTTCAGATTTGCTGATCAGACATGATTCATGTCTTAGTCTGTTCCTTGTCATTGGTCTTGCATCTTTGTCACCAATTATCTGTTCAACAGGGTGATGTCTTTTTACATATTTGGATAATCTTGGTTCTGTCCTTGTTTCCATGTTTGATCTTTCTGATTTAGGGTCACTATGTCCTGAGTTATCAAGTTTTTCTTCATCTATTTCATGTGTACTGACTTCAGAATCAGATTGTGCATTTCCTTCATTCTGCAACTGGGCTTCTGAATCCAACTCAGCATTCACTGGTTGTGACTCGGCTAAAACTAAATTTTTTTGTTGAGTTTCAATTTGATTGACAACATCCTCATGAACAGGCATTCCTTCATAAGAATACACAAAGGTTCTATATTCATTCATTCTCTTTGGTTCTTCAGCTTGGACTTCTGTATGCTCATCAAAGTTTACATTTGCACTTTCCACAATTTTGTTAGTGTTAGTATTCAAACACTTATATGCTTTACTTCTAGTGGAGTAACCAAAGAATATGCCTTCATCACTTTTTGCATCAAATTTTCCATTTCTAGCATCTTTAAGGATAAAGCATTTGCAACCAAATACTTTGAAATATTTTACATTGGGTGAGTGACCATACCATAATTCAAAAGGTGTTGTATTTGTACCTTTCTTGACTTGTACTTGGTTTAGTGTATGAACAGCTACACTTACAGCTTCTCTCCAGTTTTTTAGAGCAACAGTCTTTTCTATCATTAATGTTCTAGCATAGTCAATCACAGATCTATTTATTCTTTCAGCAATTCCATTCTGTGGGGGAGTTCTAGGAGCTGCCATTTGTCTTTTGATTCCTTTGTCATTATAGAATATTTTGAATTCATTTGATATGAATTCACCACCTCTGTCTGATCTCAAGCATTTCAGGCTTTTTCCTATTTCCTTTTCAACTCTAGCCACATATCACTTAAACATTTGAAAGGCATCATATTTTTGTCTTAAGAACATAACAATCATCATCTTGGAATAGTCATCAATAAACAACATTATGTGCTTATCTCCTTTATAGATTTGTACTTCCATTGGACCACATAAGTCAGTATGAACTAACTCAAGTACTTCTTTAGATGTATAGTTTTTTCTTTTGAAGCTCGACTTTGTCATCTTTCCTAGCTAACATTGTTTGCACATGATATTATCAGGCTTCTTCAATTTTGGTAAACCTCTGACTTTCTTCATTTTACTAATATTGACCAGATTGTCAAAGTTGACATGACATAGCCTTCTATGCCATAACCATTCATCATCAAATTTTGCAACAAAACAAGAAACATCATCCATATCAAGGTAGAACATATTACTTCTTGTTTGATATCCTTTTCCTATCAGTTTACCATTAGTATCATAGATTTTTGCAATTTTGTTTCCGAACTCTACTTTGCATCCTATATTGCCTAACTGTGAGACACTCAGCAAATTGTAGTTTAACCCTTCAACGTAGTATACATTATCACATGAAATTTGTTCTATAAGCTTAATGGAGCCTTTTCCTTTTATTTGACATGGAGCATTATTACCAAATCTAACACTATTTCCATCATACTGAGTAAAGTTAACGAACTTACTTTTGTCTCCTGTCATGTGATGTGAGCATCCACTATCTATGATCCACCTGTCATTTTTGTTCATACATGTTACCAATGCTATAGGTTCTTCTTCATCAGATTTGTCTTTCATGGCTACATAAACAACTTCATCATCATTATCATCAGAATTTTTTTCAACAATATAACATTTCTTACCTTTGTCTTTGTAATCTCTCTTATCATCATCTCTTCTGAATTTGTATTTGTTGCCTTCCTTGTAATCCTTTTTCTATGTACATCTGGTAGCAATATGTCCTACTTCATTGCAATTGAAACAAATGATAGGCATCTTACCTTTGAATTTTCCTTTGCCTCTGTGAAATCTTCTAGCTAGAAAAGCTTCCAATTGTTATACATCTTCCTCATCAGTGCTACTGTCGCTGGACACATATTTCATCTTTCTTCCCTTCTTTGATTTCACCTGTTCAGCATCTTTTAGTCATAGCTTGGCTTTGAAAGTAGATTCAACATTCTCAGGTCTATAGTTGTCAAAGTTAGATAACTCAAATGCAGTGAGTCTACCCACTATACCTTCAAAACTTAGATTGTTTCCTAGTACACATCTTAGTTCTTGTATTGCTGATACTCTAATAGCATAGATAGGGAGCAAGGTTCTTAAGAACTTACTATTAACATTATCTTCATCCAATTGACCACTCAAACACCTTATTGCACTTACCACTTCCTTTATTCTTGCACCATATTGAGTAGCATTCTCATTTTCCTCCATTTTCATATCATCAAACTTTCCTCTGAGACTTTCTCTTTTTGCTCTTTGGACATTCTAATCTCCTCCATAGATGTCTGATAGAGCTTTCCACATTTTGAATGTAGTGTCACATCCTTTGATATCATCAAATTCAGCATAGTTGAGTGTAGAAGCAATCTCTAGCATTGTTTGATTGTGTTCCTATTTATTTTTCAAATCTTCTGCAGTAAGAGTACCAGTTGGATCAACATGTTAAGTAACAATTGAATTTTGGGCATAATCTCCTATGGATACAAGATGTAGCTTCATCAAACTTTTCCATGCAACAATGTTGTCTTTGTTGAGCTTGGGAACTTCTCTTTTAGGCATTTTGATCTTTTTTGCTTATAGTCCCTTTTAAACTAAATCAGTAGTTTGGCTCTGATACCAATTGTTAGATTTTTTTAGAATAAATGAAGCGGGGGGGGGGGGGGGGGGGGGGTGAATCAGTTATCCAAGGTCCAAATTCCCTAATAATACTTTTTCTCAAATTATAGTGAGCCCATAAACTTTTCATCCATCTAAGCTTAAAATAATCATCCTAGAAAATTACAGTAAATCAACATGCAGGAATAAAACATGCAAGATCAACACATAACACAATGATTTATGTGGAAACCCAATTTGGAAAAAACCACTAGTAACATGATACTTGATTCTCACTCTTCTAAAGTGATGCCCTATTAAAAGCCTGCCCTATTAAAGGCTTACAACACACTGTTAAATGTGACCTTGTTATAGGATTTCACCAAACTGTTAGGAATGGGCCTGATCAAAGGACTTTAGAACATTCACTTGGAATGTCACCCTATTAAAGGATTTACAACATGGCTATTAAACCAACCTAAGTCCATAGGATTTAAACTATCTATTACAATTTCTAGAGAGTAACAATAATGGCTTTTTGATCTGATACAACTTACAACATACTTTGCACATTTTAGATCTCACTTCAGTTCTATCCTTTTGCTTGGTTTTAATCACTTCATCTCTGATAGCTTGTCTTCCTCTCAAGCTTCGTCTCCTTGAGTCTTCTTACTCATCATGCCAATACAATCATCCTTATGGTCATCTATCCAAATAGAGTTTCTGTGCTTTCTTCTCCTTAGCACCTTCTTCAGCACTTCATGCTTTTATGCTCGACCACCTTCTCCTCTCTTTGCTACATGACCTTATGACTCCTTAAATAGAAATCTGGTTTTCCTTTTTCACTCAATTCTCCCTCTCCAATTTTAAGGTTTCAAATGGATTAGGTAGGATACAATGTATCTACCCCATATCTTGCTCTTATCTAGAAAACTTCATTTAAAGTCCAGTTGCATTCTCCAAAAACATTCTACATGGTGTTCTGTGCCACCAGCTCATCATTCTTATCTTCTATTTAATTCACAAATTTCTAGATAACAACCTTGTCAGCTTAGATCTGGCGAATCTTCAATTTTCAAAATAATGCAGCAACTCGGCATTATTGGTTTACTGATGCTCGACATTTTTTTTTGCTTGGCACTTGATTTTACTTGGCATTTGAAGTTCACTCGACACTTGAAGTTGAACTTTCTTGGCTTCAACTAGGAATCTGTTCGGCACCTACTAGTTTGCTCAGCTCCCTCCTTCTAATGAACTTTAGTTAGGCTTTATAGATGTCTTAGCTAAAACCTTACATCTTTGATATGTTTTAGTGTGCCCATTCTCTATGTCTTAGAGCATGTCATCAATACACTTTTTCATCAATGGCTTAGCTGATCCTTCTACTTCATTTCAACATCATAACTTCAACCTTTCTCTAGGTGTTCTAGTTACAGCTTATTGATTTCCTCCTCAATGTCAATCAATCACTTGATAGTATTTGGATCACTAAAGCAATTGTCATTCTTGCAAGTAGCAAGTTTGACATCAATGACAAAACAATGATTGAGAACATTCTTTACCAGTTCCATATGATCATTCCAACAATTTTTCTCATGATCTTTTCAATCATTTCCAATATTATAACTCATCTTTAAGCATATATGTTATATATGTTATATATTATTATATAATAATAAATATTATATAATATATATTACATATAAAATATTTATCTTAAAGATGATTTACCATCAACAATGTATCTCCTAATAAAATCAATTTGATAGAAGCTACAACCTTAATAGAAAGTAATATTTTAATATTATTTGGATTCATTATCATTGAAATAGTTCAATTATTATAAAATTTGAGATGATGTAAATTAATGTTTTTTTAATATTATTTATATGCATATACATGTTAAAGAAAGTCGGATACAATTTTCTACCTTTAAGAGATTTAGATAGGGTAAAAAATGGACACATTTTTTAAATGTTTCATAGTAGGCCATCTTTTGGGGATGGAAAGGAGAAACAATGTGTGTGTGTGTGTGTGTGTGTGTGTGTAAGAGAGAGAGAGAGAGAGAGAGAGAGAGAGAGAGAGAGAGAGAGAGTCATATGGTAATGGCCTATCTCATTGGAGATAGCTTCATGTAAGTACAAGGTCAAAAGCCCTTGTCTCTTCCTAGCTCATGTGCTTTTGGATTATGTGTTATGCTAGCATTACTAGTCATATTAAAATATTTTTGTTTATTTTTTATTAGTAATAAAGTGCTTTATATTGATAATTTAAAAAATTTATTAGAAAGTATGATAAAGAAATAGAGATTACACAACCCATCCATATTATCAACCACCCTACCAAAAACTATTGCCCTTATACAATATGTTATTTTTTGCAAAATGGTCATAGGCTAAGAAAAAACTGAGATCATTTATGAGAGAAAGCCCTCCACATCGAACCTAAATAGATACCCCCAGGCACCTAACCCAAGAACCATTTTAAAAATTCTTCTTTGGTGAAACATGGAAGGTTATCATTGGCCATAAAAACACCATGCATGCCACAAACCAACCTTTTCTTAGGCACTACTTCTAATTCAGGAAGTAGGGATACATCAACCCCTACCATGGATGCATGTCCAACCCAAGTCGAGCAACTCAACCCCACACCACCACAATTAAGTGGCTTTGGCTACACATTAAAAATTACCACCACATACACACCGTCAAAAACTAAACCTTATCATCATCCATCCTAGAACCCTTTTAGTAAAGCCTCACTAAAATCTTCCATTGAATCCTTGATGTACCATCCTCACTCACTAGTGCATTTGACTTTACTAGTATCATTTTTGTCCTTCCTCACCACCCTATCAATCACCATCATTCATGCTTGATGATTCACATGAACAAAGGACAATAATTTACACCATCCCTATTGTGCATTAGGAAGATGAACTTCCCTAGGGGAATCTAAATACCATACTAGCATGGGTTGCAACTCACCCATACCAATACCAATCAAATTACAAGAATGGCATTCCATGTGAATACCGACACCCAACTCTTCTCTTTGAACTATGTGTTGAATGCCACCACTCCATTTTGTCTCCCCACAAGCTCTAGCTAAATACATCAGCTCTAGATTGGAATCATTTTCCATCAAAGCTAATGCCAAAATCAAAGAGGAGATATCTAGATTTGAACTTTGCCTCCAATCTATCACCAAATAGTCTTCTCTAAAGAGAAACTTCTAGGCCTCCTAGAACATATCATCATCAAGCTTAAATATATTCCTCACTTAGGTAACTATGATCAACCCTTTCAAAGAAGGAATCTTCCCATCAGTTGTCAAAGAAAAATTGTATTCCATCTCTCTGCACCTAAACTATGTTTGTTATCAGCCTCTCTAATATTTCACATTGAAAGGAATGCTGAGTACAAATTTGTAAACATCTACCAAAGCTTCGAGAAGGATCAATTCCCAAATATTACTTTCATTATTACTAAAACCTATTCAATCTCACACACACATGCTAAAGGCATAGACTCTTAATTGTCCATTGTCACTCCACCTCCATCTACAGATGGGATGATTATTGGAAGATAGTTGGAAGCATGGATGCTGATGATATTCCTATGGGGGAGTATTGTAGATATGTTATTATGATGATATGTTACATTCATGACTGAGTTTGTCATTGATGTTAACGTAGCAGTTTTCTATAGTATCTGACATAAGAATAGCAGAAAGATCAAGTTGGTACAGATGGCTAGTTGAGTATTCTCACTATCCAAAGTTATGGTAGATACTTATGAGTATCTAGTATATGTAGTTAATGTCAGATAAAGAAATGTTAAGTCTAGAAGAAGTTATGTAAGTTTTGGTGATGTCTATTATAGTAAACTTGATATATCTCTTAACATAATTGTTATTTTGAGAATCAAGGTTGAGAATGTGTAGAAGACATGTTGATGATGATGTGGTCAAGATCTCTCATTATAATATCACATGTATGGAAAGATATTCAAGTTACAAGGCAAAAGCTTAATGTTATCACTATATTCAAGTTACAAGGTAGAAGATTAATGTTATCACTAAATGTAATGTGTTCTTGATGGGGTCCTATAATAATTAATTGAGAAGGTCTAACAGTCGAATCAAGGAATTTTTTTATAGAATCAGTATAAAGGAAGGGCATTTTCCTTTATCATGTGTATCTAATAGAAGTGATAGTAAGTAGTAGAGAGAGAAGAATGCAAAGTTGAGCAGAGTAGAGAGAAAGTGAAGGAAACTTCATTGCTGAGGTTTTGATCAGTGATATGAGGTTTGATATTTGAATCTAAGGTTCATGACCTAGTCTACAAGGTTTGACAATGATTGATTTAGTTGATAGAACAAAGGAAAGGAGAACATAATAGTAAATTGCATGTTTGAGTAGTGAGATCTTCTTCTAGTTGAAATTTTATGTTTGGGTAGTGGGCTCTTCTTGCATACATTATACTACAACTCCTAACTAGGTTGGCATAACTCCTAATAGAGATTCAAAGTCTCCTAATCAGGACTCATTGTACTAAATTTTGTAATAGACTCCTAATAGGGTCCATCCTCTAACAAGGAATATTTATATTAGTACATCATCATGTGGGCATCATTCCCACCAAGGTTTTCCCTCTGATCAAGGATTTTCCTAGTGAACATATTTGGTGTAATTTTCTATGTGTATCTTATTATGATTGTTTTTTACTTCGGTTTAATGGTAAAGTTTTGTTAAAGAAGATAATATTTTAATTTTTTGATAATTGATTCACCCCTCTCCCCTTAGTTTTATGGGTGGACTTTTGTTTCTAACAATTGGTATCAAAGTATTAGGTCCTTTAAGATAAAGTTTAACAACTTTTGGAGATCCATGGCAAGAATGTTTAGGAAACATAGTCTGAAGTTGAATGGAATTAATTATGAAAACTAGAAGGAAAAGACAAAGACACATTTGTTGTGTATGGGTCTAGGATATCAGATCTTGATAAAATTAGTGAAGACAATCATTGCTGAAAAAGATTTGGAAAATTGTATCGAGGATGAAAGAGATCTTTTTATGTGCAACATGAAAGCTAGAGAAGCACTATTGACTACACTTCCTACAATCAAGTAAAATCACTTATTATTTTACATTTGACTTGGAAAGCTTTGAAAAATAGTTTTGAAGGGGATGCACATTCTAAGAAGTTGAGGTTACAAAGTTGGATCTATGCTTTTCAAGATGCTAAAATAATGGAAGATGGATTTGTAAGAATATATATCTGTAGAATATTTGAAATTACTACAGGTATTAAATATCAAGGAGGAACCAAAGAAGATGATGAGATTATATGGAAGATATTGAAGACTTTAACGTGACCATTTAGCTCAATAGTTCAACTGATACAATGTTGATATCTTGTACCAAAGATTTCACAAAGGAGACATTGCTTGGAAGACTTGAAGTATTTGAGAATGAGCTTAGACAGTCTAGAGAAGTTACCAAAACTATAACAACTTTAGTGCCTTGAATATTTGACCTAGTTTATCAAGGAGCACACGTGGTAGAGGAGATTTTTCTAGCAGCAATAGATATGATGAGGACACAAAGATTGAAGAAGTAGTAGCCCTTCTAGTAAGAAGAGAAAAAATGGTAAGAAAATCTTTAAATGTTGGACTTGTGATGAATATGGTCCTTATGAATCTAAGTTTCCTAAAAGAGAGAAAACATAAAAGGAAATTACAAACCTAGAAGAAATAGAGAGTGTTTGTATACAAATGAAGAAAATGATTATGATGAACAAGTGGTAAGTGCTAGTGACGATGAGATGGGATCTATGACAATTAAAGAAGAAAGTCCAGAGAAAGTAGCTTTGGTGTCATAGGTTGAAAATAAATCTAATTGGATAATTGAAAATGATTGTTCAAATCATATTAATAGATATATGAACAAGATTTTTTAATTCAAAAGTCAAGATGGATGCATTGTCAGAGTTGGAAACAATGCAGCATGCCAAGTTAAAGGTATTGTGTCTATAACTCTTGATGGTAAAACTAAAACTGAGGATGTATATTTTTTTGATGGTTTGAAGTACAATCTTTTGATTGTTGGACAACTAATGGACAAAGGTTATCAATTGTAGTTCACAAATAAGAGATGTATGATCAAAGATGAAGATGGATAGGTAATTAGAACATGAACAAGATCTAGAGGTAATGTATTTCTGTTGAATCCTACTAAAATGACATGTTTGGTTGCAAAAGTAGACGATAGTTGGTTATGGCATAAGAGATTTTGTCATCTAAACTTTGATAGTATTGTGAAGACTAGCAGTATGTTTGCAATTAGAGATTTTCCAAAGATTGTAAAACCTACTGACACAATTTGCAAGGAGTGTGTGTTGGCAAAGCATAACAAATTCTTTTTTCCCTGCAAGAAGTTTACTACTATAGAAAAATTGGAGATTGTACACATTGATCTCAGTGGTCCTAAAAAGACTAAAGGATTCTATGGTTAAAGGTATTTTATGATTCTAGTTGGTGACTTTTCTAGAATGATGTGGGTTGCATTTCTTAAAGAGAAATCTGAGGCATTTGATATGTTCAATATATCCAAGAATAGAGTTGAGAATGAATCTGATATGAAGATTAAATATTTAAGATCAGATAGAAGAGGAGAATTTACCTCAAATGAGTTTAACATGTTTTTTGAAGAAAATGGAATCAAAAGATAGTTTTTAGCTCCGAGAACCCTTGAACAGAATGGCATTGCAAAGAGAAGGAACGAGTTAGTTATAGAACCAAGAAGAGCCATGCTAGCTAAGAATGATGTATCTAAGATGTTTTTGAGAGAATCTCTAAATACAACAGTCTACACTATGACCAAAGTGCAAGTCAAGAAAGATAGAAACAAGACCCCTTATGAACTATGGTTTGGTTACTCATCTACAGTTAAATATTTCAAAAATTTTGGTAGTAAGTGTTAAATCAAAATAGGTGATGATATTGGTGAGTTTGATGGTAGAAGTGATGAAAGTATGTTTCTTGGGTATTCATTGAAAAGAAAGGCTTATAGATGTTATAATCTAAGAACAAAGACTATTATGGAAAGTGAAAATGTATGAATTGATGAAAAATTTAGGGTACAAGAGAGGATAGTTGATTACAATTCAAATGATTATGTTGTTACTAAGCCAAGGAATGATAAAGTATTTCTTGAGACTAATAATGATTTGCAGAATGAAGGAGAGCTAAGGTAGGAAAAAATCTTAGAACCCTCAGTAGATCAAAGAGTTGAGACAACAACTCCTACTTTAGGAAATAATATGATAAAAAATCACCCATCTGAGTAGATCATTAGAAGCAAAGATAAAGTTGTGATGACAAGAAGAAAAGTCAATGAAGAACTATGTTTGATATCTCAAAGTAAACCTAAGAATGTAGATGCAACATGTAAATATGATTATTGTAAACAAGCTATGAAAGAGGAATTGGATCAGATAGTAAAGAATGATACATGGGAATTGGTTCCCAGACTAGTAGACAAGAATGTGCTAGGAACTAAATGGGGATTTAGAAAAAAGATGAATGAGCAAGAAGAAGTTGTATGGAACAACACAAGAGTGGTATGTAAAGGTTATTCACAGCAAGAAGGAATAGACTATGATGAGACCTATGCTATAGTGGCTAGAATAGAAGTAGTAAAGTTATTCTTAGCCTATGCAGTACAAAAGAAATTCAAAGTATATCAGAAGAATATCAAGTTAGAATTTTTGAATGGAGAACTTGAAGAAGAGGTATACATTGAATAGCCTAAAGGTTGGTCTTTGAAAAATGACAAAGACATAATATGCAGATTGAAGAAAGCATTGTATCACTTGAAGCAAGTACCTAGAAACTAGTATGCGAGGTTGGATAAGAATTTGATAAAGCTTGGATATAGCAAAGGTATGGAAGGTAGTAATTTATATTAGAAAGAAAGTGATGATGATTTGATGATTTTGGTAATATTTTTTGATGATATCATATTTGAAGGAAATGATGAGGAAAGTGAAAAGTTTGTAGAAGAAATGAAGAGAGAATTAGAAATGAGTATGATAAGAGAAATGAAATATTTTCTAGGATTGTAGCTTGTATAGAATAAAGAAGTAATCTTTGTTTCTTAGACTAAGTACTTGAAGGATTTATTGAAAAGGTTTGGTTTGGAAACATGTAAGCCCATTGGAACACCTATGGTAACTAGACACAAGTTATCTACAAAGGATGAGACACCTATTGTTGAGCAGAAGAAGTACAGATCTATGATTGGCGGTTTGCAATATTTGACTCAAATAAGGCTAGATATAGAAAAATGTAGTTGGAATTTTTTCAAGATTACAGGCTGATCCTAAAGAAGCAGATTATGCAGTATTTAAAAGGATATTTAGATACCTGAAAGGAACATCATAGTTTGGATTGTGATATGAAATATTTAATGATTTTACTCTAACTACTTATACTGATGTTGATTAGGCAGGCATTATGGATGATAGAAAGAGCACCAATGGTGGAGTCTTCTTTCTTGAAGGAAGATTGGTTTCTTGGCTAAGCAAGAAATAAGATTGTAGATCACAAAGTATAATAGAAGTAGAATATGTAGCAACAAAAAACAATTGCAATTAAGTTGTTTGGATGAAGTAGATTCTGAAAGATATAAGGATATAATTTAGTGAACCTATTGTCATACATTGTGAGAACACAAACATAGTAAATATTTTTAAGAATCTAATGTTGCATTTAAAGACTAAGCACATTTCTATTAAGTATCACATGTTGGGAGAGAAATTTGTAGAAAAGGAAATTAGATTGGAGTATTTGAGTACTAAAGAGAAGATTGTAGATATATTGACTAAGCCTCTTCCCAAAGGGACTTTTGAGTATTTGTGAGATAGGGTAGCGGTTATACCCCTCCCTATATTAGAGTAGAAGATGCAAGGATGCATCAGTCTAGTGTAATAGACAACCATTTTTTGTCTAGACTGAATGCTGATGCTTCCTATAAGAAGGAGTATTTGTGATGGATAGAGTCATCTAAGACTCTTGTCAGATGTTGTTTTGAACAATTTATTTGGACACTTGAGCTAGTAAGAATCAATTGTTACAGATTTTTATGTAGAGAAGTTGGTTGTTGAAACCTTTGATATTGATGTTAATGGGGGAGAATATCAACATGAAAAACATCATTTTCATGTCCCCTTTTCAAATAATTAAAAAATAATAATCTTTGCTAAGGCAGGCAGGCCCAAGAAAATGAAGTTTCATAAAAAGGGGGTTAATCTTTGGAAACCGTTGGACTAATAAATGAAAATTATTATTAAAATATGTTTCATTAACCTCTCTTGGATGTGAGTTACAGTTATGCCCTCTTTTAAGGGGTTTTGGAGGCATTTTGGGCTCATTCCAGAACTTGATTTTGCTGATTTCTTTGTTATTCTTCAGAGGTTGCCAAACCTGTGGAGAAGGAGACCCAAGAACGGGAGTTTGCAGGTTTCCAGGGAGACCCAAGAATGGGAGTTTTCAGGTTTCTAGGAAGGCTAAGGACGGGAGTTTGAAGCCATTCCATGTGCATGCTCATACAAAGTTTGCCTTTGTGCTGAACAATGTAGATTTGTGGGTTTTTGGGTGTGTTTTTTGCATGAGTTTGGTGTTTTCAGTTGAGCATTTCATATCAGTTTTGGTTGCTGCTGTGTTTCAGACTTTAAGCTGTTAAAATATTTTTGAATATATGTATTGGGACATGATTAAACTTCTGAGATAGTTTATTAGTGTTTTTGTTGTGTTTCCGGGCATTTTTGTGTTAATTTCGGGAGCCTGATGAGCATAGTTTTTGTCCTACATTTGTGAGCTGTTGTGTAAAGGTTATACAGATATAGAAATGAAATTTTATAGGATATTATGCTGCTCAAATTTCTATAAAAATGTCTACTTTCATATTTATTAATAACAGGTGAAGCTGTGAAGCTTTTTGGCACTATTTTCGGCATACCCGATTTGGGCTTTCTTGAGAAATTTGGTGGATCTTTGTGATATTGGTTGTTTGATCTTAAAGATCTGATTAAAGGTTGGAAATATCATATAGAATCAGAAAAGGGAAATTTCAGTGATATCAGAGCCATGATCTTGCTAGCCTGAGGGTTTGTAGAAGTTGCAGGTCAGTTTTGACAACTACCCAGATCTTGCATTTCAGTTTTGAGAACTACCCAAATCTTGCATGTCATAATTTATGGTTGCTTGTTGCTTCTAATCAGATACATGTCAAAATTTATGGTTTCATGCTACTTCTAATCATTTTCATGTTAGTTCTTGGTGAATTTGGTGGTTGTAGAAGTTTGCATGTCAATTTTGACAACTACCTAGATCTTGCATGTTATAATTTGGTGGTTGCATGTTGCTTCTAATCAGTTGCATGTCCAAATCTATGGTTGAATGCTACTTCTAATCATTTTCATGTTAGTTCTTGGTGAATTTGGTGGTTTTAGAAGTTTGCATGTCAGTTTTGACAACTACCCAGATCTTGCATGTCAGTTTTGATAGCTACCCAGATCTTGCATGTCAGTTTTGACAACTACCCCGATTTTGCATGTCAGTTTTGACAACTACCCAGATCTTGCATGTCATAATTTGGTGGTTGCATGTTGCTTCTAATTAGTTGCATGTCAAAATATATGGTTGCATGCTACTTGTAATCATTTGCATGTTAGTTCTTGGTGTTTGAAGAAGTTATATCCTATTGGGGTTACACTCTACTTTATCCAGAATGGACAGGTATAGTACAGAGTCTCAGAGGACACGATCTTAGACAATTGATATCCAGAGTCAAAATAGTAGAAAGGATGGTTATTTAGACGTTCGAGATAAACTTATGAAAATAAGCCATGACATGTCTGAACAGTTGGTTGAGCACCACCGTATAATGAATGACATGTTGTCTGACCCAGCTAAGGTGGATAAGTTGACTGGATTTCAATTTGGTAGATTTTCTCACAGGATAGATGACACAATTCCCAAGAACTTGCATGAGGAGTTTGAGAAACTAGCTGATAGCCAGGTAGAGGTCTCAGATTCTACTTTTCCACAGGAGGTGGTGGGAAAGGATATTACACAGATTAATAGTAACGATCAACTTGATACTCAAATTGAGACAATTGTTTAGAGGTCGTCAAAGGGTGATGCCACATGTATTCAGGATGGTATAGTTACAACAGGCAGTGACTATAGTGTAGTGGGTTCAGATGATGATTATGAGGATGTTGTTGTGCAAGATGGAGAGATACTTGGTAGAGATGAGTAGACATTGAGCATTCATGACTTTGCTGAGAAAGAGTATCAGGCACAGTTAGATGCTTCATCACATGAGGTTGAGGCAAGTAGTACTTCACATGATTTATTCCGCCAGCTGAAGGTGAGTGAAGATAGTATTTTGACTTCATTATCTCATCATGATAGGTATGTGGAGTTAGTTGGTATTGGTCATATTACTCAAGTGAGGATTTTGCTTGAGTTACCAGCTGATTCTAGTTTACAGATATGGACTCAAGATTGTTATATTGGCATTTGGGATTCAGTTGACAGGAGATCTTTAACACTTTTTGGTAGCAGTGTTTGTTTGGGTGGTATCATGGATTTGATTAGCAGATTGCACGGTGTTGTCTTTTCTTGTGCTAGCAGCTTGTCCAATGTTGGTATTAGTTTTTATACACTGGTGTTGGGCTTTGTTCATATATCCAGTCGACCATACTTGCTGGAATGTGTTGATGATCTTTCATATTTGGCAGTGTGTACAGATGATTCCCAAGATCATATTGGCATTGATGACATCTAGGAGGATGCAGTGAGCAATTTTGAAGACTTAGTTTCTTTGGGTACAGAGGAGTTGGACAGCAGTGCTACAGTTTTTGATACTACATATATTGATATGAGCTTTAAAGTTGATTCACAGGACATGGATGGTAATACTCTAGAGACTAGTAACTTTGAGGATACTCCTTTAGACAGTGCATCAGAGGAGGTTTGTAGGAGACAGTCAAGCAAGTGCCATCATGTGTCTAATCAGTTGAGAGTTAGTGACCGACACATTGCTATCACTTGCCAGCATTTCGATGCTACTCGTCAGTTGTTAGAAGTTTATGGATGGGGTTCTCCTACTAGTGATGAGAAGGAAGGCAGTTATCTTTCCTTGACAGAGATCCACTCTTTATGGGAGGCTATTCAGATTTTGAGACAGAATTATATGCAGTTGGTAGCCGACAGAGATTATCTTATGGAGTGGGGCAGTACATCATATGATGCATTGTTGGCCAAGGAAGATAAGGTGAGTGAGCTTACTAAGCAACTTGAGGTGACTTCTAAGATTCTTGAGAGTACACAGTTGGCTTTCAAGGAGTCACAGTTTCATTTGGCTAAGGTGACCATGGAGTTAGAGCGACTACAGTCTTTACCTAATTCTATACAGTCACAAGCTATGGTGTTTGGTGATCCGAGGATGTCCATGGCCAAGATTGTCAAAGAAAATGGAGATGGGGATGCATCCATCCTTGATACCAACATTGGCATATTAGGTTCATTCCCACTAGAGTCAAGTTCAGTTCAGTTGGGTGTTGTAGCAGATTGTTGTATGCCTGACATGGCGGTGGCCTCTAGTACTGATGGCACGAAGACTAGAGATGTATCAAAGATCATGTGTGATGTTGGTGAGTCGACAGTTAGCATCATTCCTGCTAGTAATACTACTCCCTTGGTGATATCTTCAGAGGTAGTAGTCAGTTCCAACATGGTTAATGATCAATTGTAGTTAGTTTCATCTAGATTACAATCTGAGCCACTTACTGAGATTGGTGAATTCTATCGGGATTACACTGTGAGGTACGCTCATCGATTTACCTTTGATGACCATGTTGATGAGATGATGATACAGAGATGTACTTTGGTTCCTAGTGCTTATCATCAGTTATGGGATAGTTTGATGCCTCAAAATGAGAGTTGTGATGGGCATGACATGGTGATAGGTTTTGCAGTTGATAGCTTGATAATATGTGACTTAGAGCAGGAGTTTGGGAGTGATGCTTCAGTGGGTGTTGTTATTGATTCTACTCATTTGGCTATGACATCTCCTGACTTAGCTAGTGATCAGTCACAGTGGGTTGTATCACTTGTTCATGGTGAGCTATTGACTGAGGTTGGTTTTTTTAATCAGCATTATATTGCAAGGTATGTACATCAGTTAGCATTTGATCCTTGTTTTGAGGACTTGATGGCAGGAAAATTTGGTTTGGATTCAATTTCTTACTCTTTATCTTGTAATGTCTTTTCACCATCAGCAGTGCATGGGAGTTATGGTTATGAGATAGTGGCCAGTGATTTGCAGAGTTGTGTTGACTACAGGAGTTGTATAGTGTGTGGATTCTCCATACTTGGTACAGTTTCATTCGAGAGCGTTCACCATTCTTGCAGAGTTGGATTGTACATTCTGTATAGGCCAGTGGAATGTGTTGATGGTATTTGCCATGAGCCTGTGTTAATTGGTAGTAGTATAGTTCATGACTACATTTGGGATCCAGGTGGATTGATTGGTTTATTGTTCAGCCATTGCTTGAGGACAAGCAATTTTTGGGAGGGGAGGACTTGTCATGTCCCCTTTTCAAATAATTAAAAAATAATAATCTTTGCTAAGGCAGGCAGGCCCAAGAAACTGAAGTTTCAGAAAAAGGGGGTTAATATTTGGAAACCGTTGGACTAATAAATGAAAATTATTATTAAAATATGTTTCATTAACCTCTCTTAGACGTGAGTTACAGTTATGCCCTCTTTTAAGGGGTTTTGGAGGCATTTTGGGCTCATTCCAGAACTTGATTTTGCTGATTTCTTTGTTATTCTTCAGAGGCTGCCAAACCTGTAGAGAAGGAGACCCAAGAATGGAAGTTTGCAGGTTTCCAAGGAGACCCAAGAACAGGAGTTTGCAGGTTTCCAAGAAGGCTAAGGATGGGAGTTTGAAGCCATTCCATGTGCATGCTCATACAGAGTTTGCCTTTGTGCTGAACAATGTAGATTTGTGGGTTTTTTTGTGTGTTTTTTGCATGAGTTTGGTGTTTTCAGTTGAGCATTTCATATCAGTTTTGGTTGCTGCTGTATTTAAAACTTTAAGCTATTAAAATATTTCTGAATATATGTATTGGGACGTGATTAAACTTCTGAGATAGTTTATTAGTGTTTTTGTTGTGTTTTCGGGCATTTTTGTGTTAATTTCGGGAGCCTGATGAGCATAGTTTTTGTCCTACATTTGTGAGCTGTTGTGTAAAGGTTATAAATATCTGGAAATGAAATTTTATAGGCTGTTATGCTACTCAAATTTCTGTAAAAATGTCTACTTTCAGATTTATTAATAACAGGTGAAGCTGTGAAGCTTTTTGGCACTATTTTCGGCATACCCGATTTGGGCTTTCTTGAGAAATTTGGTGGATCTTTGTGATATTGGTTGTTTGATCTTAAAGATCTGATTAAAGGTTGGAAATATCATATAAAATCAGAAAAGAGACATTTCAATCATGAGGGAGAAGATCATGGAGAAGAAGTACAACATGGAATGATAGTTTGATAGAAAGAACATTGAGGTATATTAATGGGGAGAATGATTGATGAAGAGGATTTGAAAAGAAAGATGGATAGTATTGTGTTGGTATTCTTGGAACTAGATATTTTTCATCTATGTTGCCATCAATGCCAAAGGGAGAGATTGCTGAAAGCATGAATTCTGATGATATTATGATGGGAGAGTATTGTAGATATTTTAATATGATGATATGTTACATTAATGACTGAATTTGTCATTGATGTCAACATAGCAATTTTCTATAGTATCTGACAGAAGAATAGCAGAAAGATCAAGTTGGTATGGATGACTAGTTGAGTATTCTCACTATCTGAAGGTATGGGAGATACTTTTGAGTATCTAGTATATGCAACTAAATTTAGATGAAGAAATGTTAAATCTGGAAGAAGTTATGTATGTTTTGGTGATGTCTATTCTGAGATAGATTTTATAGAGGCATGTTCTAGAAAACTTGTCATATCTATTAGTAGAATTTTTATTTTGAGAATTGAGGTTGAGGATGTGTAGAAGACATGTTGATTATGACGTGGTCAAGCTCACTCATCATAATATCATGTGGATGGAAATATATTCAAGTTGCAAGGTGGAAGATTAATGTTATCGCTAAGTGTATCATGTTCTTAATGTGGTCCTATAATAATTAATTGAGAAGATCTAATAGCCAACTTAGGGAATTTTTTTATGGACTTATTATAAAGGAAGGGAATTTTCCTTTATCATGTGTACCAAAGATAAGTGATTGTAAGTAGTAGAGAGAGCAGAATGTGAAGTTGAGCAAAGCAAAGTAGAAGTGAAGGAAACTTCATTGCTGAGGTTTTGCTGAGTGATCTTTCTATTTGGATCCAAGGTTTGTGACCTATTCTACAAGATACAATAGTGATTGGTTTGGTTTATAGAACAAAGGGAAGGAGAACATAACAATAAATTGCATGTTTGAGTAGTGAGCTCTTCTTGTAGTTAAAATTGCATGTTTGGGTGGTGGGCTCTTCTGACATACATTATACTAAAAATCATAATAGGGTTGGAATCTCTTAATAGGGATTCAAAGTCTCCTAATAGGGACTTTTTGTACTAAATATTGTAACAAACTCCTAATAGGGTCCATCCTCTAGCAAGGAATATTTATATTAGTACATCATCTTGTTGGCATCATTCCCACTAGGGTTTTCCCTCTGATCAAGGGTTTCTCTAGTTAACATATCTGTTGTAATTGTCTATGTGCATCTTATTGTGGTTTTTTTTTACTTTGGTTGAATGATTAAGTTTGGTTAAAGAAGATAGATGTTTTAATTTTTGGATAATTGATTCACCCCCCCTCTCTCAGTTATCTTGGTGGACTATTATTTCTAAGAATGACTACTTTTTGAATTTTTATCTGTCATGAAGGATCCAACTTATATGTGTCAAAATCCCAAAAATACTCCATAAGAACTAAGTTTTCCATATTGGCAAAGAGTTAATCACCTTATTGTCTTTCTACATACAAGGACCACCTTTGGCAAAAAAATGATTGTCAATTTTGCTATTACATCTAAACTTACCATCTCAATGACATAATAGGGGGATTCAAAAAATATCACCTAAGAAAGGAATTTTAGGTTACCAATCCTCACCATAATGTTTATCATGATGATCAATGTCATATAGTAAAGGAGATGATTTTAAACAAAACAATGTCATTTGTGGTCATTCACAAGTTCAAATCCAAAGGTTGGATTTGGATTAAGTCTTCCTTGATTTCTATTTTCTCATGTAAAGGACCCACCACATCCACCTTTGAAAGTTTTTCTTCTAGGGAATTAGCCTCTCTTAGTACATGAGATGGGAATGAATCATCAAATAAAACTATATAATTGGGTATACAGGATGCACCTTGCCTACATCAAGGATTCTATCTATCGGGTGTGTAAGTAGGAGTTTTCTTATCACAGTAATCATTTCAATAAAGAATCAACATGATCTCACCAAAAATAGGGATACGATTTTTTATAAATGGGAAATACTAGGGAAGGGGGGATGGGGGGTGAGTTAATAACTCACAAACATTTTCCCAACTATGGATATCTTTAATAATCATTAAAAATGCACATATGAATAAACCAAAAAGTGAACATAGTAGTAACACAATGCAACTCATAACACCATTATTTATTAACTAGGGAAAACCTAGCAAAGGGAAAATCCCAGTGGGGATGGTACCCATAAAATGATCCACTAATAAAAATTATCCTGTGAAAGATATTAACCTTGTTAGGAGTCGATTACATCTTTATAGTGTATATGTCCCTTTTATAGGCTAGGGTTTGTTAGAAGCCTCAACCCTATTAGGATTCGGTATTATAATTTAAAAATTATGAAATTTAAGTCCACTACCAAATCATGCAATTACAATGATATTTTTTGTACACAAAAGGTATAGATACATAAACCTTTTGACAATGTTGATATCTTCAATATCCAAATTTTCTTTTTTAGCTCTTTTTACATATGTTCACATATTCTCTAACATAAAGTTTCCATCATATGCCAAGGATATTTCAATGTCCAAAGACATCATAAAACTTCACATATAGCAATTTTTCTTTTATGCCTTTATGTTCTTTCCTATTAGCCTTTAAGTCTTCACATTTGTCCCAAAACACCAAATTAATCTTTCCTAAGTTAGGGTTAATGTCTAGGATGTTGTACTTAATTATTGAAGTAATTATTTTGGTAAACCAAAATAATTCCTTAACACAAATTATCATTTACTTGCCTCTGCTATGTTCTTCCTAGACATGACTATAATTAATAAAATTTTAATAATAGTTTATGTACATCTCATCATGACATGCGCTATGAGATTTAGGATTGTCATACCCTAATCTACCTTTCCTCAAAAGTGCACATGCCAATTCACTCTCTATGAACTTTACAAACCAAAAATTTGTTAGAACAATGCTCACTTAATATAGATGATATGTTTCCATAAATGATAACCTTAATGTATTTCTATATTCATCTCCTAGCCAAATTTCCAACAATACCTTGATGCATTAAAAGGTCAGAGAATCCCTAGAGGAAATGTTCTAGTCCCTAGCAAATAACCACATAGTAGAAGAATATTAATAAATCAAAGTTTTAGATCAAAATAACAAAAATTATCATTATAGAATCGTAATATTTTTATCGAACATTCCTAGATGTATGGCCTTCAGGGTTATGGCCAAATACAAAATAATTATAATAGCAATTCTGGAAAACCTTGCAAGATCCAAACACTGCTTAGTCCAGACATACAATATGTTAGTAACACTAGGAAGGGTTTAAATTTGTGCTCGTAAGCCACCATGAAACCTTTTTGTTTCCCAAGAACACACTTACTACTAGCTCTGTTGAAATTCACTTCTCCCAGCTACTCCATCTTATCATTTTGAAAATGAATGAATCTAGACAAGAAAAGACACTCATACTAAAAAATTCCACAAGTCGGCCTCATAAGTTACATTAAATAAACTCTCAAGCCATGTAAGTCGACTGGGAAACATATGTTAAATACATATAAAATAACTAAATACTTAGGATAAGCCAAAGTTTTGCAATGCTTAACTTACTTATATGACAACATAAAAGTATGCACCCTTAGATATAGGTCTACCTATCATGCAACGATCCAAATCAAAGAGTGCATGAGCCAACTCCCATTGATTGGAGATTACAGAGGAAATCTTCAAGGTTTACCAATAAATGAGGAACATGTTACCAACAACCACAAAAAAGGATTGGAATCCAACATGGTTAATAAAAACTTCATGTGCACTTAGGACAAGTTGCACCAATGTACATCAAATACATCACCAAATGCACAAACTATAAGTAGACAAATTTGAGCTTGATGCTCCCACATATTGGATTTTTTGACTACCCTAGGATAGTCCTACATTAGACACCCCAAGTGAATAAAACATATATTGTTAATAGCTAGGAGAGCATCTTTTGAGGTTCAACACATAAATCCCAAACTGGTTCTTCACATACATTACATCAAGGGAATTAGAACAATGAGGAGCAACACATATATCAAAGGCATATATAGAATGTTTCAGAGGCATATTTTATGACAATGACAATAGAATCATATTAGAGGCAATGATAGAAAGTTTCAAACTAAATATTATTTACAATGCAAATATTAGAATCATATCATCACAAGCTCATGCACATGGAATTGGTGTTTATATATACAAAGATATCTCTTTTAAGCTTCTTATTACATATTAGCACAACAAAAAAGCTGTTCTAGTTGCATATATTTTGCAGAATCTAAATAATAAAACAATAAAAATCACTCAACCCATGCTAAGTAACAAGCCAAAACCTAGTTCAATTAGTGTAGTTTCTCATTAACTAGGTTGATTACAAATTCCTATAGAACTATCATCAGATTAGGTACAATAAAATGGACAATCAACTGTTCCTAGCTAGCATTAACTTGATTGGTCTATTTAGACCCATTTATTATTGTGACAAGCTATTAAACATAACAATTTAAGGAGTGAGTTAGGATGTATATAGGTTAACCTTACATTAAGTATAAACTACAACACAAAGGTTGCACTAGGGTATTAAAGGATTGTAATTTTGGGTAAAAGTACAAAGATGTCTCACCTTTTAGGATGACTTATCAAAATGACCAAAATTGTGTGTTTCTATCCAAAAATTAATTTTTTTCAAACATATGATCTAGATAAATTCATTCTAGCTGAGTTATATATGATCTCACACTTTTCCAATTAGAAATGTCTACTAAATGCATATTTTATACTAATTTGTATCCAATTACTAAAGAAATAAAATTATTTCAAAAAAAGAACATTTCTATAATGCTTACTATTTTATATGATATCATTTTAGTCACATATAAACACCATTTTATAGAGCTCAAATTCAAGAATATTCTCATATAGACTTTATAGTGTTTTAATTATATATAGTATATTGTAATTAAAAAATTCTATAAGCACGTATTTTAACACTCAAAAAGATGTTGATTTTGAGAAAGAAAATATATCACATCATATGAATAAAATTTAAAAATTAATATTATGTTCTAGAGGAGAAAGTCCTCTTTCACAATGCATAGTTTTTGTTCAGGTCAGAATAGATTTGTTTTGGAAAATGTGGTGGGAGATGAAAATGATAAATTTTATTTGAGTTGGATTTTGAATCATTATAAAAGAGAAAATATAGGTCTAAAGCCAATTTTTATTTTTGATTTTTATAGCTATATATGTTATCTATAGCATGGTTTGAGTTCAAATGGAAATAAGTTTATTTTCATAAAGTTTTGTGGTGGCAACTAAACCCATAATTTTTAGCATTTTTTGGCAACTAAAATATTATCTATAAAAATTAGGAAAATTTATCAATTCTTATTCCAAATAATTACTAAAAATTATAATGCTAAACTTCACCTATTTCTACACATTTCATTAGTTTATGTCATTTTCAAAATCTAAATAATAATACTAGTTTTATGTCATTAGAGGTGAATAGTTATACTTTTGTTAGCCTTTTCATATACAAAAGGGTGACATAGGTTTGTGCTTTTACCCTTATAGAAAACTACCTGATTTGCCTAAGTGGGTGTATGATGGTGAAGACATGTATTAGGTGAGTAAAGCTCACCAATGGTTATAGGAATATAGCTACATCAAAAAAATTAGAAACCAGAACTACATATTCATTTGAGTGAGTAGTTCAAGAGTCTTGATCTTATGTATACAAGTTTGTAGGTAGCTTGGTAGGTAGAGTATGCCTCTAGTGTGTAGATGCCTTGGACATAGTTAGGTAGCACTTAACCATGTATGTATGTATGTATTTATTTATTTTTATTTGTATTTATTTCACTTGGAATGAGTACCATTTAATTCACTTGTAATGAACTCAATTTCATCATTTTCCACATCCTTCAATACCAAAATCTTTGCCTTGGATAGATAATGCAGTGAAAGATCATGGATGATATCTCATAAAATATTCTTCTAGATCAATAGCACATTGCATCTAGTGGATTTGAACTTGTTTATAATACCCAAAATATAATTCCTTTCCTCCTTCAATATCCTATCCATCATTGTATAATCAAAGACCACAATGTTTTACTCAATGTACATCTTGGGAGGCAAAATCTAGAACTGTATTATGCCAATCTTCACATTCTCAATCTTGGTGGGGCCTCCAACCATATGGCTTTCCTTCTTATCTAACAAAAATTTCTTAACCATCTTTGTATCATCAACAGTCCCACCCAATTTTTGCAAAACTTTGATGTCCCTCAAATCCACAATGTTAGGCTTCACAAGAGCAACAAAATTTAGGACAACGTCAACAACAAGTGGGACCAATAAGGTAGAATACTGGTTGGCAACCTTTATTTATTTCTATTTTATTGTATTTATTTATTTTTATTTATCCACCTATAATTATTTATTTATAGTTGTATTTATTCCACTTAGAACAAGTACCATTTAATTCACTTGTATCTATTCCTATTGAAGGTAGCAACATCATACTAGTTGTAATGGATTGCAATTATTTAATCTCTTGTTTGAAAGCATTCTTGTGTGCTTAATGCTTTCTTCATTAGTCCTTGTCTTCATAGTTGTAGTTTTCTATAAAGTTCTACAGAGGAAGAAAATAAAGAGCCAGGGTATGTTGCACTAAATAATTTGTAATGAATTTCTAGCAAGTCATGCCAAATTGATCTCGTGCTTAGTATGTTTATATGACATTGGATTCTATTTTTGTGAAGTAATTATCAAGTTACATTTTTCAAGTTGTTTTCACCTTGAGCTCTACAATGGTTTGGAAAAGAATGATTTCTCATTTTTTTAAAAAAGATAATACACAATGAATAGTATAGATAATACACATGATAAGAATAAGTTTAGAAAATCAAAAAAATAAATTTAAATTATTAAAGACATCCATTTTTAGCCTCATGGATCAAAATGCACTACCTAAATTATTAAGGACATCCATTTTTAGCCCTAGCTTCTCCTCCCTAAAGAATTCAATATTAGCATTGGGTAAAAAATTCAATGTCTTGGTAATGAACTCAATTTCTTCCCTTTCCACATCCTTGACCACCAAAATCTTTTCCTTGGATAGATAATGCAGTGAAAGATCAATGATGACATCTCATAGAATATTCTTATGGATCAATAGCATGTTGCATCTAGTGTCTTTGATCTTCTTTATCATACCTAGAATATAATTCCTCTCCTCCAAAATCATATCCATCATTGTATAGTGAGAGACCACAATGTTATGCTAATGTCCATCTTCAAAGGAAAAATTTGGAACTGTATTATGCCAATCTTCACATTCTCAATCCTGGTGGGGCCTCTAGCCATATGGCTTTCCTTCTTATCAAACAACAAATCCTTAACCATCTTTGTATCATCAATAGTCCTACACAATTTTTGCAAAACTTTGATGTCCCTCAAATCTATAATTTTAGGCTTCATAGGGTTGACAACATTCAGGATGTAGCTAATAGAAAATGGCACCAATAAGGTAGAATACTAGTTTACAACCTTATTGTTCAAACAAGTGCTTACACTTTTCACCAAAGAACCATGGCAATTAAAACCTTGATGGCCTTCTCAAAGGCCCTATGAAAGGCCTCAAACATAATGGTAGGATGAACACCCATAGACAAAAAATTCACACATTGTTTAAGAATCACACTAGTTATGACAACAACTATTGTGATGTCATCACCATCAACAATATCTTGAGATTTCAAAAGCTCTATAAGAATTTTAGATCACTAGTGCTACGTGTCGGTGCTGTAATGTAGTTTCCATTTTCAAATTCTTCCAAAACTTCTCTGTGCTATTTGCTTCACCTCTCAAAACTCTAGCAACAAATCAACATATCAAATACCCTCTAAAGAAACATTGAGTGTTAGATCAAATCCCTCTCACTTGAACAAGTTTGTTCTTACTTCTCAAAATGTGTTGAAGGTGTATTATGAACCAATATTTTTTTTTGAAAAATTTACTTGTTGTCACAAGTTCAACATCATTTTCTATTGACGGTATAACAAGCCCATCAAATTATCTATCGTTGGTGTTAATAATTTGACATGTTGAACTAGTCATCTAGCACTCATGCACAATAGATATTAGCCTTATTTTTTATGGATATTTTTGGCAATTCACTAATGCCTATCAAATGCATCGAACTTTCGATAATAGTATAGTGATGAAGGTGTTCGATGGGTAATTGTCAAAATTTTGACAAAAATAACATTGAAGAATAGGTCTAAATTTACTAGTGTCTCCTCCCCCTCCTCAGGCTCATTCATTGAATCCCATTCTCATGTAAAATAGACACTCTTTTGGATATGTGTAGGATCATGGTCAACCAAACTATGCCCTTAAGTGGCAATGAAAAATCAAAAAATTAGAGTTATGTCAACTTGACATGCAATTTTTAACTTGTTATAAACTTTCAATCAAAAATATTTGAGAAAAGTATCTATAGGAAATTGAATTTTGTTTCTAAAACACTAGGCCTTGTCTGATGAAAGAAAATTGATTGGTAAAAATTTTGAATTTTAATGCAATATTACAAAATTTTAGGACAAAAATAAGAAGTAAGCATATGTCTAACCACCTTAGTCAAAGCCAAATGATAATATTTTTTTAATAAGATTATAGATATCAGCAGTAGAATCATGCCTAGATGTGACACATATTATTGGGTATTTTTATTCCAAATAAATAATTAATTATGAATTTTCTACTATAGTATTTTTTGTAATTAAAAACTCTTGTGTTTGAACAACTTAACTAATTCAAAACTTCACAAAATTTAAATTTTCTTTTATTTTCCTTATAGTAGAAGAGTTATATAATGTGACACACCTTTTGGATTTCAAAAATGTTTTACCATTTGAAATTTATATTTGTTTTTCAATCAATGTGTCAATCAACACTTTGTGCATAACTCCATTAGAAAATGAATAATAATTACTTATTGAACTTGTAATTTGATAGACATTACATTTATGGAAAGATAAGAATAGTCTTAAGAAACCTTTTTCATTTCATCAAATTTGGGTGGAAAAAAAGCATCAGAAACTTGTTTGAAGTAAAAGAAAACACACAAAAATAGGCCAAAAACATGTTTTTATGACATGTTTAAAGTTGACAATGTCAGGATGGTATCCAAACAAACACTAGGCCCTATAAACTAGGTATTAATGTTTTGGTTTGGTATTAGGATGGGTTGGAAAAAAGTTAGAATAGATTTTGAAATGCTTTGAGGCATTTCAAAACTATATATTTTTTAGATTGCCACTTTTTGGCACACCATGATCATGCACATACCCTTTTATCACTAGCCTTCACGAAACATTCAAAATATTTGTGACCTTCTTCTCCTCATTTGAGACAAGTCTAGTTAAATGTATCTCTATCGTTCTTCTCTTTTGTTCAATAGGTTATGGTTCATTTTCAACAATTTGTTTATTTTTCACCTTCTTCTCCTTCCCTCAAGAATTATGTTGATGTCTTCTCTTAGACTTTTCTTCTGCCCTTTTAGCATACTAATAAGCATCATTCAAAAAGTCAATCTTCAACATGCCAATCTCATCTTGAATATTTAATCTCAAACCATTAATATATCTAGCCACATTTTCCTTAGAAATTTCTCTATGTCCAGACCAAATTGTTAACTTATTAAAAATTTCTTAGTATAATCCTTTGCATTCATATCCTTTTGCTTCAAATTTTGCAACCTTTTAAACAATTCAAGCACCTAATCAATAGAAATGAACTTACTCTTCAACTTTGTGACCATCAATATCCACCTAGTGATCTTTAGTTCTCCTTCTTCTTCTCTATCTCTTTGCAAATTTTTCCACCATAAATAAGCATGTACTAGAATCAGAGCTCTAGAATGATTGCATTTTTTATGAATCTATAATAGTAGAGCCATCTGATCTATCACATATGGACCCTTCCTCAAACAACCAAAATAACCTATGTATTGCTGAATCAATAGTCCTCCTTGTGATAATTCTCAACTAAACCAATCAAAACTTCTATGAGCATCAAGAAATTGTGCTCTTGAAATCTTCAATTTCTCCTTAGCTAGAGCTCTCTTCACACATGCCCATGCTCCATCATGTTCCCCTTTCCCATAACTAGACTAAAAAAACCTCCAAATATGAGGCATCCCCCTCTCTACCTACATCCTACACAACCAATAAAATATGTGAGCATTCTTGAATTGACCTATGCAATAATCTGATGATATGATATGTCTATTCATAGCAATGTCATGCTCCTATAAGAAATAAAAATAATTCTCAAGACAATGTTGCACAAACTTGTGAGAGTGAGATCTATCATCACTCCTATAAAAATGGTACTCTAATAATCTTTTGATTATATTTTGCACTATTAGGATCATGTCTATATGCTATGTGGAAAAATAACAATCTGAATGGAGTTGTAATACTGAGATTGTGTCTCATTTCGGGGCTGCAATGTGCAGTTCTTTGCAAAGTCAACAACTAATATAATCGTGTCAATGGTAAAAGTATTCTTACACATTCTAAATTTTTTATCTAACCACTGAGACCTATTACTATGCCTTTCATACTTGTAGAAACAATGGCTTCAAGGATTCAAAAGCCCTTTGTGATACATGCAATCTTGGATGACTCTCTCTAAATTTCTTGAACAACATAGCTTGACTTACCTCAAAATAATGTTTAGCATGTGGCACGTGGTCTCTAATATCAATTGTCAACTTCAACACATCTTTAGCATTGCATGAGACTCTTGAGCTAGAGTGCCAAAATTGTGTAATTTCTTGCTTCACATCATTGGTTAGCTTCTTATCAAAATATGGAAGTCTCCCACCAAAATTCCATGTATCACTTTGAAGAGGATTGTCAATTCTCTCTTTTCTAGTAAGTTCTCTTCTTAAAGTAGTACAATTTGGGTTCAAGTCAATACATGTTTATCACTTACCAAAGAGGTTGTAATAACCCTTGAAGCATCTCTCTTATCCTTCTCCCTGCTATTTTTTCCAATGTTATTGAGAGAACTGAAAAGATTCTTCACAATAATGTCATCTTTTTTCCATTTTCTTATTGACACAAATCTTCAATTTGAAAATCATAGGTCTCATCTTTTTCATCTTTAATAAATGCATAAAAAGTTGGCATTGCTCCACCATTGTCTTGTTGTTGGAAAACATCATATATAGCCTTGAAGCCCATAATCGAATAGTTCTTTGTGATTTTCTTCCTTCCAAATCACTAATAATAATTTCACCAATTTCAATTATCCATTTTGGTGATCTAGGACCTTCATTTTGGTTATAATTAGGAGATATGTAATGCTCCTGTACATTTTCATTTTCGAAATGGTCAATTATGGAATTTATATTTTGAACTGGCAAATTTTCATTCTCGAAATTTTCATTATCGACATTGTCATTATCAATTGGTATATTCTCATTCTCCCATCAAACATAAACATTTTTTGACTCTATGATTTCACCTTTGTTCAATACATTGTCAACTTGATTCACATTTAACATACGTTGTCTCTTCCTTTGGTGATTTACCTTGCCTCTTTCCCCATATGTTGCAATGTCTTCATTTGATACCTTCCTTTTTCATTTTTCCTTTTGACACCTAGTGCTCCCCATTCAGACAAGAATACTAGACACCTAACCAAATCTTGTAGAAACATCTTCAAATAATAGGCCTCAAAGAAACTTTTTTCTACAAACCCTTTATAAAGCCAAAAAAATGTAATTCTTGGGTTTTCAATGACAAAGAATATTTTGGTAAAATTCTACCAGTAAAAATATTCAAGTACCCAATCCCATCTCCGGTATCTGATAATATTTGGTACTCGAAATCAGTGCCCAAAATTTGGAGGAAAACCAATTGGGAAATCAATTAGTATTATATATTATTATATAAAATAAAATTAGTGTGGTAAATCAATTAGTATTATATATTGTTCTACATTATTATATAATAATAAAATATTATATTATTATTAGATAATATAGTTATATATTTTTATTACTATAATATAGTATAGTAATGTATTATTATTATTATATAATATAGTAATCAATGCACTGGGTTGAATGGGGTCATAGATAAATCTACTAATCCCTTCAACCCATTGCATTGCGATATGTATCCCTAGGGACATATGGTAATCGATCATATTTTTTGAAAGGGGTTGTAGGCTAACCTACAACCCCTAGGTACATATGGTAGTTGATCATATTGGCCAAAGGGTGTCATAGGCTAACCTATGACCCCCTTTGACCCATTCATTGCAACATGTGTCCCTAGGAGTCCAAGGACCCCTAGGGATGGACATATGGTAATCAATCATATGAGTCAAAGGGGGTTGTAGGCTATTCTATGAACCCCTTTGACCCATTTCATTACAACATGTGTCCCTTAGGGTCCTAGGACCCCTATGGACATATGGTAATTGATACAATGGGTCAAATGGCCTACAATCCCCTTCAACTCACTGCATTCTGACATGTGTCCCTAGGGATCCTAGGACCCCTAGAGACATGGTAACAAATCATATGGGTCAAAGGGTCTCGCAGGCTAAAATACAACTCCCTTTGACCTATTGCATCATGATGTGTCCCTAGGGGTCCTAGGAAACCTAGACACATATGGTAATCGATTTAATAGGTCGAAGGAAGTTGTAGGCTAATGTACAGTCCCCTTTGACCCATTGCATCACAACATGTATCCCCTAGGGACAATTGTAATTGATCATATAGGTCGAATGATGCATTGTATCATGACATGTGGGACATATTGTAATTAATTGTATTGTAATTTAATAAACTACATAATACTATGTAGTTATTATTATTACTAAATAATATAACAATCAATGCAATGAGCTGAATAGGGTTGTAGGCCAACCTATGACTCCCTTCAACCCATTGCATCATGACATGTGTCCCTAGGGATCATAGGATCCCTAGGGACATATGGTAATTGATCATATGGGTCAAAGGGGGTGGTAGGCTAACCTCCAATCCCCTTTGACCCATTGCATCATGGCATTTGTACCTAGGGGTCCTAAGACCACTAGGGACATATGGTAATCGATCATATGGCTTGAAGGGGGTCTTAGGCTAACCTATGATCCCCTTTGACTTATTGCATCATGACATGTGTCCCTAGGGGTCCTAAGACCCTTGAGAACATTTAGTAATCAATCATATGGGTACCATTTGACATATTGTGTCACAACATATGTGCCTAGGGGTCCTAGGACAACTAGGGACATATGGTAATCGATCATATGGGTCAAATGGGGCCATAGGGTAACCTATGACCACCTAATCTACAACCCCCTTCAACCAATTGCATCATGACATGTGTCCCTAAGGGTCCTGAGACACCTAAAGACATATGGTAATTGATCATATGGGTTGAAGGGGGTCATAGGCTAAGCTACAACCCCCTTCAACCCATTGCATCATGGCATGTGTCCCTAGGGACATATGGTAATCAATCATATGAGTCGAAGGGGGTCATAGGCTAACCTACAATCCCATTTAATACATTGCATTGTGATACATATCTCTAGGTGTCCTAGGACCCCAAGGGACATATGGTAATCGATTATATATCTCAAAGGGGGTTGTAGCCTAACCTATGACCACCTTTGACCAATTGCATCATGACATATGTCCCTAGGGTTCCTAGGATCCCTAAGGAGATATGGTAATCAATTATATGGGTTGAATAGGGTCACAGGCTAACCTACAACCCCCTTTGACACATTTTATCATGACATGTATCCCTAGGGGTCCTAGGAACCCAAGGGATATATAGTCATAGATTATATGGGTTGAGTGGCCTACGACCCCTTTTGACCCTTTCGATTGCAACAAGTGTCCCTAGGGGTCCTAGGAATCCTATGGACATATGAGAATTGACACAATGGGTCGAATGGGGTTTTAGGCAAACCTATGACCCCCTTCAACACATTGCATCAGGACAGGTGTCCCTAGGGAACATATGGTAATTGGCACAATGGGTTGAATGTGGTGGTAGGCTAACATGCAACCCCCTTCGACCCATTTCATCATGACATGTATTCCAATGGGTCCTAGGACCCCTGGAGACATATGGTAATCAATGCAATGGGTTGAATGGGGCAATCCCTTTTGACCCATTGCATCGTGACATGTGTTCCTAGTGTTTCTAGGTTATAGGCTATCCTACAACCCCCTTCAACTCATTGCATCATAATATGTATCCATAGCCTCGGTCCTATGACCCCTAGGGACATATTGGAATCGATGCAATGGGTCTAATGGGGTCAAAGGCTAACCTACAATCCCCTTCCACCCATTTCATTATGACATGTGTCCCTAGGGGTCCTGGGATCCTTAGGGACATATAGTAATTGATGTAATGGGTTGAATGGTGTTGTAGGCTAACCTAGGACCCCCTTTGACCCATTGAACTATGAAATGTGTCCCTAGGGGTCCTATATGACTGCTAAGGACATATGGTAATCGATCATATGGGTCAAAGATGGTCGTAGGCTAGCTTGCAACCCCCTTCAACCCATTTCATCATGTCATGTGTCCCTAGGGGTCCTAGGGACATATGATAATCAATCATATTATAACTTAATATAATATATAATATTATGTAATAATTTCTAATACTATGTTGAAATCTATATTATAGTAGTATATGTAATAAATATATATTTAATATTTTAATAATAGTAATATAAAGATAATATTTATAATATTATAGATAGTATATAATGCTATATAATAATATATAGTACTATGATCCTAATATAGTATCTAATCATATTTAATATCATATATAATACTATATAACAATAAAATTTGTTATACAATACATAATAAACAAAGAAATTTAATATCAATATATCTTATTTATGTGAAAACATATTTAAATATGTTTTTAAGTCTTTTGGTTTAAAATGTACAATTAGTTCCCACTATCTCAATTTTTTGTAAATTTTCTATTTTGCTGCCACATGTTGAGTACTTGATTTGAAATCGAATACTTGATCAAGGATTGGGTATGTGATTAGGCTTGGTATTTACCAAACCTCTTTGGTCAACTTCAAAAACATGTTTGAGACATGTTTTCCTAACATTTAGACTTCAACTAGCCATTTGCCAATTTTTTCTTCATCCAAATTCAATGAAATGAAAAGGGTTTTTTGAGAACATTATCAAGATTCCATCAATATAATTTTTGTCAAATTGTGAGTTTGATAAGTATTTATTAGTTTATTTGTAATGAAGTTGGCTCTAAATTGTTGATTGATATATCGATTTAAAAAATAGATATAACTTTCAATTGGTATAAAATTTTTGAAATCCAAAAGTTGCATCACATTCTATATTTTACCTAGTATAAGATTTTTTTTTTTTTTTAAAATTTTGTACATTTTTTAATTAGTTAAGGTGGTCAGACATGGGATCTTTTTTATTTTGAAAAATTTATAGTAGAAAATTCATATTTAATTATTTATTTAGAATAAAAATACCCAAAAGTGTGCATCACATTTGGGCAGGAGTCTGATTTTTATATCTATAATTATATTAAAAAGACATTATCATTTGATTTTGATTAAGGTGGTCACACATAAACCTATGTTTTGTTTTCACCTTAAAATATTTTTAGTACTGTATTGAAATCCAAAATTTTGACCAATCAAATATTTTTTTCTCTAGATAAGGCCTCGTTGTTTAGACACCACATTCAATTTACTATGGATTACTTTCCTTGAACTTTTTGATACAAAGCCTATAACTACTTTAAAATTACATATCATGTGAACACAACCCTAATTTTTGGTTTTTCATTGCTGCTTAAGGCCATAGTTTGGTTGACCATGATCTTGCACATACCCATTTTAAGATTATCAAAGTGAAATGAAAAAGTATGGAAGATGAAGGAAGAAATAAATTTTGAAGGTTAAAAGTGTGAATCCAAAGAGCTCCTAAGATTGCAAAACTTGGATACACACAAAAAGGAAAATGGTTGGGCTCGTTTGAGAGACTTGCCTCATTCAAACCCTTTCTTTAGTGTTTTCACGTCTATATGGATAAAACTTGGTGATAGATAACTAACAAATAATAATGAAAAGATAATGATTATAGTGCTTATCTAATTGAGAAAATAGAATGGACAAGCAAGAAAACAAAAATGCTCTACATGATGAAGGAAGTGCAATAAAGGGAGATGGATAACTCTCCAAGAAACCAAATAGAGACACCAATGGAGTGATGAGAACATCAAGAGAGCCAAGTTGATCACCAAGACTCCAAAACCTACAAGATAATAGAAATTGAGAGCCAAGAGCAAGTTAGAGTGAAGAGCACATGAGAGTGAAGGTTGAGTATTGCAAGTGATTGGGTAGGTGAGTGATTAGCTTATAGAAGATAAGTTCAAGCACTTAAAAAATATATAATTCATTATTTGAAATAATAATAATAATAGCTCATTTTTTTAAACATAACTCTAAAATTGAATCATTATTAGTTAAATAATTACAAAAAATTAATATTAAACCTTTAATAATTTAATTTCTATTTAACCAATTTTTCAAATAGACTTTTAAATTAAAACACATATTGAACAATTAATTAAATATTCTCATATTTATTTTTTATTCAAATAATATCTAATAATTCTCAATATTTTATATGATTAATCTAAATATTATAATTAAATCATTTGCCAAGTAAATCATGTGGCCAAATCCACATAAAAGAAACTTTAGCAAAACTAACCAAAATTTTAAAAAATCAAATAATAGACACAAAGATAAACTCATAGGTTTAAAAAAGGTGGGAAGTTAGTTGCATGTCCTCATTCTTAGGAAAAGTAATTAGGCTATGGTTGGGATTGGACCTGAACATTATCTCCCCATTCTTACCAAAGAGTTATTGCGATAACACACAATCATCCTAGCAATTTAGGGAAGTTGATGCTTGGTATATGAAAACCTACATAAAAGATGAGTATGTACATGTGCATATAAATCTAGACTAAAGAGTTAATGATATAGAGTGGTGCATTGTGTAAATCACGACTAGTAGGTGACTATGACCCCCTCCCTCAACTACATTAGACATGTCAGATTGAAATGTAAAATAAACACACACCATAAAAATGCAATTATGGGGTAAGTCCAATAATAAATCTTGAATATAAATAATGTCATAATATAACACAAGAATCTTATCAGCATAAGGATACAATAAACATCTTTTAGAGACACAAGATATGACATCATCATGAAGGCAATTTCATTAACTAACTAAGAATAATTAAAGCATGATAAATATAGGTGTGTAATTATCACTACTGATATAAATCAAGTACTCTACATATCTAAATATTGTATTTCAAAGATTACTAGGAGTATAAAAGTTCATAGAAGTCCTGATAAGACTTAAACAATGAAAAAATACAATGATATCAAAGCAAGGTTATTACTATTTAGTGGTAAAATGAAAGCACTTCAATAAGGATGTATTGTTTTTTAGGTGTATTACTATTTATGGGGTCACTGAGCCATTAAAATATGTGTGTGAGAGAAAGAGAGAAATTTTCAAGTACAATTCCACTTATGACCCGAATTAGATTAGCTAGGACCCAGATGCAGTAGGGTGGTAATACTAAATTCATATTACATAGAAGTGCACAACAGAAGGAAAAGTAATCTCTTTGGCCCTTAATAGGATAATGTGAATGTGAAATAGGCCTAATTTCTTAAATAAGCTAAATCTAGATGGTATGTAAATACAATTTTCCCAATTAAGATGTAAATATAGGGTAAAGATATGAAAGTAAATGAAATATGAAACACTCACCTTAAAATGCATAGAGGAAGATATATTTTCACACAAGAAATTTTGGATCTAAATCTTTTCTAGACTTCTAATTGAGTATCTGAAAATAAAATGATGGAAGGAAAAGAAACTCAGAAATATCCTCAGAATCTAAGATTGAAGGACAAGGTCAACTTGGAAATACATCTTACAACTAGGTTCATGTAGTCCATGACTCCAAAAATGATGACTCTAGAAAGCTTGTGAATTGTAGGTTCTAGAGATCTTTAATCCTTTTCACTCCCCACTTTCAAATCAATACATAAAAGAAAGGTTAAGGGTTGGGGTTTGATAAGAGCTTGCATGTAGTGGATCTAAATAATATCAATTGAAAGATACAATTACCTTCGTGGATACAATCTCCTTTGATATGTGATCTAGTATGTAAGTGTATTTCCTTGACTCAAAGAAACCATAAGGAAATGAAAAAAGGCAAAACCTCATGGATGAAAATGTATGTGACATGTCATGACTGAATAATGAAAGAAATTGAATGAATATGGATGATGGATATTCTCCTTAAAGCCAAACTCTACTACCACCATGAAGGAAGAAGCTTGATGCAAGAAGGAGATGCTTGGAATTGAATGATTAAAAATATTTTCTTTAAGAATGCCTTGAATACTTACTTGGTTGAGAGAAGATATTCTTAAAATGAGATATGAAAATGAATCCTCCAAGCCTCCTTTTATACTAATTTTTGGGTGGAAAAAATAACTCAAGCCAACTGGGGAAGTAATTAAATTTATTGATAAAGTTGAGAACTTTTGACCCCTGAACTCCACAATCATCAGGGACTCGGTCAACCTATTCATAGACTAGGTCAAGGTGGGTTCACCTAGTCTAAGCCAACCTATTCCTAGTAGATACGTTAGAAAGCCCATGAAAAAATCTAGATGGTGGTGTAGATGAAACTAGAAGATAATGGATAGAACAAGAGATATGGTCAAAAAGTTATCAAGATGATACCTAGAAGACCATGATAGAAATCAAGAGTTAATGAAGGAGCATGAAATGAAAGAGGGGATGAGAAAAAGAGACAAAAACCTCACTAAGGAGGGCTAAATGTCTCAAAATGAAGTGCATCCATTTAGAGATTGTATAATTACAGGAAGTGGACATACCTTACTAGTCGCAATCTTCTAGTAATAGCATACTCACTATAGTAAATCTTAGTCACCCAAATATCTACTAATCATATCTCTCATCTTCATACATTCTTCTCCATACCCTTCAAATATTTTGCACGATCCTCAACACTATCTTTCACTCTTTCCAAGTGAACAAATCCTTCAACCAACTTTTTTTTTTCAAATTGCTCCTCTAACTCATCACAATCATCTTATCATTTATTTACATGATTTTATCTTTCATGGTCACTCTGAAGCATGTAGAATAGGTAGTTCTCCCATTCTTCCATACCCCTTCCCGATATGTAACTTATTACATGTCCCTTGTGGTAGAACTTAGATCTCCTAAATTATGAGATACTCTAACAAAGGGTTCTAATAGATTTATTCAAATCGAGAGATCTAAGTGTATAGAGTGTTAAATGGAATGAGTTGAAGGCCAAGAAAATCTTAACACCTTCTAAAATATTCCATAAACAATAGTGTTATGAATTATTGATGTCTAAATTTCTAGAAAGCACTGGAAAGAAGACTAGTAGTCTAGAGTTATACATTCCTAGTTATTTTTGCACTCTAGTTTTGGATTGTGTTACTATTAGTCAGCAATTCTTTTCAATGTTACACCTTTATCCTAATCTTTGTAAAGTAGAGATTATAGATTCTATTTTTTCCCTTTTTAGTCTTTGTCCCTAGAAGAGCTAATTGTTGTCCAAATTTTATTCCCCATTAAAATTTGGCCTTTCATAATCTTTTTGCAAGGTTAGGGAAACCTACTTAAGGCATATTCTTGAATGCCAATTTTTGGGTTGAGTTATAGAATAATTTCTAAAACCCAATAGATCATTTGGAACTAGTAAAAGAATCCAACTCCTTCATCTTTCCAAGTTTAGTTAGCATTGTTTGAATTCCCACTTCTCTTGTTAGTCCCCAACACTTTACCTTATATTGATTTTTTTTATGTAGGTTTTCTTTGTTTGGTTATGATGTTTAAAGTTTAACCTTAGCTTTCTTCTCAAATTCAATCTTCATGTCCAAGTTCAAACCAAGCATTACACTTCAACTTTGGTTCTTGAACCATTGATAGGATTTGACATTGAAAACACTACCAAAATACAAAGGATAAAACAATTTTTTTTAGTTACTCAAATCAAGAAGTGCCACTAGTGTCTGATGGAAGTTTCTTATGAGACATTTTGGGGCCAAAGAAATGTTCAAGAACTAAGGGTGGATCATGAGATCACATAATATATTATTCTTCTCTTCTTCATGAAGAGGGTTATAAATGAAGAGGTTACAAAAACATCAATTAAGGTTAGATTCTACACATGGAGAAGAAAATGAAAAGGCAACCACAAGTTTTTGAAAAGTGAATAGGTGACATAGGCAAGGGTAGAGAAAAACAATTATGCAATGATAAAGTGGCAATTATTGCAATGAATTCTCAAACATTAAGTTCAATTTCATTTGTTTCAATTCCCCTAATCTCATCATTTATAATTCATTATATAAAAGATACAAGAAAATAAATTGTAGGGCAAGTAGAAGGCATTGCACAAATTACAAGTAAACTCTCCCACTAATTTATTGTAGTTCAAGCTTGATTTCACTTTCTCTTTGAAATCAATAAAATGCAGAAAGTATTGTGGTTAGGTATATCAATTGTGTTGAACTTAAGTATAGAGAAAAGAAAAATTATGAAATAAAAATATTTGGAAGTTGTGCTCATTTCAGTCATGCAATGTGTAGATTTGGTACTAGAGTACATTCACAACTATAACCCAAAAACCAACTATATCAAAACCAAGGACAAGAAGCTCTTAGCAACACTCGACTAGAGGTCGCCATTTACCTCCCAAATAGAGTAGAGTATTCTCATCGATATCCTTTTTCTTACTATGAATTTAGCATTAAGAATGGATTGTATAGAAATATAATGCAAAAAGATTGTAGAATCTAGAGTCATTAAAGGGTAGAAAGATTTGACTCAAAGCACAAGGGAGCATCTTACGACAATGAAAAAATCGAAATGTTTTCATCTTCCAAGCAACTCTACATATGTCGACCCATGAATACCACAACAAAAAGTACACAATACTTACAATCATTATTTTTGTAGAACATAGAGTGTAAAAACAAAAAATCTCTTAGTGGCATTAATACAAGAACAATTGCAATGTAGAAATTTCAAATTACTAGGATACATCCTTTCTTACTTGGGTCAATTTCTTATTTAGGTGTAGCAACAAAGGGCCCCTTCTCCTCAATGGACTTCACATAAGCTCTCATTTTGTAGGCTATAACTATTGTATTCCTAGGAAAGTCCCATACAAATGATTTGGAAATTCCTCTTTTTTCTTGTATATAACAAGAAATCATTATAATTCCAACACCATATATTATGTTGATAGCAATTTTGACAAACATAGGTTCTATTTTTTAAAAATTGTAAAATATTAACAATTTCCTTAGCTATCACAAATGGTTGTCAAAACAACTTCCTAATGTATAGTGCTCTCTAAGCAAAATGCACTAAAGATAAAACAAAGTCAAACTTAATTTTTTTCTAGATTCACTAAAACATAGTGATTTTTTTTCAATTTTTTTGCTATTTTCAATTACAAACTATGCAGTTCATGAAGATCAAATGCTAAAAATTTCAGAAAAAAACATTTTAAAATTTTTTTTAAATTTTTTTGGTCAATGGTACGTTTTGTCTGGAGCTTAGCTGGTCTCTAAATATTAATGTCTCAATCAAAATAACCATCACATTTTAAAATTATCCTTAGTACCTCATAGTGGGTTTTGCTAATAATATTGGTCCTCAAAAGTCATTGCATAAAAATTATGATATTGTATTATTTACTAATTGCACATCTAGCTCTTTTAAAAGTTATTTTTTAGTTCCTTACTAGCTGCTTGCACAAGAAATAAACATCCTTTCTATTGAAGCAATATAATATGATTCATCTTCTAAGATATCTATAAAAAAGGGCTTGATTTTGTCACTATTTATATCTTAAACAAAGGAAAGAAGTCTTGGATGTAACAAAATGATAAATGGATGAGCAAATGAAATGTCAACTTGAATATATATGCACAAATAATAGAAAAATTATAAAAGAGTTTTCTATGGTAGATTCTACATTGCTACATTTGAAAAGATGCTAGAGAAAGACAAGAACCATCATTTTGATGAATTTAGTCCTATGTGTGATAACCTCTAAATTAACTAGATAGGAGCAAATATTATTTAGCAAATGAAAATTATCATACCCTAAACCTTAATTAAGGGCTAAATATAAAATATATAATAATGATGGCCATTACATTATTTAGGAGTAAGCCAAATAGTCATTTGGACCAAAACAAATAAATGAAATTGATATATAAATAAAAATAGCAGAAGATTTATACCATTTGTAGAACTAGAACATTTGTATAAAAAAGCTATTTATATTGAATTCTAATGTATTAATTGTCATTCATCCTAGATACAAATATTTGTTAGTAGGAGGTTTTCCTATACAATTTATTTATGAAAGAGATGTATAAAAATATTTAAAAAATTATTATCAAGTTACATAACAATAGATCATCATTAAATCATCTTAAAAAAGAAATTGCACTATCTCATAAACTATCTTTGAGGATAGTCATCATCCGTTTATCACTGTCACAAAGCATGGTAAATGTTTTTCCCAAATGAGCACTTACGAAGAAACTGTGGTAATTGACATAGGGGAAACATAATTGCTAGATTATTCATTTCAAATTTCGTTATATGTAGATAGCATTCACATTGATTTCAACCACAATTTGGACTGTCTATGAGCTTTTTGATTGGGAAAGGTGAAATTTTAGACTTAAATAATGCGACATTTTCAAGACGCCGTAGACCCAAAAGAAGACAATTGAGAGGAGCCAAATAATAAAGCCAAATAACAATTTGATGAAAATCCAAAAGAAGACAATTGAGAGGAGCCATAGGAAGGCGACGAGAACTTGGTTTTCACTAAATAAAAATAATTAAAAACTCTTCTTGTTTCTGCTCTTTCATGGATTAAGGGAGGATGAGAATGCTCATAACTTATCGATTGATAAGTTTTGAAGCAGCAAGAATCAAGTTTAATACAATGCCTAAAGTCTTTGCTATATACCGAAGAAATAGATATCTTCTTGATCAGAAACAATGGAGAACAGCTGTGATTTTAACCATTTGGGTATTTTTATTTGCTAATTATATTTATTTTTTCTCTGCGTTTTTGTTTTGCTTCTATTTGAATGATATTAACTTTCTCCTATTTACATGTAGATGTGAAAAAGCGTGTATTTGGATCGAATTTGTTGTCGAGTATACTTAACTATATTCTATTAAGATCAAAATAGTTATGGGAAAGACAATATGCTGTTCTTTTAAATTATATTTGCTATTGGGAAGTCTGCTGACAAAGGCATGTTCATCTAATGAAATTTGTTAGTGTGTATTTTGCAGATTGAATTTGTTATTGTTTTGTGAATTATTATGTTTTAGGTTGAAATTTAATATTGGGTATAGATTTTTATGATGTTTTCGATTAAATTTGTAACCGAACAAAAAATTGTAAGCATACTATATTATTCTTACGTTAATGTCGATGGATCAAGGAGCCTGTTTCTAAATACCAATGCTAACAAGCAAGTGCACAGATTTCTAAATCAAATTTATTTTAAATTATTTTTTATTTAAATTAAAATTGTTACAATTTATCATTCAAATAAGTTAGATTTTTTGATATTATAGGTTTAAATAAATAAGTTTGAAGGAAAAATGGTCTGCCGACTTTTTTTTCTCTCATTCTTAAATTCTATTTATAATTTACACAATTTTTTAAAGCATATACAAACTTTCAAGATGATTGGAATTTTGAAATTATCTTCTTTTGTGAAGTTGAAGACAAGGAATGAGATTTTTTTTGAGAAAGTATTATAGGAACATTTACTGGTCTGCTTTACTACTATTAGATAGACAAACCAATGAAAAATTATATTAGGTCTGTGATGTCACATCATTCTTTCTCTTATTCTATTAGGCTAGAAGTGCACAACTACTAGCACTTTAGTACAAGTATTATTAGAAGTTATGTTTCCAATGAACATCCTTGAAATATCCTTATGTGTTTTAACAAAGGTTTAGGAAGTTTTTGAATTAATAGTAGCCAAAACAAGGTGGATGACCCATAATAGAAAGACTAGTCAACTATCAGTGGAAAACCAAAAAAATTAAACTAACCCCTATTGCTGCTAGAAACAAAAACAAAATTTGCAACCATAATTAAGAGAGTATCAGAAGGCTTAAAGAAAATGCCTTTTATCAAAATGAAGAGACTATCGAAAAATATTAACAAAGGCATAATAACCTTGGAACCTAATAAGTCTGGTAACCAGCAGATTAACAGCATAAAAAAGAAAAAGGAGGGAGCCCTGAAGATTTCTTGGCCTCTTTCCTCCCTAGGAGGATGTTCACCCAGTCTTCTGCCAGGAAGTCAAATAGCATCTTAGAGTCCTCTTTAGACAGGCCCCCATCAACATCCTCGAGCAAGCATAGAGTGGTAGCATCTGCATGTGTCACTTTTATTGTGAACTTGGTCAGTAGGGACATTCACTCCTCCAACGCATGAATTCTCTCCCACACCTAATTACCAGCCTTATGCAAACCATCTAAATGGCCATCAATACTAGTGTTTATAGTATCCTACACAATCAAGGGGTTAGCATCATTTTCAAAAACATCCTTAACAAGGGAGGAGATTGTTATGTTGGAAGGCATCCTATCCATCATATTGGGGAACTGATCCTTTGTTAGGTCCACACACCCCAAATCACCTATCGTCGAAACATGCGACACATCCTTATTCTCCTTTCCTTCAGCTAAATCTAACCTAGAGGAGATTGAAACCTCCTCTTCCACTTCCCCCATACCTCCCACCCCAAAGTTTACTGCTTTTTCATTCATCCATCATTTGGGGCAGCTCGAATCTTCTGAAACCGACTCCTTCTGTGAGGCTCCCTCCTTCAACTTTCTCTTAGCATTAGATTTTGCTAACCTCCCAAACCTCCTCCTAACTCCTCTCCCCTCATCCTTCGACTCAACCAACTCCTTCTCCTTCCCGTTATCCTACCTCCCTCTTTCCCCCATGGGGGAGGGATTCACCTAAGACTAACTAAGAAGTTATGAGTGATATTTATCATATCATAAATAAAAAATAAGTTTTGTACCTTGTTACTATTACTTTATTACATGGTATGAAGGATTCTCCTATTTACTTTTTTAATATAGGTATGCCATACTTTGTAGTACAACTAGTGTAAAATTTATTCATGTTATTTCCTATAAGTAAATGCAAATTATTCAAAAATGTTGTCTTCATGCATTGATGGGCATCTCTATTTCATCCAATAAGAAATATTGTTTTGGTCTTTATAAACTCATTGGCCTGCTCTTTGTAGATAGTTTATTCCAAAGGTTATAAAATTGTATAACAATTTGAACCATAAAATGATTAATATGAGCTTAGGTGACTCAGATACATAGGCCTATGGGCGCTGCAAGTTGTATAAGAAACATTAAGGATGTGTACGTCAGGTACCCCCCAAGGAAAATCAAGTTATAATCAATAAAAGGTAGAAGCTAAAGAAAATTCATATAATCATGTATGCGTACCAATTATAAAGGATAATATATTTAGATAAATATCTCAATATATTTACAAAGACATTAACTATTTCAAGAACATGAAACTACATATATGGGACAACCTAACAAATGAATTATTTAACTAAAAAATTATTAGCTCATAATATATAGAGGGATATTTATTAAATTATAAAGATCTAACAACCACTAGAAAGTTCTACTAGGATTGTATAGAATAAAAAATTTAAAAACATAACTGCTCGTTCCTTGCATTATAACAAAAACATAAATAGTTAGTTATAAATATAAAGATTATTTTGAGTAGGTCTCTATCATCCCTTATCTTCTTATATATCAGAAAGGTGGGTTAATTCCACTTGACTGGTCCTATACTACTACATGCAACCAATACTTTTGACAGTCTTCACTAGTAGGAAGTAAGCTAGTTTATAATAGTCTTGTGTTGGACCAAATTGTTAGTAGACAAATGAAAACATTTTCATGTTTTCTAATTACATTTTCATGAATAACTATCCATATAATCATATTATCATAGAATATTAATACCTTCATATAATGGTGACTCATATATGTATTTTAGTATACCAAAATAGTCAAGTATGATGCATCATAAATGCATTAGGCACATAAAAATCTTAAACAAAGTTTATAGAAATAAGATATAAAGATTTTTTAACTAGCCCAACATTCACCTTTACTAACTTCCCAACTTCTCTCAAAGAAGGTTTGAAGAAGCAATTTGTTGAAAAAGTTACCTCTCTCACGTCATCACACAAAATAATCCTAAGATTGATGTAAGGGTATGATACCATAATCAATTATACCTACTTATTTACATTTGCATGGGATCCTACTTTCTACCATTGTACTAAGATCATCTCCAATTTGGTATAAGACACAATAATAATGGAGGATTAAAGATCAATAAGATTCAAGTAATCTCCTTCCTACCAACCAGCTATATATATATATATATATATATATATATATATATATATATATATATATATATATATATATATATATATATATATATATATATATATATATATATATATATTCAAAATCTCTAAATGGAATTTACATAACGAATGAGGTTACTTTCTCTTAAACTTATTAATAGAGCCTTCCATCTTTGTGCAATGTATTTTTAACATAATCCACATGGTGTTTCTTTCTAATTGACTAAAAATTGAATAATTGTTTATTCTATTCTATTGTATGTAATATTGCATTTATGGCCTATTCATAACATGCCAAAATCATTCAAGGTAGAACCCAAGATACTTGATTATTTTCTCAACCCTAGAGAAAGTTTTTTTTAAAATTCTTTTTCTAAATATTTAGTCATCTGTATATCAAAAAGCTCTTACATGAAGGTAATTAGCAACAAGGCATTCCATTCTACATTATACGGTACAAAAAGGAAATTTCAATAGAATTCACATAATTCATTAAGCATTTTAATAGATGAGTTTTTGAATACATTAAATGTAATTCTCCACCAAGAAACCCTTGAAACATATGGTTAAATATGAACCTTTTTTTTTTTTTTTTTTGCTTTGAAATAGAGATATAATATTAGAAGCATAAATTAATATCCATAAAAAAATTTCATATACAATTAATGAACCAAACCATAATTATTACTTGAACATGCATACATGCATGTGTTAGAGATCTAGTTGAGCATGTCAGAGACTATTGAGGCTTCCTCACATTAGTGTTTTGTCATTGATGACAAAATACTATTTGTTGTTGTAGACAATGTATTGTGCAGTGTTCAACATGGTGATTTGAATGGCCTAGTTAATCTATTAAATAAATATTGTTGTGTTTAATGCTAATGGTTTTTAGATGTATTTTGTCAATTCTTGTCAACTTATAGAGGTTCACATGTTGATTTCAGTGAGTTTTGGTCAAGTTAGTTTTTACTAGTATTTTAGTGTTACAGTGTGTAGAGATTGAGTATTTAGTTTGGTATGAGTTTGAATTGATCATCCAAATGTTGCTGAGATGGTAGTATCATTATGCCTTATCATTTTGTGTGTAGTTCCCATTGCTCATGATTATTATTTCAATAAGCTATCTTTTGATGTGACAAAGCTTAGTAGTACAATGTTCTTGATGATTGGTGTGAAAAATGAGTTTGGATTTTGAATCAGAATTGATGAAAAGGTTCTTGATGATATCTTATTTCTTTATTATGTTCTTTGATCATGTTGTTGGTCCACATTGATTGACAAGATATGAATTGTTATTTTGATAGAATGCGGGTATTTCTTTATTTTGGTCCTCACTGACTTGATGGTGTAATGTCTTGAAAAAAATAAATTGCATTGGAAATGGTGAAGTGTGATCATGAATGAGAATTTGGGTCCTATCTAAGTCTTAAGTGCCTTTAATTTGGATCATGTTAATATTTGAGTCCATTGTTTAGTACTAGGTCATCTCATGTACCTAGTGGTTGTTCATTCTTTTTTATTAGTATAAATGAGAGACGATAATAGAAGAGAGGTGAATGAAAATTATGATCCAATGAAACTATATCGATATAAAAGATCATATTTTCCTATTTAATTGTAATGGACTGCTTGCCCATCTTGTTTATAAATTGTAGTATAGATTGGTGAACCCATTTAAAGGCTAGATCTAAGATTGTATTGTGAGAAGTGCTCTCTTAGAAGTGTTCCTATAAATTGTGTTTTAAGACTATGGGTATAAGTACACCTTTTTATCCACTTATTCTCCTAAATAGGAAATACTTTTAGCAAAGTAAATCATCTTGTGGATTAGACTTCCACTAAGGTTTTCCTTAATTGATTTCCTTAACAAAACATCTTGTGTTCAAGTGTTATGTTTTGTGGTTATGGCATTTAGTTTTTGTCATTCAGATATATATTATGTTTGCGAGGTTTTGAGATATAATTAGTATAACTAATTCACCCCCCTCTTAAATATGATTTCCTTCTTTGGGCCTAATAGTAAGACCTAAAGAACTTCGAAGGGTTCGATGAAAAACCAAAAACTAACTTAACATACATTTTATTATCACACCCTCTAAGATTCTAGATAATGTCAACAAACTTCAAAAAATAGGATCATGTGAACCATTATCTAAAATAAATAATAAACAAGACAAGGTCCATCCTTGGCATAGTCACTCACTAGGTTAATTTTATAATAAAAATTTAAAAAGTGAGCTAGACAATACCAATTTGAATTAGAAAATTAAAATTAAATATTTCTTTGTGAGGAAATAGATGTGTTGATGAATTCTATAATTTGAACTATCTGGGATGTATTCATTAACCAAACATGCATTTACTAAGTCATTTAATACAAGAGAAAGAGGGGCTTCGAAACATAATCATCAACATAATCCCAAGTTATATTAGAAAGACACAACTAGATGAAAGGAAGAAAATTAGAAACCCAAATTATATCAAGGAACTATGCAATCAAGTCCTCTTTCATTCAAAACATAAATTGATTTAAGATTTACAATGTGAATTCTAAACTCAACCAATTGATTTAATTATAAGAGTAAGATAGATCCAGATGCTAAATATATGTAGTTCAACCAATAAAACTATGAAAATAGGTATATGCTAAGGGATTGCATAAATTATGAACAAATTATCTTAAATTATGCAAGAGAAGATGTCTTTTCACTTTAAAAATCATTGATTTGTAACTGAATTTTCGATTTTGGATCGACAATCATGATGAAAGACCTAGATGACACTATATTTTTAGACCTCTAGGAACATGTTGACTTGATAGTAAAGTGTCTAGATACTTTATGGGAAGGTGGGCATGTTGTTGGGTCATTGCAGGAAAATTGACCTAGCTTTTTTGGAGAAAGGGTCGATAAGTTGTTTATCAATTTGTGGTTGTAATTTAAATATCCTACTCTTGCACACAAAAAAGATTGGTTTTGTTTGTTTGGGGACGAATTTCCTTGGTCAATACCTTGATTAAGGAATCAATTTTGAAATTAATTTAAAAATAAATATTTAAAAGAAGCAAAATATATATAAATATTTACCTTTCCTGATGAAACCTATTGTTATCTCTAAACATTGTTGTTTGTTAATGTCAAATACTTAGTCTTTTACAAGATAAAGTCAGATGATCATCACTCTAACTTAGCTACTTGGTCATTTACATTGTAGGGTCAAACAATAATCACTATGACTGAACTGCTCTATATAGGCCAAGTCATGTACATAAGTATGTACCTAGCTCTATAGGAGCTAAGTAATTTTTTTGGGTCATAGAGTATCTTTTATATAAAGGAATCTCACCAGCGACCAAGTAAGTTTTTAAGATCAGAAGTGTTGAGTTATGTACCGAGCATAATGAAGGCTGGGAAATAACAATGCCAATGGAAATAGTAAAGGCTGAGTTATACAAGGTTTTCACGAATCTTAGAAATGGAACATAGTTTTAGGCAAAATGATTATCAAGCTAACTTGGAAGAGATATTTAATTTTTGAAGAGGTTGCTATATAAAATTTAGTATATTTAGAGGTTGTTACAAAACATTTACACATTTTAGAGCACAAAACCTTATGTTGTCTATTCAATGATCAGGATGAAGAGGTAAAACATGTAATCATCTAGAATACTCATCGTGAAACTCTTTATATAGTGATGATCTTAACCTAGATAATATATTAGGAGAGAACAAAATGAAAAGAGTTCATGTACAAGCATGAAGCTATAGATAGAAAAGGATTGAAATCATATGCTTTCTCTTGGGAAGATGTTGCCGATATGGTAATTTGGTGCTCATGGGTTTCAAGAGTACCCATCAACTCATCCATTATCAAAGTAGTGAGGTCCTTTGTCTCTATGATAGTCATCACAAGATGATCACACTCTAGAAGAAGACTCAATATCTTCTCCACTATTCTATGCTCCCCATAATCTTCTTCATTTAATTTCAAATAGTTTACCAAACCAAAGGTCCTTGAGTTAAAATCTGCAATACACTCATTATCCTTCATTTGGAGGTTCTCATACTACCTTCGAATAATTTGTAGCTTCACTACAAACACTTTATCACTCCCTTTGAATTTTTCTTCAAGGATATCCCATGGTCAGTTTGAATAATTAGCTACTTCTATCTTAGGAAAAACTATTTCTATCATGGATGCCTCAATCAAGCTTAATTTTTTTGCATCCCTTCTTCTTGAATCCTTTAGCTAAGTCTATTGGTAGTTGTTGAGGGTAGCATATTGTGTTGGGTTGGTTACATCATTGGACCCATTTACCACAAACTCCCACAAGTCATTTTCAATGATAATGGTTCTGATCTTTTTTGCCCAAGTGTCATAATTTTTTCCATTAAAGGATGGTGGCTTCTACCAAGTCTTTCCTACATCTCTAGCCATGTCTCCTATACAAAAATATCAAACACCCAAAAAACTATACCAAAACTAACAAGGATGTGGGGCCTTATAGCTCTAATACCATGTAAAAACTTCAAAAAATTCACAATCTATAGAAGTAGATGAGTCACTTGGTAGGGAGGAGTCGAGTGACAGGTAATGTTGAGTCACTTGGAAATGTAAAGTGTTGAGTTTCATGTAGTGTTGAGTAGCTTGGTCACCAAAGGGAACTTGGCAATAGGGGACTCTATTAATGGAAGCAGAGTTACTCAGCTCAAACACAAGCCAAGTAATGTGGGGAGGAAGAGAAACATTCCAAAAACATGTAAATGAGTTAATGGATCCTTCTCCTCTTTTTCCAAGAATTACTAATCATGCACAACAAAATTTATTAATGCAGACAAGATCTAAGACACAATAGATTGAGATTTGCAAATATTATTTCTTACTTTCTATTAACTAAATCAAAATATTACAAACTTGGAGAATAAACTACATACCCTAGAATAAAAAAAAATCTAAATACTTAAATCAAACATAAAAAACTGTATGGATGCATACAATAAACCTAGAGAAATCAATTCTTATACATGACAAAATATTACTTTCATAAAAGAACCCAGAAAATCATACAATTGCTGCTATTGGATCTGATCAAACTTCTTGCCTCTAATGTTCTGTTAAACTCCAGTTTTTTCTATCTCATTCTCAGAATGTTTGGATCTGACTTATAGAACGAAAGGAAAATTCCCTTATTTTTTTCTCTTGCTATTAATTCAAAAATCTCCCTCTCATTAAAAATTTGAACTCACCTTCCTGTAAAATGTTACTTACTATTACATCTATAGACTATCAAACTAGGTAGGTGGGCATAGGCCTCTAGGGACAACCAGTGCAATATAATATTCCAACAAATTAAAGGAGGATTTGAGTGATTAGTTTTAGAATAAAGGAATTCCATCTTTAGTCATAGTTGGAACTAATGGAGAGACTGTGACAAAAGATGGGAGTGTCATTGTTACTCTACTTAGGGCCAAGAGTTATCCCTTTACTCCTACTTCTGTTGCAAAGCTCAAAAGAGAGTTATAAGTAGTAGTGGAGACAAATACAAAGGAATTGATTTATGAAATTCATAAACATCCTTTCAAATTGACTTAGAGGATGTATTACGAATATAATGGGTGTTTGGAATTTGGATTTTCATGGTTGTTGTACTACCAAGGATGTGATTCTGATCTTCATCTAGATTGTGCTTTTAAAGATTTTGGTAAGCAATTTGATGGAAAGGAGAATCAATATGTGATGATAAGTGGTTGTCAAATTTGGGCACATGGAGACTATGCTTATTGAAGGGTTTAAGAATGCAAAAAGTTATGGATTTGCTAGGGCCTTTTCTACAATAGGCCTTTTAATATAATATATGGAAGACTATATAGGCACTTGTAGCTTAATATATATGGATGATTATATAGACTTTCAACATAATGTATTGAATATTTTATAGGAACTTTAAATTTAATATATGGACCCTCTAAGCATAGTATATGGATGATTATATAGACTCTTTGAACATAATATTTCAAAGATTATATTATATAGTCAATTAGAGGGTAATATACGGATGCTTATATGGGTACTTAAGCTTAATACATGGATGATTATATAGGGACTTTGGGTATAATATATTGAAGATTAAATAGGCACTTTGAACAACATATCCTCTCTTTTTATTGTTGGGCATAAATTCTTATGACTTTAAGGTTTTTATCCTCTCATGCAAGGTTATTTATGAAAACTTTAATGAGATAAAATGTGCTTGGTGCCTTTATGATCTCAACACATCATATCATATGGAATAGGATATTTGATCACAAAATATATTTCATCTAATTTTGGATGTTTATGTGTAATCCTTGGTTCTTTTAAGGATTATTTGTGAATTTTATCATGCAAATAGTTTTTAGCTTGGGAATTTTAATAAAGAGTAAAAACTCTTTTATTAGTGTCAGTAAAACAAGTATTTTTTTGAAGTATAATTGTAAATTTTATACTTTGTCTAGTTTAGTTTATATATTTTTGTTATAAGAGGTAAGGAAAGTGTCATGGACCTGAGTAACAAAAAACTAACAAATAGTCTTCACTCTATTGTACCATTATAGCTAGGCAATAGAGAAAAACAACACTAGCCCAAACAACCAGAGCTCTACCAGTCAACAAAATTAATAAAAAATAGCTACAAGTTTCAATATTAATTCATGTCCCAAACAAAAATACTAAGACTACTAAAGAATATTAAAAAAATCCAACTCAACCAGTGTTGGAGCCCCAAGTTTAGGTAAAAGATACTTAAGTTGTTTCTTGAAATAATTACATGGGAAAAAAAGAAAGATTTTTTCTTTTTAAAATACTTATCATAGTAAGCACAATATCTAAAACTAGCACAATATTAGCGTTAGTAGCTTGTTCATGCATAGAATTGAGAATACATATTTTTATCAAGCATAATTGTAAATTTTTCACTTTATGGATTGTAGTTGATGTTTTTTTTAATTTTAAGAGGCAGGAAAAGGATCCCAAACCTAAGTAACAACAAAGTAACAAGAGTCTTCACTACCCTGGGTTAGTACAACTAAGCAGTAGAGAAGAACAACACTAGCCTAAACAACCAAAGCTCTACCAGTTAATGAAATTAATAAAAAAGAACTATAATTTTCTAGAGTAATTCATGTGCTAGACCATAATACTAATACTACTAAATCATATAAAAAAATTCTATCCTAACCAAGATTGGATTCCCATGTTCAAGTAATAGATACTTAAGATATTTTTTGAAATAAGTACATGGGAGAAAACAACAACAAATCAAAATGTAAAATTTTTTATCATAATAAGCACAATATCTTAAAATAGCACATAAACAAAATGAATATATCAACCTCAATTAGAAATTTTTGATGTTCTCCTAATCATTAACCAAGATTTTGAGGTTCTCTAGCCAACTCATGACATCTTCAATGATATTTTCTTCATCATACTTATTGTCTACAATCTGACCAACCTTCTTCTATTTGATCCTTTCCATGATGGTTTTGAAGACAACCCTTCTCATCATGTCCATTTAAATATCCAAATAGTTAAAACTGCAACCTTGAACTCAATACCAATAATGGCCATTGCAAGCTTTTTTCCAAGGATGTTAAATTTTTCATTGAGGTCCTTAATCTATCTAGAGAATTTCCACTCCATGCAATCCATCCTACTCTACACTTTGATTAGATGATCCTCCATGGTTTTATTTTCTTCTGCAACTTATTGTTTAACTTATTGTTTAGTTCTAGGGATATCATAATTTAGCCACAAGTTGACCTCAATTTGAGTTTCTTTAGTGGTCTACTCCTCTTCTTTAGCCCTTTCCATTTATTCATATTCATACTCTTCATCCTTAATTGCACTTTCCTCCACTCTTTTAGGGATTTCCTCAACTAAAGTTTCATAGTTTATCTTAGTATGATGGTATTAAGATTTAAAATAATTTATTTTTTTCAATAAAATAATATAATTGATACATTGCATATAAAGAATTCAATTTCAATGCACTCCATATAACCTTGTTATTCTCTCTCTATATATATTAGGTAATATAAAGTGAAAAAGTTTATTGCATTTTATAAGAAGTCTTGGAAATGTTTTTAGTAATTTATCTAAGAATTCTTCTATTATATAGTAATTTCCAAATGTTATTTTATAAATTATTTATATATTTATGTTACAAATTAGTTGAAAATGGTTAAGTATAGTATGCCATCATTGTAATTTTCTCTATATAATCTTACAAGAGTCCTGACATTATTGTTGTAAGAATAAAAATTAAATTTTACTTAGAAACACATTTTGGAAAAGTTGGTGATCATTATCAATATGAACAAAATTATTTTGTGAATTTAAATAACATAGAGCACAATAGGCATGGGATATTTCATCTTCTTTATCCTTCATATGAAACATTCTAAAGGCATTTTTGGCCATTTGAGGTAGTACAAAAGTGACATATTGAGTAGAATTGAGAAAAAAATAGCAAATCTATGTTTTCACTATTTTTCTATATTTTAAAAAAGTAGATTGTTAGGGGTAAAAGAAAAAACATATGTTACCCTCTTGTAAAGGAAAAGGCTACCAAAAGTATAACTATTCACCTTCAATGACATAAAACTAGCATTATTATTTAGAATTTGAAAATAAAGTAAAATAATGAAATGTGTAAAAATGGATAGAGTTCATGATTATAATTTTTAATAATTATTTATAATAAGAATTGATATATTTTCCTATTTTTTATTGATAATTTTTTGGTTGCTGAAAAACACTAAAAATTAGGGGTTGACTATATGGAAATAAACTTATTTCCATTTTAGCTTAAACTATGTTATAGATAACAAATATAGCTAGATCAATCAAAAAAGAAAAAAAGCTTTAGACCTATATTTTTTCTTTTATAATGATTCAAATTTTAACTCACCTGATATTGATAGTTTTTAGCTCCCACTACATCTTTCAAAATAAATCTATTCTAACCAAAAGAAAAATTATACATTCTAGAAGAGGACTCTCTCTTCTAGAACAACATATAATTTTTAAATTTTTTTGATACAATTTCAAATTTTGTTCTTTCTCAAAATCAACATGTTTTTGAGTGTTAAAATACATTCTTGTAGAATTTTTTATTTATAATATACGTTATCTAATTATAACACTATAAACACTATATGATAATATTCTTGACTATGAGCTATATTAAATGGTGTTTAAATGTTACTGAAAATAATCATAAAAACTAGTACGAGTTATTGAAATGTCAATGTTCGAAAATAATTTTATTTCTTTAGTAATTGGATACTAACTAGTATAAAACATGCATTAAATAGATAGTTACAATTGAAAGACTATGAGATCATATATAACTTAGCTAGAGTGAGTTTATCAAGATCATATGTTTGAGCAAAATTGATTTTTGAATAGAAATACTCAAATTTAGTCATTCTTATAGGTCAACCTAAAAGGTGATACAACTTTGTACTTTTACCCTAAGAGGCCTTAAGAGTAGAATCTTGAGTTGAAATTATCAATACATCCCTTAAATTATATGCCAAAAGAATTATGCTCAAAGACTTATTCTATATCTCTTGAAGGCATATTTTGAGTAGCAATTAAAATGTTATGACCCTAAAAATTTGGGAGAAGAATGCTAAAATAGAATAGCTTTTAACATATCTACAAATTACTTTTCTTCAAATTCTTTCACTTTTCATAGTGCACTCACAATAGAGAGTTCTACAGGTCTATGTCTAGGAGTTTTTAAGGCTAAAAGAAATGAAAAGACACAAGAAGTCCTATGATCATGCCACATGTCATAACTACGGGTTTTAATTGCCTCTACATGAGTCTTCCCTTTTTCCATGTTCTTTCATCATGCCACATGTTTAGTGTATAGTAACATCGTACAAAAATGATTTGGGATCTACATCCTTATAGGAAAAATGCATATTTAAATTAGTTAACAAAAATTGCAAGGTAGATTTGATATTACAATGAGACCAAATACCTCAACTAACTCCACACATGAGGGGAGTTTGATGACAAGAAATTTGAAAAGGGTAGAAGTGTCTCCATACTATGCATGTAAAAAATAATAATGATGTAGAGACTAACATGTCTTGTTAGGATAAACCACAGATAGAAATAAAAACTACATGCAAATATAACCAATAACAAAAAATAATAGATCACATAGAAATGAACACAAGGCACCAAGATTTAATGTGGTTCACCCAATCCCTGTGCTACGTCCACCAAAATAGCAAGTCCAATCTTATTACAATCTAGTGATTACAACCTGATTACAATCCGTAATCCCTTATAGCTCAATACTGCCGCAAGAACCAATTTCGCATCACAACATAATGAAAAATACCCAACCCTAAACCCTTTTATACAAGTATTAAACTGCTTTAGGGTTATAACATGTCAGCCACATGTTGGCCATAATATGTTGGCTACCATGTTAGCCACGGCCCAAAAAAAAATTTCCCCACTATTTATGAAGTATGTACAGTACTTTCTTGATCAGTCACCATAATCTAACAATCTCCCACTTGGGGACTGATCAGGCTCCACACTAAACAACAATCTCCCACTTGGAGGCTGATCCTATACAATAGCACTACCACATGGGACTTTCACTGGATCAAACCACCCTGGACTCTGCTGTTGTTTTATTCATGTTTAGTCTAAAAGACCAACCGAAGCTGAAGAAGAGTTCAGCTTCTCTCGTGTTACAACTTTTGTCAACATATTTGCTGGATTATCATTGGTATGTATCTTCTCCAGCTTTAACTATCCATCCTGCAAAACTGATCGAATGAAATGGTACCGCAACTGTATGTGTTTGGTCTTAGAATGCAGAGCTAAATTCTTTGCAAGATGAATGACACTCTAACTATTGGTGAACAAATAATTATCCTTCTGAGGATGTCCCAATTCTTCCAAGAAGAACTGAAGCCATATCATCTCCTTGGTTGCCTCTATAGCAACAACATACTCTTGCTTTGTAGTGGATAGAGCATTAATCTTCTGTAACCTAGAAACCCAGCTCACGGCTGCCCTACCAATAGTAAAGACATAACCTGTAGTACTTCGCCTGGTATCAATATCCCCAGCCAAATCTAAGTCAACATAGCCCTATATATCAGTAGTAGAGGCCCCAAAGTGTAAACACTTATTGGATGTTCCTCTCAAATATCTGAGAATCCACTTGACAGCATTCCAATGCTAAAATCCTGGATGACTCATATACCTACTAATGACTCCCACTGCATGTGCAATATCTAGCCTAGTGCATACCATAGCATACATCAAGCTTCCTACAAATGAAGCATAGGGTACCTTGGAAATCGTATCCTCCTCTTCCTATGTCTTGGGACACATCTCCTTAGTCAATTTCAAATGACTATGTAAAGGTATGCTGACAGCTATAGCATTCTCCATAAAGAAACGTTGCAACACCTTCTCAACATAATCAACTTGAGATAGCATCAATGTTCTGATCTTCCTATCTTTGCAAATCTTCATACCAAGGATTTTTTTTGCTACCCCCAAATCCTTCATAGCAAATGCATGTGCTAACTGGCATTTTAGCCCCTTAATATGATCCATGTTAGACCCAGCTACAAGCATATCATCAACATATAGACATAAAATAATGTAGCTATCATCATCCAACCTCTTAAAATAAACACAGTAATCTGAATGACACCTATTATATCCATGCTCATGCATAAAATTGTCAAATTTCAGATACCATTGCCGAGGTGCTTACTTCAATCCATATAAACTTTTCTTCAATTTGCACACTAAGTTCTCCTTACCTTTGACCTCAAAACCTTGTGGTTGAGCCATATATATTTCTTCATCCAAATCACCATGAAGAAAGGTTATTTTAACATCCAACTGCTCTAAATGCAAATCTTTAGTAGCCACAAGACTTAAAATAGTACGGATAGAAGTCATTTTAACATTAGGAGAAAATATCTCATCAAAATCAATTCCCTTTTTCTATGCAAATCCTTTTACAACTAACCTAGCCTTAAATCTTTTCTTACCTCCTTCCTCTTCTTTTAACCTATAAACCCACTTATTCTGTAAAGCCTTTTTACCTACAGGCAACTTACACAAATCCCATGTCTTATTTTTCAGCAAAGAGTCCATTTCATCTTTCATTGCAAACTCCCACTAAATCTTAGTATCCACCTACACAACTTCATCATAACTTTTAGGTTCACCAGCATCAGTAAGTAAAATAGAATACAAAGAGGGAGAAAACCTTTGTGGAGGTTTAATTTGCCTCATTGACCATCTAACATTCACTGGTGTGTGTGGTATTTTTTGTTGCAGTTGTTGCACATCATGAGGAATGGCTGGAACATAAGCTTTTGGAGTATCATCCAGCACTACATAATCATCTTCTTTCTTCTCATGTTGCTGCAACAGATCTTTGTACAACACTTTCTCATTGAATATGACATCCCAACTTCTAACAATTTTAAGATTTTCAAAATCCCAAAGCCTATAACCAAATTCATTAATTCCATATCCAAAAAAGACACATTTCTTTGATCTAGCTTCTAGCTTGGTTCTATTTTCAGTGTCTATATGAGCAAAAGCTTCACAACCGAAGGTCTTGAGAAAGCAATAACTCACCTTCTTACCAGCCCATGCTTCCTTTGGAATACCACAACCCAAAGGAGTAGAGGGACCTCTATTAATCAAATATATTGCAGTATTGACAGCCTCCACCCACATGTGTAAGAGCAACCTAGCATGCAACCTCATGCTCCTTGCACGCTCCATTATAGTCCTATTCATGCGTTCAACCACTCCATTTTCCCGTGGAGTCCTTGGAACATTTTTTTGTCTATGAATACCATTAGTGGAGCAATAATCTTCAAATTCATGACTGCAATACTCACCACCATTATCAGATTTGAGACATTTTAATTTCTTACCAGTCTCATTTTCAACCAAGCATTTTCATTTCTTAAAAGTTTGAAATACATCAGATTTCTGTCTAAGAAAATAAACCCATACTTTTCTATTTGCATCATCAATAAATGTAACATAATAATGAGAGCCACCAAGGGAAGATACCTGAGCTGGTCCCCATACATCTATATGCACAAGCTCTAATTTCTCCTTTTTGTTTTCCTTCCCAGTCTTTACAAAACTCACTCTCTTTTGTTTTCCATAAACACAACTTTCACAGAAATCCATATTAACACATTTCATACCTGGTAAAACTTTCTTTGAATGAATTAATTTCATACCTTTCTCACTCTTGTGCCCAAGTCTATTGTGCCACAGTATTGTATCAGAATCTACAACAGCTATTTGTTCTCCCTGCTCAACTGCAGCAATTGTTCCTACACATTCATTTTTGTTTGAAACAATCAAAGTAGTAGGAACAATATGACCTAATTTTTATCATTAAAAGTAACTACACAACCCTCATCACCGAGTTTCCCGGCTGAAATTAAATTTCTACTCAGCCTTGGAAAATGTCTTACCTCATGTAGTAGCCAATGATTCCCATTCTGCAACTTAATCTTAATTTTTCCCTTTCCAACAATCTGATAGGGTTCATTATCCCCCAAATAAACAATCCTGAAATCTCCTTGGACATAATAAATGAAATAACATCTATGAGGTGTAGCATGAAATGAAGCACTAGAATCTAAAACCCATGAATCATCAACACTCTCTAAAGACAGAAGCAAAGCATCCTCTTCAGATTTGTTACTTACCACATTTGCCTCCTTGTCTCCATCTGATTTATCTCCTTCATTTTTCTTTCAATTCCAGCAATCTTTCTTTTTGTGCCCTGATTTCTCATAGTACTAGAAATCATTTGGTCCTCTCGATTGAGACCTCCTCCCCTTTGACTTTCCTCTTGATTTCCCATGATTTCTAGAGTTACTTCCTCTTTCAGTCATTCTGCCCCTACTTTGTGCATTCAAAGCACTTCTTGATGTAGATTCACCTGAGGATTTCCTACGAGTTTCCTCACTCAAAACAACACCAATCACATCATCATATTTTAGGGTACTAGATCTAGGAATAGAATTACTCACTGCCATTACCAAGCCATTCCAGCTTTTAGGCAAAGAACACAAAATCAAGAGAGCCCTAATTTCTTCATCAAAATTGATACCCACAGAAGATAACTGACTAGTAATAGTATTAAACTCATTTAAATGTTCTGCAACAGATCCACCTTCTGCCATTTTCATATTAAATAAATGCTTCATGAGAAATACCTTGTTTGAGGCGGAGGGCTTTTCATACAGTGTCGCTAGGGTATTCATCAAATCTTCTGTCATCTTTGCTTTTGTAATATTAAATGCCATTGATGGTGCCAAGCAAAGCCAAATGCTTCTGAGTGCCTTTCTGTCCAAAAGATCCCATTCAACCTCTGACATAGTTCCCTGATTCCTGGCTTTGCCTTCCAATGGCTTCCATAAATCCTTCTGATATAGATAGTCTTCCATTTGCATCTTCCATAACTGGAAGTTCTGCCCATTAAACCTATCAACCCTTAGCTTACCCTCATCTACCATCGCTCCCACTCAACTGTGAGACTTTCTTGCAGAGGATAATTGAAAGACAACCTTGCTCTAATACCACTTGTTAGGATAAACCATGGACAAAAATAAAAACTACATGCAAATATAACCAATAACAAAAAATAATAGATCACACACAAATGAACACAAGGCACCAAGATTTAATGTGGTTCACCCAATCCCTGGGCTACATCCACCAAAATAGCAAGTCCGATCTTATTACAATCCAGTGATTACAACCTGATTACAATCCGTAATCCCTTACAGCTCAATACCGTCGCAAGAACCAATTTTACATCACAACATAATGAAAAATACCCAACCCTAAACCCTTTTATACAAGTATTAAACCGCTTTAGGGTTATAACATGTCGGCCATATGTCGACCATAATATGTCGGCCACTATTTATGAAGTATGTACAGTACTTTCCTGATTAGTCACCATAATCTAACATGTCTAAGATTGTTGGAATGACTATCATGATGAGGCTTTGACATGGAACAAATGTAAAGCCCCTTTTATGTTGTAGTTTTAGGATTTGGTTCAAGGGTTTCTTTTGATAAAAGACTAAATGGACATTGTAATAAAGGATCATCTTTTTTCCCAATCTCAAGTGGGTGGATCTAGAACATTTTTCTAGAGTTTTTTTATTCATGGTATAGAGGAACACTCATAAATTGGTGCAATTTTATTTTTTAAACCCTTGTATTGTAATGTTCACATAATCACTAGAAGAGATATTCTGGACTATGCCTAGTTTTCTTTTATTATGTATTTCTTTCTTGTTTATGAACTATTCTAATGCTCCCTATTATTTTATATGAATGTAGTCAATATTTGTTGTTTTGGACTCTTATGATTTGTCACGGGCTTGCAAATTATTGAATCATATTATACTACTCTTTTAATGTTTTTAATATAGAGTTATACCATGACATTCAATGAAACTAATTATTTAGAAACAATGTTTGAGTTGGACAATATAAACATTTAATTTGAGCTTTAGTGGGTGCTTTTGATAGGAAGTTATGAATTCCTTATCATGTATCAAGGATCTAGTTATTTCCGAATGCAAGTTTGAAATGGTTTCAAAATATTTTGAACATCTCCCTGGTATTGTGTTTAATTTATACTCTTTCCCCAAAAGATCAAAGAGAAGAGTTGACTTCTATAAAATCACAAAGGTTTATTTGCATAGGCAACTTCCATCCCATTCCTACAAGGCTTTCACATTGGCCTCATCCAGAGAAGAGCCTAGATCTTGGATCAATATGCACATTTGATATTATGATATATTTAATTATGCAACAGTACTAGTTCATTTGTAGTAAATAAATGTATTGATTGGTCAACCTCTACTTTTAATTGACATTAATTTCTTGTTTGTGAAATTCATTAGCCTAAGCATGTTACCTATCTAACCATATAATTTATTCTAGACTCTATTTATGTTAAGAATTTAATCTCTTATTTCTTTTGAATGTATGTCCAATTTATGTCATAAACAAATGTGTAGTATTTTAGCCTTAAATATTCTCTTTTTTGACATATTTTGCAAAAAGGTACTTTTTTAGAATGTTGACTCCGTTGCACACTTTAAAAATAAATAAGTTTTGATTTTTTTATTAGTTTTTAATGGGGTACAAAATAATTTCACATTTTAATGATGTGTTCACTTATAAAATTTGTAAAACACAAATATACATTTTTTTTTTTTTAAATAAAGAAAAAATAAAGTTTTAGGGGGAGCATACTATACACAGTTATATTTTTTCATAAAAAATATGCTACTTTGTGTTCCCTCTTTATGAGGGCCTTAGACTTCTTTATTAAAGGAAATAGTAGTTTAAAAACTAGACTACAACTCTCTTTTGTTGGTCGTATTTTAGAATTTTCAGTCTTAATATTTTCATTTTCTCATCAAAAGTTAGGATTTTTGTAATTTACAAAAAAAAAGAATGACATCTTATACCCCATTTTTGAACCCTTGTCTTTGTAGACTTACCTATAGGTGGAAACTCTAAGATGTCTCAATTACAAACTATTATGAATTGAACAATCCTACATAATCTTAAATAGTGTAATTAATGAATATTTAAATAAACTAACAATTTTCTTCTCGAAGAGGAAATATCTTTTAGGAAAATAGATTATTTTTATATTTTTTATATTGAACATTACCTTGAATTATACACTAGCATACTTCAAATCACCAAACATGTTTAAATTCAAGAAAATGAATTCAATATTTGCAAGAGACATTTTTTATTTCATTACACCAATGACCTCAAACACATTCTAAAAAATTAACAAAAAAGGAAAAATATAATTATGGGTATGTGCAGGATTATGGTGTGCCAAAATGTGGTGATCTAAAAAATATCAAAATATGTTCGAACTTTTTTCCAACCCATCCTAATAACTTTATAAGGCCTACTATATCTATGGCCAACTTTGAAAATGTGCCAAAATTGTGTTTTTGGCCTATTCTTGTGTGTTTTTTACTTCAAACATGTAGCTGACAATTTTCTACACCAAAAATTGATGAAATGAAAAGGGTTTCTAAAGAATATTCTTCAATTTCCATAAATGCATAGTTTGTCAAATTATGAGTTTAGTAAGTAATTATTACTTATTTTCTACTGAGTTATGTATAAACTTTTGATTGATACACTACTTCAAAAATAACTATAACTTTCAAATGGTAAAACATTTTTTAAATCCAAAAGATGCATCACATTCTATGCTTCCTCTAATATAAGGAAAAGAAAAGAAAACTTAAAATTTTTAGAGTTTTCAATTAGTTAAGATGGTCAAACACGAGATTTTTTTATTCCAATGGTACTAAAGTAGAAAATTAATAATTATTTATTAATTTAGAATAAAAATACCCAAAACTATGTGTCACATTAAGGTATGAGTCCACTTCTTCTATCAAGATTTTTACTTAAAAATATTATCATTTGGTTTTGATTAAGGTGGTCAGACATACATCTACTTCTTATTTTTTCACTAAAATTTTTGTACTATTGCATTAAAATTCAAAATTTTGACCAATCAATTTGTTTGTCTAATTTTTTAATTTTTATTTTTTAGATAAGGCCTAGTAGTTTAGAAACTAAATGCAATTTCCTAGAGATTCTTTTCTCTCAATTTTTTATATAAATTTTAAAACTAGTAGAAAGTTGCATGTCAAGTTGACATAACCCTAATTTGCTAATTTTTTATTACCACTTAAGAGTATAGCTTGGTTGACCATGGTCTTGCACATACCCTTATATGTGATTTTAATTTAGTCTAATGATGTAACCCTTAACTCTTCAAAGAATAAATCATAAAATCACAACACAGAAGTTTCAAAATACCATAATCTTTCATTAAACTTTTGCAACTCTACTTATCCATGAAATAAAATAACTACTTATGACAATTCTGAAATTACCATATTTGGTAATTTTTTAGGAAAAATGATTTTTTTTTATTTTTGGTAATTTTTAGAACCCATCCTACGAATCCCATTTTTTTTCCCAAGGAAAGCCCCCAACTAAGGCAAGATGAATTGCCAACTAATTGATGAAATCAAAAAATTGATTTTGGATTTATTACAAAAACAACTTCCTAATAAAACTAGAAAAGAAATGAAAAGCCAATTTGAGAGGTCAAGATGATATTTCAATCTCCCAAAAAAAAAGTTGAAATGGCCTCCTATTGAGCTGAGCTAGATCAACAATCCAAATAACTCCTTCTCATGCAACTACCTATAAAATTTCAGCCAAACCCACATTTGAGTCAAAATTTATGACCAACGGAAATAAATTTTGACCAAAACTCACATCTGAGTCAACAGCCTTAACCCTCAGATGTCCCTACATCATTCTCCCCTACTTGAAAAGAACACAACTCTTGTAAGTTCCAGTCCTTAAACTACTTCCATTTAGGCTCATCTAGCTTCTACAAATTCCATTCCATAATCCAGGTGCTATCTATCAATGCCAACCCTTCCCACTGCATGAGATATCTATTGTAGTCACCCTGGCAAGTCTAAATAGTCTTCTTATCTAGAATTTGTGCAACCTTTTAACTTTTTGTGATAGGGATGGTGTTTTTCTAGTCTACCACATCCTCCTTTTCAATAGAGGTATCATCACCATGGAAAGTATATAAATGAGAAAGGTTATATACTAGAGATATATCAAGACCATTGGGGAGCTCTACCTCATAGGAATTATCATTAATCTTCTTCAGAATCTTGCAGGGCCTAATCTTCTTATATTTCAATTTATGATAAGTCCTAGTAGGAAACTTTTCCTTTTTGTGATAAACCATCAATGGATCACCTGCACTAAAAACCTAATACCTTTGATTAGCATCTATGTAAACTTTGTACCACTCATTGTTGTCCTGCAACTTTTGTCTCACATCTTCCTACAACTAGTAGAGTTGTTCTACAAAGGCTTCTCCATCATCATTTACTCTATCACCCAATGGAAGGTACACCAAATCAAGAACACTTTAAGGATTATGACTATAAACAACCTGAAATGGTGACTTACCAGTTAACCTATTCATTGAGCTATTATAAGAAAATTCAGCCTAGGGCAATGCCAAATCCCATGGTTTGGGCTTCTCTCCAACAATATATTGCAACAAATTACCCAAACTATGATTGACAAGTTCTATTTTTCCATCAGTTTGTGGATGGTAAGCACTATTGAACTGTAACTTTGTTCCCATCCTCTTCCATAAGGTCCTCCAAAAATGACTCAAGAACTTAGTATCTCAATCAAAGGTGATCATTTTTGGAACTCCATGCAATATCTCTATTTCAAAAAAAAAAAACTTGGCCACCCTAGTAGCATCACTAGTTTTCTTACAAGCAATGAAATGAGCCATTTTTGAGAATCCATCCACAATTCCAAAGATAGAGTTATTATCTTACTGTGTATGTGGAAATCCCAATAAAAAATTCATACTCAAGTTTGTCCACAGTCCTATGGGTATTGGTAATGGCATGTACAATCCAGTGTTTTGAGAGTGCCCTTTGGCTACATAACAAATTTGACACCTTTCCACAAACTTGGTGATGTATCTCTTCATCTTTGGCCAATAGTACTTATCTACCACCAAAGCTATTGTCATATCTTTCCAAAAATTCCCATCCATACTATTGCTATGAGATTCTCTAATAATATTTTCTCGCATTGAGCCTATAGGAACACACAAATTCTTCCCCTTGAATAAGTAACCATCTTGCATTAGATTCTCACCTTGAATAGTGTCTACATACCTTGGTACTAGATTCTTAAACTGATCAACAACTTCCCAAAAATCACTATCAAATTCATACAAGCCTTTGATGGCATCAAAGCTAACCACCTCTATTTTCATGATGGTTAAAAGAACAACTCACCTACTTAAGGCATCTACAACTTGATAGAACTCTTTCCCTAATTTATGCTTTAGAACAAAGGTAAACCCCTGTAGGAAAGAGACCCACTTTGCATGTCTAGTGTTTAATTTCTTTTTTGTGTTCAAGTATTTTAGAGCAATATGTTCCATAAAAAACACAAATTCTTTGGCTACTAAATAATGCTTCTATTGTCTCAAAGCTTATACAATTGCATGGAATTCTATATCATATGTAGAATATTGGAGCTTCAATGACTTTCTTCTTTAGGTATTGGAAACTCTCTTCATCCTCTTTCATCATGAAAATTCTCAACCCTTAGTGCAATCTGTCATAGGTGCTACAATGCTGCTGAAATTACGAATGAACTTTCTATTAAAAGTAGCCAAGCCATGAAAGCTTCTCACCTCAGTGATACTACATGGACTGCACCATTCAAGAATGGACCAAACATCCTCTTGATCCATGTTGACACCATCTACAGAAATGAAAAACCCCAAAAAAGCCAAACTTGCTTGCATGAACCTAGACTTCTTCAAATTAGCATAGAGCTTTTCTCTTCTTAGTACCCCCAATATGATCCTTAGGTGTTGTAGTTGTTCTTCCCTTTATCATCAAAGTAAACGACTACAAACTTACCAATGTAGGGAAACAACATAGTGTTCATGAGTCTCATAAAAGTACTAGGTGCATTGGATAAACCAAATTCCATAACCTTCCATTCATAAAAACCATCCATAGTTTTGAAAGCTATTTTCCACTCAACCACCTCTTAGATGAGGATCTGATGGTACCCACTTCATCGATCAATGTTAGAGAAATGCATTGCTTAAGCAAGAACATCCATCATGTCATCAAAATGTGCGATAAAAAAATGATACTTGATGGTTATCCTATTGATGGCTCAATTGTCTATGCAAAACCTCCATGTTCCATCTTTCTTTGGGGTTAATAATGCTGGAACAACATAGGGGTTCATGGTTTCTTGTACTAAGCATTTTTGTATGAGCTTAGTCACATGTTTTCCTAGTTCTACATGTTGTGTTGGACTCATTCTATATGTTTCTTGATTGGGAAGACTTGCTCCTGGAATAAGATCAATATGGTGTTGGATATCTCATTTTAAGGGAAGTCCATTAGGTAGCTCCTCTAGAATAACTTCTAAATATTCTTCCAACACTACAACTACTTCTAGTGGTATAGTCAAGTCTTCCTATTTCTCCTTTTGTACTAAAAATGCATAATAACACCCTATACTTTCATCTCCTTGACAACTTCCTTTTCAGATAGCATACTTTCAGTTTTCCCATCACCCTTGATAGGTAATAAGACTACCTTAGATCCATCCTTCCAAAAGGTGTAAGTATTCTTTTCTCCATTATGAATAACCTTTTTTTCATACTACTAGGGATGATCCAAGAGGACATGACATGTGTCCATTGGAATCACATCACACCATAGCTCATCCTTGTAGACATTTCCTATGGAAAATTTAACAAGGCACATCTTGTCTATTGTGACTTCACTTCCCTTTTTAAACCATACAATCTGATAAGGATGAGGGTGCTTTCCACACTAGATATTTAGTTTCTCCACCATTTTTTTTGAAACCATATTCTTAAAACTACCTCCATCAAGAATTACTTGACATACCTTTCCTCCAAAGGTACACCTTGTTTGAAATATGTTGGTTATGAGCCATGTATCATCTATGCCTTTCTCCTCTACATCATCCTTGGCTAGAATAATCATTGTCCTTCTCATCATGAGACTTTCTCCCATATCCAAGGATACTTCTTGTTTAGATCCATTGTTAGCCTAGGCTAGGTTCACTCTAGGTGGCCATCCTTGATTCCTATCCTACATTTAAAATTGGAACACTCAAAAGACCTATGTCCTTCTTCTCCATGACTAAAAAATGTCAGAGGCCTTCTTTGGTTTTCCCACCCTTTTCTACTTCTGTAGTCTCAACCTCACAGAAACCCCCTTCCTCTTTCTTGATTTGGAGTATCTTGCCTAGTGTTTTTTTTTTTTTTCAGAACCTTGAAAGCTCTCTCCCCAACCATTATTAGAACCTCCTTGAAATGGATTGAGGTACCCCTTCACCCACCTTTATTCCTCTAGTTATATTGCCTATTTTGCATTTCTTCCACCTTTAGAGCTAATTGGTAATCTTCCTTTATACTGTTAACATGGTGAATGCTCAATTCATCTTGAATAGAGAATTTTAGGCCATTTTACATATCTAGCAGCCACCTATTCATTACTTTCTTGATGCTTTATGTGCATGGATAGCTTGTATAATTCTTTTGTATAGTCTTGCACTAAAGACAAGTTTTTCTTCAAATTCTAGAATCTGTGAAAGAGGGTTTGTGAATAATCTACGGGTAAGAATTTTTCTCTCAACTTTTTCTACATCTTGATCCATGTCTTAATCTTTTCCTTGTAATTTCTAGTTCATTCCTTTTTTGGGTGACCTGCCATATCATTGCATGTCCTTTTAACTTTGTGCATGCAAACTTCATCATTTTTTTGTTTTTTTTCCTATCATAGGCTTCCATTCAAAAAATTTCCCCATATCATTTAGCCAATCTATTAGTTCTTCTAGCTTAAGACTACTAGCATAGTCAGAAATGTCAATCTTTATTACAAATCACTTCTTCCTTCTAAAGCCTTGAGAACTTTTTCTTCATAGCTCATCTGTCCTAGCCTTTTGTCTACATTTTCTCCCTCTTCATCAAATTCATTTCCTCTTTGTATTCCTTGATTATCTATTCACTCATTGAGTCATTCAATATCCCTCTGCATATCCAACACCAATATTTTCATCAACTTGATGCCTCCTCTTCCTCTTCCTCTTCCTCTCCCAACCATCTCATTGCTCTGAGACCAAATGATGTAACCATTAAGTCTTCAAAGAATAAATCAAAAAATCACAACACAAAAGTTTCAGAACACCATAATCTTTCATTAAACTTTCACAACTCTACTCTACCTATACATGAAATAAAACACCTACTTATTACAATGTTGAAAATGACCATATTTGGCTATTTTTCTAGAAAAATGGATTTTTCCATTTTTGGTAATTTTAAAAATCCATCCTAAAAATCCCATTTTTTCCCAAGAAAAGCCCCCAACTAAGGCAAGATAAATTTCCAACTAATTGACAAAATCAAAAAACAAATTTTGGATTTATTACAAAAACAACTTTCTAAAAAAATTTGGAAAAAACATGAAAAGCCAATTTTGGAGGTCAAGATGATATTTCAAGCTCCCAAAAAAATGTTGAAATTGCCACATATGAAGTTGAGCTTGATTAGTAATCAAAATAACTCCTTCTCACACAACTACATGTAAAATTTTAGCCAAAACCCACATTCGAGTCAAAAGTTATGACCCCTAGAAGTAAATTTTGACCAAAACCCACATCTGAGTCAACAACCTTGACCCTAAAATACCCCTACATCATCTAAATAGGGAAAAATATTGACATGAATTTTAACAATAGCTACCTTCATTAATTTTGTATAACAAATTCATTTGAAGTTTCAATACACATGATTGTAGATAGACTAATTTAGTCCACAATGCTAAATATCACATGTGAATGATTAATATAATTGATTTCTAATTCTATAAATATAGGAATGAGTTAAGTTTTGAATATCTTCAAGGATCAAATTACAAAGTTATCTCAATGAACTTGATGAGAGGATTAATAAACCACTTGAAATAGCATAAATTTATCATTCAACTATTTGAATATCTTACATTTTTCAATGACAATTTATTAAATAACATACTAAACATTAGTGACTTCAAAATATTCTTCTCTTGATGGATGATTAATGATTTGAACTCTATCACTTACAAGAAATTTCTAAAATTCAAACATTTTAGTAGTGTGTTAATAATAAAATCTAAAAGTCGACTTTAAGATAATTAATGTGATCTAATTTTCACAACCAACCTAAATGATAATGATGAGCTAACAATTTCACAAGATATTTTTCTCATTGAATAAATATTTTCACTACATGTATTTAATGTACTCTTGATAGATTGTTGCCTTGATATCACTATATTGTAGCCATAGAATAATGAGAAAACAATAAGGACATTTAATGAATCCATGTCTATGACTTCCAATAATATTGAAATAAATATTAAATGAATTTCATTATAATATTATGAGTATTTTTCTTTTGTTTCTCAAGTCTCCATGAAGCATGATAGAAGAATAGAGAATTTCATAGACACTAGAATCATTAAACATCAAATTTATTTATTTAATGTAAAAATATCTAAATTAGAAAATTTCTATAGATATACATTACATAGTATTCTTCTATATTACATAGTATTCTTAAGTTCAATGAATGAATAATAAAATATTGTGATACAACCTATATTTTTGTTGAATTGTTATTATAAATATATTGTCTAATAGATATCCCAAGGAATTTTACATCTTTAAACTCTAAAGTACAAACTATAATAGACTCGTGATGAAATTTCTCCTTATTTTTAAGAACAAATTAGAACTTAAGAATTTTTCCCTTGTTATTGTAGCTTCTTGACTCTTAGTCCTGGAATTATTATTTTAATTTAGCTATACATTTTTTAAGTTAATTTAAATAATTAGGAATTTCATAAAAGACAAAAAGGAGATTCAAATTATTCTATTTCTTTCTACTTATTTATTTCTTATCATTTATTTTAGCCTACATAGATTTCAAATATGAAGCTAAGATCACCCATGTAATGCTATCTTAAGAATACACACCATCTTAGTAGCATGCATTCTTAGGCATGAGGATGGTTCAAGTATCATATACTCATTGGTCAATTTTCGTCCTTGATTGTGTTTGTAGACTATCATATTTTATCTATGCTTGATTTTTATTCAAAGTTGAGTTGGTTCTTTTATTGGTTGTAGATCTCCGAAAGGCATCATATTGTATTGTATTAATAGATCTATCACCTTTTATCATATATTTGAGTTTTTTTTATAGCTCAAAATATTAATATTCAATAATACAACACATTCAAGATATTAATATTTCATAATAAGAAACTTATTTTTATAAAAAATAGTATAAAATTTATTCGTCAATATATGCAATAATTACAAAAAGAATCTGATACATGAAAGTTTGTAATAGTTGCAAAAGTAGTTGTTCATTTAATATCTATACTTGTGTATTTAATGTTCAATATTTAGTAAAAATGTACCAATAGCTATGACTTTAAAGTTGCTCTTATTCACATGATTATCCATAACTAAATGAAATGTACTGCTTAAATGTAGAAGAAAGCTAGCCATGTGATGTCACATATGTTACACAAGTATTCATCTTCCCTTCACACAACTATTGTTCTCACTTTCTTTAGGGTTGATGTAGCATCCTATTTGATAGTGTGACCTCCTTAGTTATAAGCAATGAACTTGTCAAATAAGATGCTATATATCTTAAATATATCCATGTGAATAAAGGCTAGAGATGTGATTTTTAAGATAGCTATCTATTCTCAATAATAATTTTGATATCTCTTATGTGTCATTTAGATTTTATATTTTTAAGATATCTATACTCGTATCATAAATTACATAAATATATTAAATATAATTAATTTTATTATAATATAATTTAACTTAATAATTGAATAACTAAAACTAACTTTATCATGTAATCAAACAATTATAAATATATGTAGTGAAAGAAAATCAAATTTCATAGTTAGTTCACACAAATTAAAAAAGAGTTATTCACAATTAATTTTCTTTAAGTAACACATAATGAATCTAATTTCTTAACAAAATAAATATATCTAATCAATTATTTAAAAAATTAAATATACATATCCTACATATATTTTTGATGAATACACTGCTATTTATACATATATTTAACATTCTTTAAAGAACTAAGAAGTCCTAGCTACATAATTCAGTGTGTGTAGGATTTTGGCCAGGTTATATATGTTTAGACTTGCTACAGTAAAAGAATACCAAAAAAAGATAATATATCCATGAGGTGAATTATTTTGACCATTTAAAGGAGGCCATCATTGATCCTTACAAAATGTACTATCATTTTCACCATAATAAGATAAGTCATTTTTTCTAGGTCTTAAGTAGTAATTATCATTATAAATGGTGAAAAAGATTTTTTTCCATTTCTTTCTTAAAAGCGTAATTTCCTTCATTAATAGTTTCTCTTAATTCTATAGTTCAACATATTAGGCTTTTATTTCTCAATTTACTACTTTTTGAAAAAAAGTTCTTCTTAATACAAAACCAAGACAAAGAGGAGCAAGATGCCTACAAGAATAACTTTGAGGAGGATCCTAGATAATACATCCTCTTATATTACATCTAGTAGTGCATTTTTATGCACATCGACCCAAAACATTGATCAACTATTATAATTTCCATCCAATAGTCATACCTAGATAGTATTTATACATTCAAGTCATAATTATTGATTACAATTCAATCTTTTGGAATAAGCCCACTCACCTTCTTTTGGCATTGTCATGGACATAACATCTTTATTGAAAGTTTCAAGGATACTCACTCCTAAATTTTCAACCTTATATGAGCAAGGATCATTGTTATGAGATTGTTTGTGACATGCAATTTAGTGCTACACACCTCCACTTACTATAGCTGAAACTTTTTGGTGGCCTTCCAATGGAAACTCTAGTTGCCTTGATTCCAAGAAATAATTACATAGTTAGGGATTGAAATTCTAGCCAATTATGTGACAATATAAGAAAAAGATACAATGAAGGTTTGAAGCTTTTTGTGGGCACTCTAGACCTTGCTAATGTATGGGGACAAACTAGATTATCATGATCTGTATCTCCTATGTCTAGTGCTTTCACCTTGTAAAACTTTTGCTTATGTTTTCATGCTCTAAACATTAAACCTATATAAACTTTGTTTTCTCAGGTTATCTTTCATATCACTACATTATTTTATAAATACCATAGACACATAATGGAAAAATAGAAAATTAAAACATAATTAAAAGAATTTCATGCAAGACAAATTATTTATATTTTTATGCTCTAAATATTGTAGTCTATGAACTTAACTTTTTCAATCACATTTTGTGTAAATGTATTATTTTATAAATAAAATAAACACTTATTAGTGAAAAAATACTTAAAAGGTTTTCTCTAAAAATAAAATCTTAAACTTGAATTTCTTTCCTTTTTGAAATAATGAACCAACAATAAAACATTTTCATTAATGTTACAATTTGTAAGTAGTGAGAGTGAGTTTTTAAATAGTGATGATAGATTTCCATAATGTATAACTAGTCCTCAAAATTACTTCTAGATTCTATTGTGTATGTGTTTTTACATTAATGTTTCTGATATGACACTTTGATAAGAAACATAAGAATAAAACCATAGATTGTTTTCTTCTTATTTCCTAATGACCAATAAACTATTACACAATAGAATCTAAAAATAGTTTGAGTTTTTTTTATATGTCATTAAAATTATAGTTTTGTTAATTGCAATGATAAAAATGTTGACTTTTGCATAGGCAAGGAATCTTGACATCTCGAGTCCTTAACCATTTTCACGTCATGGCAGCTAAGGGTCAACAACCCAACCGAGGAATCGATGTTGAAACAGGTTTAATGGTTGCAATAAAAAGAGGAGATTCAGGTCATTGTGTTGCTCTCTGCTTCTTCATTGCTAATAATATGTTTTACTTTACGTAGATATGATATGTGTAGACATGGATAGAATGCTATCTTGGAAATAGTCATCTCTGTAATTTTGTGTTCTTTATCATGAGGAGTGCAGTTTAATTTGTTTTTATCTAGAGCTATTAGATTTCTACAGTTTATAAGAATGTAGTGTTTCTAATTAAATTGTGTGAATCGTCATTTAAACTCACAGTATATAATCTATTACGAAGATACAAGAGAACACAATGAATGAAAAGATGATAGTTTACAGATCAAGAATTCAATTAAGTTCTTCATAAGTTCTTTATAACAAATTATGAGAAAAATTTGTTACACAATCTATCCAGAATTTTGCACTGTATTTTATCCATCAAAACATTTTAGATCATTAGGCATTCTTGAAAATTACAATATTTAATCTATGACTAATTTCGAAGTTGGGCTAGCTGTTTTTGGAAAGATGTATCTGTTAAAATTAGATCCAACAATTTCTTTGTTCTGTAAGATATTTGTTTTTACAGAGGGATCTGTAAGTTGATAATGGTTTTGGATGTCAAAAAATGCAGATCAGCTGAAGTGTACGGCACAAAGATGGCAATACAGCCTTACATGTAGCCGTTGGTAGAAACTATGTGCATATAATAAAGCAGTTGATAGCTTTTCAGCCCAAGCTTTGTCGGTGCACTAATCGTGAGCAAGAAACTCCGATTTGTATGGCAGCGAAATTGGGGCATCTGGAAGCAGTAAAAGAGTTGATAGAGAACGAAATAGTTGTGGAATGAACATTCTACACTTAGTCGCTCAAGTTAGCCAAGTGCGAATTGTTGATTACTTGAATAAAACAGACAAGTTAGATTTATGTGATCTGGTGAATCAGGGACTTGAGAGGCCTCACGGACCTGAAAAACCTCCAAAGATAAAACCCCTTCATATTGCAGCCAGGAACAAAAACTTTAATGTAAGTTTCTCTTCTTTCCAAGCATTTCTAGTCAGCATCATTAAAGTTTTCTTTTCTACAACCACCTTGGGCTTTCTTGAACTTTTTATTAGTCTTGAATTCAGACTAATGTTATAATAAGATATGTTAGATGCTGCATTTTTCATGAATTTTCAAAGTTTACAATAATTATTATGTTCCTTCTACATAGTCCATTCCACAAGATAACACTTCGAACAAATAAACCCAATCAAATAAAACGTGAACTACGTCAACGAAAAAATTACTTTGTTAGGAAATTTTTCTTATGTAATTAAAGCTTTGCAATCTATTAGAATGGTAATTAACATTTTTTTTGGTTGAATTTTGGATGATACTTTAAAACTACTATCTGAATAAAAGAGTAGAAAAGATTTGATAAATACATATTAATATGAATCTAATTATAAAATTTTCTATCACTGTTAGAGGCTTGCACAACATTCTGTCCTAAAGAAGGTCTAATTTTTTCACTTAACTATTTAAAAAAATTTACTGTTGTACTTTAGCAGTATCTTGTATTTCATTCTGATGAAAGGAAATGTGATTTTAAACCATAATATTAAAATAATTACACAAATAAAAAATAAATAAAATGTTTTTCACAATAATATTGTTTTAGTGTGAATTGGTTTTGGAGACTCTTCAATTTATTACCTAATTGGAGTCTTTCTATATACTGCTCTTTGCACGGCTTAAACATGACACAGGAAGGTTAAATTCTTAGGCTAAAGTGTTAAATAGTAAAAGTTGATTTAATTTTCCAAGCTTAATTTCTTCCTTAGTATGTGATGTTTAAGGGTGGCCGCTACTACTGCATCATTTGTAAATTAATTTTTATAATAAATTCAAAACTCTGCTCAATATGAAAGCCGCCACAATTTGTGGTAAACCATGATAAATCTTGTATTGTGTTTTCTATCTATTTTTTTGGTGTAATTCATTTACATCTACTATTTTGTTTTGGCATTTAAATCCTTTCAAATATTTCTTTGAATAACTGATTTAATTATATATTTTCATTTTAGGTCTAAATTTGAATCTGATTATTGCAGATGGTAATCTCATTGCTGAATATACGGGGCATAAACAAGGAGGCATTCAACGATGCAGGCCTAACAGCTCTGGACATTGCACGAGAAAACACAGAGTACCACAAAAGTTACCAGATAATTTCAATCCTGGGTAATCACCCTCCCCAGAACAAGCCATTCCTGTACAACGCTCCAAAGGTGAGTGACCTAAAATACAAGAATGCCACTAAGATGGTTGACAAAACATATGATGCAAGGTGTGACAAAGAATTAGTGGTGGCAGTGTTGTTAGCCACAATGTCATTCACTGCAATCTTCACAATTTCAGGCGGTTTCAAGATGGATCTTAAAAACGGAGAGAGAGAGAGAGAGAGAGAGAAAATATTGGGCATTCCAATTCTGATTGCAATCAATTCATTTAAAATGTTCATCATTTTCGATTGCATGGCCTTCTTTCTGTCGTTGTTTGCGGTGCTGCTGTGGCAGATGAGCTCACCTCTTGTGACAGGAGACAAGGTAATGTTCTTGGTCATCGACAACTTGCTGGTTTATGCTTTCTATGCATTTACGGCCTGTGGTTTCATGCCAGCAGTGTATACAATGCTCGCGTACAAGCATGGTAAGCTGGCCTGGTTCATGTTTTGGTCATCCATTATTGTTGGCTGCTCTGCTACTCTCTCTTTTATCTAGTTATCCACGAGGTTTTTGGTGAAGCTGGCAAGATTCAACTGCCTGCGGGGTGTACATCCTTTCCTTCATGATCATGTGTTGGAGTGGGTGTGGCTCAGATTGGAAAGACTTGGCCTTTTGGATATCGTTCGGAGCTTCAAACTCATGTGGCTTAATTGGCTTTACGGCTATAACTTGGGCAAAGATGACAGTAGGGCTACAAGAATTGGGTTTGCTGAAATAATGTCATGTGAAGATAGGAATGAATCATCACAGCAAAGCATAGTGTTGGGTATGCCCGATGCCACTTACCTGAATCGAGGAGTCAATCTATCGACTGTGTAATTAGGAGTTCCATTATCACTGTAATCATCTCAATAAAGAGTCAACATGGTCTAGGAAAATATATAGGAATACCAAGGTACAATAATGCCAAGGGATCATTCCTCGGGAGATTTGATTTACTTGCATGCCATTAGATTAAATGAATCTAGCTCTGGTATGAGTAATATAATTATATTCTTCATCCATATCAGACAATTAAATCAAACATTTATTGGATATCCATTGGGTTTGTATTTTCTTGTACCAATTTGTTGACTAATGATTTTAATGTTCTAATGTATGTAATAATAAAATATTAATCAAATGTAATAATCTTAAATAAATTTACACTACACAAGGTAGTGGTTTTGTCAATTTTGTGGTGGCATGGTCAATCACGTGTAGGTATATTCTAATTCTATATCTTAATTTGAATTAAAATGGGAAATTGAAAGTGTTGTTTTTCTAAGATTGTTTTTTGCAAATGTACTAAGATTGCCAATGTGATTGATGCCCTCTAAATGCAAATTTGGATCTCATATAAATATGAGAGTAGGAGACATGTCTTATGAAGAAACATGTCTCTATAGTTAATCATCATTAGTTAATAAACGACTATATGTATAACTTATTTTTAAGCATATAAGTAATATTAATATATTAACCATATATGTAATATATTATTATATTATTATATAATAATATAATATATATTATATATATTATATTATTGAAATTTCCCTTTCTCTGATTTTATATGATATTTCAAGCCTTTAATCAGATTTTTAAAATCAAACAACCAATACTTCAAAGATCCACCAATTTCTCAATAAACCCCAAATCAAGTATGCCCGAAATAGTGCCAAAAACTTCACAGCTTCACATATTATTAATAAATCTAAAAGTGGACATTTTTACAAAAATTTCAGTGGCATAGTAGCCTACAAAATGAAATTTTCAGATCTGTATAACATTTACACATCAACTCCTGAAAGGAGGACAAAAACAATGCTCATCAGGCTCCCAAAAATAACACAAAATAGCTCGAAAACACCACAAAACACTAATAATCAATCACAGAAGTTTAACCACAACCCAATACATATATTCAGCTCTATTTTATCATCTAAATATCTGAAATATAGCAACAACCTAAACTAATATGAAATACTCAACTGAAAACACCAAATTCTTACAAAAAACACACACGAAAACCAACAAATTTGCACTGTTCAGCACAAGGGCCAACTCTGCATGAGCTTTCACATGGAATGGCTTTAAACTCCCATCTTTAGCCTTCCTAGAAACCTGCAAACTCCCATCCTTAGTTCTCCTTCTCCATAGGTTTAGCAACTTTTGAAGAACAACAAAGCAATGAGTAAAAAATCAAGTTCTAGAATGAGCCCAAAATGCCTCCAAATCCCTTAAAAGAGGGCATAAACCTAACTCACATCCAAGAGGGGTTAATAAAACATATTTTAATAATAATTTTTATTTATTAGTCCATTGGTTTCCAAAGATTAGCCCATTTTGCCGAAACTTCACCTTTTTGGGCCTGCCTGCCTTAGCAAAGATTATTATTTTTAATTATTTGAAAAGGAGACATGACAAGTCCTCCCCCCCCAAATATTGCTTGTCCTCAAGAAATAAAGGTTGGAATGCTCAAGAATATGTACTCCTTCCCAATTTACATCCTCCAGTAGTAATCCTTTTCATTTGACCAAATGCTCTATGATGCTCCTATTTCTCAATCTTTGCTCTCTTGTATCCAAAATCCCTTCTGATATCAAAACTAATTTTCCTTTATAATCAAGAGGTGGTAATTCTGTAGATGCTAAGGTTTTCTGTCCTTTAACCTTCTTCAAGCAAGATACATGGAAAACATTATGTATTTTTCTATTTGGTAGGAGCTCCAATTCATAAGCTACCTTTCCTACCTTCTTGGTGATCTTATAAGGCCCATAGAACCTTGGCTTGAATTTATTTGCCCCACTCCTCTTCAAGGTGCTTTTCTTATATGGCTGTAACCTGACAAATACCAAATCTCCCACCTCAAAAGATCTTTCGATCATTTTCCTATCATCATACAACTTATGTTGGTTCTGTTAATGTTGTAGATTATTCTTGAGAGACCTTATTATGTCTTGGCTTTTCTTGACGAAATCACTTGCTGCAGGTACTCTGCTATCTGAAAGTACTAGATCAACAAAGGAAAGGGCATCATAACCATAAAAAGTATGAAAAGGAGGCATACCAATAGACATGTGATGAGATGTATTGTAACAATACTCCCCTAGGTGCAACCATTTCACCCAAGCATGTTGTTGATTTGAAACATAGTTCCTCAAATAACCCTCTATCCATTTATTAACTATCTCTATTTGTCCATCTGTTTGAGGGTGATAGCTAGTGCTGGGAGTGAGTTCAGTTCCTGCCAAATGAAAGAGCTCCTTTCAAAAAGAGGTGAGGAATCTACTTTTCCGGTCACTGACAATGTTTCTAGGCAAGCCATGTAATCTAAAAATTTCCTTGAAGAACAATTTGGCCACTTGTGATGCCTTGAGATCAGATGTGATAGGAAAGAAATGTGCATACTTAGTTAGTCTATCTACCACCACATATATTCAATCCTTACCTTGAACCTTGGTCAACCCAGTGATGAAGTCCATGGAAATACTTTTCCATTTTTGTTTAGGAAAAGGAAGTGGCTGCAACAACCTTGCAGAAAAATTTTGCTCACTCTTTCTTTGTCAACATACCTTACATTTCTTAATGTTTCTAAGGACATGCTCCTTCATACCCTTTCATGAAAACCACTCTCAAATTTTCCTGTACGTCTTGAAGTATCCCTGATGACTAGCCAAAGGTGTGTCACAAAAGGCCCTCAATATCCTCTCCTTAGTTTTTGATCCTGGCACTAAGAAGATCTTGTTCTTATAATAAATCAATTCATCGACAACCTTGTACCTGTTATCATCCACTAACTTATCCAAAATCTTGGTGGCAAAGGAATCTTTAGCATACTCTAAAATTATGGAGACTTTCCAATCAGTAGAGATAGATGTTAAGGAATATAGAGTGGGCTTCCTTGAGAGAGCATCAACAACCACATTATTTTTTCATGTCATTTATTCAATATCAAAATCATAAGCTTGCAATTTTCTTACCCATTTTTGTTGACAATCATTCAAATCCCTTTGGTTCAAGAAGAACCTAAGGCTATTATGATCTGTCTTTACAATGAATCTCCCACATACCAAATATTGTCTAAACTTATGAAGTGCATGCATGATTGCCAACATTTCTTTATCATAAATGGAGTAACCTTTCTCTGATTGATTTAGTTTTCTACTCTCAAATGCTATTGGATGTCCCCTTTGATCTAGGTCAGCCCTTATACCTTCTCCAGAAGCATCAAATTCAACAACAAAAGGTAAAGAGGAATCTGGAATTGCAAGAACAGGGCATGAACTCATTACCTCCTTAAGCTTATCAAATATTTTTTGTGCCTCTTCTATCCAAAAAATAGCTCCTTTCTTTGTCAAATCAGTCAAGGGGGTAGCAAGCTGAGAAAATCCCTTGGCAAATCTCCTATAGTAGCTACACAACCCGAAGAAACCTCTCAACTATGTAAGATTAGTGGGTGGAGGCCAATCCAAAATTGCCTGGATTTTTTGTTGATCAACTTTTACTACTTTAGAACTTATAATATGTCCCAAATATAGGATCTCTGTCAAACCAAACTTGCATTTAGATAGCTTAGGATAGAAGGATTGCTGCTCCACGATTCCCAAAATAGTTTCTATGTGCTTTAGATGCTCTTCCCATGTTTTACTGTAAATCAAAATATCATCAAAAAATACCAAAACAAATTTTCGAAGATGTTGGCTGAATACCTTATTCATACACGATTGGAATGTTGCAGGTGCATTAGTGAGGCAAAATGGCATAACAAAAAATTCAATGTGCCCATAGTGACATCTGAAAGCAGTCTTTTCCACATCTTCACTCCTCATTCGGATTTGATGGTACCCTAATATTAAGTCAATTTTTGAGAAGTATACAACACCATGTAACTCATCAATGAGTTCATCTATGCATGGTATGGGATACCTATTTTTTATGGTCTTCTTGTTTAGAGCCCTAAAGTCTATACACATTCTCATTGTACCATCCTTTTTCTTGACAAGTACCATAGATGATGCAAATGGACTCGAGCTAGGCCTTATGAATCCCATGTCCAAGAGTTCCCTAATAGTTTTTTCAATTTCTTCCTTATAACCTCTTGGATGGCAGTATGGGGTTGTTATAACTAGTTTGGCACCCTGTTCTAACTCTATAACATGCCCAAAACCTCTATCTGGTGGTAATCCTGGAGGCAAGTCATTGAAAACTATACTATGCTTATCAAGAATATTTTGAATTTCAAAATAGAAATTACCTTGATTCTTTGGAGAGCTTGTTGGATGGATTATAACTCCTGCTACCCATGCTACTTGTCCTCTTTGAAAAGTCCTCTCCATCCTCTTTGAAGAGATCGCCTTAGGTGCTCCATTCGATAAGCCTCTCAATAAGACTTCTTTCCCATTGGAATTAAATTTAAACTCCATAGTTTGATGGTTCATGTAATAGCCTCCAATAGAGTTCAACCATTGAACACCCAATACAAGATCCGTCTCCCCAATGCCAACAACATAGAAGTCATCAATTAACTCATAATCTCCTAAGGTCATCTTGAGTTGTTTCACCACCCGTGTGCAAGGCATAGCGAATCCATCAGCTACAGTAACATTGAATCCCTCAAAATTTTCTGCTTTAAGCCCTCTTTTCATGACAAATCCCTCATCAATAAAATTGTGAGTTGCCCCACTATCAAGAAGAATTGTCAACCTTTGCCCTGCTAGTACCCCTCAGATTTGAAAGGGATGGTATTTTGGGACTCCTGATAATGTTGCTAAAGTTCCATCCTTGCTGATTTCGTTTTCTTTCTCTTCTTCTTCCTCCTCCTTAGTGTCATGAAATTCTTCATGCTCATCTGAATCAGATTCTGAAGTAATTTCAATATAGTGCACTTGACCTTTTCCCAAACATCTGTGTCTTGGAACCCATGGTTCTCTACAAGTGAAACAAAGCTTTTTCTTTCATAATTCACTCCTAGTCTCTTCATCTATCTTCTTTTTTGCCACATTTATCACATCTCTTGGTGGTAGTGTTGGAAGAGTCTTTTTTTGAAAATTCTCCTTATGTTGACAAAGATTTGGGGGTTTTGATTAGTGACTAGTCTCATAGGCACGCAAGTTTCAAGTTGCAAGCTTCTTTTGATAGCTTCCGGTAAGGTTGAGGGTGAGAAAGCCTTAACCAAACCCTTAACAGAATCCTCCAAACCATCAAGAAAAAGATAAAAAATCCTCTTTTCACTCATATCAGGTACCATAACAACCACTTTCTCAAACTCTTCTATATACTCATTAACTGATTTGGTTTGCTTCAACTTTGACAATTCTTTAAAATACTCTTCATCATCCTTGAGGTCAAATCTATCTATCACTCTTTGACTGAAATCATGAAATGTAGTTACCTAATCATGACCTTAAGTAGTCATTCCATGATACCGCCAATCATAGGCTGCATCGTCCAAGTGTAGACTTGCAAACTGAATAGCATCACTGTGAGGCCTCGCCCCGACCCATCATAGCATAGTGATACATTACCCTTATTTTGTTATTCATGACTCGAGATGTCGAGACATTATCTGATACTTAGAACATTTTTATTATTTCAGGTTGTGTGATGTTATTTTCAGATATATTTGATGATTGTCATTTAATGTTTCATGTAGATGTATGTTGATGAAATCAGTAAATGTAGGATTGAGATTTTGATGTAAGATATTTTAAACGGTTAAGAATTTCATAGGATGAAGAAACCTTTATTGATGTATGTTTTAATTTATGTGAATTCTGAATACGTATACATTTATGAACATGTGATTTTACAGGACTACTGATGTGTGCAATGAGTGTGCAGATATTTAGCTGAAAAACCCTATGGAGGAACAAAACTGATCTCCTTGTGCTAAATTTTGGAAACCTTATTGTTCGTAATTCACGTACTTGTATTGTGAGATGTATGTATGCATCTTCCTTGTTCAGTGCATGTTAATGTTCGTAATTATGTTCTTTCAGTGTCGCTTGACACTCATAAAAATGTTTATGTGCTTCGGTGTGTTGTGTAGGGTTAAGTGTTTAACCTTTGGACCAAGTTGGTTTAAGTTAGTGTTAGTTTTCTATTAGGTTCTTAATCAAGGTTAGTCATCCCTTATTTTGGATTAGTGCTTAAATTGCAAGATAGAGTAGTTAGATGGACCTATTTTATTCCTAGATCTTATTTGACTCTAAACCTCTTTCCTAAGGCTTTAAAACATGTTATTTTTCTAACTAAAGGGTTTGGGTATGGGTTAGGGGTCTTTTCCAACCCCTAAGCCCCTTTTTTTGACTTTTGAGGTCACTCAAAAAGTCCCTTTTTGCCTTTGTGCGAAAATTGACCATGGTTATCTTGAGTTATCTCACCTCATCTCCACTTGGGGTTTAACCATGGTGTAGGTTGAGTTAGGAGTTTCTAGAGTGACTAGTGGGTGGAAATAGTTATTGCTCCTTTTGGGTGGTTGGAATTGGAGGCTTATTTAGAGGCCTTCCTTGGACTAGTTGTTGGGGGTTACCCAATCTCTACATTTAGAGGAGATTTTCTTGAAGCTTGAAGGAAGGAGGGATACTCTACTCAAACTGGTTCATTGCCATTACCTCTTGTGAAGGTAGGAAACTCCCATCTCCCTTATTCAGTTTTTATGTTTTGTTTCATGTTCTTGTTACTTTGTTGTTGCTTCACTGTTGTATGGTTGTGGGTATGTTGGGAAGATTTGTAAACCATGTCATTTTTGTTGTTTTCCTTTCTTGTTTACATTTGCAATTTTGAATTTTTCTTGCATGGGTATTTTGGTATTACTCACCCTAGGAGAGGGCAGAAGTGACCAATTTTGGGAGAGGTCTGTTTAGTTGGACTCCAACCTGTGTAGAGTCTCTTCTTAGCATGAGAAGAGGGATAAAAGGTAGGGTGTTATGGGCCCCTACCCGTCAGCACAAACCTGGTATGAGTATGGCAAGTTTAAATGGAAGAATGGAAGTTCTTGGTTATTGGCCCCGATTGGGCATCTGAATTGGTGTTGTGCTTGACTTCTCTAGTTAGAAGAATCCACCTTTCCCTAGTCTTGATTCATTGTGAATCCTATTGTGTAAACCATGTATGATTATGCATGCTTGATGTTCTTTTGGTTCTGCTTGGTTGACACCCGGCCAGTTATTGGTTTCCTCCATGGTTCTTGAAATGAGATTCAGAAAATATTACAAACTCCTTGATTTGATCATGAAGAAATTTTGATAAAATCGTTGAAATTTGGGATTGAGATCCTATTGTAAATTTTTTAACCTCATTGTATATGGCAATGAAGCCAGGTTTTCTTCCTGATTCTTTCCCGGCTGAGCCTTGAATCAGGTTTGCCAATAAAATTGGTGTTTTGAGCATAATTGTTGGGCATGTGATTAAATTTTGTAACACATTATTTTGGATGGATGCACATCAAAAATTAGGATGAAATGATGATAGTTTAGTAAGCAAAACTTTCTAGTTCTTTTTATGTTCAAAATGAAAATTATGATTGAGGAAAGAAAACAATGGCTATGGTTGATTTATTGCAATTCAAGTTATTTAGGAGATCAAATTTACCATGCGTTATTGTGGCCACCACCTTTGTGTAGTATAAGAACATCAAGGGAGAAAAGTCCATTGCTATAATTTTGTTGTCTCATTGTCTTGGATAGAAATATCTCTCAAGAATTTAGAATACTTGATGTTTGAGTGATAAACAAAAGTATTTTCCAAACTAAATTTGATATCATAGTAGAGATAGTATTCATAGAATGATTATCCTTGTTGATTATTATTATCATTTTGGTTCTAGTGTATAGTAGCTATGAATGTACATTCAAATTTAAATTTGCATGAGAATATAATGTCAATCTTTGAGAAAGTGGTTTTTAAACTTCATAATGCATAGATAGGAACAATTCAGATAGTTTCATATCAAGCCTTGTCATGGAACGTATATCCATTGTATTAAGTTTAATGTTTCAATGTCAAGGGAATCACCATTTTAAAGACTATACTTAATTTATAAATATCTCAAAATTATCATTGCACTAACTTATCTTGAGTATCCTAGATAACAAAAGAAGAAAATCAAGTGAATAACATAAAGTGAATAAGGGCAAAGAATAACTCGCTGTAGGTGTTCATTTCTCTCTTTGGAAAATGTATGAGGGAACCAAAATATGAGAATGTCTATTATAGTTCAATAATAAATATCTTATTATCACCTATAAAACTTTATCTCTTAAATTCTCTAACCACCTTCCTTGGCAATCAGATTTGGAAGGTCTATAAAAAAAAAATAGTTTCTAACAAAATTATGGCTTTTCAAAGAAGACTAGATGGGAGGGTGATGTCACCTATCTCCACCTCCCATCCCCAAATCCCTTTTTCCTTGTTTTGCGCATCATTTGGTGTGAGCTTTGTTAGGCTTATGCATTTTTTTTTGAAAACTTTCCTCCTGCCAGCGCACGTCCCATCCTCCCTCCTTGTGCTGAGTGCTCAAACCAACTTGGGGAGGCTCATTCATGCATGGGCTTGGATCCTCTCGCTGTCCCTACGCTGGATGCTGCCTCACACATCCTTTCTGGACTGTGCAGCCACCGCCCACGTGGGAGAAAGGAAGGCCCGACCTGCTAGGTGCAGACCTCAGGCAGCGTGTGCGCAGGGAGGGGGAGAACTAGGCCTAGGCAGTAGGAGGTGTAGGGTTGTAGGGTGGGGTGTAGGGAGTTTAGGATAGGGTAGATTAAATTGATGTTAGTTTTTTAGTGTTTAATTAGATTTAAATTGTTTTAGAAATTAGATTAGTGTTATGTTGAGTTAGTTTAGTTTTATAATTGTTAAGTGGTTTTATTATTTGATTTTAGTTTCTTTATTTATATATATATATATATATATATATAGTTAGTTTAAAAAAAAACTTTAAATTGATTAAAGTATAGTTAGTTGATTTAATAAAGTTTAAGGTTATTTTATGTTTTGATTAAGGACATTTGTTGTAATCGTTAATAATTTTTAGTTAGTTAGTTATGCTTAATTTTGTAAATACTAATTTAGTTAGTTTTGATTCAAATGTACTCTAATTGTTTTAACCATTAAGTAGATTAAATTTATCGATTAATTGGTTATTAAAATAAGTTTTAATGTAGGTTTGATTCATTTGATATTGCAACTAATTTGAGATCCGAATTCATGCACATTGTTATCTATGTAAGTTTATTGCATATCATTATAAGTTAATATAATATCATAATTTTATCAAGATTAATCTTATAATGAAAGTTTTAAAATTTTAATGATGTTATCATCCTCATGTCTAAAACCTTAGGATTGTAATGTAAAGAACTTGCACTAAAGCTTCTATCTCAATCATATCAAACTTAGAGCATGTTGAATTTTAAATCGAAAAAAAAATTTGTTGTGTTCTTGCCCTCATAGTTTGGGCATGACAATCACTCTCCTTCATGGGGTTAAGTGTGAAGAAGGTTTGTAATTTTTGTAGCCATGCTCTAGCTGAAATTTTATCTGTTCCATCAAAAGTAGGTGCTGTAAACTTGCTTATTTTATTTTTGAGCTCTCTTCCACTTATATCATGCTCCCTTGTGTACTCTTTCTTGGGCATCAAAGTGTTCATCATATCCACATATTCTCTAAAAGGAACCAAACTGCAAAAGTCATCATCTAAGCCATTGTATGTAGCTCTTAATGCAATCAAGTTACCTATAACCTCTTCCATAGGATTAAGGACAGGATTTGGCACTGGTGGCTCATATGTACGTAGAAAAATAGTTTTTGTTGATTTAGAGGGTGTGAGTTTCAGATTTCTTGGCTCCTCTGAAGTGCTCCCTTTATCATTAATAGATGCAACTCCTTGTAATTTTTCTGTCAATATTCACAAAGCCTCTCTAGTTTTTGCCAAACTATGCACTGTTTACTTTAAAGTATTTTGGATGTCTTTGAAGAATTTCTTTGCCATCTCATCTGGATTAGCAATAATTTTTCTTTCCTTGGATTTTGTAATTTTACTTTCAATTGGAGGTTTGATCATAATTTCTTTATTCTTTTCTCACTACAAATATCTCTTTTCTCTTTCACTTAGTTGCATGCAAACTTCTGCAAACCCTTAGGCTGGCAAGATCATAGCTCTGATACCACTGACATGTCCCTTTCTCTGATTTTATATGATATTTCAAGCCTCTAATCAGATTTTTAAAATCAAACAACCAATACTTCAAAGATCCACCAATTTCTCAATAAACCCCAAATCGGATATGCCTAAAATAGTGCCAAAAACTTCACAGCTTCACATATTATCAATAAATCTGAAAGTGGATATTTTTACAGAAATTTCAGCAGCATAGTAGCCTGCAAAATAACATTTTTAGATCTGTATAACATTTACACATCAGCTCCCAAACGGAGGATAGAAACAATACTCATCGAGCTCTAAAAAATAACACAAAATAGCTTGATAACACCACAAAACACTAATAATCAATCAAAAAAGTTTAACCACAACCCAATACATATATTTAGCTCTATTTTATCATCTAAATGTCTAAAATATAGCAGCAACCCAAACTGATATGAAATACTCAACCGGAACAAAAAACACACCCAAAAACTCACAAATTTGCATTGTTTATCACAAGGGAAAACTCTACATGAGCTTGCACATGGAATGGCTTTAAAATCCCATCCTTAGCCTTCTTAGAAACTTGCAAACTCTCGTCCTTGGGTCTCCTTCTCCATAGGTTTGGCAACCTCTAAAGAACAAGAAAGCAATGAGCAAAAATCAAGTTTTGGAATGAGCCCAAAATGTCTCCAAATCTCTTAAAAGAGGGAATAACCCTAACTCACGTCCAAGAGGGGTTAATAAAATATATTTTAATAATAATTTTCATTTATTAGTCTATTGGTTTCCAAAGATTAGCCCCTTTTTCCGAAACTTCACCTTTTTGGGTCTGCCTGCCTTAGCAAAGATTATTATTTTTAATTATTTGAAAAGGGGACATGAAAATTACATGTATAATTATATATATTATATATATAAGATATTTATTTTAAAGATAATTTACCATCAACAAGTTATCTCATTATAAAATCAATCCGACAGAAGCTACAACCTTAACACTCCCTCTTAGCTAGGGAGGATTTATAGAACACAATGTGCTCTCAAGAATAAGAAGAGATATCATCTTAGTATGATATACAATTCACCATGAGACTAAATTTCTCACCTTTCATAACACACAATTTAAACGATTTCCATTACTTTTAAAAAGTACCACCTTAAGCGTGGTCTATAGTAGCAACTATGTTGTCCAACAAGATCCGGCCCACAAAGAACCATAACAAGTTCTTTATCATGGTGTCCAAAAAAATCTGGCCCAAAGAACTATGATAAGAGGTCTACCATTTTGTAAGATCACCGCCTTACAATGCTTACCTTCTTATTGTTCATTATTATGGTGTGCAACAAAATCTAGCCCAAAGAACCATGATAAAAGTCTACCTTTTATAAGATCATCATCTTATAATGGTTACCTTCTATTTATATATGTCAATGAAAGATTATCTCATAGAGATGAATACATTACAATAAATTTTACTTATAACTTGTTCTAATAGAGAAGATATCATTCACAAAGGATTGCATAAAAATTCTCTCTTTAAGCAATGATCCTTGAAAGTCTGGTTACTCCTTTAGAGGCTCTCTTCCCCCAAGGATTTTTGTTGGACTCACTCTAAATCTGATATCTATTTTCTAATTTTTAGGTGATAAGTCATCACTTCCTCATGATATACATAGGAGTAGGCCCATCAACATCATTCAGTCACACACATGTATTTTTTGTCTCCCTCTAAGTATTAATCTTCTAAGCTCATGTGTTGGCTTCAAAGAATTGTCATACTCCTTCTTAGTGTAGAAGGATACTTATAATCTCAATCATTAAAGATATTCACTTCAAGATCATCACTTTATCTTGATCATCAAATGACTAATGAATTCTCACCTACACAATATTTGATAGCATGTGTGAGGTACCAACTTTCTTTTTCCCACAAGAACATCCTAAGACATGTAATCATCTACCCATGAGGGTCATGAAATATCCCCATACTAAAAATGGTTCAAGTAGGAATGAAACATTGGTTATTATTCCCCCCACAATGTAAAGTGCATACTCTTATATCATTGAACTCTTTTGCATCACATCAAGTTTGATGAATTCTTTCTAATTTACAACTTGCTTTTTTCATCCATAGAAGCTCCAAACATTCATTAAGCTTAATAGTAGAATTAAATATGTCCTTCAATTTTCTTAAACTCATTCTTGATTCTTATCTTGCTCTTTTTCCTACAAGAACATTCTTGAAAGAAAGATCAAGGCAAAATAGCTCTTATAGGACCGAATGTAATAAAAATAAGAGAGACAACTACAATACTCAAGGATAATAATAATCAAATTTTCATCATAAGAGTGTGATATTGATTCTTGCCTCGAGACAATATCATTTTTCTATTCTTTAATGTCCAAGTGACATTCTTATAGATTGATCTCAAAAAATAAAAAACAACCATTTCTTTAAAAAACTTAAGGTTATCTATATATATAGATTTTATTACAAAATGTTATTTTAATTTATATAATATCCATATCCATATCCTTTTAAACATATAAATGAATACTTTAAAAATTATCATTACTAATAAAATATAACAATGATTATGAAATTCATATTAAAAAAATAATGAATAACCCCTACATATTTAGAAATCTTTTCTTTATCAATACCAAATATATTTAAAAATTAGATGTACCTTGATCCCTAGTCTTTAATTATCATATTCAAAAAATAATCTAATAATATAGAGATAAATACTTACCTCTACATCATTCTTGTCTTATTTATTTCCTACGCAGGATCTTGGAACAACCTGGGTTTGTCTTAAACAAGCTCCACTCTCTACAGATGTACAATAATTGAATTGGAAGGTGAACTAGACTAGACCACTAATTCAGTTTGAATTGGACTTTGATATGGCTATTCACTTGGGTAACATAGCATATATGTGAATAGAAAATATGAGTAATATTTTGTTACATGCACTAAGACAAGGAAATCTAGTCCCTGCAATGCATAAAGGGTTTGGGTGACTTTTCTCTAGATAATTGTCATGTTTGGTTAGATCAGTTTGTGATGGCAATCATTCCTCTTGGTAGAGTGGGTTGCTTTGGAGGAGAGACATTGATATTGATCCCAAAAGAATGCTCTAGTCTCAAATACAAATAGATAGGTTACAAACATTGGGTTTCTTGTTCTGTCTATCTGGGAATGAGAAATTGCTTTAGACAATGAACTTGCAAGGCATGTGAAAAGCTTAAAAATTAATTGCAAAGATTTCTCTTATTTGATAGATTGGATAGCCTACCTTCTTGGTATAGAGATAACTAAGATTTGAAATTTTCTCTCAATTGATTATGTATTCATTATTGTAGCATTCATGTATTCTATAGGATAATATTTTTATGCATATATATTATATACAATGGAACTTATTCATTAATTAGGAAGTTTGTGTGGTAATCCTTTAAGTAAGAAGCTCCTTCATTACATCCCTAATGATCTTGAGTATCTTTATTGGATGAAGCTCTATATCAAAATAGAACCAAGGTTTCTATTTTTGCCATCATTGAAGATCCCATAATAGGATATGACTACCATAATTCTATCCATATTTTTTTCATACTCCTTAAGCAATGAAGTTAAATTATAATCCTATGGATCTTGGAGTTGTGTTGATCTAGACTAGGATGGCACATTGTCATCCATACATATCTTGACTTGAAGTTCTGAAGTTTTCTCCAAATGATATTTGAAGTAGCTAAACTTGAATGCATTTAAGTACTTCTGTATATTTGCAGTTGGCTCTGATACCATGTTATTTTTCTAAGATCATTTCTGCAAATGTAATAACATTACCAATGTGATTGATGTCCTCCAAGTACAAATTTAGATCTCATATAAATATGAGAGGAGGAGACATGTCTCTATAGTTACTCATCATTAGTTAATAGATAACTATATGTATAACTTGTCTTTAAGCATATATGTAATATTAATATATTAACCATAAATGTAATATATTATGTATAATATATATAATATAATATATATTATATATAAGATATTTATCTTAAAAATGATTTACCATCAATAAGTTATCTCATGATAAAATCAATTTGACAGAAGTGACAACCTATTTTAATAATATTTGGATTATTTATCATTCAAATAGTTTAATTATTGTAAAATTTGAGATGATGCAAATTAATGTTTTTTAAGATTATTTATATGCATATATATGTTAAAGAAAGTCGGATACAATTTTCTAACTTTAAGAGATTCAGATAGGGTGACAAATAGACACATTTTGTAAATCTTTCATAGTAGGCCATCTTTTGGGGATACATGGGAGAAACTGTGTGTGTGTGTGTGTGTGTGTGTGTGTGTGTGTGTGTGTGAGAGAGAGAGAGAGAGAGAGAGAGAGAGAGAGAGAGAGAGAGAGAGAGAGAGAGAGAGAGATTCATATGGTAAGGGCCTATCTCATTAGAGATAGCCTCATGTGGTTTAGTACAAGGTCAAAAGCCCTTATCTTCCTAGTTCATGTGGTTTTGGAGTTTGTGTTATGCTAGCATTACTAGTCATATTAAAATCTTTTTACTTATTTTTTATTAGTAATAGAGTGCTTTATATTGATAATTTAAAAAAGATATTAAAAAGTATGATAAAGAAAGAGAGACTACACAACACATCCATTTTATCAACCACAGTACCAAAAACTATTGCCCTTGTACAATATGTTATTCTTTGACAAAATGATCATAGGCTAAGAAAAAACTGAGATCTTGTATGAGAGAAAACTCTCCACATCCAACCTAAATAGATACCCCCAGACACCTAACCCAAGAACCATTTTACAACTTCTTCCTTAATGAAACATGGAAGGTCAAAACTAGCGATAAAAATACCATGCATACCACAAACCAACTTTTTCTTAGGCATTGGTTCTCATTCATCAAGTAGGGATACATCAACCCCTGCCACAAATGCATGTCCAACCCAAGTCAAGTGACTCAACCCCACACCACCATAATGAAGTGGCTTTTGCTGCACATTAACAATTACCAACACATACATACCATCACAACCCAAACCCCACCATCATCCATCCTAGAACCCTTTTAGCGAAGCCTCGCTAAAATCTTCCATTGAATCCTCAATGTACCATCCTTACTGAATAGTGCATTCGACTTCACTAGCATCATTTTTGCACCTCCTCACCACCCTATCACTCACCAAGATTCATGCTTGATCATTCAAGTGAAAAAAGGACAATAATTTACACCATTCCAACCATGCATTTAGAAGATGAACTTCTCTAGGGGCACCTAAATACCATACTAGCATGGGTTGTTACTCACCCATACCAGCACCAATCAACCTCTAGGAATGTCTTTCCATGTGAATACCAACACCCAACTCTTCTATTTGAATGGTGTGTTGAATTCCACCACTCCATTTTGGCTCCACATAAGCTCTAGCTAAATACATCACCTCTAGATTGGAATCATTTACAATCAAAGCTAATGCCAAAAATAAAAGGAGATATCTAGATTTGATCTTTTCCTCCAATCCATCACCAAATAGTCTTCTCTGAAGAGAAACTTTTAGGCCTCTAGAATAGATCATCATCAAGCTTAAATACATTCCTCACTTAGGTAACTATGATCGACCCTTTCAAAGAAGGAATCTTCCCATCAGTTGTCAAAGAAAAAAAATATTTTATCTCTCTGCACCTAAACTATGTTTATTATCAGCCTCTCTAATATTTTGCATTAAAAGGAATGTTGAGTGTAGGATATTAAACATCTACAAAAGCCTCTAGAAGGATCAATTCCCAAAGATTACTGATACTTTTACTAAAAGCTATCCAATCTCACACACACATGCCAAAGGCATAGACTCTTAATTGTCTATTGTCACTCCAACTCTATCTACATATGGGAAGACTATTGTAAGATTGTAACCAACATTAGAAGCATGAATTCTGATGATATTACTATGCGGGAGTATTGTAGATATGTTATAATGATGATATATTACATTCATGACTGAGTTTTTCATTGATGTCAACACACTAGTTTTTTGTAGTATATGACAAAAGAATAGCAGAAAGATCAAGTTTGTGTGCATGACTAGTTGAGTATTCTCACTATCCAAAGTTATGAGAGATACTTTTAAGAATCTAGTATGTGCTGTTAATTTTGGATGAAAAAATGTTATGTCTGGAAGAAGTTATGTAAGTTTCAATGATGTCTATTCTGGTAATCTTGTTATATCTCTTACCAGCATTGTTATTCTAAGAATTGAGGTTGAGGATGTGTAGAAGACATGTTGATGATGATGTGGTCAAGCTCTCTCATCATAATATTGCATGTGCAGAAAAATATTCAAGTTACAAGGCAGTAGATTAATGTTATCGCTAACTGTAATGTTTTCTTAATGTGGTCCTATAAAAATTAACTAAGAAGCTCTAATAGTTGACTCAAGGAATTGTTTTATGGACTTGGTATAAAAGAAGGGCATTTTCCTTTATCATGTGTATCAAAGAGAACTGATAGTAAGCAATAGAGAGAGTAGAGTGAAAGTGAAGGAAACTTCATTACTGAGGTTTTGATGAGTGATATGAGGTGTGATATTTGGATCCAAGGTTTATGACCTAGTCTACAAGGTTTGGAAATGATTTTTTTGGTTGATAGAACAAAGGAAGGAGAACATAATAGTAAATTGCATGTTTGAATAGTGAGCTCTTCTTGTAGTTGAAATTGCATGTTTGGACAGTGGGCTCTTCTTCCATACATTATACTACAACTCCTAACAAGGATTCAAAGTCTCCTAACAAGAACTCATTGTACTAAATGTTGAATAGACTCCTAATAGGGTCCATCCTCTAACAAAAAAATATTTATATTAGTACATCATCATCTGAGCATCATTTCCACTAGGGTTTTCCCTTTGATCAATGGTTTCCCTAGTTAACATATCTGGTGTAATTTTCTATGTGCATCTTATTATGGTTATTTTTTACTTTGGTTGAATGGTTAAGTTTTCTTAAAGAATATAAATGTTTTAATTGTTGGATAGCTAATTCAACCCTCGCCCCCCCCCCCCCCCCCCCCCCCTTCTTCTCCTCTCAATTTTCTTGGTAGACTATTGTTTCTAACAATTGGTATTAGAGCATCAAGTCCTTGAAGACAAAGTTTAACAACTTTGTGAGATCCATAGCAAGCATGTCTAGGAAACAGAGTCCAAAGTTCAATGGAACAAATTATGATAGTTCAAAGGAAAAGATGAAGATATATCTATTGCATATGGGTTTAGGATATTGGATCTTGAAAAATTAGGGAAGAAAATCATTGCTGAAAAAGATTTGAAAAATTGTACTGAGGATGAAAGAGATCTTTTTATGTGTGACATGAGAGCTAGAGAACCACTATTGACTGCACTTTTTGAAATTGAATATAATAACATAAACTCACTTGTTACTTCACATTTGATTTGGAAAGCTCTGGAAAATAATTTTCAAAGTGATGCACATTCTAAGAAGGTGAGGTTACAAAGTTGGATCTGTGCATTTTAAGATGCTAAAATGATGGAAGATGAATCTACAAGAACATATATAGGTAGAATTTCAAAAATTACTACAGGTATTAAATCTCAAGGAGGAATCAAAGAAGACGATGAGGTTATATGGAAGATATTGAAGACTTTAACACTACCATTTAAGTCAATAGTTCAAATGATATAGTTGTTGATTTCTTGTACCAGTGATTTCAAAAAGGAGACATTGCTTGGAAGAGTTTAAGTATTTGAGAATGAGCTTAGATAGTCTAGAGAATTGACCAAAACTGAAATAGCTCTTAGAGCCTTGAATATTCCACCTAATTTATCAAGAAGCACAAGTGCTAGAGCAGATTTTGCTAGATTTGATGAGGATAGAAGGATTGAAGGAGTAGCCCTTCTAGTAAGAATAGAGAAAAATGGTAAGAAAATATTTAAATGTTGGACTTATGATGAATATGGTCATTATGCATCCAAGTGTCCTAAAAGAGAGAAAATGTATAAAAGAAATTATAAACCTAGAAGAAATAGAGATTGTTTGTATGCAAATAAAGAAAATGATTCTGATGAACAAGAAATAAGTGCTAGTGATGATGAGATAGGATTTGTTACAATTAAAGAAGAAAGTTTAGAGAAAGAAGTTTTGGTGTCATAGGTTGAAAAGAAATCTAGTTGGATAATTGATAGTGATTGTTCATATCATATTACTAGTGATGTGAACAAGTTTGTTGACTTCAAATGTCAGGATGGATGCATGATTAGAGTTGCAAACAATGCAACATGCCAAGTTAAAGGTATTGGATCTATAACTCTTAATGGTAAAACTAACATTGAGGATGTATATTTTTTTGATGGTTTGAAGCACAATCTTTTGAGTGTTGGAAAACTAGTGGACAAAGGTTATCAATTTCAATTCATAGATAAGACAAGCATGATCAAAGACAAAGATAGATAGGTAATTAGAACATGAACTAGATCCAGAAGTAATGTATTTCTATTGAATCCTACTAAGATGACATGTTTGGTTACAAAGGTAGATGATGGTTATGGCATAAGAGATTTTTTCATATAAACTTTGATAGTATTGTGAATACCAGTAGTATGTTTTCAATTAGAGATTTGCCTAAAGATTGTAAAACCTACTAACACAATTTGCAAGGAGTGTGTATTGGCAAAGTGTAACAAAAAAAATTTCCTTACAAAAATTTTAATACTATAGCAAAATTGGAGATAGTACACATTGATCTTAGTGGTCCTACAAAGATTAAAAGATTCAATGGTGAAAGGTATATTATCATTCTAGTTGATGACTTTTCTAGAATGATGTCGGTTGCATTTCTTAAAGAGAAATCTAAGGTATTTGATAAGTTTAATATTTCAAGAATAGAGTTGAGAATGAATCTAGTATGAAGATTAAATGTTTAATATCAGATAGAAGAGGAAAATTTACTTCAAATGAGTTTAACATGTTTTTTGAAGAAAACGGAATCAAAAGATAGTCATTAGCTCTAAGAACCCTTGAATAGAATGGCAATGCAGAGAGAAGGAATAGGTTAGTTACATAAGAAGGAAGAGCCATGTTAGCTGAGAATGACGTATCTAAGAGAAGCTATGAATACAAAGATCTACACTATGACCAGAGTGCAAGTTGAGAAACAAGACCCCTTATGAACTATGATTTAGTCACTCACCTATAGTTAAGTATTTTAGGATTTTTTGTAGCAAGTGTTCTATCAAATGAGATGATGATATTGGTAAGTTTGATGGTAGAAGTGATAAATGTATGTTTCTTGGTTATTAATTGAAAAGAAAGGCTTATAGATACTATAATATGAAAATAAAGACTATCATGGAAAGTGAAAATGTAAGAATTGATCAGAAATTCAAGATACAAGAGAGGATAGTTGATTACAATTCAAATGATGATGTTGTTACTAAGCCAAGGAATGATGAAGTATTTATTGAGACTAACAATGATTTGCAGAATGAAGGAGAGCCAAGCCAGGAACAAAGCTCAAAACCTTAAATGGAGCCAAGAGTTGAGATAACAACTCCTACTTTGGGAAATAATATGATAAAAAATCATCCATCTGAGTAGATCATTGAAACAAAGATAAAGGTGTGATGACAAGAAGTAGTGTCAATGAAGAACTATGTTTGATATGTCAAGTTGAACCTAAGAATGTAGATGAAGCATGCAAATATGATTATTGGAAACAAGCTATGAAAGAAGAATTGGATAATATAGTAAAGAATGAGACATGGAAATTGGTCCCCAGACCAACAGATAAGAATGTGATACGAACTAAATGGGTATTTAGGAACAAGATGAATGAACAAGGAGAAGTTGTATGGAACAAGGCAAGATTGGTATGTAAAGGTTACTCACATCAAGAAGGAATAGACTATGATGAGACCTATGCTATAGTGGCTAGAATAGAAGTAGTAAGGTTATTCTTAGCCTATGCAACACAAAAGAAATTGAAAGTATATCATATAGATGTCAAGACAAATTTTTTGAATGAAGAACTTGAAGAAGAGGTATGCATTGAATAGCTTGAAGGTTGTTCTTTGACAAATGACAAGGACATAATATGCAGACTAAAGAAACCATTGTATGACTTGAAGCAAGCACTCAAAACCTATTATGTGAGGTTGGATAAGCATTTGACAAAGCTTGGATATAGAAAAGGTAGAAATGGTAGGTATCAATATTGGAAAGAAATTGATGATGGTTTGATGATTTTGGTAATTTTTTTTTTTATTATATCATATTTGGAGGAAATGATAAGAAAAGTGAAAAGTTTGCAGAAGAAATGAAGAGACAATTTGAAATGAGTTTGATAGGAGAAAACAAATATTTTCTAGGATTGCAAATTATACAAAATAAAGAAGGAATCTTTATTTCTCAAACTAACTACTTGAAGTATTTACTAAAAAAGTTTATTTTGGAAACATGTAAGCTTGTTAGAACACCTATGGTAATTGGACACAAGTTATCTACAAAGGATGAGACACCTACTATTGAGTAGTAGAAGTACAAATTTATGATTGGAGGTTTGCAATATTTGAATCATACAAGGTTGGATATTGAAAATGTAGTTGGAATCGTCAAAAGATTCTACGTTGATCCTAGAGAAACATATTATAAAGTAGTTAAAAAGATATTTAGATAGTTGAAAGGAACATTAGAGTTCAGATTGTGATATGAAATTTCTAATGATTTTACTCTAAGTGCTTATATATGATGTTGATTAGGCAGGCATTATGGATGACAGAAAGAGAACAAATGGTGGAGTCTTCTTTCTTAGAAGAAGATTAGTTTCTTGGTTGAGCAAGAAGTAGGATTGTACATCACAAAGTACAATAGAAGTAGAATATGTAGTAGCAACAAATAATTGCAATCAAGTTGTTTGGATGAAGTAGATAAGTATGTGCAGGATCATGGATAACCAAACTATGCTCTTAAGTGGCAATAAAACAATAAAAAAATCAAGATTATGTTAACTTGATGTGCAATTTTCTACTTGTTATTAACTTTATATCAAAAAGTTGAAAGAAAAGAATCTCTAGAAAATTGAATCTAGTTTCTATACTACTAGGACTTATCTCAAAAAAATAAAAAATTGATTGGTCAAAAATTTGAATTCTAATGCAATATTATAACAATTTCAGAACAAAAATAAGAAGTAGACGAATGTCTAACCACCTTAATCAAAATCAAATGATAATATTTTTTAATAATATTCTAGATATAAGTAATAGACTCATGCTTGGATGTGACACATATTTTTGGGTATTTTTATTCTAAATAAATAATAAATAATAAATTTTTGACTTTAGTATTTTTGGAATAAAAAAACTCTCGTATCTAACCATTTTAACTAATTCAAAACTCTACAAAATTCAAATTTTCAATTTTTTTCTCTTATAGTAGAAGAAACATTGAATGTGATGCATCTTTTGGATTTAAAAAATGTTGTACCATTTGAAAGCTCTAGGTGTTTTTCAAGTAGTGTGTTAGTCAACACTTTATACTTAACTCCATTAAAAAATAAGTAATAATTACTTACTAAATTCATAATTTGACAAAGTTTACATTTATGGAAAGATAAGAACATTCTTAAAAAACTCTTTTCATTTCAAAAAATTTTAGTTTTAAAAAAATCGTCAGCTACATGTTTAAGTAAAAATCACAGAAAATAGGCCAGAACTCATTTTTAGCATGTTTTTAAAGTTGACCATAAAGCACTACTACACGACAGAGCTATTTAGGATGATAAATAAAGAAAAACTTTTATTATCGTCTAAAACATATTTCATATTTTAAATCATATTTTTTAATTTTTAACTATTTTTTAATAAAGACAAAAGCATGTTTGAGTTTAATAAATTTATCATTATTATAATCTTCAACTCTTGAGCGGACTAAACGGTAGGTGTCGCCGCTAGAACTCATCATCTGCTACATCTCCAATGGTGCGGACTGGGGCTAGACGATCGGCTGATTTTATCACAGAGGCGGAAAGGGTCATCATGCAAGGCCTTGATCTTTTTATATGTAGGAGGATGCCATTTTTTATTTTCTATGCCCCAGTTGTATTCTTCCATGGTTCTGCGCTTGATTCATGACCAGGTAGAGGGGGAACAGAGTTAATCATATAAGGCAGAGTGAGGGGCACAGGGGTAACCAGGCCTTCCTTTTATGTAATTGGCCGGTGAATCAGACAGGTATAATATTTCCATACGAACCTGTAAATCTCATGGGTTTTCATTTTGTAATGTTACATTTGCACATGTATTAAATTTTTTATCAGGGTGAAACCCCTTTTTTTTCATTTTACAGTAGGCAAGTCAGAATAGTGGACCTATTCACCGTGGGAAATTGTGATATTGTGGAAAGAAATAGAGTGTCGAGCAATATACTCTGTGGGAACCAACTGCGATCTATCTAAAGGTCAAACGCTGGCGATCACCTATTCAGGAAGCTACATCTTTTCCTTGGCACAGACATTTGAAAATCAGTGGGACATTTGCAATTGCTGGAAGATGGGTAATAGTAACCCTAGATTGGAAAAGGGCAAATAAACATCTATATCTAAAACAGGTGAGAACCATAACCATTAAACTCTCGTTGAGACTTGATATCAATTTTTCATTTGCAAGATGTCGGTAGCTGTTGACAGAGACTTTCCTTTGATTGAATCAAGAATTGGATGTTGGGTTTTTTGAAATATTACCTTAAGTGTTTTCTTCCTTTTGTATTTGGAGAACTATGTTCTGTTAAGATCTATACATAGTTCTTTAAATTTGTTTTGTACCCAACTTGATGACATATAATTATATAGAGAATTCATATTACTTAGTGTGGAACAAGGAGTCCCATTATAGAGTTCCAACTGTTTCTTTCCTTTTCCTTTGATTTGTATATATTTATATGTGTTATGAGAGTAGAAAACTAATGTGATTCTTGGTGACTTAGATTTGTGTCAAATTGCTCCACTTTAGTTACACACGTCTTATAAATAGGAATATATCTACATCAAGAAGGTTGTCCTCCTTGATCAAAGCATCAGCGTTTTTTATTTTTGGTACTCTGTTTTTGGTCTTTGAATTATTTTTCTATCTCCATTTGTGATTCTAATATGGCTGAATAGCAGAAAAATGTATGAAAGCCAGAAATATTGCAGTGTAAAGTTGTGAACATAATTCTATAAGCATTGATTGTCTCATTTTCAAGGGAGATCCTATTTATATGATTAGCTCTGTACATGATGTTCATGTTGGCTCCTCTCATGCCAAATCACATGTTTAGGAGTTCACAAGATTTTTTTTGAAGTTAAACAACTTCTATATGCCCTATTTGCCCGAGATTTTCGTGATTACCTTACAATAAGTGCTATGTTTTGTAATTTATACCAAAAGGTTGCTTCTTCCATGCAAGCCATGTCACTTGCTTTCTGGATTATTGATATGGGTAGGGTGTGGAATGATTAAGGCTTGATCATTGGGTAACTGTTTATTTATCATCTCTAAGTTTTTTAATATATCCTACTTTTGAATTCTTTTTTGATGGGATATCACTTAAATATGGAATAGGGGGGTTGGGAGGGAGGCATGGGAAGATACCCGAGGAAAGCAATTGGACATAGCTCATGCTTTAGAAGGATTGTCAGTAGATGTAAAAACTGGGGTCTAGGCTAGTTCCCTTAGAATAGTAAGGTGTTTCAATGAAGTGGGTGAGGGTAAGGCTTCCTAATTTGGATCGATGGATGGCTGTATAGGACAGGGCTCAATAGCATAAATTCCATACTGTGAGAGGGAGGCACATCACTCTACTATTTCATAAGCAACCCCCTATTATTCTATGGCAAGAAGGATATGCTACCCCTAAAAATTCTATGCAACTGCTAAAATATAGGAAATGCCACTTGAAGGTGTCGGAGAGAAAGATAACAGTCATATTCACTATGTACCCAACTCCAAGCATGCACTGTTTGTTGTATGGTAGTGCTACATTGGAAGGGTAGCCATTCACAAGAGTTGGGGATGTAAACTATGTAATAAGATATTCATGGAAATTCTTTCACAAAAAAGAGAAAAATATCTCTAGGAGGGATGTCCACAAGTACTTAATCATTTCAAGGTGCTTGTGGATGTCCATCAAGTACCTGGTACTCTCAAGGAGCTAAAGGATGGCTGTGTCTTTCCCAGAAAAAGAAGGTAACTATTTGTAATAATAAATATTATTATTTTCTTTCTATGGCCCAGCCCATGAAGCTTTTCCAGATTTTTTTCCAACCAAACAAAATTCCTATGTTTTGATATTTCTTTGTGTTTGGGGGTTGTGTCCCTTCTGTTGGTGATACTATTACCAGTAACATGAATTGTTTGGAAGGGGAGGGAGAGCGGTGGGGTTGATGGGGAACATAGGGTGGAGATCTTTTGATACTTGTCATTTTTCCTTGTATCAGTTTTTACCACAAAATTAATTAAAAGTATTTTTGTCAAATACAGACACACACCACCCAAATTTTATATAGACAATAATATATCTGCAAAAATTATATATCCAGTAACTTTGAACAGAAAACTTTGCTCTAGTGGTATTAAAATTTTGAATGCATTTCCATTGAGGCCGATTTTTTGATCATACATGAAATGTACATTATATCATTGCTCACGATTCTATTATATCTTGAAGCTTCCTAGATGCATTTTTCTCATCTGCTAAAGTGAGAAGCAAAGTCAAGAGATATAATTGTACACATACTGAGGCATGTCAAATATTACAATTCATAGCCTTACAACAAATTTTTGCATATTAATTTGCAAATGAATACCCGCATACATATATATTCAGAAGTAGAGATGTCAATTGTACATCATAAACATGAAATGCATACACATTCATACATATTAAGATACCCGTGGTTAAACTCTATGATCAATTTTACACAGTCATTGGAGAAAAGGGCAAGGAATTAAATGATTTATTTTCTAACCTTATAATACAAAATTAAATGCTAAATAGAATGTATTATTTTACTAAATTTTGTAAAATGCAAATTGAAACAACCATACATAAATTTGTAGAATAGCATCTAGATGAATCAATGATATCTTTAGTTTATCACATAGAGCTAACAAAATATTTGTTAGAGTACTTAAATGTTTTGATTCTTAGATATTCTTGTTAACCATGCTACTATGCTTACTCACTAGTTTTTTTTCTATAGTATCTACTCAAATTTCTTGTCTCTTGAAAGCAATATAGTGGCATCCAAAAAACTCACTCGAGCTGTCAGTGACTTTTTCATAGCCACTACTAGTTTATGATTTACCAACATGAGCACCTCTAAGGAGCCCAAGGGTAAATCTATTCCCACTCCTGATCTCTTGAATCCAACTAGTTTTATTATGCATCCTCTTTGGATATGAAGTAGATCTACAAAGACACTTCCATTTGAATAATATTTTCTAATTAAGTAGCATTCTTATTTCTCATATTTATTATGTAAATAATTAGTAAATTGAACAATTTTAAGGTGCCAGATAAAGTTCACAATTTCAACAGATTGTCTTCTCTATTAGAGTCAAGATTTGAATTTTTTTAATCTGCTTCAGAGTAGTTACTAAAAGAGACCACTCTAAGAGTATCATATGCTAAATTCATCATAGGCTATCATACACCAGCTATGTTCAATGTGGAACTATATCCAATGATGTTGTGTGCTTGCACTAAATTTATTTGGAATGACTATACTCATTCTAGTGAGACAACTTATAACAATCATGTTTGAAAGTAGTGTCAGATCTCTTGTGTTTTTTATTTTAGTAACATATATACTATCACTATTGGAACGTGGATAAAGGAAAACATTTCCTTTGACATGTTTTTACGTTATCCAATTATGTTTATGTTTGATTTTTTTGTAAGGTACTAAGAAGTGTATGTCAAAATATGGCCCATCTATTGCTGATTTAAATATAGTGTCATGCTCCAGCTAAAGCATTAAGAAATGGATATTCTAATTTAAACTTATTTTTCTAAATGCTTCATCATACTTTATCATTGAAGGGCAGTAGGTTTACAGTCATTCTGTGGCATGTAAGTTGCATTGGTCAATTGCTAAAGTATTCAAACTTGATGTCACTAGTAGCATTGAAACTTATTGTTACTAACTCATCACTAAAAAAATAAAATAACTAATGAGTGCAATTTTGTGGAAATGTAGTGAACGTTTGATTTATTATAAATTGAATGTTTTAACTCTCCTATTATTGGCATAAAAATTATAGTAGAAACCCTATGTTTGATATTATTTCTTTTTGAAACTTAACCAATCAAATAGAGATGTATGTTTTTAAAGTATTAGATAGCAACCAAAAGGACGGGGGGCTGACGCCGAAGTACAAAAAGGCTGAAAAGTCAGTCGGAGGTTACCTCCATGTCATCTAACTGATTTTGTAAGATACTACCTAGAATTCAAAACTAACAACATGATGTTTCAATAGATTATGCATTAAAGAATTTCTATTTTATATTTATTACTAAATGAATTGACACTTGAGATATGAGTTTCTGAGTTTGGCACATGAAAGAAATGAATTTCTGATTTTTATTTATAGCTAAATGGTTGATGTTTGAATGATTGATGAATACATGATGGCTGTTTGAATGATGAACGTTTAAATAATTGACATTTGAATGATTGAATTGATGGATGAATGGATTGATCTTTTAATGCTTGCTGGTTTGTTTGCTTGAATTCAAATTTTTTGAGTTGATTGAGTTTTTTGGATTATTGATGTTGGGATTGATTTTCTAATTAGATGAATAGATTGCATGAAATATGCAAATATGCATGGGGATGTGCATGTGCATGTGTATCTGCATACACATACAAATACACATACACATACACATACACATATACATATAAATATACAACACATGGAAGAGTCACAGTTACGTCGTTGTTGTGCATCAATCTAAGAATGGCGAGATTTGATCCTTTACCACTAGGTGGCTTTTGAAGAGAAAAAATTCCTCATAAACTCTTGATAGTGTACAACAAAATGTGCATATTCAAAACACCTGCAATGTCTGAAAGGAATATTCATGTAGTTGAATATGTGGGACTGGTACTATCCATTCTTTGTCTACATTAAAACTAGAAGAACTTTGTGGTAGTAGTGTGGAACTGGTGTGTAGTATCATCTGAGGTGTGCAGAAGTTTTCCTTACAAATTGTTAATTTGTAGCTTAGAATGATACCAAAATTGTAGTGGTAGGTATGGAGGGCAGGCCCAAACAGGAACTGTCATGAAAGAGTCTTTGCTGGGGTCAAAAGAAGGTTCGAAAGGATTCAAAAAAATTCTTTTAATTCCAAAATGATGACCCTAAATTGAATATCACATTTTTGTCTACTTTTGTCTTACAATAGATAATGATGAAACCTTTCCTGCAGGGAAACAAGTCATCAATCTCTGCGTGAAAAACCATGAAACTTGAAAACATTGCTCGATGCTTTAGGAAAATTTGGGAGGTATAAATGAGTTTCTCTGTATAGAAAATGACTTTGGGGATAGATCTGATTTACTTTCGGAAACGAATGCGACCAGTTTAATCACCCATTTTAAGCATTCTAAAGAGGGTTTACAATTCCTCTTTTGCAGCATTTTGAAGACTTTTCTGAATATTAGCTAGATAAAAAAATGCATTGAGAATAATACTAGTGTCCATATGCATAATGATTGTAAATAAGTATTGGTTCAGATTGTACCTTCATGTACATTATAATTGCAATGGATTTCTTGGTTATTTCTAGAAATGTCTATTTGCCTCTACAGTTTTCTAGTTTTTGAGTTTTTAATGTTGTTGTGTCAGTGAATGGGTTGTTCAGATACCAGTTGTTCTTGTAATGGGAATGGAAACAACTGTCGATGCTTTAAGGAAACTACTGCCCTTAAGTGCAATACAACATCTAAATCCTCAAAGGTTTAACTTAAAGTATCCTCACGAGTGCCTTGAGGCTTTTCTCATTTCCATATTGATTGAATCCTTTTGTGGATTTGATATTGGGTTCATGGTTGCAAGGTTTCTGTACACAAACTTCTTGAGGCAGGATGGTACTGCAACCTTCTTTCTAACGGCACTGAAGGTTAGTTTCAAAATTTAATATCTTTTTATATAGTGACTTTGATGTTTATATTCTATTGGGTCATACAAATATATGTTGTCTTGACTCACACTGAACTTGGACTTTTTATGTTGTCAATTCTGCAGATGGCATGCATGGAACATTTTTACCACGAACCATTGAGCTTCTTATGCAATGAACTAATGAAGAATATGAGCTAGGTTTGTGTAACATGTCACCAATTGTTATTAGTTTTACATTAATAATCATTGTTCTTAGAGTACATAGTTGGCGGAAGCATATAAATCTAGGTGAGCTAGAAATGTTAATTTTGTTGGTGGAGCTTTGTTTTCATGTTGCTAGGCACTTAGGTCTTGTTTATGAATAGTTTAAGTTGAAATAACAATGTCTTGGTATATGCTACATGTATTAGTTTTCCACAAAGATGGAATGTTTGAGAATTGTGATAAAATTCTGAAATTCAAGCACTAATTTTTGGAAGCTTGGGATGATATATGCAAAGAAATACCGAAGGTTATGCTGAAGTATGCTGCAGATCTTCCCTCAGTTAATGCATAAGAGTTGGATGCCTTATTCTTTTATCATTTGCTTTTATGTTTGGAGGCTTTTACACAGAATGACTTTCTAGTTATCATACGGTTATTCATGAATTGTTACTCCTATTGAGTTCTTTAACTATTGGTCAATTTATATTTAATCTATTTTAGATTTATTGTGATGGTTGTGAGCAGACAACTTAAGTGCAACGATGGAGACATAGGTCTGAATTTGGCTGCTGCATTGTTGGATATCAAGAAAAGAAAACAAAACTGGAGCAGAGTACTTATGGTAAGTAGCTTGCAATAGTGAAATTTAAAATTTAACTTGTTCGTTTCCATAATAGTCATTTGAATTTTCACCATCAACTTCATTGTTGTATCATCTATTAAAAAAAAACACTTCATTGTTGTAAAAAGGGAGCTAGAATTAAGAGTACAAATAGTAATGTGACTTCAAAAGTTCCAAACAATATTAGCAATGGTTAAATTAAGACTTGTCTCCATATCCATTTGATCATTGTGGTGTAAATATCCACCTGAATGGACTAAACAAGTCCAACATATTTTTTTTCAGTGTTGTCTTTCTTTGGAACAGAGTCTACTGGTGGCTAGAAGTGGGGAATCTGCTAATGTAAGAGCTAGTCTAGAGCTGAAATTGGAGATATGATCTCATAAACATAATAGATAGTTGTTGTTTCGTTAAAATGCTATTAAAATATAGTTGTGAAAAAATAGTAGACAAGTAGATGTAAATATGCTTTTTATGAATAAAATACTGTTATAGGTGAAGTAACAGGGTTGGTGATTGCTTTTCGTATAAATTTGAAATTTAGGAAACTTTAGAAAACACAAAAGGGTTCAAAGTCATAAAATATTTTATTAAGAGTTTTTGTGGAAAAAATTAATTAGTGGCATCCCTAGGGGTGCCTGGGCATGATTTTCTGGTGTTCAACTGAAGCTTTTTCCATTGCCACTGTTGTTTACCAGCGGTACCTGCTCTCACAATTTTGACATCTTCCTTTTTTGGCTTTCTGTGGAGAATTTATTTACTAACCAAATTATCTGCAAAAGGTCAAAGAAGGATCATAGGCATCTATCATATAAGATTGCAGTTTGAAAGAGACACATGAAGTAACTGACAGTCAGTTTTTATTTCCAAATGGTTTCAACTTTTGTTTTGGATGAAGTCTTAGGGAAAAACAAAATGCAAACAAAAGAGGGATATTTGAGATGTGTGAAGAGTGGGTTCAAATTAAAAAGGAGCTATAGTGGCAAAATAGTAACAGAGGAACCTTTTTAAACTCATGATTCAAAGTATATGATGCAGAGATGCTGACATGAATGGAAGAAAGATAAAGTTATTTTTTAAGTTAAAGCTTTATGGCATTACTATGATAGTCTTACAACACTTAGAGTTTTTAATTAATTTTAACTTTCAGGTTTAAAATTTAATTTTTATTATATTCAATGATTAATTTATAATTATTGCAGATATAACAGTGTTTAGCATTAACATTCTGCTTGCTATGACATGCATTTTACTTTCCAGATAGCCATCTTGTTTGTGCATGTTTCTAACAATGGATTGCAATTTGGGGTTCTTCAAGTCTTTAAAAGTTGGGATGGCCAAGTACCTACTGGGGGTGGGGGTGTTACAATCCTTTGATCCAGCTTCTTAGCAACTTCTGCCTGCTTTGTAAGCTAGAGAAAGTAAATTTCTGATTTGTCTGTGTTAACTTGCTGACCCCATGCAGTGGTATAGTTTCTAAATGTTTTTTTGATTATGCCTACTTCTTGAACTCCTTGAATATGTTGTTACTGATTTGAAGGTTGATGATCAAGGTCATATAAATTTCAAAGGATTATTCATACATAATAGAGATTTGAATTGAGATCTTAAGTTTATGCAACTCCTATTTTTTGTATTTTTTATACATAAGAAATTTATTAAGTAACTCACCACTTTGAACAATGCCCAAGTGTCTTGAGCTGCTTTTACAAATCCTTTCTTGTATGTTGCTACCTGCAAATAAATTGCCGAATTTAATATTTCTCATGGACCAGATGTAATTGAAAACCTAGAACCTTTTCACATTTAATAGTACTCCCTTCTTTTGGTTTAAATGATTGAGCCTTTTAGGTTTCCTATCGTAACCTGGCCCTAATACTACATTAATTTCCATGAATGAACTTAAAGATTCGAATCTATAACCATCTGTCTCCTTTGAAGTTTTGGGTGTGGCGTCGTTCTTCCAAATTATTTAATTGCTAAAAATAATGTCATTGAAATGAGAGTATACTTGAACAAAGGTCCAGTTGTTAGCAAACTGAAAAATGTATTCCATTAATCTTAGGTAACAGTGAGCATAGGAGAAGAAAAATTCGTCTTCTCCTTCAACCATATTCATTTTTAGTCCCTGCCATACAAAAAATAAACTTATGGCCCACCAAAAAAGCTAAATTAATTTTGATTCTTCGTATAGGATAATTTTTGGAAATAAGATGTTCATGTTTGATTATGAGGACTTGAAGAACTTCTAGAAAAGGTACTAAGACTGATCCCAGATTGATGCTTCCCAAATATATTTTTAGGGCTCTCTAGAAAGAGAAATGAACGTTTCATTGCATTCCCCTTAGATAAAACAATGCCAAAACCCTTCTAGTTGTGACGTGCACTATATTTCTGAGTACCTCCATCACCCATCCCAAACATAGTATGAACGCCACTATGCTCAGGGCTGCATATTTCTAGCTGATTGCCCCTACAATGTCCAATATCTAGAAACAGATCCATATGAATGCAATAAAAATGACCCAGTAAGACGGGCGTATCAGCTCTGAGTATTTCTTAGTTTGAGATAGAGCCTTGGGGATCTGCTTTGATATATATTTTATCCTGCAAGTGACATTGGGAAACGATTTATACATGAGAGGGTTTTGAAATATGCCTGTCCGCTATCTTACAATTAACATCCTGATTCCACACAAGATATGCACAATCCTATTGAACTTCTAATCATTGCACATCACATCAGTCATGCATGAGGTAAACTCACATGGTGGTTGAAATTAGAATCATAGTCACAACAATCAGGCACGATATTGGAGTTGAGGATTAGAAAATCATTTTATATAATGTGATTCCTACAGACCATTTTGCTAGATTCAGATTACAATTTGTTTCATTACTAAATTATTTTCTTGTGGTTGTGGAAATTTGTTCTTTATAAAAGAATCCTTTTGCAAAGACAATTTCTTATTTTCTTTGGAAGAAACTCTTTTGCTTATTTACAGGTGTAGATCTAAGTTACAAATTGTCATCATCCTATATAAAGTTATTAGTTTGATATTGCCACTTTAATATGCAAAAATGGTCAAATGAAATTCACTGGGTCAATAGATAATAAAAACGTTGACCTGTCATAGATAGTTGATTAGTTGAAGGTAAATTGTGTCTTTGCAATCTTGTTTTCCAATGTTGGATTTTGATGTATTTTAGTTTTGTATTCTTATGCTTGTCGTCAGTGAAGATGCTTTCTTATTATTTGATCACATGCTTTTTTCTGTGTTGTGGTTCACTTCATACATTGGCTTACTATAGATTGAATATTTTTGTCATCTTGCAGGCAAGAAGAGTGTTTAAGGGTGTCTGAATAAAACCAGTTCACACAAGGTATTTATCAAATAAAAATAAACTTCTTTCGTTTCTTTTGAGAGTCTGTCTTTTGAAGAACACATCCTTGATTTCAAATAGCAACTTGCGGTTACAATAGTGTTAATGATCAATTTCACTGGTATACATATTATGTCCTAGAAAATTATGGTACCATTTTGAGCCTCCATCTAATTCCATTCTTGATGAGGACCTATTTTGTCAATGCCTTGGTGATTAGATTTCTTATAGCAATGTAAAATGGTTGAACAACATTCATTATAAATGGTTCAAAAGATAAATTGTATTAGGCCTTTAAGTATCACAGATGGATGTACTTAAGGAGTGTGAAATGCAGTCCATTGATCTTCACAAGGAGAATTTAGCATCTGCTCTTTTGGAAATGATAAACTGTATTGGGCCTTAATTATTTTTATTCCTAGTTGAAGCAGTGTGAAATGTAGTCCATTCATCTTCACGAGGAGAATTTAACAACTTCTCTTTCGGTAATGATTTTATTATCTCTATTTCAACATTACTAGGTAGAAGATACATTATAGAGGGAAGTAGGATTGTTGCTCTTTTTAAGGGCTAGAAGTTGCTCAAAATAATGTATGTGTTCCTCCACTGCATTTACTGAAGATTCATGTCAATATCATGCCTTTATAATCTACTGTAGATGTTCTCTCATCTCTACTTTGTATTCCCAATAGCATCATATTTTAAGTCATCTTTTAGTGAGGTATGTTCCCAATAGCATCATATTTTAAGACATATTTTAGTGACATTTGTTCAATTTTGTTTCTATTTAATCTTTGTTCCTAATAGCCACTATTGTGAAGATATCAGATCTCTGTTGATTTGCAGACCGATATATAAATCTATTTAGTGCTCTGAAGCCCACTAACAATACCCAATGAACATTAATGAATAGGGGTTTCCTGTAGTAGAGAAAGAATGTCCGAATCTCAAATCATTTCTTCATGCTACCTCTTTTGCAGCCAGCACATGGAAAGTAGTTCAAGATTTAGGAAATACTTATTGCATCTATTGGAAGTGAACATTTAAATTCCTTGCAGCTATTAGCTCCAAACTATTGTAACTAATGTAACAATTCAGAATCTATTCCATTACTCTGTATTTGAGTTTATCAATAAATCTGAAAACATGTGTCCATCTTCATTCTGTGAAAAGTACAATGTATTGGTCTAAAGGAAAAACTAAATACCCCTAGGGCTATATTCTATGTCACTATAATCTATCAGTCAGTAAAGAAGCACAGACAACAAATGGTTGGATTAATGAATTCCTGGAGGTCGGCCATTAGTCCTCTACCAGTACACATTTGCAAATTGTTTGACAAAATTTCTTCATAGTTATACTTCAACATCATATCACTTGATAAAGCTAGTACATTTATTTTTCCATGAGTATAGGCAGTCGCAAATGGACTAAGATTTATTGATATTTGTGGCTTCTTTTAAGCATCCAGTTTTAGCACCCAAAAACTTCTGCCTCTCTGAGCCTGCCAAGTCAACCAAATGGAGATGTTAGTATAGTGTCTTGTTCAAAGAAATATTCTACAATTTTCTAGCAATACATTCGATCAAAGTGTCATCTTCACGCTATTCATTTTTGTGTTTCACTAGCCTGACATGAACTCAACATATCACCACTAATCTCACACATTACGTCATAAATAGAGGCCCCAAATTTTGTTAAAAATTGGGCTCCATCAGGATGGATTAGAGCTTGCTAAGCAGCTTACAATTTCTTTCGAATTATGGTCAATGCATCTTATTTTTGCGTTTCTATTGAAACTAATTCAAAGGGAAATTGAATTCACATTAAATTTTCAAAAGAAGTTATTATCTATTAACCATATTTATCGTAGACATTTTTTTAGGAAAATAATTAGATGTGTGCTTAGAATTACGCTACTTGTATTTATTTGAGTATGCTAATTGGATAATAAACTAAATATTTTTGATTTATTTTTTGAAATCTCTAATTAATTTATCAGGAGTGCCTTTGAAGATTATGAGAAGGAAAGAATTTCTCATGGCTTCGTTATTTCTAAAAAATCCTAGTCCATCGATGTTAGACTAACCGATGAATTCTTAAATTGGTTGTACACTACTATTCCAAAAGGCTAAATATTGTAAGTGTTTACACTATGATGAGTTTCTTTTATCTAAGTTGCTATTTTTTTCCTATAGAAAAGTTCTCCTTTTCAATGAATAGGATTTACAGACTTACTAGCCATTAGATATTTTGTGTTCTGCTTTTTTGTGTCAATCAAATTAGACAAATTGAGCTTCTGATTCAACCAAAATAAAATATTCTCAAGAATTTCTTATTTGGGAACCATAAATCTATTTATTAGTGGTTTCAGGTTTGATGGAAAGTACAAGAAAAGGTCAAAGTTAAGAAACCATTTCTTGCATGGTAAGTAAAACATATCATGTTTTCTTCTAACTCGTGGACATACTATTGGCTCTAACTGTTGGTCTATTTTTTATCATCTTGGAACTATAGGTAGTATGCAACAACATACTTCAAATTAGATGGGTATGGTATAATAAAAGTTTGAGCATTTGTTGTGAAGATGAGCTATTTAAAGCTACAAGCTTTGCCCCTTGGTTTTACCTATAAAAGAATAGAATGAAATAATAACCATGGGGCACATTACCACAACTACCAAAAGAGAAAGACATTCTTCATCGTCTGGTCAGTTCTTTTGCATTTCATTGATTTTTCTTATGCGAATGCATTTCATACATAACTATGGTGCATTAGTTGATATTTGAAACAATAAGTTTCAAGATCCAAAATAAGGTGAGTATTGAAGTATATGGCATTAAAATTTATACTAAATGGATGATAATTTTTTCCCTCTAATCAATTTCATGAAGTTAGAAAACATTTGAGATTGCACCATGGCTTTGATCACAATTTTTTACTCTATTGTATATCTAATTTGTTTTCCTTTATCCATTAAACTATAGGCATTGCATTTTTATGTCCATCTTCAACATCTAAATATGGTGAATGTTTTAATGATATCATTAGGTCTTCTATTGCATCCCATATCAAGGAAAAGATGTTTTATGCTACCTCCAAAGACATACTTAAAAGGAGCTTGATGGTGTTCACTATGAGTTGCAGGTCACAAAACCCACTGAGATGGGCATTCACGTCATTAGGAATTGATATCTAAAGAAGATCTTTCCTTATGGTTATCTTCATAAAAATATGTATTTAATGCAAGGATTGTTTGTACTACACCATTAAACTTGGTTGACGTGTAATATGATGTTTGGGTTAGTTTGGCTACTTGACTATGAGGCTATAGAGTTAAGGAAAAAGATGTTTTATGCCCTCAAAAGAAATACTTTGAAGGGAGCTTGATGGTGTTAACTATGAGTTGCAACCCACAAATCCCACTGAGATATTTCCTTATGGTTTTATGGTTTTGTTCATAAAAATATGTATTTAAAATAAGGATCTGTTTAACTACACCATTAAACTTTGTGGACGTGTAATATGGTGTTTGTGTAAGTCTAGCTACTTCATTACGAGGCTATAGAGTTAAAGGAACTCAATGTTATTATTCAATGATGGATATGGCATATCTACAATATATTTTATTGGTTGCAGTGGACATAAGAAATGAATATTGGAATAAATTAATTAATATGATTTTTCTTGACAAGTTAATTTGATATGCTACTTTCTTGAGTGTCTTATATGAGATATTGAAAATAATTATAGTGAATATTTGTACTATTATTTTTTGGAAACATTAGATGTTGAAATTGTAAGAAAAAATATTAATTAAAATAATAATAATAATAATAGATTTTTTAAATAATGTCCGTAAGAGACAATAGCTGGATGTAAACACTATTGTCCCTCTAAAGACACTAGTTGGGATTAAAATAAATTGTCTCTAAAGAGAGAAAATTACTTTTGTTTCATATTGTCTTATAGAGACAATACTTCAAGACATAATTTAAGACACATGGTTGAAGATAATATGTGAGACGATATGCAACTTTTGTATTGTTGTAGATTAAGACAATTGGTTAAGGAATTGTCTAAAAAAATGTCTTTATGATAGAATTTAGGGAAACTATTTTCATACATTCTGACAACACAAGCACAATAAATATGTTTAAGAATCTAGTGTTGTATTCAAAGACTAAGCACAATTCTATTAAGTATCACAAGTTGAGAGAGAAAGTCGTAGAAAAGGAAATCAGATTGGAGTATGTGTGTACTAAAGAGAAGATTGCAGATATATTGATTAAGCCTCTTCCTAAAAGGACTTTTGAGTAATTGTGAGGTATGCTAGGGATTATGCCCCTCCCTATATTAGAGTAGAAGATGCAAGGATGCATCACTATAACAGAGTGCCACTATTTGTCTACACTAAATGTTGATGCTTCTTGTATGGGGGAGTATCTGTGATGGATAGATTCATCTAGGACTCTTGTTGGATGTTGTTTTGAACATTGTCTTTAGATACTGGAGCTAGTAAGAATTAGTGTTGCAGAGTTCGATGCAGGAAAGTTGGTTGCTAAAACCTTTGACATTGATGTCAATTGGGGTGAAGATGTGCATGAAAAACATCATGAGGAAGAAGATCATGATGAAGTACAACATGGAATGAAAGTTTGATAGAAATCACATTTGGGCATATCAATGGGGCATAATGATTGATGAAGAGGATTTGAAAAGAAAGATAGATAGTCTTGTATTTGTATTTTTGGAACGAGATGTTTTTCATTGATGTTTCCATCAATGCCAAAGAGAGAGATTGTTGGAAGCATGACTGTTGATGATATTTCGATGGGGGAGTATTGTAAATATGTTGCTATGATGATAAATTACATTGATGATTAAGTTTTTTATTGATGTTAACATAGTAGTTTTCTATAGAATCTAATAAAGGAACAATGGAAAGATCAAGATGGTATGGATGACTAGTTGAGTATTCTCACTATCAAAAGTTATGGGAGATACTTTTGAGTATCTAGTGTATGCAGTTAATGTCGAATGGAGACATGCTAAGTCTAGAAGAAGTTATATCAGTTTTGGTGATGTCTATTCTGAGATAAATTTTACAGAGGCATGGTCTGGTAAACTTATTATATCTCTTAGTAGAATTGTTATACTAAGAATCAAGGTTGAGGATGTGTAGAAGACATGTTGATGATGATGTGGTCAAGCTCACTAGTCATTAAATCATGTGGATGGAAAGATATTCAAGTTGCAAGGTGGAAGATCAATGTTATTGCTAAGTGTAACATCTTCTTAATGTGGTCTTATAATAATTAATTAAGAAGATCTAACAACCAACTTAGGGAATTTTATATGGGTAAAAGTACAAAGTTGTGTAACCTGTTAGGCTCACTTATTAGAATGATTGAATTTGAGTATTTCTATCTAAAAGCCTTATTTTCTAAATCATATGATCTAAATAAATTCATTCTAGCTAAGTTATATATGGTCTTACACTTTTCCAATTGGAAATGTATATTAAATGCATGTTTTGTACTAGTTTGTATCCAATTACTAAAGAAATAAAATTATTTCAGAAAAGTGGCATTTCAATAAGTCTAACAGTTTCTTATGACATTTTTTTAATAATATGTAAACACCATTTTATAATGCTCAGAGTCAAGAATATAATCATATAGAGTTTATAGTATGTTAATTAGATATAGTATACTATAATTAGAAAAATCTACAACCATGTATTTTGAAACCTGAAAAGATGTTGGTTTTGAGAAAGAAAGAAAGAATAGATCATATCAAAAAAAATTTAAAAATTATATGACATTCTAGAGGAGAGAGTCCTCTTCTAGAATGTATAATTTTTCTCCTAGTTAGAATAGATTTTTTTTGAAAAATGTGGTGGGAGATGAAAATTGCCAGTTTATGGTTAGGTGAAATTTTAATCTTCATAAAAAAGAAAATATAGGTCTAAAGAAATTTTTTATTTTTGATTGTTCTAGATATCTATGTTATCTATAACATAGTCTGAGATCAAAGAGAAATAAGTTTATTTCCATATAGTTTTGTGGTGGGAACTAGACCCCCAAATTCTAGCATTTTTCAGCACCTAAAAAATTATCTATAAAAATTAGAAAAATATATCAATTCTTATTTCAAATAATTATTAAAAATTATAATACTAAACTTCATCCACTTATACACATTTTATTAGTTTGGTTCATTTCCAAGTTCAAAAAGACCAGTTTTATGTCATTAAAGGTGAACAATTATACTTTTGTTAGCCTTTTCCTTTACAAAAAGGTGACACATGTTTTTGTTTCTACCCTTATGGACTCAATATAAATGAAGGAAATCTTCCTTTATCATTTTTACCAAAGAGAAGTGATAGTAAGAAACAAAGAGAGTAGAATGTGAAGTTGAGTAGAGAAAAATAGAAGAGAAGAAAACTTCATTGCCAAAGTTTTGTTGAGTGATCCAAGGTTTTCCATTAGGATCCTAGGTTTGTTACCTAGTCTACAATGTTTGGCAGTGATTGGTTTAGTTGATAGAACAAAGGAAAGGAGGACATAATAGTAAATTGCATGTTTGAGCAGTGAGCTCTTCCTGTAGTTAAAATTGCATGTTTGGGAAGTGGGCTCTTCTTGCATACATTATACTACAACTTCTAACATGGTTGGAATCTCTTAATAGGGATTAAAAGCCTCCTAATAGGGACTCATTTTTCTAAATGTTGTAATAGAATCCTAACAGGATCCATCCTCTAACAAGGAATATTTATATTAGCACTTCATTTTGTGGGCATCATTTCCACTAGAGTTTTGCCTCTGATCAAGGGTTTCCCTAGTTAACATATCCGGTGTGATTGTCTATGTGTATCTTATTATGATTGTTATTTATTTTGATTGAATGATTAAGTTTGGTTAAAGAAGATAAATGTTTTTTTTTTTTTGATATCTAATTCATTGCGCTACCCCCCCCCCACCCCCCCCAAGTTATCTTAGTTGACTATTATTTCTAACAATGACTACTTTGTGAATTTTTATCTATCATGAAGGTTCCAACTTACATGTGTCAAAATCCCAAAAATACTCTATAAGAACTAAGTTTTCCATGTTATCAAAGAGTTCATCACCTCATTGTCTTTCTACATACAAGGACTACCTTTGGCAAAAAAATGTTGTCAATCTTCCTATGACATCTAAACTTACCATCTCTATGACATAATAGGGGGATTCAAAAAATATCACCTACGAAAGGAATATTAGGTTACCAATCCTCACCATAATGTTTATCATGATGATCAACATCATATACTAAAGGAAATGATCTAAAACAAAACAATGTCATCTGTGGTCATTCACAAGTTCAAATCCAAAGGCTAGATTTGGATTAAGTCTTCCCTAATTTCTATGTTCTCATGTAAAGGACCCACCACCTCCACCTTTGAAAGTTTTTTGACTAGGGAATTAGCCTCTCTCAGTACATGAGATGGGAATGAATAATTAAATAAAAGTATATAATTGTGTATGTAGGATGCACCTTGCCTAAATCAAAGATTCAATCTACCAAGTTCATAAGTAGGATTTTTCTTATCACAATAATCATTTATATTAAGAATCAACATAATCTCACAAAAAATAGGGATACCATTTATTAAAAAGGGGAAATACTGGGGAGGGCAGGTGAGTCAGTAACTCACAAACACTTTCCCAACTATGGATATCTTTAATTATCATTACACATGCACATATGAATAAAATAAAAAGTAAACATAGCAATAACATAATGCAACTCATAACACCATTATTTATTAACTAGGGAAACCTTGGCCAAGGGAAAATCCTAGTGGCGATGGTACCCATAAAATGATCCACTAATCAAAATTATCCTGTGAAAGATATTAACCTTGTTAGGAGTCGATTACATTTTTATAGTGTATATGTCCTTTCTATAGGCTAGGAATTGTTAGAAGCCTTAGCCCTATTAGGATTTGGTGTTATAATTCAAAAAGTATGAAATTAAAGTCCACTACCAAAACATGCAATCACAATGATATTTTTTGTACACAAAAGGTATAGATACATAAATCTTTTGACAATGTTGATATCTTCAATATGTGATTTTTCCTTTGTAGCTCTTTTTACATATGTTCACATATGCTTTAACATAAAGTTTCCATCATATGCAAAGGGTATTTCAATGTCCAAAGACATCATAAAGCTTTCCATATACTAATTTTCCAATTATACCTTTATGTTCTTTCCTCTAATATTTTAAGTCTTCACACATGTCCCAAAACACCAAATTGATCTTTTCCAAGTTATGGTTAGCATCTAGGATGTTTTATCCATTTTTTGAAGTAATTATTTTGGTAAACCAAAATAATTCCTTAACACAAATTATCATTTACTTGCCTTTGCAATGTTCTTCCTAGACATGGCTACACTTGATAAAACTTTAATAACACTCTATGTACATCTCATCATGACATGTGCTATGAGATGTAGGGTTTTTGTACCCTAATCTATCTTCCCTCAAATGTGCACATGAAATTTCACTCTCTATGAACTTTACAAACCAAAAACTTATCAGAATAATGCTCACTTAATATAGATGATATGTTGCCATAAATGATAACCTTTATGTATTTCTATATTCACCTCCTAGCCAAATTTCCAACAATACCTTGATGCATTAAATGGTTGGAGAATCCCTAGAGGAAATGTTCTAGCCCCTAGAAAATAACCATACAATAGAAGAATATCAATAACTTAGAGTTTTAGATCAAAATAACAAAAATTATTATTATAGAATCATAATATTTTTATCGAACATACCTAGATGTATGGCCTTCACGGTTATGGCCAAATACAAAATAATTATTATAGTAATTCTGAAAAACCTTGCAAGACCCAACCACTACCTCTTCTAGACTTACAATATGGTAAAAACTCTAGGAAGGATCTAAACTTGGGCTCACAAGCCACCATGAAACCTTCTTGCTTCCCAAGAACACACTTACTACTAGCTATGTTGAAATTCACTCCTCCCAACTACTCCATCTTATCGATGCTGAAAATCAATGACTCTAGACAAGACATGACAATCTACTTATACAAAAAAAGGCCACAACATGGCCTCACAAGTTACATTAAATAAAGTCCCAAGCCATGTAAGTTAACTAGGAAACATACATTAAATACATATAAAATAACTAAATACTTAGGATAAGCTCAAATTTTACAATGCTTGACTTATTTATATGACAAAATAAAATTATGCACCCTTAGACATAGGTCCACGTGTCATGCAATATCCGAATCCAAAAGGGCATGAGCCAACTGCCATGGATTGAAGATTGCAAAGACAATCTTCAAGGTTTACTAGAAGATGAGGAACATGTTACCAACAACCACAAAAAAGGCTTGAAATCCAACATGATTAATAAAAACTTCATGTGCACTTTGGACAAGCTTCACCATTGTATGCCAAACACATCACCAAATGCATAAACTATAAGTAAATGAATTTGAGCTTGATGCTCCCACATATTGGATGTTTTTACTACCCTAGGACAATCCTACATTAGAGACCCCAACTACAACAAAAAAAAAATTCTTAATATTTTGGAGAGCATATTCCAAGGTTCAACACATAAACCCCAATCTGGTTCTTCACATACATTATATCAAGGGAATTATCACTGAGGAGAAACACATATATCAGAGGCATATATAGAAATTTTTAGAGGCATATTTTATGACAATGACAATAGAATCATATTAAAGGCAATGATAAAAAGTTTCAAACTGATTGTTATGTACAACACAAATATCAAAATCATATCATCACAAGCCATTGGACATGGAATTGGTCTTTATATATACAAAGAGATCTTTTTAAAGTTGCTTATTACATATTAGCACAATAGAAAAAATATTCTAGCTGCATACATTTTGTATAATCTAAATAATAAAACAATAAAAATCACTCAACACATGCTTAGTGACAAGCCATAACCTAGTTCAATTGGTGTAGCTTCTCATTAGCTAGGTTGATTACAAATTCTTGTAGAATTGTCATCAAATTATGTACAATAAAATGAACAATCAACTATTCCTAGCTAGCATTAACTTCACTAGTCTATTTAGACCCATTGATTATTGTCACAAGCTTTTAAACATAACTATATAAGGAGTGAGTTAGGACTATAAGAATTTTCCTTAGGGAAAAATCACCCAAGATCAAGAAACTCAAGCACAAGCATAGAATGGACCAAAGTATGATCAAAATAATAATATGATATTCAATTGATGTAATCTCATGTACATACACACTAGGAGTGCCTAAATATAAAGGACTCTAGAATGCTTCTAGAATGTCTAGGAGTTAACAATATGATAAGCCTCACAACTAAGCACATGTCCACCAAGAGTGGATTATCCTGCATTAAACATAGGAGTTAGTGTGATGATGAGAGGATAATCCTACAAAGATATGTTACATAAAATTATATTGTAGACATCATGTGCTTAATTAAGAGTATGAATAATTGTGTTGTCAACATGGCAACTCAGTTAATTATGCAAACTCTAGTGTTGTAGATACCATGTGCTAAATGAGAGTTGCTTACTTCTCTATTGTCAACATGACAACTCATAAGAGTATGCAAACTCGTAGGTATAAAACTAATAAATAATAAAATAACACATTAACATAAGTAAATTTAAGTAAAGTGTAATAAGTAAATACTTATTTACACCAATACCCCCCTTAAGTGAAAATTAGGAGAATGCACTTAAGCTCACAAAAGCTAGGATGAAAATGCATGATGGGTCATGGCCACTAGGCCATGTTAGGTACCCATGTACAAAAGCAATGCAATATCTCATAAAGCAAAGAAAGAGGAAAAACCTCATGGGAAAAACCCTTCTTCAAAAAAAGAGAGATGATAAAACAAGATGCATGGATGGATGGAGTAATCAAGACTCCCCTATTACAACATACATCATGTATATACAATAGAGAAGTATGAGAATAACACTATCCCAAAAGAGAAAAAGGTCTCCCCCATAAAAGAGAATAAGAAGCAGAAGAGAGGAGACAAGGTAGGTCTGTCCCGCAATGTAGAATGCTGATTAGTGATAGTTATTCCAATGTAGAAGTTCATCCATGACTACTGAATAATGTTCCTCCCTTTGGGAAGAAACAATATTGTAGGTACATATGAGATGCTTCGCCAATGTGGAAAGAATATCGATGATGAATGGTGTCTCTGAAACCTGCTCAACTATCCCTCTGTTGATACTGACTGTCACCCCTTCAAATTCTACTAAAAAGAACAATTTTAGATCTAGCAAAGACAGATGTAGAACATATTCCAAAGAACCACATGTCTCCTCAAATGATAAAGAGACCTCTTGAAATTTCTATACATAAGGATCCATAATCATATCAACCTGAAAAGACTAATCATGTAGAGAATCGATAAGAGGGTCAGAGTGAGCCCTCGCAACAACTGAAGAAGGATCTTCATCATCAAAGAGAAGATGTATATCATCTATGGTCTCTCCCATATTTTCTATGCATGACTATACAAACAAACCTAAAATATTTGTCACGTAGTCATCCCCTAATGCTAGAACTAGAAGACAAGGTGTAACCAACTGTACTAAATTGCATGGACCTATCATTGTAGCAATGTATGCATGTGGAATGTGTTGATGCTATGACCTCTTTTTGTATCTGTTAATAGGATCCCACATATTTGAATCTATTAAATCACTATCATTGTTCTCACTATCAGTTTCCATGATGTATGAAGTATGGAGAGGATTAAAGGATAAGCTAGGTGAACTTTCCTCAAAGTGAACATTCCACTCCATAGAGATCTTATGAGTCTTAGGATCCAAAAGTCTATATGTTGTAACACTATCTTCATATCCAATGATAGTACAAGGCCTTGGAGGTGGTGCCTTGCATTCCCTTAAAGATATGTTTTCCCATGTTGGACAACCAAAAAATTTGAAGTGTTTCACAACTAATGTTTTTCCACACCATGCCTCAAAATGAGTTTTTCCATCTAAGACATAATAAGGAGACCTATTAAGTATGTGATTGGCACTGCTTAATTTATTTGACTTGAAGAGATGGATCAAGAGACTTGTCTTGAATCATGCAAAATGCCATAGACTTAAGAGTTTGAATCCTCATTACCGTAACACTTTTCTTTTGCGTACTAAATGCTACTAGATTCTAAAGATCAATACCATAAAGTTTACAAAATACTCTAAGTCTTGAGTTCACATATCTACTTTCATTGTCCATAAAAATAACCTTGATGGCTTTTCTTGATTTATTTTCAACATGACTCTTGAAGGCTAGACACTTATCAAACACTTCATTCTCGTGATCAAGAAAGTAGACCCATGTGTAGTGCGAAAAGTCATCAATAAAAGTGAGAATATAGTGACCCTTGCTAATTGATGTCACTACAAAAGGACCTACTAGGACTATGTGAACCAACTCAAGAAAAAATAATGCTCTTGAAGCCTTCCCTTTATCAATCTTCTCTTCTAGATGCATATCCATTGAACAAGTTGAACATTCACCCTAAACAAAATTTGATTTTAGGTATACCTTTGATCATATTGTTTGAGGTAAGTTGATGAAGATAGTAGAAGGCAAGATTTTCATACCACTCATGCCATAATTTGGTTTGTGATTGAGATTGTGTTAGTAAGGCATGTGTAGGAGACTTAGGCACAAAGTGGGAGAAGGAATAAAGCCTTGTGCCATGATTGGCTTTACCCACTACAATCAATGAATCATCTTAAGATTGCACACCATTACTGAATTAGGAAGGAACTCAACTTTATTGCCATCTCCATAGTGAGTGATTTGGTAAATTGAAAGGAGATTAGAGCTAAGGTTTGGAACATAATGAACATCTTTAAACTCTCTATTTTCCATCTCAACTTGTCTTTTCCCTTAAATTCTATTTTTGTATCATCCCCTACAAAGATGTGAGGTACCTTAGACTACTTCAATGAAGAAAAGTCTCCTTTTGAAGAACCCATGTGATATGAGGCACTTGAGTCAAGAATCCATTCCCCTAAAGAACTTGAACCAGCCATAAGTGCTTGCCCTTTTTCCTTTGAAGTGGATGGAGTTGAATCCTTGGAAGCTTTTGGGACATTGATTTTGTTCTTCCTAAGTAGGTTTTCCAACTCATCGATTCTCTTAGTCTTGCAATGATGCTCATCATAATTTGGTTTCTTGCAATATGCACAAAATAGTTTATCCTTCTTATCATTGTTTCGCTCCTTGGTTGAAGAAGAATTTCCTTACTATGAGGAGATAGATTGTTGTGTCTCTGATTGTGATTTTTACTTCCACTACTATTTCTTGTTGTTGGTAGAACTTTTTCTACCTTGATTTTATTGGTTCTCATTGTTAGATACCAATGCTTTGGTCTTTGATGACTTGAGAATTCCCATATCTATCAACTTTGATTGTTCCAACATCAACATTTCTACAAATGCATTAAATGAAGGCTTAGAGATGGCACTTCCCATGGTCAACCTATGAGTGTTGTATCTCAAAACAAAAGATGCATACTCTAAAGGTAGCCTCTTCAAGATGTGATGAATCAATTGATCATCCTTCACAAAATTACCACAATCCTTAAGTAGTTCTCTTAATTCATTGGCTTTGTTGATATAGTCTTGAATTGTGTCAAAATTCTTAGGATCCAAGAGAAGTAGATCATCCTCAATTTGGAATCCCTTTTCCTCATCCACCTTACCATACAACACTTCAAGTTTGTCCCAAGCAGCCTTGGCTTCCTTAAAGCTAGAAATGTGGAAGAAGAGACCTCTATAAACATGTTGCCTAGATAATTTTATGATAAGGAGAGTTAATTGAGTTAACTAATAGAGAGATGGAGAAAAAATGAAATAATTATTATTTTCCACTATTTCCATATTTTCTCTCTCCCCATACTCCAACTTCTAGAGAGAAGTTTGAGGTTTGAGTTTGAGTTTCATTCTCTCCTCAACAATTTTCTATCTCCCCATATTACCTCTCCTTACATACTCAAACTTTTAGAGAGAAGTATGGGTTTGAGTTTTCCTTCTCTCACACAATCACTCTCTCTCCACATATTAAAATACTCTATCACTATGTACTCTAACTTTTTAACCTAATCCTAACTCAAACTTTCCAACCTAAACTCCAACTTTAAAACAATTGCAGGTGGCAGATGAAAAGCAAAATTTTGAGCACATTAATCCTCAAGCAAAGCATGTGACTTCTCCATTTCATCTCCTAGTAAGAATATGTAATCTAAGTGCGAGGATCTTCACTTATTTCCCAAACCTATAGCATTAATGGAAACTTAGATGGAGCATAGAAATGAGTTGTTTATACACATATCTGAGAGGAAGCTTTGAAAACTTTGATCACTTTTACATTTCCAGCGCTTGAAGGAATTGTCATGGCATGACATGGTACAAAAACAAGGCATGACCAAGAACATGAACCATCTAATTAAAGGTCCTCCTTGAAAATCTGTGGCTTTGATAGAACATAGACTAGGCACGGGAGCTATTTAATCCAAGCTCTACATCCTTAGCTTGACCATGAAAAGGGCACATGAATGGTTTGATATAAATTCTCAAGCTAACATAGGCATGGAAAAATCCTAATCTCACAATGGAAATGCACAAATAATATGTGAGAGGCCAAGAAGAATGCTATTGTCATAGTGAGTGCAACATGGCTGCAAAAATAATGAAATGACAGAAGAGATGCAATAAAAGGATACTCCAATTTGATGTGTGATGATAGCAATAAGTCATTAATCATTTCCCACTCTTTATGCATGAGTTTGGTCATAGATGTACAGCTCTGGCTATAGTGCTGCCAAGTCAACTAGTTGCTTCTTATTTACAAGTTCCCACCAAATCGAACCATAGACAAGAATATGAATTGTTTAATTTGATATCATCGAATCATTGAAAGTTGGCAAAGCATGGACTGATTATTGAATCATTGATTATAACTTTGTATTATTATATTCAACACAATTGGTTTAGAGATTGAATTCAAATGCATCCCAAATGATTAAATAATTGAATCAAACTTAGCAATGTTAGTTTGTAACAAAGGTGTATCAGAGAAAAACAAGGCATGTGACATGTTTGGTAATAATTATCCAGTAAAGGCACTCGAATTGTTTGATTAAATTTCTATCTAAAATAAGCCATTTCTAAGTCAATATAGGCCTTAGACCAAACATGTGAGTAGACCAATGCGAAGAAAGTTTGGAGGAAATTTTGTATTCCAAAGATTTGACACAATGTGTTGACATATTATAAGGCAAAGAACTAAGTTTTAATAATACTCCATCATGCACAGAATTGATGCAAATGCAAGTGGCAAATGTGTAGCAGGATTTCTAGCAAGTCCCAATATAAACCAAGCATGCTAGTTGTTTGATAGAATGCCAAATATAAGTTTACTCACAATCATCTAGTAAAGCTATTGAATTGTTTGACGAAATGCCTCTATTACATATGAAATGTGTGCATTTTTTATAAGAAGTAAATAAACCAAAATTGTATTGGTAGGGGATTAAAAATGTCTTTTGAATGCTCCAGATAAATGTTGGATCCTCCAAGTCAATTAGAGATTTTGATAAAGTTTCATAATTGCCTAAAGAAAATGGAACACTGAGTTTGATACAAATCAAAGGGAATATTGACTTTACATTCGACATTGCACTAGGATAGTGATTCGGTAAGCGATACTATCAGGTACAAGTTTCAAGATAAAAAGCCTCTTGTGATATTAAAAATCACACTTGTTGAGATATCAGATACAAAGATGGGACATAGGGTAGTTGCAGACTTGCAAAAAATGATGATCAGAGAATATAAATCACCCTTGGCACAATGAACATTGGAAAGTGGTCTAGCCCATGCAAGAGGACACTCGCTTGTAGTTCAATGTGAAAAATTTGTTTTAGAATGTATCAAGGCATATGATCAAAATTCAAAAGACATCAAGACCTCAGGAAATAATGCCATAGCAAGGCTAGATCCAGTATCTATCTCCATCACATTCAGATTACTAGTAAGAGAGGAATTTACAGAAATCTCTAAAGAATGTGCCCAAGGATACTTCCATCAAAATAAGAAAACATGTCTAAATGCCATTGCTAGGAGTTGGCTGGATCAACCTAGATGAGGACAATCATAGTTGCCAAGAGTGTTACATAGGAATATCTTTAATGAATACATTTCTGATATGATAATTCTTCTTAATAGAGTGGTGGGAAATCAGACAGCTGAAGATTTTTAGGATTGGATGTTCTTGTACATTAATACCATCACCACTGGAAAATAATTAATAGATTGGGGAGAAATGATTAGCAATGCCCTTCATCACCATTTAATAGGATTCAATGCAAGTCAAGTGTTTTACATGTCCTTATACCTAATGTACCCAATTGCCAGTATAAAGTCATGGTCCAGTCTTAATCCTTATGGGGAGTATAACTTAACCACAGAAATTTATAATTATTACCCTCAATTGCAGTTAAAACAAAGAAATGCAGACTTCCATAGGGTGAATGATGCTTTTTCTATGCTCACTGCTAGGGAGCTATAGGGAGATATAGGACTTCCAATTTCTCTTGAAGCAACTAGTCTCATTAGTACTTATGTTAGTTTTTTCATACAGTACCCCCAATTCACTTACATTTCCATTGGAGGTTTTCAAGATTGTCCTCTCATGTTGCCTCTCTTTGTAGATGACAAGTTGGTACTTTCAGAAGTTTGCAGGAAAATTAGCCAGGTAAACAAAAAGTGTAGGAACAAAAGATCAATTCCTTTCCCAATTGGCATTGGACACTACAATTGTCTTTTCTCTTCGGATGCTCAAAATATCAAGAGATCCATGGTGAACATAATTTTACACTCTTTCCATGGATGCTTCCCATTTGATGGTAGCAAGTATGTTAAAAATAACTTGGCACTTGGACCCAACTATCTCCATTTCCCTACAATGGAAGATTATTGGAAAAACTATGAAAATGACTTCAAAGTGAGAAGAAGGGACTGGATGAGATTCGCAATAGAAAAAATTATTGATTACTAAATGGGATGTGATGTAATAGGCATTATAGAGGATGATTCAAACTTGATTGATCATTTCTTCTTTGAGCGGATACAATTATTAGAATTTCCATATATTAATTGGTCTCTACTAGAATTGAAAGACCTAAAGGAAAGGACCTTCTTTGTGATTAAATGAACTAAAAATTGGTTAAAGAATAAAGTCAAAGAAGTCACCACTACTAAATCAACAAGAAGAGGTGGTGCAAAGAATAATAATAATTCTTAGGAAGGTACATTAGTTTCAACCATTCCATCTTCTATCCCTACTTCCTCAGGCTCTTTACATAGCACACAAGGAGAAGGTGATGGTGAAGATCTAGATAAAGGAGTTGATCTAGTTTTAGTATGTGAAATCAATGCAGTCACCAAAAAGAAGAGATCAAAACCCAAGGAGAAGACTTTAAAACCAATTCAACAGATGATAGATGAAGTTCCCAAAATGAAACTTTTACCATAATTTGTAGATGAGATGATTCAATCCATAGCATCTCCTACATGTTCATTGTCTCTCGAAAGCACAGAAGAAACTCAAGAGGACCACTTGTAGAAAATGAACATAACTTAGATTTATCATCTATAGTCCTACAGGTTCCTTTAGTAATCATCCCATCTACCAGTATTTCAACATCTTGGTTACAACAAAGTTTAGAGAGAAAGAAGAAAAGGATGATTCAATTAGAAGCACCAAATCTAGATGTTGTAGTCGATTTAATGCATAAAGGTGCAAAGATAGAGAAGACTAGAATGGATTCTAGACTAGTAGTGAATCCTACCTTAGGAAACTTATTTGTTGAAATTACACAACTAGTTATAGAGAAGGACATAAATGAGGCAAATGAATCTAATTTCAGCATCACTAAAGTGGATCTAGGCTAGACTACCTGTGAGGGAAGAGAACAAGATTTTCAAGTGTTAGCTACTATCCTAATGGAACAATCAAGGAGAGATAAGCAAGCTAAGAATCAACTCAAGTGTCAAGTTTGAGTACTTTCTTCATGCATCTGATTGATGGTCTGTGATTCCTTTCCAGATCCTAGCTCATCTACAAAAATCATAGGAGATCCCAAGAAGATTTTTGATGAAGAAACCATTCACGACATAGGAGAATGTCAAACTTATGGCAAGATGGTGAAAGCATGGGTAAAAAGCATGAAAGAACAAGCATCAAGCTTAGTTCAGGAGGTTAAAGTTGCATTTACCAAAGTGGTTCATATACATCAAAACATTAAAAAGGAGTTAACAATGTTCAATGAACAACAAACATTCTGGAGAGAAATTGATGCTAATTTAGTAGAGATTAAAGGAATGGACAACAATATAGTCAAATCAATAAAGTTAATCACCAGTGGAGAAGAAGAGCCAATTGACATATGGTTGGAAAACATCAGATGGAAGAATGATAGCATGAATCAATAATTGGGTGAAGGAGAGCAATTCTTAAACTCATGCAAATTATTGAAAAAGAAGGCCTTGGGGGATATACTAGTGATCATAGAAGGTATTCTTATTAGTGAGCACACTCAAAATCTAGACATATCATCCATTTTGGAATGCATAGAGGAAAAAATCAACACAAAACTTGGTAGTAAACAAAGTTTAGATGCTAGTATTATGACAAGATTGAGTAGTCTCTTAGCGACATTGGAATCCTATACTCAAAACTTGCCAAGTTACATCATAGAGTTTGATGAAGTTAGAAAGAGACATGAACTATACAAGTTGAAGATGCAGAGTTTAATTTGGCTTAGGTCATGAAATCATTTAGAGCGTACAAGGAAAACATTACTCAGCTACTCATAGCACCTACAGATCAAAGAGCAAGCTCAGGAAATATCAATGATCATAGTTAAAAGTTAGAAGTGCAAGGTTGTCTCAAGTTTTTATTTATGTATTTTGTAAAAAGGTCAATTTCAGAATTAACTTTGGGTTTGGTCAATGTCTTAATCTTTTCTAACTGTAGTTAAGCATTAAAAGTTAGAGTTGTTCATGAACTCTTCAAAGTAGCCCAAACTCTAACTTTTTAAGTAGTTACAAACCCAAAAGGTTAGTTATTCTAAAATAGCTATAAATTCCTAAAAATCAATGTAATAAGGGACTTTTTGGACTTGAAGATAGGGAACACTTATGTTTTAATAACAAAACAATTTTTGGAAAGTGCATACAATTGTTGTTCTTGTAGTCAGTCATTTCTTATGTTCGTGGTGCAAAGACATAAAAGAAAGTACATTTGGTGTTCTCTTTCTAATGAATCTAAATTGTTGAAGTGTTGATTCATCATATGAGTATTTTCATGGTATGGTGTGAGTATTTGTGAATCACTAAATTAGCATTATGTCAGTGATAGCTCTCAAGCGTAGTTCTTGTTTGCTTTCATTAACAATTTACATTGTTTTTTATGGAAACATGGAATTTTTGTGGTGCATTCACTATCAATGGTTTCCTTTTTATTTTCTAAGTTCTATTCATCTTTATTGAAAAATCAAAAGTTTAATTTTACGAGGGAGCTGCCCCTCTAAACATAAAGGAAGGTCGGATATCAAGGGCCTATCCAACTATTGGAGGTATCAATTTGCCACACACTCTATTGGGCCAAATTGTATATTTTCTAAGTGACAAATCTATTTACAAACAGAACATAACTCTGAATAATTCCTAAAGTTTGGTTGTCTTTAATTTTCCAATCAACTAGTGTTATAGCATTAGTGGGTTTGGTGATTGTACCATCAACATATAGATTTAAACCTTTTTCCATTAATCTACTCCATACAATATCTTTCCATGTAGTATAATTGTGTGAAGTTAGAAGTGAATTTTAGGTGAACCCGTGATGCAAAAAATTAAAAGAGCACAAGAGAAAAAAGAGACACAAGAACACAAAACATACCCCCTTATTCACTCAATCAAAAAACCCCCCAAAAATGATGCTTTTGGCACTCTTTATGTATTATGTGTATAATAGGCCACTTGTCAAAATGTACAAAGTGGACTTCTGATTTTGCTATTTACAATTACATTTTGAGGTTCAAATCTAGTACCTAAGAATGTAGCTTAGATGTACAAAAATTTTAAGGAGTGATCAAAGAAATAAAATGCAAAAAAAAGGACCTAATTTTGAAAGTGATATTTTTGTCCACCCAAGCCTATAATTTGATTGCACATTTGGAAAGTAGATGAAAAATTATGCACTTAAAAAAAAATAGAACCTAAAAATGTGTCTAGATGAGCCCATATAGAGTGTTTGAAATTGAAAAATGTAGCATTGGATAGGTACAGTCACCAAAAAATGCAATTTCTAAAAAATCCATGCACCACAACTAGAATCTAATAGCACCATTGAAAAGCTCAAGAAATTATACCCAAAAAAAATTTAAAAATCACACTTGATTTGGAGTCCAAATGACAAAGATATGGCCTCCCAAAGTTGGACTGTCAAATCAAAATTGAATTTAGAGAGGGATCTATGCAGAAAACTGTGAGGTTAAATTTTGATGTTCAAACACCCATCACGATAGTACAATTTGGCTTGCAAATGACAGTCAAATGGTTGTCAATTTTAATATAGTGAAAAGGTGATGTCAGAAAAAGAGATCCCCTTGGGTGATATTGACATTTGAGTAATGATGTTAGCATGATGTGTTAATGTACAGATGCACCACATGGCCATTGAGTCAGATTGTACAACATGTGACATGGGTTGTCTACGTGGCTCCTTTTTGTCATTGGATGACACATGTCTAACACATGGGTGGTTGAAATGGAAAGGTTTGCATGTGTTGGTAGGTCATCTAATCACCGTGTGGCAAGTGACTTTGTAGATGAGGTGTCAAAAAGCCAAGTTGGTGGGGCTAACAATTGATGGTTGATAGAGTAGTGGCTATGCTAACATTGAAATAGTGATCGACATTTGTTTTTTGGTAGGGTGTTTCGTTGTTGGTGTAGGGAAGGATATGCAAGTTAGCCATTGTGGATATGAGTTTAATCCCACATTTCCAAAACCAATAAAAATGTAGTTCTTAAAACATGAAAGCCGCGGCAACCAAAATAAAGTGAGGCTGCTAGGGTATGTAGCCGCTGGTTTGTTGGTGCCAGAATTTGTGAAAATACACATAGGAAAGTGATCATTGCTTGTTTCTATAATGTATGAGAAACATTTTGATTTAGAGTGAATATTCATTATGGGGGCCGGGGTTCACCACCCGAATCCTATAAAAAACAATTTCTTTGTAGGCCTGATGGTTTTAAAAAAATTTGAACAAAATTCTTAGAAAATAATCTAAAAATTGTAGAAAATTTCTAGTAAAGTAAATTAATATAGATCTAAAATTAAATTAAATAGATCTAAAAAAATGATTATATTGAAGTTGCTAATCGAGCCTTTGGGTGCTAGTTTGCAAAAAAATTTGCCTCAAATTCAACTATGGCGTCAGGTAGGTGAATCTACAGTCAAATTTCATTGAATTGACACTGTAGATGCAATGGCAAGGTTTTCTTTGGCTCTAGATGCTCCCAATGACTACAATACTCTGGGTCCAAGTCAAGGTCCTCCAAGAGGTGAAGCAAGAAAATGTTCTTCAATGGCTATGTGAAGAGAAATTCCCTTAGCTGTGATAGCATGTGAGAATTTTCCTTAGGGAAAAATCACCCAAGATCAAAAAACTCAAAAACAAGCACAGAATTGACCAAAGTATGAGAAGAATAACAATATGATATTCAATTGATGTAATGTCATGTACATACACATTGGGAGTGCCTGAATATAAAGGCCTCTAGAATGCTTCTATAATGTCTTAGAGTTAGCAATATGATAAGCCTCAGAACTAAGCACATGTCCACCAAGAGTGGATTATCCTCCATTAAGCATAGAAGTTAGTGTGATGATGAAAGGATAAGCCTATAAAGGTGTGTCACGTAAAATTATGTAGACACCATGTGCTAAATTAGAGTTGCTTGCTTTTGTGTTGTCAACATGACAACTCAGAAGAGTACCTAGACTCCTAGGTGTCAAAATAATAAATAATAAAATAATTTGCATTGACCTAAGTAAACTTAAGTAAAGTGTAATAAATAAATAATTATTTACACCAACAAGGACATATATAGCTTAACCTTAGATCAACTATAAACTACAACACAAAGGTTGCACTAGGGTATTAGAGAATTGTAATTATAGAAAACTGCTTGATTCACCTAAGTGGGTGTATGATGGTGAAGACCTATATTAGGTGAGTAAAGGTCACTAGTGGTTATAGGAATATAGCTACATCAAAAAAATTAGAATTAAAAACTACATATTCATTATAGTGAGTAGTTCAAGGGTCTTGATCCTATATATATATTTATATATATATATATATATATATGGGTCTATAGGCAACTTGGTAGGTAGAGTATGCCTCTAGTGTGCAGATGCCTTGGACATAGTTAGGTAGCACTCAAACCATGTATTTATTTTTATTTATCTTTATTTGTTTATTCATATTTATTCCACTTGGAATGAGTACCATTTAATTCACTTCTAATAAACTCAATTTCATCGCTTTCCATATCCTTGAACACCAAAATCTTTGCCTTGGATAGATAATGCAATGAAAGATTAGTGATGACATCTCATAGAAGATTATTCTAGATCGGTAGCACATTGCATCTAGTGACTTTGATATTCTTTATAATACCCAAAATATAATTCCTCTCCTCCTTCAAAATCTTATCCATCATTGTATAATTAGAGACCACAGTGTTTTTCTCAATGTACGTCTTGGGAGGCAAAATATGGAACTGTATTATGCCAATCTTCACATTCTCAATCTTGGTGAGGCCTCTAGCCATATGGCTTTCCTTTGTATCTAATAACAAACCCTTAACCATCTTTGTATCATCAAAAGTCCCACCCAATTTTTGTAAAACTTTAATGTCCCTCAAATCCACAATGCCAAGCTTTGCAGGATCAACAACATTAAGGACAATGCCAACAACAAGTGGGACCAATAATGTAGAATACTAGTTGAAAACCTTTATTATTATTATTTTATTGTATATATATATATATATATATATATATTTGTATGTATGTATGTATGTATGTATATGTATGTATGTATTTATGTATTCCACTTGGAATGAGTACCATTTAATTCACTTGTATCTATTTATAGTAAAGGTAGCAACATCATACTGGTTAGCATGGATGGTAATTATTTATTCTCTTCCTTGAAAGCATTCTTGTGTCCTTAATCCTTTCTTTATCAATCCTTATCATTTTAGTTGTAGTTGTTGATAAAATTCTAGAGAGGAAGAAAATAAAGAGCCAGGGTATGTTGCACTAAATATTTTGTAATGAATTTCTAGCAAGTGGTGGCAAATTGATCTTGTGCTTAGTACATTTATATGACATTTTATTCTATTTTTGTGAAGTAATTATCAAGTTCTTTTCACCTTGAGCTCCACAATGGTTTGAAAAAGAATAATTTCTCATTTTGTTTAAAAGATAATACACAATGAATAGTATAGATAATACACATGTTAAGAATAAGTTTAGAAAATCAAGACCAACAATGCCATCTAAATAATAAATTTAAATTATTAAACACATACACTTTAAGCCTCATGGATCAAAATGCACTGCGTAAATTATTAAAGACATCCATTTTTACCCCCAACTTTCCCCTAAAGTGTTCAATATTAGCATTCGGTAAACAATTCAATGTCTTGGTAATGAACTCGATTTCATCCCTTTCCACATCCTTGACCACTAAGATCTTTGCCTTGGATAGATAATGCAACATAAGATCACTAACGATATCTCATAGAATATTCTTTTTGATCAATAGCACATTGCATCTAGTGGCTTTGATCTTGTTTATAATAACCAAAATATAATTCCTCTCCTCCTTCAAAATCCTATACATCATTGTATAATTAGAGACCAAAATTTTCTACTCAATGTCCATCTTGGGAGACAAAATTTGGAATTGTATTATGCCAATCTTTTCATTCTCAAACCTAGTGAGGCCTCCAACCATATGGCTTTCCTTCTTATCAAACAGCAAACCATTAACCATCTTTGTACCATCAACAATCTTCTCCAATTTTTGCAAAACTTTGATTTCCCTCAAATCCAAAATATTAGGCTTTACAAGGTTGACGACATTCAAGATGGCACCAATAGCAAATGGGGTGAATAATGTAGAATACTAGCTAGCAACCTTATTGTTCAAAGAAGTGCTCACACTTTTCATGAAATAGTCATGGTCTACCAATTCGACAAGAATAACTATGGCAGTAAAAAAATTATGGCCTTTTCAAAAGCCCTATGAAAGGCCTATGAAATAATAGTAAGATGAACACCCTTAGATAAAAAAGTTCACCCATTGTTTAAGAATTGCACCGGCAATGACAACAACTATTTTCATGCCTTCACCGGAAACAATATCTTGAGATTTAAAAAGCTCTACAAGAATTTTACCTTACCGGTGCTACCTGCTAGTGGTGTCATGCGGTCACCATTTTCAAATTCTTCCAAAACTTCTCTATGTTGTCTACTTCACCTCTCATGACCCTAGTAGCAAATCAATAGATCAAATACCCTCTAAAGAAACTTTGAGTGTTAGATTGAATCCCTCTCACTTGAACAAGTTCATTCTTACTTTTCAAAATGCGCTGAAGGTGTATTGTGACCCAATTTTTTTTGTGAACACTCTACTTTTTGTCGCAATTTTGACATTATTTTCTATTGACAATATTACAAGCCATTAAATCATTTATTGTGGTGTCAGTAGTTCGATGTGTTGAACTAGTCATCTGGCACTAACATGTGACATATGTCAAGCTGATTTTTGACAAATATTTTTGTTGATACATCAACACCTATCGAATGCATCAAACTTTCAATGACAATTCAGCAATGAAGGTTTTCAATGGGTAATTGTCAAAATTTTGATAAAAATGGCATAAAAAAATAGGTCTAAATTTACTAGTATCTCCTCCCCCACCTCAGGTTCATTTTATCCACATTGTCATGTAAAATAGCAACTCTTTTGGGTATGTATTGGATCATGGTCAACCAAACTATGTCCTTAAGTGGGAATGAAAAATTAGAAAATCAAAGTTATGCCAACTTGACATGCAATTTTAAACTTGTTATAAACTTTCAATCAAAATAATTTGAGAAAAGAATGTGTAAGAAATTGAATTTTTTTTGTAAACTACTAGGCCTTTTCTGAAGAACGAAAAAATTGATTGGTAAAATTTTTGAATTTTAATGCAATATTACAAAATTTCAAGACAAAAATAAGAAGTGGGCATATGTTTGACCACCTTAATCAAAATCAAATGATAACATTTTTTAATAAGATTATAGAAATCAGAAGTAGTAACCTAGATGTGACACATATTATTGGGTACTTTTATTCAAAATAAATAATTAATTAATAATTTTCTACTATAGTATTTTTAGAATAAAATGGTCTTGTGTCAGACCACCTTAACTAATTCAAAACTTTAAAAAATTTAAGTTTACTTTTATTTTTCTTATAGTAGAAGAGGTATATAATGTGACACATCTTTTGAATTTAAAAAATGTTTTACCATTTAATTTAATTTTTTTTTTCAATTAGTGTGTCAATTAGCACTTTTTGCATGACTCCATTAGAAAATGAATAATAATTTCTTATTGAACTTGTAATTTGATATACATTACATTTATGAAAAGATAAGAACATTCTTAAGAAACTCCTTTCATTTCATCAAATTAGGGTTAAAAAAAAAGCATCATACACTTGTTTGAAGTAAAATACACACAAGAATAGGCCAAAAACATATTTTTAGGACATTTTTAAAGTTGACCATGTAGGGTTGGTATCCAAAGAAATATTAGGCCTTATAAACTAGGTACTAATATTTTGGTTTGGTATTAGGATGGGTGGGAAAAAAGTTAAAATATATTTTGAAATGCTTTGAGGCATTTTAGAACTATATTTGTTTAGATCGGCAATTTTTGGCACACCATGATCACACACATACCATTTTATCACTAACCTTCTTAGAACATTCAAAAGATCCATGACTTTCTTCTCCTCATTTGAAACAAGTGTAGTTAAATGCATCTCTACATGTTCTTCTCTTTTGTTCAATAGATTATGGTTCATTCTCAAAAATTTGTTTCTTTTTCTCCTTCTACTCCTTCCCTCAAGAATTACATTGATGTCTTCTATTAAAATCTTCTTCTTCCCTTTTAGCATAGTAATAAGAATCCTACAAAACATCAATCTTAAACATGCCAATCTCATCTTGAATATTTAATCTCAAACCATTAATATATCTAGACACATTTTCCTTAGAAAGTTCTCTATGTCCAGACAAAATTATTAACTTATTGAACTCGATAGTATAATCCTTGCATTCATATCCTTTCGCTTCAAATTTTGAAACCTTTTACACAATTCAAGTACATAATTAGTAGGAATGAACCTACCCTTCAACTTTGTAACCATCAATCTCCACCTTGTGATCTTTAGTTCGGCTTCTTCTTCTGTATCTCTTTGCAATTATTTCCACCATAAAGAAGCATGTACTAGAATCAGAGCTTTGGAACGATTATATTTTTTATGAATCTGTAATAGTAGAACCATCTGATCTATCACCTATGGACCCTTCTTGAATGAACCAAAATAACCTACCTACTACTGAATCAAGAGTTCACCACTTTGGTAATGTTGAACTAAACCAAAGAACAATTCTAGGAGCATCAAGAAGTTGTGCTCTTGAAATATTCAATTTATCCTTAACTAGAGCTCTCTTCATACATGCCCATGATCCATCATGTTCCCCTTTCCCATCCCTAGATTAAAAAAGACTCCAAATATGAGGCATCCCACTCTCTATTTGCATCCTACATAACTAATAAAACATGTGAGAATTCTTGAATTGACCTATGAAATTATCTAATGAAATGATATGTGTATTCATAGTAATGTAATGCTCCTTTTAAGAAATAAAAATTATTCTCTAAACAATGTTGCACAAACTCATGAGAGTGAGATCTATCATCACTCTTGTAAAAATGGTACTCTCTAATAATCTTCTAATTATATTCCAAACTATTAGGGGTGTATCTATATGTTATATGGAAAAACTAATAATATAAATGGAGTTGAATTACTGAGATTGTGTCTCATTTTGGGGCTGCAATGTGTAGTTCTTTGCAAAGTCAACAACTGATATAATATTTCCAATGGGAAAAGTCTCCTTACACATTCTAAATTTCTAATCCAACTATAGAGACCTATGACTATGCCTTGCATACTTGTAAAAATAATTTGTCTTGACATCTAAAATAAAACTAGCCACACTAATTTCTTTCACAACCAATTCACATGTAGAGCCCTCACCTTCACTCTTCAATGTGTATTTCACTAATTCATATAACTTTTTTACTATTATCCTCCCAAGATCTTGTTTGCACCCCTCATGGAAACATTTGTCAAACTTGGATAAGCCACCGCATTTTGAACACTTCTCATTTAAGCAAGCATTTCTATAAAAGAAATGACCATAAACTCTAGGACATAAAAATTGATCTAACAAGTCTCTAGATGATTTTGGAAGTCCACTATGACCACAATTCTCCAACATTTCATTACTGTGCAAAGTAGAATGGATAAAGTGTAATAGTTTTTGGTGCATAGAAAACTCCATATGATATTTAAAACAACTTTTATTTCAAATCTTAAGTGGCACACAATAAAATGGCTTCAAGGATTCAAAAGCCCTTTGTGATACATGCAATCTTGTACAACTCTCTCTAATTTTTTTGAACAACATAGCTTGACTTACCTCCAAATAATGTTTAGGATGTGGCATGTGGTCTCTAATGCCAATTCTAAACTTCAACACATCTTTAGCATTACGTGGGACTCTTGATCTAGAGTGCCAAAACTATATAATTTCTTGCTTCACATCATCGGTTAGATTCTTATCAAAATATGGAAGTCTCCCACCAAAATCTCATGAATTATTTTGAAGAGGATCATCAATTCTCTCTTGTCTAGTAAGTTTTCTTCTCAAAGTAGCACAATATAGATTCAAGTCAATACGAGTTTGTCTCATGTATCTACTCTTGCTCAAATTATGATTTACCAAAGAAGTTGTAATAACCCTTTGAGCATCTCTCTTATCCTTCTCCCTACTATTTTTCCCAACACTACTGAGAGAACTAAAAAGATTCTTCACAATAATGGCATTTCTTTCCCATTTTCTTACTGACACAAATCTTCAATTTGAAAAGCATAGGTCTCATCGTTTTCATCTTTAATAAGTGCATAAAAAGTTGGCATTGCTCCATCATTCTCTTGTTGTTGAAAAACATCATATATAGTCATAAAGCCCATAGTTGAATATTTGTTTGTGATTTTTTCCCTTCCAAATTATTAATAATCATTTCAAGAATTTCAATTATCCATTTTGGTGATTCAGGACCTTCATTTTGGTTATAGTTAGGAGATATGCAATGTTCTTGTGCATTTTCATTTTTGACATGGTCAATCATGGAATTTATATTATGAACTATTAAATTTTCATTCTCCAAATTTTCATTCTCAACATTCTCATTATCAATTGGTACATTTTCATTGCCCCACTGAACATAAATATTTTTTGATTGTGTGATTTCACCTTTGATCAATACATTGCCAACTTGATTCACATTTAAGATTCCTTGTCTCTTCCTTTGGTGATTTACCCTGCCTCTTTCCCCATATGTTTCAATGACTTCATTAGATACCTTTCTTTTGTGGAGATCCTTTCAACACGTAGTGCTCCCCATTTGGACAAGAATACTAGACATATAACCTTTGATCAATACATTCCCAACTTGATTCACATTTAACATACCTTGTTTCTTCCTTTGGTGATTTACCCTACCTCTTTCTGCATATGTTGCAATGTCTTTATAATATACCTTTCTTTTGAGGAGATCCTTTCGATACCTAGTGCTCCCCATTTGGACAAGAATACTAGACATATAATCAAATATTGTAGAAACCTTTCTAAGCAATAGGCCTCAAATAAAGCCTTTTCTACAAAAATGTTAAAAGGCCAAAAAAAAAATGTATTTGTTAGGTCTACAGTGACAAAGAATATTTTGGTAAAATTCTACTAATAAAAATATTCTGGTACATGATCCCATCTTTGGTAGCTGATAGTATCTGGTACTCAAAATCAGTGTCCAAAATTTGGAGGGAAACTTATTGGGAAATCAATTAATATTATATATTATTCAATATTATTACTATTATGTAATAAGTATAGTATTAATATATAATATAGTAATATATATTAATTATTATAATATAATATACTAATATATTATTATTATTGTATAATATAGTAATCGATGTACTAGGTTGATTTACCTACAACCTCATTGAACCCATTGCATTGCGATATGCATCCCTAAAGGTCCTAGGACATATGGTAATTGATCATATTGGTCAAAAGGGGTAGTAAGCTAACCTACAACCCCTAGGTACATATGGTAATCGATCATATTGGCTGAAAAGTGTTGTAGACTAGCCTATGACCCGCTTCAACCCATTACATCACAACATGTGTCCCTAGGTCTCCAAGGACCCCTAGGGATGGACATATGGTAATCGATCATATGAGTCAAAGGAGCCTATGAGCCCCTTGGCCCATTTCATTATGACATGTGTCCCTTAGGGTTGTAGGACCTCTAGAGACATATGGTAATCAACACAATGGGTCAAATGGCCCACAATAGCCTTCAACTCATTGCATTGTCACATGTGTCCCTAGGGGTTCTAGGAACCCAAGAGATTTATGATAATAAATAATATGGGTCAAAGGGTCTTGCAGGCTAACCTACAACCCCCTTTGACCCATTGCATCACAACGTATCCCTAGGGGTCCTAGGACACCTAGAGATATATACTAATCGATTCAATAGGTTGTAGGAGGTTGTAGGCTAACATACAACCCCCTTTGACCCATTGCATTACAACATGTATCCCTAGGGTTCCTATGATACCCAGGGACAATGGTAATTGATCATATAGGTCAAATGGGATGGTAGGCTAACCTATGACCTTCGATGCATTGCATCATGATGTGTGGGACACATGTAATTGATTGTATTGTAATTTAATAAAGTACATAATACTATGTAATAATTTCTAGAATACTATGTAATTTTTATTATTATATAATATAGTAATTGATGCATTGAGATGAATGGAGTCATAGGCCAACCTAAGAATCCCTTCGACCCATTACATCATGACATGTTTCCCTAGGGATCATTGGACCCCTAGGAACACATGGTAATTGATAATATGGGTTGAATGGGGTGGTAGGATAAAATCCAATCCCCTTCAACCCATTGCATCGTGGATTTGTATGTAGGCTTCCTAGGACCCCTAGGGACATATGGAAATCCATTATATGGCTTGAAGGGGGTCTTAGGCTAACCTATGATGCCCTTTGACTCATTACATCATGACATGCATCTCTAGGTGTCCTAGGATCCCTAAGGACATATAGTAATCAATCATATTGGTCAAAGGGGGTGATAGGCTAAGCTACAACCCCCTTTAACATACTACATCACAACATGTGTGCCTAGGGGTCCTAGGATAGTTAGGGACATATGGTAATCAATCATATGGGTCAAAGGGGATCATAGGGTAACCTATGACCCCATAACCTAAAAACCCCCTTCGACCGATTACATTGCAACATGTGTCCCTAGGTGTTCTAAGATACCTAGAGACATATGGTAATTTATCATATGGGTTGAAGGGGGTTGTAGGCTAACCTACCACCCCCTTCAAGTCATTGCATAATGACAAGTGTCCCTAGGTACATATGGTAATTGATCATATGGGTTGAAGGGGGTTGTAGGCTAACATACATCCCCATTTGATCTATTGCATCATGACATGTGTCTCTAGGGGTCTTAGGACCCCTAGAGACATATGGTAATCGATCATATATCTCAAAGGTGGCTGTAGCCTAACCTACAACTACTTTTGACCAATTACATCATGACATGTGTCCCTAGGGGTCCTCTAATCCCTAAGGACATATGGTAATCAATTTATATGGGTTGAATGGGGTCATACACTAACCTACAGCCTCCTTTGACCATTGTATCATGACATGTATCCCTATGGGTCCTAGAAACCCTAGGGACATATAGTCATAGATTATATGGGTTGAGTGGTCTCTGACCCCCTTCAATCCATTGAATGCAACAAGTGCCTCTAGGGGTCCTAGGACCCCTAGCAGCATATGGTAATTGAAGCAATGGGTTGAATGGGGTCATACACAAACCTATGACCTCCTTCAACCCATTGTATTAGGACATGTGACCCTAGGGGTTGTAGGGCCCCTAAGAACATATGGTAATCAATGGAATGGGTGAAAGTGGTTGTAGGCTAAGTTGCAACACCCTTTGACCCATTTCATCATTACATGTATTCCTATGGGTCTTAGGACCCTTGGGAACATATGGTAATCAATGAAATGCATCAAATGGGGTGATCCTCTTGAACCCATTGCATCATTATATGTGTCCCTAGGGTTTCTAAGACCTCTAAGAACATATGCCAATGGGTTTATGGGGTAACCTACAACCCCCTCTGACCCATTACATTGTGACATGTGTTCCTAGGGGTCTTAGGACTTCTAAGGACATATGATTGTCCATTATATGTGTCAAAGGGGCTTATAGGATAACCTATGACCACTTTGACCCATTGGATTGTGACGCGTGTCCCTAAGGGTCCTAACAACCCTAAGGATATATTGTAAGTGGTCATAAGAGTTAAATGGGCTCATAGGCTAACCTACGACCCCCTTCGACTAATTGTATCATGACATGTGTCTTTAGGGATCCTAGGACCCCTAAGGACATATGGTAATTGATCATAGGGGTGAATGGAGATGTAGGCTAATCTATGACCCCCTTTGACCCATTGAATCACGATATGTGTCCCTAGGGCTCCTAGGAGCCCTAGGGACATATAGTAATTGATGTAATGGGTTGAATGGGTTGTAGGTTACCCTATGAGCCCCTTCGATCCATTACATTGAGACATGTGTCCCTAGGGGTCCTAGGATCCCTAATGAGATATGGTTATTGATCATATGGGTCAAATAGCGTCGTAGGCTAACCCCCTTACCCAAGGTCCCATTTGACCCATTGCATTATGACGTGTCTGACATAAGGCAATTTATGCAATGGGTTGAATGGGGTCATAAGCTATCCTATGACCCCCTTCGACCCATTGCATTGTGAAATGTGTCCCTAGGGGTCCTAGGAGCCCTAGGAACATATGATAATTGACACAATGGGTCAAATGGGGTCATAGGCTAACGAACAATCCCCTTCGACCCATTGCATCATGACATGTGTCCCTATCAATCCTAGGATCCCTAAGGACATATGTTAATCAATCGAATGGGTTGAAGGACCCCTATGGACACATATTATGAAACATATTTGTAAGTCTTTTGGTTTAAAATGTACAATTAGTTCCTACTATCTAAATTTTTTAAATTTTGTGTTTTGCTGCCACATTTCGGGTCCCAATTTGAAATCGAATACCTAATTCAAGATTGGGTACATGATTAGGCTTGGTATTTACCAAACCTCTTTGGTCAACTTAAAAAACATGTTTGAGACATATTTCCCTAACATTCAGACTTCTATTGGCCAGCTAACAATATTTTTTTCATCCAAATTCAATGAAATGAAAAGGGTTTTTTGAGAACATTATCAAGATTCCATCAATATAGTTTCTATGAAATTATGAGCTTGATAAGTATTTATGAGTTAATTTGTAACGAAGATGTCTCTAAATTGTTGATTGATATACTGATTTAAAAAATAGCTATGACTTTCAAACATTATAACATTTTTGAAATTCAAAAGTTGCATAACATTCTATGTTTTACCTAGTATAAGATTTTTTTGTTTTAAATTTTTTTGTAAAGTTTTTAATTAGTTAAGGTTGTCATACATGTGATCATATTTATTCTAAAAAAGTTATAGTAGAAAATTTATATTTAATTCTTTATTTAGAATAAAAATACCCAAAAATATGTGTCACATCTAGGTATGAGTCTAATTTTTATATCTATAATTATATTTAAAAAAATTATCATTTGATTTTGATTATGGGGGTCACACATACACTTTCATTTTTCTTTCACCATGAAATATTTGTAGTACTACATTAAAATCCAAAATTTTTACCAATCAAATAATTTTTTCTCCAGATAAGGCCTATTTGTTTAGACACTACATTCAATTTACTATGAATTTTTTTCCTTCAACTATTTGATATAAAGCCCATAACTACTTTAAAATTGCTTATCAAATTAACATAACCCTAATTTTCTAGATTTTCACTGCCACTTAAGGCCATAGTTTTATTGACCATGATCCTTCACATACCCATTTTAAAATTATAAAAGTGAACTGAAAAAGTATGGAATAGGAGGGAAGAAATAAATTTTGAAGGTTAAAACTATGAATCCAAAGAGCTCCTAAGATCAAAACACTTGGAATGAATATGAATATCCTTGACACAAGTTGATTGGGGAAGTAATTAAATTAATTGATATAGTCGAGAACTTTTGAGCCCTAACTCCATGATCATTGGGGATTGGGCCAACCAAATCCTAGACTAGGTCAAGATGGGTTGACCTAGCCTTGGTCAACCTATTCCTAGTAGCAAAGTTAGAAAGCCCAGAAAAAACTCTAGATTGTGGTGTAGATTAAACTAGAAAATAATGGATAGAACAATAGATATGGTCAAAAGAGTATCAAGATGATACCTAGACGACCATGCTAGAAATCAAGAGATGATGAAGGAGCATGAAATGGAAGAGGAGATGAGAAAAAGAGACCAAAACCTCACTAAGAAGGGCTAAAAGTTTTGAAAATGAAGTGCATCCATTTAAAGATCATAGAATTACAAGAAGTAAAAGTACGTTACTAGTCACTATCTTCTAGTAATAGCATACTCACTGTAGTAATTCTTAGGCACCCAAATATCTACTAATCATCTGTGTCATCTTCATACATGCTTCTTCATACCCTTCAAAATATTTTTCACAATCCTCAACACTATCTTTCACTCTTTCCAAGTGAACAGATTCTTCAACCAACTTTGTTTTCCAAACTGCCTCTCTAACTTATCACAATCATGATATCATTGATTTACATGATTCTATCTTTCATGGTTGCTCTAAACCATGTAGAATAGGTAGTTTTCCCATACTTCCATACCCCTTCCCAATATGTAACTTATTACATGTCCCTTGTGGTAGAGCTTAGATCTCCTAAATTATGAGATACCCTAACAGACGATTCCAATAGATTTGTTCAAATCAAGAGATCTAAGTGTATAGAGTGTTAAGTGGAATGGGTTGAAGGCCAAGAAAATCTTAACACCTAAACTATTTCATAAACAATAGTGTTTTGAATTATTAATGTTTGAATTTCTAGAAACCACTGGAAAGATGACTAGTAGTTTAGAGTGATATGTTCCTAGTTATTTTTACATTCTAGTTTTGGATTGTATTACTCTTAGTCAATGATTCTTTTCAATGTCACACCTTTATCCTAATCTTTGTAAAGTAGAGATTATAGATTCTATTTTTTCCCTTATTAGTCTTTGTCCCTAGAAGAGCCAATTGTTACCCAAATTTTACTCCCCATTAAAATTTCACCTTTCATAATATTTTTGCATGGTTAGGGAAACCTATTTAAGGCATATTCTTGAATGCCAATTTTTGGCTTGAGTTATAGAATAATTTCTAAGACCCAATAGATCATTTGGAACTAGTACTAGAATACAACTCCTTATTCCTTCCAAGTTTAGTCAACATTGTTCGAATTCTCACTTCTCCTTTTAGTCCTCAACACTTTACTTTATATTGATTTTTTAATGTAGGTTTTCTTTGTTTGGTTATGATGTGTAAAGTTTAACCTTAGTTTTTTTCTTAAAATCTATCTTCATGTCCAAGTTCAAATCAAGCATTACACTTCAACTTTGGTTCTTGAACCATTGATAGGATTTGACATTGAAAATACTACCAAAATACAAAGGATAAAACACAATTTTTTAGATACTCAAATCAAGAAGTGCCACTAGTGTCTAATGGAAGTTTCTTATGAGACATTTTGGGGCCAAAGAAATGTTCAAGAACTAAGCGTGGATCATGACATCACATAATATATTATTCTTCTCTTCTTCATGAAGAGGGTTATAAATGAAGAGGTTACAAATAAATCAATTAAAGTGAGATTATACACATGGAGAAAAAAAACAAAAGGTAACCACAATTTTTTTGAAAAGTGAATAGGTGACATAGGCAAGGCTAGAGGCAAACAATTATACAATGATAGAGTGGAAATCATAGAATTGAATTGTTAAACATTAAGTTCAATTTCTTTTGTTTTAATTTCCGTAATCTCATCATTTAAAATTCATTATATAAAAGATAGAAGAAAAGAAATTGTGGGGCAAGTAGAAGGCATTGCACAAATTACATGTAAACTCTCCTACTAATTTATTGTAATTGAAGCTTGATTTCACTTTCTTTTTGAAATCGTTAAAATGCAGAAAGTATTATGCTTTGGTATATCAATTGTGTTGAACTTAACTACAGAGAAATCAAAAAAATTATGAAATATAAATATTTAGAATATGGTCACCTGAATAGTTCAGATTACACAATGTCAAATGTGGGTGATACTAAGTTGGGATATTAGAACTTTGACAATTTTTTTGAAAGAGTAAATGACATAAATTCTCACTAAATTACCCAAAGATTAGTGGATAGTGGATTCCTCTAGGAAGTTGTGCTCACTTTAGCTATGAAATGTGTAGATTTGGCACTAGAGTACATTCACAACTATAACCCAAAAACTAGAGATATCAAAACCAAGGACAAGAAGCTCTTAGCAACCCTCGACTAGAGGTTGCCATTAAAAATTTCTTTTACCTCCCAAATAGAGAAGATTATTCTCATCAATATATTTTTTCTTAATATGAATTTTAGCACTAAGAAAGGAGTGTATAGAAATATATTGCAAAAAGATTGTAGAATCCAGAGTCACTGAAGGACAGAAAGATTTGACTCAAAGGGCAAGGAAGCATCGTACAACAATGAAAAAATTGAAATGTTTTGATCTTCCAAGCAACTCTACATATGTCGACCCATGAATACCATAATAAAAGCACACCATACTTTCAATCATTATTTTTGTAGAACATAGAGCTTAAAAACAAAATATCCCTTAATGGCATTAATACAAGAACAATTGCAATGTAGCAATTTCAAATTATTAGGATACATCCTTTCTTACTTGGGTCAATTTCTTATTTGGGAGTAGCAACAAAGGCTCCCTTCTCCTCAATGGACTTCACATAAACTCTCATTTTGTAGGCTATAACTATTGTATTCCTAGGAAAGTCTCATAAAAATGATTTGGGAATTTCCCTTTTTTCTTGTATATAAAAAAGAAACTGTCATAATTCCAACACCATACATTATGTTGATAGAAATTCTAACAAACATAGCTGCTATTTTTAAAAAATTGTAAAATATTCACAATTTTCTTAGCTATCATAAATGGTGGTTAGAAATGACCCCCTAATGTATAGTACTCTCTAGGAAAAATGCACTAAAGATAAATAAAAGTCAAACTTAATTTTTTTCCACATTCAATAAAACACTGAATTTTTTTCTAAATTTTTTGCTATTTTCAATTACAAACTATGCAGATCATGAAGATAGATACTGAAAATTTTAGAAAAAATTATAATATATTTTATTTTCTATTTTTTGGTCAATTATCTAGAACTTAGCTAGACCCTAAATATTAATATCTCGATCAAAATGACCATCACTCTTTAAAATTATCCTTAGTACCTCATAATGTGTTTTGCTAATAATATTTGCTCTCAAAAATCATTGAATAAAAATTATGATATTGTATTATTTACTAATTACACATCTAGCTCTTTTAAAAGTTATTTTTTAGTTCCTTACTAGCTACTTGTACAAGAAATAAACATCCTTTCTATTGAAGCAATATAGTATGATTCATCCTCTAAGATATCTATAAGAAAGGGCTTGATTTTGTCAATATTTATATCTTAAACAAAAGAAAGAGATCTTGGATGTAACAAAATGATAAATGGATGAGCAAATGAAATGTCAACTTGAATACATGCACAACTAATAGAAAAATTATAAAAGAGTTTTCTATGGTAGATTCTACATTACTATGTTTGAAAAGATGCTAGAGAAAGACAAGAACCATCATTTCCATGAATTTAGTCATATGTGTGATAACCTCTAAATTAATTAGATAGGAGCAAATATCATTTAGCAAATAAAGATTATCATACCCTAAACCTTATTTAAAGGCTAAATATTATATATAAAATAATAATGGTCATTACATTATTTAAGACTAAGTCAAATAGTCATTTGTACCAAAACAAATAGACGAAATTGATTAAAAAAAATAAAATAGGAGAAGATTTATACCATTTGTAGAGCTAGGGCATTTGAATAAAAAAGTTCTTCATATTGAATTCTAATGGATTAAATGACATTCATGCTAGGTATAAAAATTTCTTAATAGAGGTTTTCTTAAAATATTTATTTGTGAAAGAGATGTTTAAAAAAAATAAAAAAATCTATTATCAAGTTACATAACAATATATCATTAACTAGTTATTATTAATATAAATATAATATTTAGATAAAAAAAAAAAAAAAAAACAAACAAAACAAAACAATAGATCATCATCTTTAAGGATAGTCATTATCCGTTTGTCACTGTCACAAAGCATGGTAAATGTTTTTCCCAAATGAGCACCTACGAAGAAACTGTGGTCATTGACATAGGGGAAACATAATTACAATAATATTCACATCGAATTTCGTTATATGTAGATAGCATTCACGTTGGTTTAAACCACAATTTGGGTTGTCAATGACATTTTCAAGATGCCGTAGAGAATAAAGCCAAATAACAATTTGATGAAAACCCAGAAGAAGACAATTGAGAGTAGACATAGCAAGGCGACGAGAACTTGGTTTCAATAAATAAAAATAATTTAAAACTCTTCTTGTCTATGCTCATAAAATATTGATAAGTTTTGAAGCAGGAAGAATCAAGTTGCATACAATGGCCGAGCCTGAAAACCTCAAAAGCCTAAAGTCTTTGCTCTACACCGAAGAAAGAGATATCTTCTTGATCAGAAACAATGGAGAACAGGTGTGAGTTTAACCATTTGGGCATTTTTATTTGCTAATTATATTTGTTCTTTTCTCTTCGTTTTTGTTTTCCTTCATTTTGAATGATATTAACTTCCTCCTGTCTACATGTGGATGGAAAAAATCATGTGTATATGGATCTGATATTAACTATATTCTATTAAGATTAAAATAGTTATGGGGAAGACAATATGCTGTTCTTTTAGATTATATTTGCTATTGGGTATTCTGTGTACAAAGGCGTGTTCATCTCATGAAATTTTCTAGTGTGTATTTTGCAGATTGATTTGTGATTGTTTTGTGCAATTATGTTTTAGGTTGAAATTTAATATTGGTCGTAGATTATTATGATGTTTTCGATTAAATTTGTTACTATACAAATTTTTTTAAGCATGCTATACAATTCTCATATTAATGACGATGGATCAAGGAGCAGCCCCTTTCTAAATATCAATTCTAACAAGGAAATGCACAGATTTCTAAATCAAACTCATTTAAATTTTTTAGTAATATTAAAATTGTTACAATTTATGGGGGCGGGGGCCCTAGCTCAGTTGGCTAAATCTTCCCTATTGCAGGGGGTTGGTCACGGGTTCTAGTCTCCTCCGTCTTCGTGGTACCGGTGGGCGTGTCGCGCCAGCGCTACCCGTGCAATTATGTTTTAGGTTGAAATTTAATATTGGTCGTAGATTATTATGATGTTTTCGATTAAATTTGTTACTATACAAAATTTTTTAAGCATGCTATACAATTCTCATATTAATGATGATGGATCAAGGAGCAGCCCCTTTCTAAATATCAATTCTAACAAGGAAATGCACAGATTTCTAAATCAAACTCATTTAAATTTTTTAGTAATATTAAAATTGTTACAATTTATGGGGGCAGGGGCCCTAGCTCAGTTGGCTAAATCTTCCCTATTGCAGGGGATTGGTCACGGGTTCTAGTCTCCTCCGTCTTCGTGGTACCGGTGGGCATGTCGCGCCAGCGCTACCGGTCACGTTAAAAAGTTTACCAGGTGCACTGCAGTTTATAGGGGGGCCGTGTTGCACTGATTCCTACAGTCTACAAAAAAAAAAAAAAAAAAACTATTACAATTTATCACTCAAATAAATTAGATTGTTTGAAATTATTTAGGTTAAAGTAAAGAAGTTTGAAGGAAATATGGTTTGTTACTTTTTTCCCTCTCATTCTTAACTTCTTATTTATAATATTAGCATAATTTTTTAAAAATCATATACAAACTGTCAAGATGATTGGAATTTTGAAATTATCTTCTCGTGTGAAGTTGAAGATGGGAAATGAGATTTTTTTGAGAAAGCATCATAAAAAGATGTATTGGTCTGCTTTATTACTATTAGATACACAAACCAATCAGAAATTATATTACTCTTTGATGTCACATCATTCTTACTCTTATTCTATTAGGCTAGAAGTGCACTACTCCTAGCACTCTGGTATGAGTATTATTAGAGGTTATGATGCCAATGAACATCCTTGAAATATCCTTATGTGTTTTAACAAAGCTTTAGGAAGTCATGAGTGAGATTTCTCTTCTCATGAATAAAAATTAAGGTTTGTACCTTGTTTGTATGGCTTTTTATTATGATATGAAGGATTCTCCTATTTATTTATTAATATAGATATGTTATACTTTGTAGTACACGTAGCATAAAATTTATTAATGATATTTTGTATAGATAAATGTAAATTATTCAAAAATACTCCGTCTTCATACATTGATAGGTATCTATTGAATCCAATAGGAAATATTGTTTGTCTCTTTGTCAACTTATTGATGCACTCCTTGTAGAGGGTTTGTTCCAAAGGTTATAAAATCATATAGCAATTTTAATCATATAGCAATTTTAATCATATAATGATTATGTTGAACTCAAGTGACTAAGATACATAGGCCTATGGGTGCTGGAAGTTGTAAAAGAAAATGTAAGGATGTGTACCTCAAGTACCCCCCTAAGGACAATCAAGTTACAATCAACAAAAGGTAGAAGCTAAAGAAACTTCATATAATCATGTATGTGTACCAATTATAAAAGATAATATATTTAGGTAAATATATCAATATATTTATAATGACATTAACCATTTCAAGTACATGAAACAACATATATGTGACTACCTAACAAATGAATTATTTAACTAGGAAATGGTTGACACGTGATATATAGAGAGGGATATTTATAAAATCACAAAGATTAACAACCACTTGAAAGTTCTACTAGGATTGTGTACGATAAAAAATTAAAAAAAAAATCTCTCATTCCTTGCATGATAACGAAAAACATAAATAGTTAGTTGTAAATATAAAAATTCTTTTGAATAGGCCTCTATCATCCCTTATAATCTAATATATCAGCAAGGTGGTTTCACTCCATTTGATTGGTTCTTGCCTACACTTATACATGGAAGCAATACTTTTGATAGTATTCACCAGTAGGAAGTAAGCTAGTTTATAATGCCCCAGTGTTGGACCAAATTGTTAGTAGACAAATCAAAACATTTTCATCTTTCCTAATTACATTTTCACAAATAACTATCCATGTAATTATATAATCATATAATATTAATACTCTCATATAATGGTGTCTCATTTATGTCTTCTAGTATACCAAAATAGTAAAGTGTAATGTATTATAAATACATTAGGAACATAAAAGTCTTAAATAAGGTCTTTAGAAACAAGATATAAGGATCATTAAACTAGCCTAACATTCCCCTCTAACTTACCAACTTGTCAAAAATAAGGTTTCAATAAATAATTCATTGAAAAAGTTACCTCTCTAAAGTCATCACATGAAGTGAACCCAAGATTGAGTGTAAAGGTATGATAGTAGAATCAATTAGACCAACTTATTTGCATTTATCTTGGATCCTCCTTGTTAGCATTGTACTAAGATCATCTCCAATCTAGTACAAGACAAAATGATAATGGAGGATGGAAGAGTAGAGAGATTTAGGTAATCTCCTTCCTACCAACTAACTATATATAGATTTTAATCATCTAAATCTCTACATGGAATTTACATAGGGAATTAGGTTACTTTATCTTAAACTTATTAATAAGATCCTTTAATCTTTGTGCAATATATTTTAACATACCCCCCTTGGTGTTTCTTGCTAATTCACTAAAAATTGCATAATTGTTTCTTCTATTCTATTATATGTAGTATTACATATATGGCCTATTCATAACATGACAAAATTATTCAAGGTAGAACCCAAGACTCTTTATTCTTCTCCCAACCCTAGAGAAAGTTTTTTTTTTTTTCTTATTTTTAAATTTTTTTATAACTAGTCATTTCTATATAAAAAATCTCTTAAATGAAGGCCATTAGCAACAAGGCATTCCATTCTACATTATAGGGTACAAATATGCCATGTCATAATTCACATAATTCATTAAGTATTTTAATAGATGATTTTTTTAATACATTGAATGTAATTCTCTGCCAAGAAATCCTTGAAACATAAGGTTAAATATGAACTAATTTTTGTTTTGTTTTTAAATAGAGATATAGTATTACAGGCATAATTTCATATCCATAACATTATTTCATATAAATTGAAGGAAACAAACCATTATTATTAGTCAATCATGCATGCATGGAAGTGTTAGAGATTTAGTTGAGTGTGCCAAAGACTGCTGAGGTTTTCTAACATTAGTGTTTTTTCATTGATGTCAAAATACAATTTGTTGTTGTAGACAATGTATTGTGTAGTGTTCAATTTGTTCATTCGAATGGTTTGGTTAATGCTAAAGGTTTTGAGATGTATGTTTTCATTTCTTGTCAACTTATAGAGGTTCACATGCTGATTTGAGTGAGTTTTGGTCAAGTTGTTGTTTACTAGCATTTCAATGTTACAATGTGTACATGTTGAGTATTTGGTTTGGTATGAGTATGATATGATCATTAAAAGGTTTCAAAGATGGTATTATCATTGTGCCTTATAATTTTATCTTTAGTTCTTATTGGTCATGATTATTAATTCAACAAGCTATCTTTTGATGTGAGAAAGTTCAGTACTACAATGTTCTTAATGATTGGTGCTAAATATGAGTTTAGATTTTGAATCAAAATTGATGCCAAGGTTCTTGATCCTATTCATGTTTCTTGTTTGTGTTCTTCAATCATGTGATGATCATGTTGTTGGTCCACATTGATTGACAAGATCTAAATTGTTATTTTGATAGCATGTGGGTATTTCTTTATTTTTGTCTTGACTAACTTGATGATCTAATGGCTTGCAATTTTTTTTTGCTATATTGGAAATGGAAAAGTGTGTTCATGAACAAAGATTTGGGTCCTATCTAAGTCTTAATTGACTTTATTTTTTATCATGTTGATGTTTGAGTATATTTTTTAAATATTCAACAATCTCATATACCTAGTGGTTGTTTATTCTTTGTGATTAATATAAATGAGAGAGGATGATATCAGAGAGGTGAATGAAAATTATGATTCATCAAAACTATATATAGAAGATGATATTTTCCTATTTGATTTTAATGGAATACTTTTCCATCATTTTTATAAATTGTAGTATAGATTGGTGAACCCATCTGAAGGCTAGATATAAGATTAAACTACGAGAAGTGTGCTCTTGGAAGTGTTCCTAAAAATTGTGTTTTAAGACTATGGGTTTTAGTACACTTTTTTTTCTCTACTTATTGTCTTAACTAGGAAATAAATTTAGCAAAGTAAATCATCTTGTGGGTTAGACTCCCACTAGGGTTTTCCTTAGTAGATTTCCTTGATAAAAAATCTTTTGGTCAAATGTTATGTGTTGTGGATATGGTATTTAGATTTTATCATTCAGATCTATATTATGTTTGAGAGGTTTTGAGATCCAGATATTATAACTAATTCACCCCTCCCTCGTTTATTATTTCCTTCTTTGGGCCTAATAGTTTTGGTACATAGATTGTTCTTTATGATTTTAACTCTTAGACACCCTAATTTGTGAACAATGATTTATTACAACAGTTGGAAAGTTGCTTCTAAAAAGACAAACTTCTCTCTAAATTATTAGGTATAGCTTCCTATTGCAAATTTGCAATGAATTTTGTTTATTCCTAAATCTAAAAGAGGTATGTTCTTAACTCAAGAATAGGAGAGGTAAATCGAGCTAAACACACACATGATTCAACTTAGGCAAGGAATGATTTAGAGCATTAACCAAGCTTATGGACTCACACATATTATGAACTCATAAGACTTAATTATTTAATAGTGCATGCCAACTGATGCTAAATTGAACTAATTAGAAACATAAAATGTAGAGAAACTAAGATTAACTTGATAGAAAAACACCTAAAGGATCTCTTTGAACCTAAGATGACAATACTTATCACATTCAGCTCTTGGTCTCAAAAATAGGGGAATGAATGTCTGTTCATTTTTTGTTTTAATCCAGATAAAAGAGAAAACTAACAACTAAATACTAATAGAAACAGAATAGAAAATAATTGATACAAAATACCATTCAATTGACTCTACAACATCAAGAACTTCACACCAAAAATTAGCCAACCTTTCATTAATTTTTTGTTTCAATGCATATAGGATTCTGAGATGACCATTACAATAAAAGTTTAATCGGTTCATCTCCTCAATACAAAGACAAATGGCAAGAAAATAGTTTGTTGTATTAGAATGATTATATCAAAATAAGAAAGAAGAGGAATATGAATCACTTTTCCTTCTTTCCATCTTTTTCTTTTTCTCTATAGGCCTTAGCAGTAACCATGATTGGAATTAATTTCTAATGCCTTAGTACATGCACATTGGTATATCTCAAGAGCCATCTCAAATGTTATCTAGCCAAATATTTGATGATATTTAATCTATCTTGCAATTCTTCCATGGCCACATGTACACATCTGCCAAGTTTCTGGAGTTTGAAAACTCTGTTTTGGTGCCCTAAAGATATGGTTATCAAACTATCTATAAAATTGGAGAAATTTGTCTACATGACAGTTATCCCAATTATTCCTTTTCCTTGCCCATTGTTCAATGAATCTATACGTAGTCCCTTCAAGAGTTTGTAATCCCTATCTTGATCTTTCTTTACCTTATCTTTGGTCTCCTTTAGGCCTTTTTCTATCGCCAAGATCTTTTCAAACTTGAACTGCCTGCATTGTAGGCATTCAAACAAAGGCTCATCTCCTTTGGGTAGAATTTTAGCTTCAATAGCCACCTTGAGTTTCATGTGGATGATCATCTTCAATAGTGATGCACAATCATCACTTTTAGTTCTCTCTACAACCATGGTATTCCAATTAGATGAAATGTTATCTTTTTCTATTTCTAGTCTTAAGATAACATTTCCAATTTTCTCTATAAGGGAGAACCCTTTTGAATTAAGCTTGTCACTCCATTCTTTACCAAACTAACCAAAATTATTATCTTGTTGAAGCTAGGAGATGAGCACTTAAACATCTATAGTATTAGGAAAACTAATCATGGGCATCCTAGAGATGCTTGTCAATGGAGTCACCAATTGCCTAATAAACCCATTCAATTCTTCTATCTTTGCCTTCATCCTAACCTTTGGCAATTTAAGTTTCTCCAACTATCCTTTAATTACCTTATTTGTTGACTTCCACAAACCAACCTTGGTATCATGGCTGGCTTCTCTAAGATATACTAAATGTACAGTAAAATTGTCATTAGACATATCTTCAATTCTTTTGTCTTTGGTGGGCTTCACAATCTCCATTGTTAGGTGCCTTGTTTCTAGGTCTTGTTTAAGAATAGACAAGGTCTTTTGCTTCTTGACCTTACTCAATGCAGATCCAATGTGAACTGCAAGAGATAAGGTATCCTTATTGGGAGCCCCTTCATCCTTTCCCTTTCTTTTCTTCTCTAGAGTGTCTTCTAACCATGAATTAGTGCCTATCACCTTGGAAGTCATCCTGAGTGAATCTATGCTAAACATCTTCTTCTTGACTGGAGTAGCTACTCTTGCCATCAAAGAGAAGGGATTCTTCAAAGTTTGTGAAACAAGCTTTGAAGAGTCTTGGCCTTTCTCTGCCTCTACATTCTTTTTGGTTGCTACATTTGATTTAGTGGATTCACTACCACTACTTCCTCCATCTCCTAAGTCTACTACCTGCATGTGAGGGCTACTGGGTAGGAGATGTATAATTCTTGTAGATGGAAATAGACTACTATGAGGTGAGGGAACTAGAGTAATAGCACTGTCATTTTGTTCATCCACTTTCTTCTCTACTTCTAGCAAGGCACCAATCATTGGGAGGGATCCATCTTGGCAACTCTTAGCCATGGGGATGTTTTTCTCTAGAGGTCGATCACCTCCATCTGATGGTTAAGTTGCTCCTTGAGTTATGGCCAAGGTTACACCTAATGTACCACCTTGGGAGGAGGAAGTAGGGGCAGCTATTGGAGAAGCTTATGTGGGTGTGCTTTTACTTGGACTCCTTCTTGCTGTAGTCCACTCAACCTATTTCCCAATCCTCTTGATGATTCAGGCCATCATGACATCTAGCTATTCTCCAACATCTTCATAGGGATTAGAACTGATAAAAATTCCTCTTAACTTCATCAAGTATGTATTACTATACATATTTTTCTTGTCATCTTCTACTCCTTCATCATTAATATTAATTTGATACAGTTTCACTTGACCCACTATGAATCTAGAAAAAACATGGTCTTGACTCTCAAATTCATCTTTGTAATCTACCCAATAGTCTTCAACCATTGTGATGTGTTTGATCATGCTCCCAATCTACAACACTTCCCTTGCATATCCATTCGAGTCAAACACAGGCCTTAAGACCTCACACATCTCCAACTTATATTTCATCTTGAACACCTTTAGCATGTTCTTTGCATTAGAATGGGACTCACAACTAAAAGCTCCCACCTTTATAGGGAAACCATATCCCTTCTTCTTCAAACTCCCACTCAACATGTTTAATTGGATTTCTTGGCTCATGATCTCGATCAACAAAATGATGTCGCTTGGATATCTAGGTAGCTTCAAGGGGAATCCATCAAAAGCTGTAAGACACAAATATGAAAAATATGAGAACTGGATGAGATAGCTCCTAAAATAACTAATAGCTACCATTGATTCTAGACTAAATCTCCTCTCCATGCATCCATGGAGCTCCCTAAAAATTCTCATTGTAAATGCATCATTAACTATTATATATTCTGCATAACTATTTTCTAGTTGCAAACATGGGTAGAACTCATAAGACTTTACATCATCAAAGAAATTTTCTAGCCTTGGGAGGCCTAACCACAATTTTAGAGAGGCTAACATGTAAATAAGAAAAGAGGACATATAGAAAGTTTTGTAAAATTTTGTAGCCTGGAGAGCATTGGACAGAATATTACTTAACTCATGAGCCCAATCAATATAATGGGTGTCAGAGTAGATAACTGGCACCGAAAGGAAGTATTGCTCAACAAAGTTAATGGCTTCTACCTAACGTTTCAATCAATGCAAGAGGAACAAGGTGTTGATGATCTCAAGCCTAAGATTAGTACCAAAAAGTGTTTTAGGGACCTTACACTTGGTGCTTTGTGGTTTCTCAAACCATGATTGCATGATTTCCTTTCTCTAGATCATTTTCTTCTTGGAAAACTCAAAGATGGATCCTCCAAATGTCAAATCTGAAAACTCCTCCCACTCAAGAACTTTGAGGAAACTCACCATAGTTTTCCTATCAATGGAGATCAAAACTATGTCATCTGGTAATACAATCTATCTAGTGTCTGGGTTATAAAAGTTTATGCATTCATATATCAATTCCATAGCTTGGACTACAACTTGGAAACCTATTGCTTCTACTAGCCCAATTCCTCAGAGCTTCTTAGTAATTGGATGGATGGGCTCTGATCTCACTCTCTTCTGAAAATCTTGCATGTCATAGAAATGGAGAGAAGTATCTATGAAATTCTGTAGTGAGGACTTGATTCCATTCAGTCTACCAAAACTTGCAAATCAAGTTGCCATTTTGTTTGTGAATGAATTTGAATCTAGAAAGCATGAAGGAATAGAAAATGCGTAGATACTAACCTTTTGAAAAAGTTGTGCAATTTAACAAAATAATTGATCAAAAAAGAGCAGTAATTTTGTAACTGTTCATATTTCCATCTAGATAGGAATTTCAATTCATTCATTTATCTTAAAGATTTGGCCACACAAATGAATTGAAGGAGAGATCTGTTGAAATATTAAATGTAATTTTTTAATGGATATCTTAGTGTCCTTTCACTATTCCGTTGGTCCAACTATAACTTTCTATCCTCTCATACTTACTTTCCCATTTCCCATTAAGTTTCAGGAAGTTATGAATAGAGTACTCTATAAGAAAATAGCCGCCAAATCAAATGTTGCTTAATATATTTTTCCCAAAATGGTTAGATTATTTCCATTATCATCTTAAGATTTTTTTCATAGAAAAAATGGGTTCAATTAGCTTATAGACTTTATTTTCTTTAAAATCTAGCAAATTGTCCTCATTGGTTGAAAACCCACTAAGAAGAAGACAATTTCCATTTCTCCACCCAAGCTTTCTTTTAACTTTACATTTTAACTTATTTCTTCGTTTGGGTTTAGAGATGTCCATAAGGAGTGTGAATCTTCATTAGGGAACCACCTCTTGTTTCCTTTCCTTTAGAATTGCCTTTTATAGAAAATAGACTTCATGGGTTCAAAACCTGCGAAAGAGAAGTCAATTTTGAGTTTTTTGCCTAGGATGATTTTGAGAGATGTGATGAATTTTTAATATTTCCTAAGGTAGATAATTGTAAAAGAAAAATGAATTTACTATAAGGCACCTCATAATCTTCCTCTTGTGACTCATATGCATCATTTCGTGACCTTCATGGGAAATCACCTTCATGGGTTGAAAACCTGCCAAGGAGAAGGCAAAGTGCAAATTTCCACAAGGTTTTGTTTTCACAGAGAAAATGTTATGCTACAAGAAAATATAACTCTTGTAAATGATCTATGCATGTTTCCTGAATCACTATCAGATTAGGTGCTAAGCTACCCACAACATTCTATGACACAAAGGGGAAAAACCCATTTTAGCTATGAAATATGGAGAAGGGGAATATGAAAAATTTGATTGAGACTCCCTCCACCTAAGGGGATTATACATAGACTTGGACTATACCTAGGACCTCATTAAAGCACAAATTTCCACTTTACAAATTGATTAGAGGATGAAAATTGTTGCAATAGCTGGTTCTGATTGGAGACTTTAGTAAGGCATACCCAAGCAAGGAATCCAAAATCTCTAGTTGCAAAATTAAAAAGTGGTTGCACAACAAAACTAGAGTAAGGAAAAACAAGGAAAAGTGGAAATCAAGGGAAATCTAACTAGGAAAACACAAATATGAACTAAATGTAACTATAGTATAGTACATGGGTTACTTGTTTTCAATTCAAAATTTGATAATGCTTCAAAACTTGACCATTGTATGTTAGGGGTAGCACTTTTCCATTTGGGTATGTCAATTTAAAATGAGTTGTTCCTGAACACTTGATGAATAGTGAACAGACCTTTCCACAAGGTATCAAATTTCTTATGCATACCCTTTGGCACTCTTCATTTATCCTACAGTTACACACTATCTCCTTCCATGATTTTCCATGGCCTTGCCCTCTTATCAAATAGGCTCTTCATGTACATCTAATGTTGTGTGATATGATCTATGATTTCTTCTCTTTCCTCTTTGAGCTTGCTCAAGTATAGAATTCTTTTTTCTAAGCCATCTCTATAGATATCATCTTCAATTACTATCCTTAGTTTTCTCATAGACAATTCCAAGGGTAATGGAAGGTTAGCTTCAGTCCCGTAGACCAATTCGAAAGGAGAGATATCAATTGCTCTTTTAGGTGTCACTTTATTTTCCCACAGTGCCTCATGAATTTTTTCGTGCCAAGTTTTTTGATTATCTGACACTAATTTCTTGATAATATTCATCAAATTTTTGTTACTAGACTCTGCTTGACCATTTCCTTGTGGGAAATAGTCAAATGAATGACTAACTATGATACCATGTTGGAAACAAAACTTGGTGATCTCTACTAAAGAGAAACATGCCACATTATCCATTACTAATTTGATGGGTACTCCAAATCTAATCAATATTTTTTCTTTGATGAACTCACATACTACTTTGAAAGTAGTTTTCTTAGTTGCTTTGGCCTCCACCCACTTACTGAAATAATCAGTTGCTGTTATAATGTACTAGTGACTAGCGTTGGATGTTGGGTTGATTCGACTAATAAAGTTGAGGCCTCATTGTTGGAAAGGATCTTCAATGATGATAGGTAAGAGAGGTAGAGAGGCTAATTGATGTTTTCCAGTGAACATCTTGCATTTTTTGCATTTTGACACCCAAGAGTAAGCATCCCTAAAAATTCTAAGCCAGTAATAACATTGTCTTAATATTTTGAAAGCTATGACCGAAGATGAGAAATTTCCACCACATACTTCATTGTGAAAGGTTATCAAAAACCTTTCCTATTGTTGTTTGTCTATGCATCTAAGAAATGTAACATCAATAGCCTTCTTAAACAATTTGTTATCCTAGATCACATATTTTGCAGCTTTCAGCTTGAGATCTCTTCTCTATTTTGCCATCATGCCTTTAGGACATTCTCCATATGTTAGTAAATAAATAATGGTTTCGAACCAAGAATCTTGCATGCCTACTACCAATACTAACTGCTTTTCTCTTGATTCCTTTGTTTCTTCAACAATCATATTTTTGGCAATTGCTCTACATAACGCATTCCCTCTCACAAGCTTAGTAAGTTTGATTTCAATTTCATATTCTTGTATTTGTTCTATCCATGTTCCTCTTGAATTGCAGCCTACCTCTTGTTGCATCAACACACTTTTTACTACATCTGGTATATAGACAATATAGTGCGACTATAAATTATAGAACTTGAAATTCTTTAGTACTTTAACTACTACAAAATCATGTTTTTCAATTTGTGAGTATTTCAACACATGGTTTTTTCAAAGGTATTCTCATAAAGGCTGTAGGGGCTTGTATCCCTTCTTTGTTATTTTGCATGAGGATAGTTGATAAGGTGTGTTTAGAGGCATGACAATAAATGATGAAATCCAATTTATAATCCAAATGGCATAGTACTGTTGCATTAGCAATAACAGTCTTTATATTCTGGAAGGCCTACTTCCCTGCTTCAATCCATTTAAAATTTGATTTTCCCTTCATCATGTCCACAATACACTTAGTGGTTTTTGAAAAATCTTGTACAAACCTTCTGAGGAAATTGACTTGTCCAAACAATGATTTAACTCTTGTTTTGTTTGATGGTAGGTTCAACCTTCGAATGGCTTCAACTCATTCAGGATGAATTCTAATACCCTCTTGAGAAACTATATGAACAAGGAGGTTTCCCTCTGTCACACAAAAAATGGACCTTTTGGGATTAAGTGAGATTCCATATTCTCTGTACCTTTGCAATACCTTCTTCAAGTCTTCTATCTGGTTTTTTTGTTTTGTTGAAAACACAATGAGATCATCTAGGTATATGATGATGATTTAGTCTTTTAGATCACAAATATTTTTCTCATACACCTTTGAAGCATAGCACTAGCATTGATGAGCCCGAAGGACATTCTGTGATATGAAAACCTAGTGGTGAAAGTTGTCTTATGTTGATTATTTTCTTCCACTTCTACTTGATTGTATCTTGAGAACTTTTTAAGCATGGACATCATTTCAGTTCTAGCTACTGTTTGAAGTAGGTAATCAATGTTAAGAAGGGTGAAATTGTCTTTCAAGGATGCCTAGTTCAAATTTTGGAAATCAACATAGATTCTTATTTCTCTATTCTTCTTCCTTGCAGGTACTATATTAGCTACCTAGGTGGAGTGGTGGATGGGATAGATGATCCTTTCCTTCAGCATCTTGTCCACTTCCCAAAATATAGCATTTACTACCTTAGGATTGTAATTCCTCTATTTCTACCAGAAAGGAAATACATCAGGTTTTGGGGGAATCTAATGCTTTATCTTTCAATTTCTATAGCTTTTCAAATCTTCATAACTATAGGTGAATATGTCTTGTTATTATATGAAAAGTTTCTTGGCAACTTCTTTCTCCTCAGATGAACAATACTTTCCAATATTGATCATTTTAGAATTCTGAACATCTCCAATATTCACCCCTTCATACTCACTAGTAGTATGGCCCTTTTCTATCCTCTTTTGCTTTATGTTGGCATCATGTCTATTAAACAATTTTTCCAAAGATATAAAGTATGGGGGACTAATATTACCTCATAATTATACTTCACCAGTTTAATCTTCTTTTTACTCATGATCAAAGTCTCCATTATTGTCTTTGTTAGATTGATGTTTACAAGTAGCCTTGTCATTTTCTAAAAACAACTACAAACTTGTCATCTTCAAAGACTTGCCAAGACTTTGCATTGTCAGGAATAAGGGCTTGATATATGATTTTGACCTGATACTTCTTATCTTTGAATTCCAGATGAGGTAGCAATAAGGAAGTAGAAATTTGACCAATGACTCTTCTTTGGCATTCATCTCTCTTGGTATGGATTAAATAGAAAAGGCATCAAAACCTTCTATTTTGTCCCAAACTCTATTTCTAGAATTTTTCAACTTGTGATTCTTTACAGAGTATTTCCCTTTAATTTGTCTTACATTGAGCTTTGTGTCACCTTGACCTTTAGGATCTTTATTCCTTTTTCCTCCACTACTATTATCCCTACTAGTAGGTTTTCATACTTCATAGTGTTATTTGTATTTCCAAACTCCAATTTGAAAGCCATGTGTTCATGTTCTCCTTCAAGAAGAATTAACACCACACCTGTGTTGGATCTTGACAAGGAACAACTTCCATCAAATTCCAATGTCCATATGGATGATGACTCTTTCTCTTCACTTAGGGCTTTCAGAGTGTCATCAGTAAATAACATGTAATTTCCAAGCTCTAGTTCCAAATAGAGAATTTGAGCCTTAGGGTCATTTGACTTTAAGATGATAAATTTTTCCTTTTCCTCAAGTTTTGACTTGACTTTCTTCTCCCTATACGTATGACTGCTCAAGACCAATCTAACTTTATCTCACCACCTAGATCTCTACAATTTTTTTTTCTCAAGAGCTATCCATAGCTTGCTAGAATATCTGCAACCAAAATAATTAGTAATAGTTTCTTTTTTTTATGAGAGGCTAGGGCCACATGAGCATCTTTAATTTTCAAAAGTAATGGGACTTGTTTAGCATCCATTGAATAACACCTTCTATGAACTTTATGAAGGGTGAGGCCAAAGGCTTTAGCCACAAAAAAAGGCATCACATTTTCAGATGTGCCTAAATCTATTATGCAGTTACTCAATTTGCATCTATTGATATATAGTGAGATGTAAAATGGATCGGGTTTTTGCCTAGGAAATCTTGCCAAGACCATGGACTTTTCTTGATTAAACAAGTTAGATGTTAATGGTTCATCATCTTTCTTAGTGGTAACATTATGGTTTAAATCTAAAGTGCCTCCTTTACAATGATCTACTAATCTCTTCAATTCAAAGGGATGAGATTTCAAATAACCTATGGGAGAGATTTGTATCTTTGATTCTTTACAAAGCTGGATGAAATCAAAAGGGCTTCTATCCTTACCTGTTTGGAATGTTGATGCTCCTTGATCAATATGAGTGTTATTTGATGAAGAGGTGGGATCACTTCCTAGAGCATGATGGGAAGATTGATTCTTAAGCTTTTGACTCTTGGTTAATACTATATATGTAGTTCCATCGATAGTTGCATAGCATTCACCTTTTGGTTCAGAATCTGACTCATACTCCAAAAATTAATTTCCAGAGTCATCATTTGAGTACAAATTTGACTTAGAACAAGGAGTTGCAGTATTCAACTCATTAGTGGATAATAACTGCATCATACAAGTAGTTTCTATATAGATCTCACTATCATGATCAATTGTCAAAAGAAACACACACATGTTTCCTTTCTTTGGTGTAGCTTCAATTGCCAACCTTGGTTGTGAAACTTGCAAAAATTTTCCATGATTATTCTTTCCTAGTAGATTTTGATAGTTTCATTGGTAAGATTGATTAAACCTAGGTAATTGTCTTTTTACTACCACCAATCCATTTGACAATTTTTGAATCATTACATTAGAAGAAGTAGTGTTACTAAAACTTCCTTTAGTTTGATGTTCTCATTTCCATTTTCTCATGGAAATCATGTCATCTCCAAATTCAACTGCCTTCTTTTATGCATATGCCAAATCTGTGGGATGTGCCCTTCTCAAATCATAATTGATATCTTGTGGCATAACACTTATGAAAAATGTTTTCAGATTACCTATAGTAGGTATATTGGCAATAGGAATCCTACTAGTAATCTTATTGAAATTTGCAACAAAATCTCTCATACTCATTGCAAGTTACTTTTTAATAGATATTAATTATGTTAATAGGACATGCTCATCTTCCACCATTTTGAATCTAGTTGCAAAAGTTGTTCTCATGGTATCCCAATTTGTGATTGAGCTATCATCTAGATGATAAAACCAATCGGTTGTGTTCTCCATAAGAGCTTGTATAAATGATCTTATAGCTACATCTTCATGGCATACCCCTAGGATATGAGTAGCTACGAGAAAGGCCTTAATATGTTAATCCATAGTCACTTTCACATTCCCCAAAATTTTTGGGAAATTCTTTCTTGCACTAGATGGGAGTGGGTGATAAGTTGTTAGTGCTAATGCTCTTGTCACTACAACCCATGGAGTAGCCATGATTGTTCTAGCAAGGTTTGGCAAAAAATTGGAGTAGTTACTTTGTGTAAGGCCAATACCTGACAAGAAAAATGTGAATAGTTTTGATTCCTAATAGGTGAAGGTGGTCTACTCCGACTTTTTCTTTCACCTTTCTACTTCAGAGTGTCTAGGATAGGGAAATCAAGTTCCCTAAAATTTTCAAAAATAGGGTCTTTCCCACCTTTCTCTTTGGTACTTCAAAGGAACGTAGCTTGTTCTAGGGTGCTAGATTAATTTTGCTTGCAAGCTTCACATTCTAACTGCCTTTTTGCTCTTTGGATTTCTCTTCTTTGAATAGCCCATTTAAGGCTTCAGGCCTTAGATTCTTCTTCTTCTTCTAATATTTGGCTAGCATTTTTGTAATGTTTTGCATTCCTCCTATGTCTCCAAGCAAATGTATTAAGTGATGAGATTAAATCTTCTTGGTCATGTCTTGAAACCCAAGATCAGGTTAGATCACCAGAAAAATGTTCTCATGAGGCAGTACCGTTTTCCCTTATGATATAAGCTTATTAGTCAAGGGATAGTTTGTCTCCGTAGTAGAGTCACCAAAAATCTATTGGTAAATAGATTGTTCTTTATGATTTTAACTCTTATATGCCCTAATTTTTGAACAATGACTAATTACAATAGTTGGAAAGTTTCTTTAGAAAAGACTAACATCCCTTTGAATTATTAGGTATAGCTTCCTATTGCAGATTTTCAATGAATTTTGTTTATTTCTAAGTCTAAAAGAGGTATGTTCTTAACCCGAGAACAAGAGAGGTAAACCGAGCTAAACCTATACAAGATTCAACTCAGGAAAGGAATGATTTAGAGTGTTAATCATGCTTATGGAATCACACATCTTATGAAGTCATAAGATTTAATTATTCAATGATGCATGCCAACTGATGCTAAACAAAACTAATTAGAAACATAAAATGTAGAGAAACTAATATTAACTTGAAGGGAAGACACCTAAAGGATCTCTTTGAACCTAAGATGACAATACTTATCACATTTAGCTTGTTGTCTCAAAGACAAGGGAATGAAGCTTTGTTCATTCTTTATTTTAATTCAGATAAAAGAGAAAACTAACAACTAAATACTAATAGAAATGGAATAGACAATAATTGATACAAAATACCATTTAATTGACTCTGCAGCATCAAGTACTTCACACCAAAATTTAGCCAACCTTTTATTAATCTTTCATTTCAATAAATATAGGATTCTAAGATGACCATTAAAATAGATGTTTAATTGATTCATCTCCTCAATAGAAAGAAAAATGGCAAGAAACTAGTTTGTCATGTTACAATGATTATATCAAAATAAGAAAGAGGCAAAATATGAATCACTTATCTTTCTTTCCTTTATCTTCTTTTTCTTTGTAGGGCTTAGTGGCGACAATGACTGGAATTAACTCCTCATGCCTTAGCACATGCACATTGGTATATCTCAAGAGCCATCTCAAATGTTTTCTAGAAAAATCTTTGATGACATTCAATATGTCTTATAATTCTTCCATGGCCACATGTACACATCTGCCAAGTTTCTAGAGTTCAAAAAATCTATTCTAGTGCCCTAAAGATATGCTTGTCAGAGTATCTATAAAATTGGAGAAATTTGTCTACATGACAATTATCCCAATTATTCCTTTTCCTTGCCAACTATTTTTTGAATATTTATGCACTCCCTTCAAGAGATTTTATTCCCTATCTTGATCTTTCTTTACCTTATCTTCAATCTCCTTTAGGCCTTTTTTCTATCGCCAAGATCATTTAAGACTTGAACTGCATGCTTTGTAGCCATTCAACCAAAGGCCTATCTCCTTTAAGCTTAATTTTATCTTCAACAGCCTCATTTGGTTTCATGTGGATGATCATTTTTAATAGAGAGATATAATCATCACTCTTAGTTCTCTCCACAACTAGGGTATTTCTATTAGATGAAATGTTATCTTTCTCTATTTTCAGTCTTAAGATAACATTTCCAATTTGCTCTATAAAAGAGAGCCCTTCTAACTTAAGTGTGTCACTCCATTATTTACCAATTTGAGAAAAATTCTTATATTCTTGAAGCTCTGAGATAAGTAGTTGAACATCTACAATAGTAGGAACTAGTCATGGGCATCCCAGAGATCCTCACCAATGGGGTGACTAATTGTTTGATAAACCCATTCAATTCTTGTATCTCTTCCTTTATCCTTACCTTTGACAATTTAAATTTCTCTAGCTATCCCTCAATTACCTCATTTCTTGACTTCCACAAGCCAACCTTGGTATCATGTTTGGCTTCTCCAAGATCTACTGAATGTAGAGTAAAATCATTGGCAAACATATCTTCAATTCTTCCATTTTTGGTTGGCTTCACAATCCTTATTGTTAGGTGCCCTATTTTTGGTTCTCGTCCAAGAATAGATAAGGTCTTCTACTTCTTGACCTTACTCAATGCAAATCTAGAGTGAAATGCAAGAGATAAGCTATCCTTATTGGGAGCCCCTTCATTTATTCTCTTTCTTTTTTTCTCTAGAGTGTCCTCCAACTAGGAATCAATTCCTATCACCTTGGAAGCCATCCCGAGTGAATCTTTTTTGAACATCTTCTTCTTGACTAGAGTAGCTATTCTTGCCATCAAATAGAAGTGATTCTTTAGAGTTTGTGAAACAAACTTCAAAGGGTCTTGGCCTTTCTCTTCCTCTACATTCTTTTTGGTTGCTTCATTTGATTCAGTGCATTCACTATCACTACTTCCTCCATCTCCTAAGTCTACTACCTACACATGAGGGCTACTGGGTAGGAGAAGTATAATGTGTGTAAATGGAACTAGACTACTATGAAGTGAGGGAACTAGAGTAACAACACTATATTTTGATTCATCCACCTTCTTCTCTACTTCTAGTTGGGCACCAATCATTCGGAGGGAGTCATTTTCACAAGTCTTAGAAATGGGAATGTTTTTGTTTGGAGGTTGATCACCTCCATTTGATGGTTGAGCTAGTCTTTGAGTTATGGCCAAGGTTACACTTGATGTGCCTCCTTGGGAGGAGGAAGTAGGGGTAGCTGCTAGAGAATCTTGTGTGAGTGTGCTTTTACTTTGACTCCTTCTTGCTGTAGTCCACTCAACCCACTTCCCACTCCTCTTGATGACTCAGGCCATCATGAAATCTAGCTCTTCTCTAGCATCTTCATAAGGCTTAGATGTGATAGAAGTTCCTCTTAACTTTGTTAGATATTTATTACTATACATATTTTTCCCATCATCCTCTACTCCTTCAAAATTTATATTAATTTGATATAGTTTCACTTGGCCCACTATGAATCTAGCAAAAGCACAATCTTGACTCTCAAATTCATCTTTGCAATCCATCTATTAGTCTTCAACTATGGTGATGTATTTAATCATGCTCCCAATCTACAACACTTCCCTTACATATCCATTCATGTCAAACATGGGCCTTAAGATCTCATACATCTCCAACTTGTATTTCATCTCGTACACCTCCAACATATTCTTTGCATCAAAATGGGACTCACAACTGAAAGCTCCCAACTTCATAGGGAACTCATATCCCTTTTTCTTCAAATTCCTTCTCAGCACATTCACTTGGATTGGTTGCCTCATGATCTTGATCAACACAATCATGTTTCTTGGATATCTGGGTAGCTTCAAGGGGAATCCATCAAAAGCTACATGACACAAATATGAAAATGATGAGAACTGGATGAAATAGCTCCTAAACTGACTAATAGCCACCATCACTTCTAAACTGAATCTCCTCTTTAGGAATCTTTGGAGCTCCCTACAAATTTTCATTTTAAATGCATCATTAACTCTTATATATTCTGCATAACTATTTCCTAGTTGTAAACATGGGTTGAACTCATAAGACTTACATCATCAGGGAAATTTTCTACTCTTGGGAGGCCTAGCCATAATTCTAGAGAAACTAACATGTAAATAAGAAAAGAGGACATATAGAAAGTATTGTAGAATTTGATAGCACGAAGAGCATTGGAAAGAATCTTGCTTACCTCATGAGCCCAATCAATATATTGGGTGTTAGAGGAGATAACTTGCACCAAAAAGAAGTATTTCCCAACAAAGTTTAAAGCTTTTACCTCACCTTTCAATTTGTACAAAAGGACCAAGATGTTGACAATCTCAGACTTGAGATTGGTACCAAAAAGAGTATTAGGGACCTTACTCTTGGTGCTCTATGATTTCTAAAACAATGATTGCATGATTTCCTTTCTACATATCATTTTCTTTGCAAAAAAATTAGAGATGGCTCCTCCAAATATCAAATCTGAAAACTCCTGCCACTCAGGAACTTTGAGGCAATTCACCATAGTTTTCCTATCAATGGAGATGAAAAATGTGTCATCTAGCAACTAGAAAATGCACTGCTTCAGGTAGCCCACATCCTCATAGCTTCTCAGTAATGGGATGGATGGGTTCTGATCTCACTCTCTTCTAAAAATCTTCCATGTCATAGAAATGGAGAGAAGTATTTGTGAAATTCTATAGTGAGGACTTGATTCCATTTAGTCAGTCAAAACTTGCAAATTGAGTTGCCATTTATTTGGGAATGAATTTGAATCTAGAAAGCACAAAGGAATAGAAAATGCATAGACACTAGCCTTTTGAAAAAGTAGTGCAATTTAATAGAACAAGAGTTAAAGAAAGAGTGGTAGATTTGTAACTCTTCATATTTCCATCTATATAGGAACTTCAATTCATTTGTTGATCTTCATAATTCATGCCACAAGAATGAATTGAACAAGAGATCTATTGAAATGGTAAATGAAATGTTTTAACAAATATCTTGATGTCTTTTCACTATTCTGTTGGTCCAACAGTAACTTTTTAGCCTCTCATACTTACTTTCCCATTTCCCATTAAGTTTTGGGAAGTTATGAATAAAGTATTCCATAAGAAAATATTTGCCAATTTAAATTATGTTTAATAGATCTTTCCCACAATGGTTAGATTGTTTCCATTGTCATCTTAGATGTTTTGTACATGAAAAATGGGTTCAATTAGCTTATAGACATGATTTTGTTTAAAATTAGGGAAATTGTCCTCATGGGTTGAAAATCTCCTAAGGAGAAGACAATTTGCATTTCTCCGCCTAGGCTTTCTTTGAACTTTATCTTTTGACTTATTTCTTCCTTTGGGTTTGGAGATGTCCATTAGGAGTGCAAAGCTTCATTAGGGCCCCAACTCTCATTCCCTTTCCTTTAGAATTGTCTTTTGTGGAAAATAGACTTCATGGGTTGAAAACTTGTTGAGGAGAAGTCAATTTTGAGTTTTTCGCCTAGCATGATTTTGAGAAATGTGATGAATTTTTAATACTTCCTGAGGTAGATAATCATAAAGGAAAAAGGAATTTACCATGAGGCACCTCATAATCTTCTTATTGTGACTCGTATGCATCATTTGGTGACCTTCGCGAGAAATCACCTTCATGGGTTGAAAACCCGCCAAGGAGAAGGTAAAGTCCAAATTTTTGCAAGCTTCTTTTATCTCAAAGAAAATGATAGGTTGCAAGAAAATATAACTCTTGTAAATGATCTGTTCATGTTTTGTGAATCTCCATCAGATCAGGTGCTAAGCTACCTACAACATTCTATGACACAAAGGGGAAAAACCCATTCTACTATGAAATATGGAGAAGGGGAGTATGAAAATTTTGATGAAGAATCCCTCCACCTAAGGGGACTTAGAATTAGACTTGGACTATACCTAGGATCTCATTAAAGCACAAATTTCCACTTTACACATTGATTAGAGGATGAAAAGTGTGGCCCAACAAATAGTGAGAATTAAATAACTTCCAAGAGTTCCATGAAAATCCCAAAACCAACTTAAATGAATATATATTTTGTTATAACACCCTCTAAGATTCTAGAGAATGTCAAAAAAATATTTAAAAAAAGATCAAACCATCACCTAAAATTAAAAAATAAAGGAGACAAGGTTCATCCATGACATAGTCACTCACTAGGTTAATTTTACAATTAAATTGAAAAGTTAGTTAAACAATATTAATCCAAATTAGAAAAGTGAAATTAAATATTGTTTAGTGAGGAATGTTAATCTCAAATTGGTTTTGACAAGACAATGACAAAACATTAGTCATTTTCTGGCATTATTATAGTGCACATTGAGTGATCAGAGATAGCTGAGCAATTAGTGTGAGCCAAGTGACTAAATTATGCCTAGCATAAGTTTCTAGACAATGTATGTCAAGAAATATACCTAGTCAGTGCCGAGCACCACTATGTGCCGAGTAGATTGTATCTGCCAATTCACTCATGCACCAAGCAATCTATACATGTCGAGTGATTTAGGACTTGAGCGAATAGTTTATGTTGAGCCATTTAGAAGCTGAGTTAGAATATTGAGAATGTAGTGATGGTTGAGCATTAGAGCTTTCAGATGGCAAGTGAATAGCTTTTTGCATACTTGTTTGTAATGACACAAACTTCTATGTAAATCATTTTTGGGCCAACATTCCAATTTTTTTACAATTCTAGAAGATAACTATGGAGGTAAATTGTGAATCCCTATGTAGTACATCCAACCAATTAAATTAAGGGATGAATTAAGGTGGAAATATTGATAAACCATAGCTGTTGATTCTTACCTAACCAATTCTACCTATGTTTATTTAACATGCAAAAACCTAAAGAGTTTGTATTCAATAAAGGAGACCAATGTTAAGTGAAGAGAGAGCATTCATGGTGGCTATGGATGTTGTGATAGTGATATGAATTGCAAAATTAATTAGAGAAAAAATAGGAAAGCAAAGATAGAAAAAGGAAACATATATGATCAGAAGGATCAAGGATTTATTAGTAAAGAGAAGATCTAACATCTAGCAATAGAGTGATAACCAAAGGATCATGGAGTTGAATCATTCGAATAGGTGATACAGAGAAAATCACCTAATAGAGTAGTCTTTATAGGCATTTGTAAATCTCTTAACTGAGTGCTTACTTTATTGTAAGTTTAAATCCTCTAACAAGGTGAGACCTAATAGTCTTTGTAACCCTTTAACAAGGTAAGCCCCTCATAGGTTAGATCATATTTTATGGTCAAACTCATTGTAACCATAATTGGCTACACTTTACAACTACAATAGTGAAGAATTGTGGGTGTCATCCCCACCCTAGTTTTATCTTCTCATTGGAGGGTTTCTAGTTTTAAAAAAAAAATGTCATGTGTTATTTGTTCTATTTTATGGATGAAAATGTATAGTTAGCTATTTTAGTTTATATCCTAAATTATGAGATGGATGTGTGGTGAATGTTTTATGGTTTAAGTTTTGACATGTTGATTCAACCCCCCCCCCCCCCCCCCCCCCTCAGTGTTTACTTTCTCATTGTTATTTACAACAATGGAGGTTTTGATAAATTCAATAATTTGAACTATCTGGGATGAATTCATAAACCAACCATTTATTTACTAACCCATTTAATACAAGAGATAGAGGGGCTTGAAAATCAATATGACCCTAGGTTATATTAGAAAAATACAACTCAATCAAGGGAAGAAAATTAGAAACCAAAAGTTTATAAGAGAACTATGCAATAAAGTCCTCTTTCACTGGAAATATAAATTGATTTAAGATTTGTAATGTGCATTCTAAATTGAACAAATTGATTTCGTGATAAGAGTATGATAGATGTAGGTGTTAATTATATGTAGTTGGCCTAATTAAAATATAAAAATAGGTCTATGCTAAGAGATAAAATAAATAATGAATAAATTACCTTAAAATATGTAAGAGAATATGTCTTTTCACTCTTATTAAAATTATTAATCTATAACAAAATTTTGGATTGTGGATCTATGATCATGATGAAAGACCTATACAACCATATACTTTTAGACCCTTAGGAAGATTTTGAGTTGATAGTAAAGTGTTTGGATACTTTATGGTAAGATGGACATGTTTCTTGGGAATTTTAGTAAAATTGACCCAATATCTTTTGAAAAGGGTCAATAAGCAGTTTATGGATTTGTGGTTGTAATTCATATATCCTACTCTTGCACATAAGAAAGATTGGTTCTATTTCTTTGGGGATGAATTTCCTTGGTCAATCAGTTTATTGAGGAATCAATCTTGAAACTAATTTAAAAATAAATCATGAAAGGAAGAAACAAAAATATAAATATTCACCTTTCTTGATGAAACCTTTGTCAATAAGGATTTGGCAAGGCTTGTGTATTGCATATGTTGAAATTGCAATGAATGATGTAGGACATCTTCAAAAATGCAATGGATCTACAGAAACTACAATATAGATCCATCAATGTAAATCCTTATGAATGAAGAATATGATGAATTTTATAATGTATATCTCGTCCCTTGACAACCAACTAAATGTGAGATTTTGAAGAGGAATTTTTCTCACAAAGGATCCTTGAATCTTGAGTACCTTGAATAAATTCTTGAAATGCCTTTGGAAGTATTATTTCTTGAGTTCTTGAGTACTTGTAATTTTACATTAATAAGATCATGTTTTTTTAACATTTTCCTAGGCTTCCTTTTACTCTATTTGTTGGGTGTAAAATAAAACAAAGTGACTAGTTCACCTTATTTCCAAATTTGCAACTGAGAGACAAAACTAGCCCTGGGACCCAAAGTCCTTCAAGAATACATTGACCTAGGTCATATTGTTATATAATAGGTTGACTTGGATTTACCTATTTTAGGGTTAAACCAAAAAGAGCTAACACTAAGGTCTAAAAACCCATGTAGATGAAAATGCAAGAATATGGATAGAATGGGAGAAAGAGTTGATTAAGCACAAATCCATCCATGGTCCATAAGGTCACTAAAGGGTCAAAGCTAAAATCTATTAAATTATGGGTTCTTAAACTTTAAGATGATAAAAATACCTTGAAATTATCTTTAGGATGCAATGAGACTATGGGAGAGGACCCAGTACTTGAATGTGTTCCAATAGTTATGATGGGAATTGTTGACTTGATACCTACATTTATTGACTTAATGCCCAATTTCTTTTACAACATTGTCCCAATACTTGTGAATATAAATTTATTAGTACAATTATGACTACCCAAAATTGAATAAAATGTACCCTTATCTATAAAAATTAACCAATAATGTGATGGCACATTAGTTGTGCAAGTATGGGTACCCTTTATGCATGACCATTGGTCTCACTTTATTTGGGTTGTTTTGGACAACTTGGAAAAAAGCATACCAATGTGGCATTATAATGGGTGATGTGGACTTGAAACCTTAGTTATAAGTAGATGACTTGCTCAATAAGCTTCTCTAAAAATTGGGAGTGATTTGAAATTTCCACATAGGATTTTGATAAGTGTGAAGTTATGGTGTTCAAGTACCAGGTCCTCTCCCCTAATTCCAAAACTTATTTTGAGAGAGACACTTAAGAGAAGAATATTGTTATAAATATGCATGAGAATGACATAAAAAATGTAGAATTTTGTTAATTCATGTTGTAAAGAAATAATGAATACAATAGTCTATAATAATAATTCGTAGGAATAGAGAAATAGTATGTATGTATAGGATCAAGTAATGAATCTATAAGAGAAAGTGATGAATGTAAAGAAACAATGAGCATATGCATAGAATTATACGAGTAGGATAAAAATTTATAATTTAAAGTATAGACACCAATATATGATATAATTCATCTTCTCTACAATAGGGATTTGAAAACATAAAACAAATAAGTTATTGATTTGATGCAATCAATAAAGGAGAGAAATTATGTAATCTACTAATTGTAATGATATGTAAATTAATCACTAAACCATAAATGAAAAGGTCTAGAATTGACCACATCCTTCTTGGTACTCCATGAAATAAATTACTAAGAAGGATGTTGGTATAAGACTTTAACTAGTCCTAAGGAGAATCCATTAACCAAGGAGCACCTAATAGTGTTGTTGTAACCCTTAACTGGAGAAGCTCCTAATAAAGGAGATTCCAAAGGAGTACAACTATTTGTGAACACTAATCTCACACATTCATTTTCACGCTAATCATGTTTCCACAAGATAAATAATAGTGTAATACTTGTGTTATTATTTAATTGTGTTGAATGCATGCTTAATATTTTAGTATATGATAATACTAATATAGGAAAATTTGAGTTACTATCAATAAACTATATGAAATAAGTTTGAATTATTATTTTTTTGTTAAAATTGGAAATTATAGATTAACTCCCCATTTCTCTCACTAATATTTACATATGGATAGAGGGGAGTGTCTTTTCTTATTTTTTAGTTATGATTTTTATAGTAAATATTGACCTTCAATTTTTCTATCCAAAATTTGGTATATGAAATCCATAATTAAAACTTTCTCTAATTATGAATTAACTAATTGATTTTTTCTTATTCAAGACTAGCTTATTGGCCTCCAATAATGCTTGATGTATATCCTCTAAGTATCAATATTAGGATCAAGTCCTTCATGTCCTAGTAATCCCATGAAAATGTTGAGCTATTTTCCTATGGTAAAGAAGTTAAGTGATGTTCTTATTCTTTAATCTTACTATTACAATTGAGATATTTCTTAGGTGTTAATTCTATCCATGTAATAATGAGATCCATCAAGAAATCATGTATGCATGTGGTCCCTATTGAAGTTGATGAAAGATCAAACCCATAGCTCTTAAGAATCACCTGAATGCAAGCACCTATCACAGAAGAGAAAAGAAAAAAACTATGGAGGCAAAAATTGCCACATCCATAGACAAGACATTCTTGATGAGAAAAAAAGTAGATTGCTATAATCAAATTTGAATTGGTTAATAATTACAAATAGAGATGATCCTTATAAAGGATATCAAAACCCTAAAAAGGTCTAAACTAGGTTGCATCATAATAATTAATAAAAGAAATTAATTATTAGATGCCTAAAGTTTTTTTTTTTTGCAGTGCACCTGGTAAACTTTTTAACGTGACCAATAGCACTGACGCGACATGCCCACCGGTACCACGAGGATGGGGGAGACTAGAACCCATGACCAACCCCCTGCAACAAGGAAGATTTAGCCAACCGAGCTAGGGCCCCCACCCTTAGATGCCTAAAGTTTAGCTTAAGAAACTAAAGTTAATTAGGAAATATCTAATTACTCTAACACCCCACTTAAGATAAACCTAGGGAGTAGCTAAAAATCTAGAAACTACTACTGAATGCAGAAATTGGTCCCAACAAACAAGGCCTGATGAGATACCCAAGCACAACCAAATCTCTAAAAAAAAGAGAAATATAGAAAACCACATGGGAAAAATCCTATTCCAAAAAGAGATGGAAATAATGCTGAAAAGAAACTAGTGAAGGACTGAAGAAGCCTTCAAACTAGGGAATGTCCCACAAGATAGGAACAGAAGATGATCATGAAGAACATTACTGGAACATGTAGAAGCTGTAAAGCTCTATCAAATGTACTTGCTGATCTGAAGAACCTCCACTAAAATTGAACCTGGCCAGGTAGAGAAGATGGTAATCCAAATTAAATTAGGAGGTACACAAAGGAAAACAACTAAACTCCAAGATACAAATGGCACCAAACACCAAAGCCTGAAGAGCTGATCAATCAAACCAAAGAAGCATGAGAAACAACAGAAGAAACCCCCCTAATGCAAACAAGGGTGAGGTGAAAGGTAATTGGAAAAGTGGCCAAAAGAACTATATTTTAAGGAACCACGATCAATATGCACAAAAGAGTACATATGTGTGTACTAAGGTGATCAATCTTAAACACACCATGAGGCAAATGTCACAGAAGGGATACTCATTAGACAAAGGAAGATGACAAAAAAAGGAAAAACATCAACCCCCTATGGAAATTTATCATTAGTAGTGCATGAAAAATAAGGCATAAGATATGGCGAATCCTAGGAATACAATAATTTGCATGAGTGTCCTTAGATGATACTACTTGAATCAAAAGGCAAAATAAGGCAAAATAATTGAAATGAAAATACACATGCAGTATGACACTTTATCTCCATGCATTTGCAAAAATGAATTAAAAAATGTCTAAATAGACCATAAGAGACATAAGACTATTACAATAGATAGTACAAGTCATGAGGAATCATTTAAAGTAATAAAATTGATCCCCAAACCTAAAACAACCAAGTTATCTACCAAAATGGAAAATGTAGAAGACTAAATAGAATGTTCCTAGAGTAGAATCTGGAAAAATAAAAAAGCATTGTTGAAAAGAGGTCGAAAAGACCTTTCCAAAGATATAAAGAATTCCGAAATTGGAGATCAAATGCTCAAGATATGTCTCCCAAATTCCAAAATGAAACTCTAGAATTTGACAAAAGAAAAATTTATAAAAAAACATCAAAACTAAAAATGAACTGTACCATTGTGATAGACTTGGAACCAACTTTTCGATGATATCTTGATTTTGGAAAATGGTGTCAGTATTCCCTAGATATAAGCCAAAATATGAAGTAGGTCCAAACAGAGGCCAAGAAGGTGATAGGAAGTGGTGATGCAGTGTTGATGTTCATAAGGAACATAGGTATTCATACCTAACCACCATAGTCCCACGAGAAATATTAAGGCCTCTCATCCATATGACAACCTAAAGTGTGTAGTATAGATAGCAATATTTAACTGGATCCACTCTACATAATATTGAAGTCTATCCAAGAAAAAGATCAAATGATGGTTACAAGGACAAAATTAATAAGTATTATGATATTTTTATATCAATGGAGCATCTTAATTATATTGGGGTGGAAGGGATGAAATTTACCATACTTTTCTTGGGTCATTATAAGGAGATTTTTACCTTGACTAATAAACCCTCTAAAGGTAAAATATAGAAAATGGACTAGACCAAAGGGTTTAAGTTTTAGATTCCTACAAAGAGAGAATAGTATACTCTTCTACCTCTTCACCATTCAAATACACATGTGTACTATCTCAAAATGGAAGAATACATCATTTAAGACCTTGTAGCTCTCATCCTCTAGCTATTTTATGGACCATGGGTGAATTTTTTCTCATTTTTTCTTTTCTCTTACAAAGTTCCTTGTTTTCATATTCCATTAGTATAATTTATGAGACTGGTTTCCCCTTCTTACTGTACCCTTGGTTTTGGTCAAAATAGCCAACTTATACTAGTATAGGTTAACCAGGTTGACCTAGAACCCATGCTATTTTGGTCTTAGGGGATACTTTTGTCTCAAGGATTTATTTTGGAAATTCAAGTGACATTGTGAACTTGCTTTATTTTTTATCCAAAAAACTAGTATAAAAGGAATCTTAGGAACTCATTTTCATATCTAAGAACATCTAATCGACATCAAGAATAAAATACAAGAAATATTAAGGACACTTAGGATAGAGAATCCAAGGAATTTTCAATCACTCATCAATAATTCAATGAGTTTTCAAGATTGAATGATCCTTTGTGAGAATTTCCTCTACAAGACTTAGCATTTTATTAGCCACCAAGGGAGGAGATATAAATTATGGTATTTATATTCTTCTTCTTTTGTACACATTTATATCCATATCTCTATGATTTTGTATTAGTAAGCCCATCACATTCACAAATATTTTCTAAATGCTTCACTAAAGATTCAATATCAACAACATCAAAGCATTGTAGATTCCTCATTGACAAGGGTTTCATAAACAAAGGTGAATATTGAATAGAAAAATCTTACTTTCATGCTACACATTTTATTTTCTTTGAAGGTCAATTCCTAAATGTGGCCTAGTTGACCAAGGAAAACCCCTCCTCCCCCAAAAAAATCTATTTTTCTGATGTTCAAGAATAGGGTATCAAAACTGTGAGTTTGGATCTATAAAGTATCAATTGTAAGATTTCACACAAATTTGGGGCAATTTCATTCTTGTTATATGGGTACATCTCTTTTATCTCGTGAGACTACTCTTGTCTCAACTTGTATTTAGAGATCTAGGATTTTTGAGTTTTTCTAGGTTTTATGCTATGATCAAATATCTAAATTCAGAATCTTAGTTGTTATTTGAGATAAGCATCTTTTGGAGAAAACAAAAAAAAAAGCATTTTCCTTTGCATATTTCAAGGTATATTTTCCGCCATTCTTTTTATCTCTTAACCTAGACCTATTTCTATATTTTAATTTGGTTGATTTCATACATATAACTCCTAGATCTATTTTACCCCTATCATTTTAACAATTGGTTGAATTGGAATTTACATTGCACATTTGAAGTTAATTAACATTGCATTAAAGATGAATTTATTGTATATTTTGTTAATATAATTTGGATTTATTATTAGTATCCCATCATCTTGTTTGGGTTTTTCTAATGTATCATGCGTTATATTAAGAGTTATGTTTGGAATCCATTGTTTCCATTGTATTAACTACTTAGTGTGAATGTGTGTTATTAATAAATTTTATTTACATTTTTAAATTTATTAATGTCATTTCCCCCAAAACAACATCAAGAAAAGTTCATTTACCCTAGCTAACATGTCCATGAATATGTCAAGAAGATTCTAGATGTTTTATTCTCCTTAGAGGAGAAGAGCATAATCTTCTCACTTTTAACAAGATCACTCATAGTCAAGTCTTTGTTTCCTTTGGGAATGTGATGAAGGGTACTCACCTTAATACCACAAACACATAATATAAACAAAGAAATACAATATGCAAACTCACATAGACACCTTCCTTACAATAATTTATAATATCTATGAACTATCACCAAGAGTTGTCGCACCCAATTGATGAGCATTCCTTATATAGGTAATTTTACACCACTTGGAAAGTCTCTAGACATCAAATTCTAACTGTTGAAGCTAACCAACCATAAAATTACTTACACAGTTGGCTCAAAATAATTATGACATTTATTTTTGAAATTTCAGTTTTCCATGTTTCAAAAGACTGTAACTTTTGAACTGTTGACCTGATTGGTTATTATAATCTCATTCTAGAATCCTCAACTTCTATTCTATAGGATATGACTCACACAAGCTTTAGTTTTCCTCATTTTAGAGCTCATCTATAGCCTCTAAGGCCTTAAAATTTGAGCCTAAAGTTTTTGTACCAAAATTATACACCAATATCTATATTAACTTCATGAATACTAATGATATGACACTAAGAATCAAGTGGTGGGCTGATATATCCAATATGCACATCCACCTATGATGTTAGGAAATTAAAAGCTTGTATGACTGAATTACTAAGTGGAAAATCTCCACAAACAACAACTCTGCATTGAGACAACCCTTATTCAAGAAACATAAAGGAAATATGTTTGAGTGATGCAAGACTACTCTTACATGTAGAATTCTCTTGCATCATAAATCCAAGTTAATTTGAGAAGTGACTTAGTTGTATATCAGGTAGATAGTGGAAAAATAAGATTGTCAACATCCTCCCCTACTATCCATGATGAATCTTCTACCTGTCTTCCATTTCCATTTCATGAGATATTGTTCATATGTTGTATTCCTTATACTCCTTCAAACACAATTGTCTAGTATATCCTAAATCTCCTTCATACCTGAAGTAGTTGTTGGAATACTCCACTATGCTTCAATAAATTCATCTCCATCACCTCCTTCATGATACTATATTAGATCTAAAATATTAAATGCCATTAAAATATTTTGTTGAGAAGGAAACTCTACTTTATAGGTATTTCGAGAATTTATCTTTTTTAGTATCATAAATGATCCAAACTTCTTCATTTTTAGCTTATTATATGTACCCCCAAGAAAATGTTGCTTCCCTAGATGAACCATGTCTTCATTCCCAACCTAAAATTTCTAATACCTTCTTTTCTCATCTATCTTAGCCTTGTACTATGTATTTGTTAGAAAATAGATTTGTTCTTTGGAAAGAAATGTAAATGATGACTCAATATGCTCGAAAAGAAGAGAAAAACACACTAACAGTTGAACAAGTTATCATTGATTGATAAATCTCATTTGAATTGAGAGGTACAACTCCCTCTTGAAAGATTTATAGTGAATTAGATGAATGGTTATGTCTTTTATGTGAAGACATGAAGGTTCACTGACATTCATCCATCAACATGGAATGAATGCAATTATCAAATTTAAGAATAAAATAAAGAGGGAAAGAATAGAAAATAGCCACATGACTACACATTAAATCCCCTTTATGTCACAGAGAAACAAAGAAAACATAATATTATTCAGCAACTATGAATAAGTAAAGGACTAAATTCAATATGTGAAAGTAGCGACCATACAATTAGTAGTGATCCCAGAATTACATCTTCAGACCATAAGATCTAATGAACATAAACTATTTTTATTATGAACTCATAACAGAAAATCATACGATTAACATATCCCTTCAATTACAAAGAAATACATAATAACAAACTAATTCCTCAATCCTCTATTACAATCAACCTTTACAAATATGTCTTCTTCTTGCAGCCTTAGGAACTGTAGAAAAAGAAGAACTCTTACCATTGCTTTGTTACAACTTTAATACTTGTTGATTCCCATAAGATTTCAGTTACCCAAATAACTGATTCTTGAAAATAGACTTTTTGAACTACCAAACTTCTCCTTCATTTGTTCCATAATGAGGAGTCACCACATTTTATTTATGGATACTCCCGAGAATATAACTTAGCCCCTTTTAAGAAAATTCTTCATAATGAGGAGTCACCACATTTTATTTATGGATACTCCCGAGAATATAACTTAGCCCCTTTTAAGAAAATTCTTCATTTTACATCTTTCAGGATAAAATATTAGAGTATTTTGATAAATCAATGATCTTCTACCAATTATCCCAAATCTCATACTTTGTTGTGTCCACATTAGATAAATATATCAAAGTAATTGGCGAATGTCAACTGTTGAGCGTCACTAGTTGTCCCCTCGGTTTGATGACTAAGAAACGCATTTGACTAAATCATGTATACTTTTACCCGATTGTGTTCCCTGTGTATTCCCAACATATAGATATCGGGTTCAACCAAAAATATATCAAATCTTTAATCAACAAGCGATACAAAAGATTTGGTGTTTCTTTATTTACTATATCCATTGTTGATGACTTTTGACAATGCTTCAATGTTTTCTCATTGATGGAGGATTCATTTGTGCTATACTGTGAAACTCTGTCAGACATCCCATATTATGATGCTCGGTGTCTATAATGATGAAAGCGTGACATGGAATGGAGTTCTTCCAAATCACCTTAACACCGAGAGTCATTATAACATGGCCATGAGCCCTAATGGTCAGTGAGATCATAAGGCTCATCCAATTTAATGAAGTTTCTTTATGCATTTCCATCTTCAGGTTTGTCAGGGACCAATACTAGTAATCTGTCCATCTTTCGTCATTGGCATTTTTGAGTGTGAGGTCACAACTCAATCATCATTCTTTCCCTTTGATCAGGCTTTCCACTGTTGCACAGATATTGGGGTCTTGATTATTGGTGCCCCTTCCATATGTAGAGTGATGGCTCAATGTTTGTCTAACCGGCCATGCTACCCACTGTGGGTCGAGACCCCTTATCCATATTTATCGAGCCCAAGCATTTTAGCAGCAAATCTACGCTATCCCACGTCTTGGACTTCGATAAGCTCATCAACCATGCTATCAATAGGCCTATATCATGAAAGCTTTTCCATGTTACTCATCCCCATGCTTATGAACCCAATGACTATATCAAAAGATTTTGACATTATTTCTAGAGAATATAATATTGAGTCGGGCTTGTCGGTGTTGATTATTCTGATGTAGAGATCAAACATCATAAGCATGATGTAATACTACTTGCGGAAATAGTGATGCCCTGCGAAAATTATGAGTCTCAGACTTGGGTGTCGAACTTCGCACCATTTGACTATGGAGACTGTGTGGCATTATCTTCATACCTGTGAGCTTCGGCCATGACTTGATGCTACCATTTTATCAAATACTTCACCGATGTTCTCCACAAGCTCACAACCCTGTGTTCTTATTAGAACATGATTATAATGATAATTGCCTCTTCTTTAAGAAGGCGTATCCCAAATTTTGTATATCACCGGGTGTTTGGATCGGCTTCTCCACCTGTGGTAATCTGATAATAAAAATAAGACCGTCCCAATCATTGTATTGTTGGGGTATTTTGTTTAATACCTGTTGTTCTTCATTATCATCAATATTTTGAGTTTGTTCTATGGTATACTCAAACCATTAGCTCCACTCATATGGCTTGCACTTGGATGCCTCACCATGCTCTTCCATGAGTTTGATTAGTGCCTTCCATCAATGGACATGTGTCAGGCCACAAGTTAGAACCCACAAGTTAGTTATAATCTTTCATATCAACAATACAACCCCAATTCACTAGCAATGATCATTTGTACATCTTCTATAAGCTTCATTTATATTATCAAATAAAGTTTTGAATTTGGTCCTCTTTGATTATAATATGAGATTTTCAATGTAAGATCTCTTAGTCATATTGGCAACTTGGATCTAAATTGTGAATCTGCACCTTGGATAATGCATTTTCAAATCCTTGAACTTGATTTTGAATCATAAACTGATACTCTGATTCTTGAACTTAGAATCTGAACATTTAACCTCAAAACTTAACATTGGTGTGCACCTTTGAACATATGAAATCCAAGATCTTAATCAATGATGGGGTCAATATAAACTTGAATCCTTGACGCATTGAACTGCATTTCAAACCTGATAGGGTGAACTTCTAAACTTTAAAAAATACATCTAAATGTCAAAAAATACAATCTACATCTTGAACTCCAAACTTGAACTTGAACTTGAACTTGAAATTTTGAACTTTGGGTTCAAGTTCTGGTTCAACATACCCTCAAAACTACACCCTCTTAACAAGTCAAATTCTAAAAAATTATCATTAGCAATAAAAACAACCCAGAGATTCTTTTTATGGGAAAATTGTGAAGTTTAAAATGCGAGGGCTAAAAGAATGTTTACAATATTCATCTTTAAAATTTTCTTCCTCACCTCCTCATTGGTGTTGTTCAAATGTTCAACAAAATCTTCCACTTCAGCACTTCATATCTCTCCTTTATCCAAATTTCTTCATTTGGAAGGATTTCTTAGACTACTCCCATATACAATCTAAAATGGTAATTTACTAGTACTCCTCTCGACATAATTATTATATGTAAATTCTTCATGTAGTCAAATTAGATCCCATCATTTTGACTAATCTCCAACCAAAAATCACAACGCATTTCCTAAGTTCTAATTAACAACTTCTATCTATTCATTAGTATATGGATGATGTGATCACATGAACTTTAAATCTATGTTCAACGTCTTCCATAATGTATTCTAGGAATACCCAACAAATTTGGTATTGTGATTTTAAACTATGCTCTTTGAAAAAACCATGTAGTCTCACCACTTCTTTGAAAAATAACTCCACCACATGTACAACATTACTAGTCTTCTTGTAGGGAATAAAATGTTCCATCTTTGAAAACCTATCAATCATAACAAATATTGAATCATTCCCTTAGTGATTCTTTGGTAAACCAAGAACAAAATCCATGTTGACATCCTCCCATGGCTTCTCTATTACAAGTAATGGTTCATACGAACTATGTTCTACTTCACTCCTTTTTCCATCTAATATACTCTACACCTTTATACAAACTTCTTAGCATCTTGCTGAGACTATGGCCAATAATATTTCTTAGCAACCAAAGAAAAGGTTTTATCTCTACCAAAATGTCCAACCAATCCTCTACTATGTTTCTCCTTGATGGTATTCTCCCTCGTTAAACTTATTGGATTGCACAACTAACTTAAATTCAATAACATACCATCCTAGATTATGAAATCTAACTACTTTTTTCTATCAAGTATAAAAGGATATGTACAATATTTCCAAGCTTAAAAAAAATTAGGATCATCTAGATACAAATTCTTGAGTTCCACGAACCTAACCACCTTATTCTACATCTTTGTCAACAAAATTTTTCTTTTGCTAAGATCATCTAAAAATCTACTAGACTTCCCTCTCTTGTGTTTCAAAATAAATGCATAACTTTATAAAAACTTAACCCATTTCAAATGCCTTTGTTTCAACTTCCATTAACTATTCAAATATTGCAAAGGTTGATGATTAGTATACAAAATAAACACCTTAGGAAGATGATACTATCTCCACTTCTTCAATGCTTCAACTATAGCATAAAATTCAAGATCATAAGTTATGTAATAGTTCCCAATATCATTATTCAAACTTTTACTAAAATAAGAAACACATCTACCTTATTGACTCAAAATAGCTCCAATTGGAGTACCACTATCATCATAGTCTACTTAATATAAGTTGTTAAAATATGGAAGTGCTAAAATAACCTATTATGTAACTTTATGTTTCAACAAATTGAAACCTTTATATTCTCCTACAATCCTCTTTGTGTCCCCTCTCATTACTTCAGTGAAGGGATCATAAATATTACAAAAACCTTTGATAAATATTCTATAAAAACTAGCTAGTACATTGAAAGGTCTTACCTCTATAGCACTCTATGGCGTAAGTCATTCAAGGATAACCATGACTTTCTTATAGTCCATCTTTAGACCTTCTCCCAAAACTACATATCCAAGGTGCACCAACTCCTTCTTCACAAAAGTATAATTCTTTAGATTTATTATAACATTTTCTTCCCTTAACTTCTCAGATATCTTAAAATAATTCATTATATGCTCCTCTAATCTCCTACTAAAAATCAAAATATCATCTTGGTAAATAATGACAAACTTACCCAAAACTTCCTTCATTACATCATTTATAAGTCACATGAAAGTACTTGATGCATTTGTTATCCTTAAATTCATGACCAACCACTCATACAATCCTTCAATTATCTTGAAGGTAGTCTTCCATTCATCTACTTCTCTTATCCAAATTTGATGAGACCTACTCTACAGATCTATCTTTGTGAAATACACAACCCTAATAAAATAATTTATTACATCATCCATCCTTAGTAATGGAAATCTATACTTAATTCTATTCTTATTGATAGCCTGATAAGATATACACATCCTCCATTATTCTTTTCTACAAATATAGCTAGTAAAACACATGGACTCGACTTATTTTGAATCAATCATTTTTGTAATAACTCAAGCAATTGTTCAAGTTCAACTCTTCACTTTCTACTTGTGTCATTTTGTGCACTCCCTTGTTTAGAAAGGTGGCTCCGAGAACCAAGTCCATCTAGTTACTAATCTTCCTTTCTAGTGGTAATCCATCAAGTTTAGTATCAAGAAACTCTTTCAATAAATATGCAACTTCTACATGTACCTCATCTACTTCTTCTTTAACATCTTTTAGAATTTTATCAAAAACACATATGCTCCCACCTCATACCCACTATTGTGATATGAAGCCTAATTAGACTCAGATGTTCAATCAGTGTAGTTTCCCAATAGATTATTTCTTTGGGAGTTTTGGGAAAATGCCCCCAAAATAGGGTAAAGCTTGTAGAAAATGGCTTTAGATAAGGGATTTCATAATGTATGATGATATTGATGCTTCTTATAGTGGTATTGAGCTATAAGGGATCCCAAATTGTAATAATTGTATAATATTAATATTAGGCTTGATGTTGGTGAATGTAGCCTTGGAATTGGGTGAACCATGTTAAATCTTTGTGAGTTGTCCTCTGGTCTATGCATTTTTTTATATACGGATATTGGTTATATTTGCATGTAATTGTTATTTATGTCTATGGTTGATCCTAATAAGTGGTAGCAGATCCAAGCTATCATTTTTTTTTAGCTCATGCTATCATCATTTTTTTTCCTATTGTCTATAGGAAGGTCTCACAGTTGAGTAGGAGTCTCATGATTGAGTGGGAGAGATGGTAATAAGGGTAAGCTAAAGGTTGAGAAGTTTAATGGGAGGAACTTTCAATTATGGAGAATGCAAATGGAAGACTATCTTTATTAGAAGGATTTATGGCAGCCATTGGAAAGAAAAGCCAAGAAATAGGGAACTTTGATAGATGAGGAGTGGGAAATATTGGATAAAAAGGCACTTGGAAGTGTTTGATTATGCTTGGCACAATTAGTGACATTTAATATTACAAAAGAAAAGATGACAAAAAAGTTGATGTAAACCCTAGCAAAACTATATGAAAGAAGGTGGATCTATTTAGATAATTTAAACGAGTTTAATATTGCTACTAGCTAGTTATATATTATAAATGTTAATTTTGATGAAGAAATTAGGGCTTTCTTGATTTTGTGTTCTTTTTCTAAAAGTTGGAATTGCTTGGTAATGATTGTAAGTATAATTTTGTTTTTGGATCTAATACCCTAAAATTTGATGATGTGATTGGTGTCATTCTAAGTGAAAGTCATAGAAAAACCTGAGGTGGATCTACATCAAGAAGTGCTTTGAACAAAGAAAGAATCTACCTAGGTAGAACTACTAAGAGAGGAAGTAATTCTGGAACTTATGGGAAAGCAAGAGGAAAATTGAATGAGAAGAGGTTTCAATCCAAAGGACCAAGAGATTGGTGGTACTATTGGAAACCATGACATAAGAAAAAATATTGTTGTACTTGAAAGAACATTAAAGGAGATAAACCAAAAGGGAACAAGGAGGAAAATATGGTAAGTAAAAAATCCAAAGAGGATAATTTCCTTCTATCATTAGAAAGTGTTATTGATTCTTGGGTTTTACATTTTAGGGATTTATTTTATGCTACACCACATAGATGCTATTTTATTGATTATGTCCAAGGGGATCTTGGGCTTGTTTATTTGGGGGATAATGAACCCTATCAGGTTATTTGAAAGGGAAAAGTTAAGATTAAGCTGCAAAATGGGAATCATTAGCTACTACATGAGATAAGACATGTTCCAAGGTTGGGTAGGGATTTAATTTCAGTAGGGAAACTAGGTGATGAGGATTACATAGTTACTTTTAATGAAAAAAATTGGAAGGTTTCATAAGGTTCCCTTGTAGTAAAAAAAGTGTGAAAGTAGGCACCTTATATCTTTGTATAGGTTATAGTATTCCTTCTACTTTAATTATTTTATAGAAAAATGAATGTTCAAGAAGAGTTGTTGAAGTTGAGATATGAGAACAAACAATTGTTGTAAATTTTGATACATTGCTATAACACAACAAAATTGGGCACTTGAGTGAGAAAGCTATGAAATTACTTTATTCAAAGAATATTTTACTAGGTCTGAAATGTGTCAATATATGCTTTCTGTGAAATTTGTGTGTATGGAAAAAAAAAAGAGAGTGAGCTTTATGAAGAGTGGGAAGGAAAAGAAAAATGAGAAATTACAGCTTTTGCATATAGATGTATTGGGAATAGCTCAGGTATCTTCCCTTGGTAGCTCTAATTATTATATTACATTTATTGATGATGCAACTAGAAAAGTATTAGAAATTTATTTCCTCAGATAGAATCTAATGTATTTGTAACTTTTAATAAATGTAAATGCTTGTTTGAAACAAAACTTGTAAGATGCTAAAATGTCTCAGATCTAATAAGGGTGGTAAGTGTTGAAGAAATAAATTTTTGAAGATTATTTCTCCACTAATGGTACTCATAAACAAAAAACTGTTCCAAGGACTCCATAGAAAAATGGAGTCATAGAATGCATGAAAGTGTTGTAGAAAGATCTATTGCAGCCACATGAGAAGAAAAAAAATGATGAATTAGTGTTGGATGAAACTCCAAAAGATAATGGTCTAACAGTTCTTCATGCTATGCAACAACAACAACAACAATAAACACCACATACCCTAGTGAATGTTAGACAGTAAAAAAGGCTATGTGGACCTCCAAAAATATTTTATCTCTCTTTATATTCTAATTTTTTAATAGATTTTGGTGAACCTAGATATTATGATGAAGCTATGTAGGTGGATACGAAGATTCAATGGGAGTTTTCAATGAAAAAAGAAATGGACTCCTTGCTAAAAAATCTAACATGGGACTTATGCAAGTTGCCTGAAGGTACATGATCTTTATAGAATAAATAATTTTACAAGTTGAAAGAAGAGGATGGAGGTAAGAAAATATTTAAAGTTAGGTTAGTTGTAAAAAGATTTGAATAGAAAAAGGGCACTAATTTTGATGAGATATTTTTTCATGTTGTTATAATGACTACTATTCATCCTTTATTGAGTATTGTGGCTACTAAAAATTTCCATTCAAAGCAACTTGATGTTTGAAAAACTTTTATTCATGGTGATTTGCATGAGGAGGCATATATTGTATAGCTATAGGTATTTGAGGTCAAAGGTAAGGATAACTTAGTGTGCAGATTGAGGAAATTTTTATATGGCTTGAAGCAAGCACCTCTGTAATGTTATCTTATATTTGACATTTTTATGAATGAGAATGGTTATAATCAATGTCATTCTAACCATTGTATTTATTTTAAGAGGTTATATAGTGATAGCTACATTATTTTATGTTTGTATGTTGATGATATGCTTATAGCTAGGTTTAACATGGATCACATTAGGGGGTTAAAAGAATAGTTAACACATTAATTTTCTATGAAGGATTTTGTGGCAGCAAAGAAAATCCTTGGTATGCAAATTTTTAGAGATAGAAAGAACAAAAAAAGGACATTATCTCAAGTTTATTATATTGAGAAGGTCTTGAAACATTTCTTTATAGTGAATGCTAAAGTTGTCAGCACACCTTTACCTTGTCAATTGAAATTGACTAAGGAGATTTTTCAAAAGACACCGGAAGAGGATGCTAAAATGTCCAAGGTACCTTATGCTTTAGTTGTAGGGAGCTTAATTTGTGACATGGTATGTACTAGGTTAGATATTTCACATAAAATGGGAGTTGTTAGTACATATATGAGTCATCCAAGGATTGAGCATTGGAATATAGTTAAATGGATTCTCATATTTTTAAAAGGAACATCCAGTAAATGTTTACATTTTAAGGGTTCCACTACCAATTTATAGGGCTATGTTGACTAAGTTTTGGAAGGAAATATTGATATCATGAAGAGTATTATAGGTCATCTATTTACTATAGGTGGGACATCAGTGATTTTGATTTCTTGATTACAAAAGGTTAATAATTTATCCACTAGAGAGGTAGAGTATGTTTTTGCTATAGAGTATCCAAGGAGATTATATGGCTTTAGTTCATCATGAAAGAATTGGGACACCCATAGAGGGATAATTATTTGTTTACAGATAGCCTAAGTGTCATTCATCTTGCAAACAATTTTTCTCTACATTCGTAAACAAAACACATGTAGTTGTGGTAACATTTTATTCTATCAAATTTGGATGATGGACACTTACATTTGGAGAAGATACATATAGATGATAATCCAGCAAATATATTCACCAAGGTAATAAAAAGGGAGAAGTTGAACTCCACTTTATATTTAGTTGGTCTTCTAGATTGAACATAGTAAAAAACTACTAGAGTCTAGGATGGTTTGAAATTCCAGTGGGAGCTATAGGTTTAGTGTTGCTATGATCATTCTCCAAGTGGGAGGTTATTGTTGTGAAGTCTAATCAGTCTCCAAGAAGGTGATTATTGCGATGTGGAGCCTAATAAGAATGAGAGGTTTATTTGGTGCATCAACCCCCACCCCCACCCCCCGACTCCTTGCCCATATTATTTCTATGGGGGTTTAGGGGTAGTGCTCCTTGTAGGGTCCTCTAGTAGTACCCTGGTGTGCTCCCTATCATAATATAGGGTGGAGTCGAGGGCCAATGCCCTTATAGGGGGTTTTTGGGGGCGGTGCCACCAAAACTAAAAATGAATCTACTATTGTAATAAAAGGTGTTGGGTGGTATTTTTCTATTATATGACTTATTTTAACCCTAATTTTTTAAGAGACAAAAAATTGTATAAAATAACTTAGTGTTAGGGTTTTCATAATGTATGATGAGATTGTAGCTTCTTGCGGTGGTATTGAGCTATAAGGGATTGAAAATTTTAATTTTAGGATAATAATAATATTGGACTTTTTGTTGGTGGATGTAGCCTAGAGATTGGGCAAACCATGTTAATCTTTGTGTCTTGTGTTCTCGTCTATGCATTTTTTTTTCCTTTTGATATTGCTTGTATTTACATGCAATTTATATTTTTATTAGTGGTTAATGCTAACACCCTCTAGGAACTTCTTTCCATCAATAAAACATACTATAGCTAGAAATACATACCTTTTCATCTATATCCATCATTTGATTTATCTTATGTTTCATTACATCCTTTGTTAGTGTGTAAGTATTCACATGCCAATCATGTACAACATGCCCATAAAATTTCTACAACGTTCTTAAAAAAATATGGCATATGTCTGTAGGTATTATATAGTAGGGCACCTCATCCCAAGAGCTTCCAATCTTGAACTTCACTAGGCACTACTTGTTGACCATGACATTGTGGTCATCCTATAGCTAGGTAATATAGTATGGACATGAATGTTTCTACATCATGAGTTTTAACTTTGTGACCATCTTTTCTAACATGATATTTCTAGTTCTTCCACCATTAAATATCACATTACAATACTTATCTTCTTATTTGTACCTTGTATGAAAAAAGATCCTCCTTTGATCAAGTTCATTCTCACCACTCAAATATAGGACTCTTGTGTTAACTAATAGTTTTCCTCTTTCAACATCTTCACAATGTGATGATTTGGCATATTCATCAATGTGCACAACTTTAACTTGACCATCATTTCTCCTATATATCCTTCCTTGGAACTAAGGGCACACAAATTCCCTTTGCCCTTCTTCTTCATGGTAAAAATAGGTTCTACAAAACTTCCTCCACCAGATCCTTTCCCTCTTCCTTTTCTACTTTGATCTTTGTTATTCTGATCATGGAAATGATTAGAATTATTTCCCCTATTTCTTTTACTACTACTATTGGTCTCATCATCCTTTTGATCTTCATGTTTCCTCCCATAAGACGATCTACTAGATCTTCCACCACAACCTCTACCGTTATTCTTATTATCAAAATTCTTGTTCAAATTTTCTTCAACTTTTAGGGATAATTGGTATGCCACTTCAATACTATTCCTTTGAACTCAACTCATCCTCCTAAATAATTGACCTTAACTCGATAGGATAACATAAAAATTTCTATGTTAGCTTCTACATGACATAATGAGAACCCAGTAGAACTCTTTGGTATACTCTTGAACAGATCTTCCCACTTGCTTCAACCCTTGCATTTTATTCAAAAAATCAAGCTCATAATCTATAGTAATGAACTACCTCTTTAACTAAGCTACCATCTGATCTCATATTATAATTTTATCCTTTCCTTCTCTATTTTTTCTCTAAATGAATCTCTTGCAACCAGATCCTTGTGTTGGTGTTTGAAAATGTTACCCATTTCCAATTACCTTGATGAGAACAAAACGCATCTAGGGGCAGCTAACTCCCATTATCAACACATCCATTCAGACACTAGGCCAACTATAAGGCTAGACCCTTCTTCTTCAAGCTTTGCAAAACCTAGGTGGGTGGACCTATAGATTCCTTATATGGTACCAGTTGTCAAAGCATACACTGAATCTAATGTAAAGCAGATAAAAACCCTTATTTCTCCTGATAACTCATGAAGTAACATCAATCTACAGTAGCTAAATGTAGATCTAGGAACCTCATAAGCTGAGTGAGGGCATTCTATTATAGCTCTTCAACATGAAAGGGGAAAAGCATTTGATTTATAATGTTGATTTCAACAACCCTCAGATATGCAGTAGTAAGAAAGTAATGACCCTATAGCTGATCAGTGCCTAGTCCATTGGGAAAATTCATGGATCACAAACATACATATGAATATCTGAGACATATGTGTATCTTCAGATATAGATCTATCTATTTAACTTCTAAATAGACATCAATGTTCAGTTTAAAATATCATTCTTACTTGATATCCTCCTCAATAAATTTGCAACCCTATTGATTTCTATGAAGCATTTACACAATTCTTTGAAGTATCAGCAACAATGAAACAACATACAACCTTAGGGGACTGTAATTACAACCTAAACTCTTTGTTCAAAGATCGTAAAACATTGAAATTCAATGAGAATGGAGACAAGATTCAATTGAAACTTAATCATCTGCTGCTCTTTGCATTATTTCCTTGAAAATATACAATCATATGCATGAAATTAAAGACATGAAACAACCTAACAGATTTGAACTATCTGTATTTATCTTCCTACTGCTGTTCATACAAGAAGAATATTGTTGAAAGAAAATGGTGTACAGTCATGGGAATGCAACCAGAACAGGATCCAAGACATTGGTATCACAGTAATGTGCAGATTTTCTCCAAAGAACTGGGACTTCCCAAAAATTGGAACCCTTACAATTACAAAAAGAAAGAATGATATAGCCCAAATGAATTCTCGGATCTGATCTACAACTACCATCTATCCACTTGGAAATCAATCCTGTGCAACTGAGTAACCTCTTTCTTCTTTCATCCCATCTGATCTAATTTTGTTTCATCATTATCTGCAACTGATTTGCAAAATATCTCTGCTTAATGATTAAAGCTTTTTGAATCACCAAAATATCTGATTGCCCCATGAAAAAGCCAGGTAAAATGAGTTTTTACTGAGTAAATTTGAACAAATACGACCCTAACTACATTTCCATTGCCTTCTACTGATATTCAGATCATTATCTTGAAAAAAAATCAAAACTGAACTTCCTGGTCTGAATATGGTTGTAATTTAGGTACTTGATAGAAGACCTCATGTAGCTCAAACTAACTCCTACCTGTGCAAAAACAGACTCCAGAATCAGAAAGTTCATCTTCTCCCAATTTTGGCGATATATAACATTGCCTATCTGGCCTCTCAAAAACCTCTAGAATCTTATTTCAAAAATTAGTCCCCTGCTAGAAGGTTCAGGCTTGCAACTTTGATTTTTTTATAAAATTAAAAAAATTCTAAAGTATAAACTTTAGAAAATGTTTCTCTTTGAAATTTTTGAATGTGCATACCCACTGCCCAGAAAAAATAAAAAATTGTTTTTTATTTTCTACAAATTTTTCCTTGCCCTTTGAATCCGGGGTCAAACTGACTTTGACCAACTGGCCTGTGTCTGCATTTGATTGGCCCACATGGTCTGCATCATCTGCCACGTGTCATCTTGTCACCACTTCGCTATGGTTAACCGATGAGAAACATCGATTAGTGAGATAATGAGAACCTCTGGATGTGCCACGTGTCGTCCTCTCTCTACTTCGCCATGTTGATTCTCGTGCCTCTTCTACTTTGGCGAAGTAGCGACACCCATTGGATCTTATTCGCCATCGCTGAATTTCTGAGTTCTTCGACGACTGCGCCACTTTTCCAATTGGAGTTCCCAAATTTTTCAAGCTAGCGAAGTGGTGACTAGCTGAAAATCTGAGTTTTCGATCATCTTATTCCGCCGATGTCATCGGCTTTGACTTGCGTGACTGTTCAAAATTTAACCTCCAATGTTCAGGTCGAACCCACCTATAGTCACATGGCTCCAAAAAAATCCATCTTATTAGATACTCATCATTGTGAGTGCTATGTTATTTAAACACTTTACAAGCTAACCACACAAGAAATGTGGGATCTAACATTGTAACTCTTTGCAAGAAACTTGAGCGCCTCCTCCAATCAATTCACCATGTTCAAATACTGGCCTCGCCTTTATAAAAGCTATGGGTATTATTTTTAGTTTGATGCTGCAGCTTTCACTTTATGCACTGCCTTTTTCTCAAAATGTGGTCCTCTATTGTCAACAGCTTCTCCAGATTATGGAGTACCTATCTATGCTTTGGCGCTTGTCTGTGGGTATTTTATCAGCTCTTGGTGTTATTTTTTTCTTTTGCCTAACTTTGAATTGTAAGCTCCTCTATTTAGAATGCTGGTTCCTCTCTCACGCATGGAGATGACCTTCTGCGCTCTTCATAGCACTAGCTTTGTTTCTTACATCTCTTGCCCTTTCACGCAAGCTTCCAAAAATACTGTGGGTCTGCTCATCAATTCGTGGATGCCTACTTCATGCATAGCGTGGGATTCTATTTTAAACATTTGTTGACTGATTTAAAACAATGGCATCTTCCATTGTTAAAATGGGGCCCTGCTTACACGTTTATTCCTTGTTCAGTGCTGGATCTTCATGCTAAGACGTGAGGCTCTTTTCTTTTCCTGCTAACCGAGCCTCTATCTTTATGTAGGCTACTTTTAATTTTGCACTTTTATACTTTTGTTAGCTTCCAACATGGCGCTTATGCTTTTGATTTGGCATTCTCATGTTGTTCTACTCATGTGAGTTACTTATCAAATTGCATGCGTTTTCTCCTTATTCTCATGCCATGGCCTGTACTGCAGCTTCCTTCACTAATGCAGCCTTTTATAGCGCGAGGTTCTGTTTTGCTTAAGAACAGGCTTCCCCTCTTTACATCATCAAGGCACCTTCAAGATTCTACAAAACTCGAATTCTCCACTTGGAATTAGTCGGGCCCAAAGTGGGTTCGACTAAAAAAAATTTTGTTTCTGAACAACTGAATCCTTAAATTGATCCACTGACCTTCTCAGACTAATTAGAATCAATTTTGATCATAGAATGATCGTTAAAAGCTCAGTTTGACTGTTCTCTGCAAAGTGTGATTTTTTGATGGCAGGGCCTGTAAGCTAGTCTTAAAAACTGATTCAAACACCTAGCCGGGCTCTGGAACTCTGGATATAACATCTCTCTGACACGTACAATAAGCCTGCTAGATCTCATTGCATGACGACATTGGGGTCAAAAGATATCGACCCCCGAAGTTGCCAACTTAATTTCACCTGCAAATAAACATGTCAAAAAGCTGAAAATTGCATTTGGAAATGGCCTGGAAAACTAAGAAAATGGGCACTTGAAGCTCTGAAAATTGGGCTACTAGTAGATTTTCATGAGGTGAGTATGATTTTACAATTTTAGCTCATGACAAATCACGGGACACATTTTGAAAGCATGAAAAGTAGGCTACTTGGAATTATTGACTGGAAACATTGACAAGATAATGATTTTTTGCAAATGGAATTGACCTAGATAAGTGTGCATACGGATTTGTCAAGTTCTAAAAACTGGAACACTTGGAGTATTTTTAGAGTACATCACAGTGGTGCAATCCATTCAATCTTATCAATCATGAATCTCAAGTTATGGCATCATGAACAAGGGTACTGAAAAATCTGCAAATGTTGACACCAGTAAAAAGTTACGAATTGTGTTTGGAATCACATTTGAAAACTGATCAAACGGATTCATCAAAAGCTAAAACTTGAAACATAGTAAGTCTCTAATGTCTAAAATATAAAACAAAAGGAATTTTATCATTTGGGTCAACTGGGTCAAAGTTATAGCATGCCAAACAGGGCTTCCCAGAATTACGTGCAAAGTGCATCAGCATGAAAACATTAAATTGCCAAATTTGAGGGATTCAAAACCTAGTGAAATGGACTTGAAATGACTCGAAATTTAAAACATAGGTTTTTGGGTATGGATACTAGACACTCCCAAAGTGGCAAGTCATGAAGCAAATCTAGGTGCAAGATATTCATTGGCAACCACAGCCTCCTGTCATTGTTCAACACTAGGGCAGAATTGCAAATTTGACAAATGCTTGAAATAGGACTTCGCCAAATGACTCAAAAACTCAATTTAACTTCACAAAACGTTTAGGCATGCTGAATGAAAGGTGATAGAAGCATTAAACACCTTAGGGGTCTCAAATGGACAGCCGGGTACAACCAGACACATGCATTTTAAAAGCATTTAAAGGCTTGATTTTTTCAGTAGTGTTGAAAATTGACCATGCAATTTTTAGCGCCAACACCTTGCATGACCCTTCAATTTGTCCTTCATAAAATTGAACCATTAGGATCCTCAATATGTTCATAGTCAAATTATTCTTCTAATTCATTGATCCAACCAATAAAAATTTTCTATGTTAAGATTTCCTAAAAATGTGGGAATCTCAAACTTAGGTCTTTTCCCAATCATGTGGATGGCCCTAAATAGCCTCTCTACTTTAGGGTTTGAGCTCTTCTTTGTAATTTTCTTCTTCTTCTCCTTCATCCATACTTTTATCTCTAACATAAAGATCTATTTCTCTGTGCATTTTTTCTTCCAATTCTTTTATTTGTCTTTGGATGGCTATAAAACCCTTAGGTGTATCACTTGCATATCTTCCACCTCACTATCTTCATAAAGGAATTTTTGTGCTTTTTTTGAAACCCTAATATAAATTATCTCATAATTGGTGAAATGTTTATAGGCACAAGCCAAACCATGGTTTTAGAGAAAATTGCCTTACATTTGGTACTCTGTACACATACTCAGGAAGTCCTCTAATACCACTTGATGAAGGGCGCTCCCCTTAATACCAGTAACACACAACAAAAAAAAGAAATATAAATAATTTGTTAGAAAAAAATATGAGATTCTTATTATTACCACAAGTGCATAATTATAGAGTTTTGAAATACAATATGGAAACCCACATGGGCACCTTCCTTACAATAATTTTCAAGATAAAGTTGTGAACTATCACCTAGAGCTACCCTAGGCAAAATACAATCATTCCTTATATAGAAATTTTTTTCACTATTGGGTAAGTTTCTAGACATCAAACCCTAACCCTTAAGGTTGACCAACCCTAAAATTACATATAGAGTTGGCCCATTATTATTATGACATTTATTTTGGAAATTTTGATTGGCCCAAATTTAGAAGACCATAACTTGTAAAACATTCAACTAATTGGCTATTATATGCCCATTTTGGAATCCTTGTCTTCTAATCTACAAGGATTGACTCACACAAGACCTAATAAACCTCATTTTGGAGCCTGTCTAGAGCCTCTAAGGCCTTCAAAATTGAGCTTGATGTTTTTCTATCAAAACCACACACTAAAAATATGCAATAGCTTCATGAATACTCATGATATAACACTAATCCTCAACTGGTAAGATGATATATCCATGATGAACCTCCATCTCTAAAAATAGGACATTCAAACTTATTAGTAGAAAGCCTCTAAAAACAACAACTGCACCCTAAGACAACCCTTATTCAAGAAACATAAAAGAAATATTTTTGGATGATGCAAGATTTCTCTTACACCTAGGATGCTCCTATATAAGAATACCTCTCTCCTAAACTTGTCTAAGTTTTTAATTATCATAAGAAGTGGAAGAGAATACTTTCCTTAAAGTCATTAAGATCAGAAAAAATAACACTGCTTATTACTTGATTGATAATAAATCACTAAGCAAGCTCACCATTGCAAATCCACATCAAAGGCATTCTACAAGCCAAAAATTATTAGTTATCATTATAAGTATCATTCTTTGACAATTATTCTAAGTCTAAAATCCTACAAACAGATGTTAGGTTGTAAGATTCAAATCACACATCCATCATTAGAAAAACTTCAATTATAAAAATAGAGTTACTGGAGATGACTAAATAAGTGTTCTCATTTATGACCCTTCCCTAAAACATCTCAAGAATCTATAAAGGAAACCTTTTAACCCTAAAGGAAACCCAAGAAGTCCTAAAGGTCAACCTTTCTAGAAGAGACACAAGAATCCCCATACATGAATCTTTATGGACTAAATGAAGAAGAGTTCCCAAAAATGATGCTTTCACCTCAAAAATGATCCTTTAACCCTAAATGTAAATTTTTATCTACAAAACCAAGAGTTAGAACATGAAAAATAACTCAAATTTAGTTAGAAAGATTTGAGGCTAGGTCCCAAAGTGGGCACCATAAATATGTGTATGAAATAGTGTACTTGCATAAAAAAATGTACCGCAATATAACATTATATTTTTAGTCCATAATGACAAAATCATGCAAATATTATCAAAATAAATAAAAGATATTTCTATTTCTCTCTATATAGAACATGTATGAAATAGATTTTGAGGTGCTCTCACACATTTGATATCAACAATTAGTGACCATGAAATAATCTATCTAAGATGATAATTTTAAGACTAAATGATTTTATTCTATAATGACACTGAAGCTTTCTAAATGCAAAGTGCACCATTGAGCTAGGCGAGTATGAAATTCTACAACATGTACTTAAGATTCAAGAATGTGTCTTATTTAGACAACATATGGTTAAAAACCTAAAAGTATGGATCAAATGAGAAACAAATTCATTGCTTTTATAGAAATTGAGAGAAAATGAGTGCTTGCAATTGATTTTTAATTTTTTATCAAGATTAAATCTTAATTGATGCATGTCTGGTAACTCCTATTGGTTCATTCACAACTAATTTTTTAGTTAGTGGTGAGTTGTAATTTAGGATATTTTAATAATTTATTATAACTAATTACTTTAGATAGAGATTTAAGGGGATTGATTTAATTAAATAAGCCATGGTATTTAATGGGGATTATTTGATTGATTAATTATGAAAGTGATCACACAATCATACCAACATAACTAAAGAGTATGCTATGATTTAGAGAAAATAGGACTTCTATTTAGACTAGACCTTTTATGGGTGGTTACAAGATAATCATAAATTGTACAAGCTATCCTCATTATTAAAGTTTTCTAAGAAGATTTTCAATCATCCCTTTTGGTTTGACAATAGAATTATCTCCTAACTATAGAAATATTTGTGTTTGTGTTAGGTTATATAGTTGTAAGATTTTCATGGTTTCTCTTTTCGTTACATCAAGAAAAGTGCCTAGACTAATCAATCTGTTATGTATTAGTCAACTATTAATTATAACATTGACCAAATTAATTATTGGTTCATTAGACTTGGAAATAACATGTCTATCCAACATGACATGTTCTATTTTTCCCATAACATGTATTATTGTAGGATATTTTCCTTTTCTTCCTAGCTTCTTGATACATAGTTATTTGACAATTTTGTTATCAATTGAAACATATTTTGGTGTGTTAAATAGAGGAGTTTAAATATTGAAATTATATAGTTGTTCTATGAAATCAAAATATGGTATATCCTCATTATTTTTCTCATTCTTCCTATTAGAAAATTGTGGATGTTATTGCCCATTATTTGAAGTTATATTTTCATTAGATCACTAGCTACCTATAAGTCTTTTCTCATGTGAATGTGGATGGGATCTTTTTGAAGATTCATCCTCTTTAATCATAGTTTTAAGATTATATTTTATGCCCTATATTTTTTAAAACCAAACTAGAGATGTACATCATTAATATTTGGAACATAAGTATAGACTTCTTGTGTCTTTCTAGCATTTTCCTACTAAGTAAGAAAATGATTTGAGTTAGGTGTAGGATATATAGGTATTTGATTAGTATTTTCAAAAGAAAGAGAAGGGTTATTAATATTAGGTATTACATCTTGTTGAATGAGAGATCCCTACACTTATTTATATTGATATCTTAATTTTTTGTTTTCCTAAGGTTGATTAACTCTCCATTGTGGTTTCTTTTTTGCCAATTTTTTTTGGTAGCTACTAGTTAGGAAGTTGTCCTTTAACTTGGAGTATAGGATATCCCATAGGTTTTTGTTATATAATGAATAACCATAATTAGACTTATTCATAAAATCTTACAAGCAACATTTGAAACTATAGGTGATGAGGTGCTCACACCACTTATAATAAAATTTTGTAGCAGGGTGAAAGTACAAAGTTGTGTCACCTTTCAGGCTAACTTATTAGAATGACTAAATTTGAGTATTTTTATCTAAATATCAATTTTGTTCAAACATATGACCTCAGTAAATTTATTCTAGCTAAGTTATATATGGTCTTAGACATTTTCAATTGGAAATGTCTATTAAATGCATGCTTTATAGTAGTTAGTATCCAATTACTAAAGAAATAAAATTATTTTAGAAAATTAACATTTCTATAACTCTTACTATTTTTATGAATTTCTTTTAATAAGATATAAACACCATTTATAGAGCTCCAAGTCAAGAATATTCTCATATAGATTTCATAGTGTTTTAATTCGATATAGTACATTATAATTAAAATAAATCTACTAGTACCTATTTTAACACCTGAGAAGATGTCAATTTTAAGAAATAAAAAATATTATATCATATTAGAGAAAATTAAAAATTATATGACATTCTAGAGGAGAGAGTCCTCTTCAAGAATTTATAGTTTTTATTTTGGTTGGAACATGTATTTATTTTGAAAAATGTGGTGGGAGATGAAAACTATCGATTTGAATAAGTTTAAATTTGAATCATAATCAAAGATAAAATATAGGTCTAAAGCCAATTTTTATTTTTTATTGTTCTAGCTACATATGTTATCTATAATATAATCTAAGATCAAAGGGAAATAAGTTTATTTTCGTGTAGTTTTGTGGTGGGAACTAGACCCCTAATTTTTAGCATTTTTTGACAACTAAAAAGTTGTCTTTAAAAAATAGGAAATTGTATCATTTATTTTTCTAAATAATTATGAAAAGTTATAATCATAAAATTTATCCATTTCTATACATTTCATTAGTTTACTTCATTTTCAAATTCAAAATAATAATACAAGATTTATGTCATTGAAGGTAAACAATTATACTTTGGTTAGCCTTTTACTTTGTAAAAGATGACACAGGTTTGTGCTTTTACCCAACATAACTACTTATCCTATTCTTGAGAGGAGGTTCATGTAAAAATATATAAAATCTTACAATATATTTACAAAAGTTAAGTAAAAATCACATAATTGAAGCACAACACAAAGCAATGATTAATGTAAGAAAATTCCAATAGTCACCCAACATATTATTTAAAATTCATACCATATTAAACTATACTTTTGGATAAAAGGCTCCCTTAGGAATATCTCCAATTAGATATAGAAAAGGAAACTAGATATAGTTGTATGACTCTTTCACCTACACTCCATTTCATACACATAATATATAGGAGATATAATACATGATATCATCAAATTTTAAACAAAACCCCATATTTCCTTCATGAATAAGATGTCCTATGACATGTAAAAACAAACATCAATAGACGTAACTTCATTTTACAAATTATTTATGTGTTGAAAATGTTTTTGCATTTCCTATTTCTAGAGGCTTGACTTTTGGATGCCATAACTTTTGAATTTGGTATTTGATTCATAAACTAATTCATATAATAGAAAGATCATGACATGTTAAAACACATAGTAATTGACTACTCTTATTATAGATATTTTTAATAAATTTCGAGGATCTAAATCCTTCAAAAATGAATTCATAGAATTTCATTAGCAAATTAAACTAAAAACATGTATATATCCAAAACTAGACATAATCTTGCCAAAATAATTTACTCACAAGATGATCTATTTTATCCAAACTATTTAATTTTTTAAAGGAAAATACACACATAAATGAGACTATAAATATTAATCATATGTAAGTCAAGGTTGAGACACATTATCTCGACAAGTTTTTTGCTTATTGATCCAACTAATTGCACCAGCAAATAAAGTAAACACAAGAATTGGTGGATATTCTTCTAGAAATATGCCCTACCCATCTTGATTCTACATAGATAAAAATATAAAAATAAATCTTATCTCCTATCAAATTACAATGATAACACAAAAATACTCTGAACTACCCATAAAATATTTGAATACTCTATTAAATCCATTGCAATCAAATATTGAAGGACTAGACATAGTTTTGGAAAGAACTTTCATTTCTATGTAAATGTTTTATCTAGTACAAGACATATGATACATCAAAATATCAATTTATTTCTAGTTAGTTAGTTTTCTAATGTCTTCCATATATGATGGGGATGTAGGAAAAAATAGAGAAAATAAAATTTCTAAAAAAATTATAGTATTTCTTGATGCTCTATTATCCTATCCTTCTATAAAATTAAGTCAATATAATTAATTTTGTTTAACAAACCTTACTACTCAACAAATATATCACATAATCAACATAGGTATTTTATCACTTACTCAACATAGGTATTGTTTCAACCACTTGTATGGTTGTCCTATTAAAAAAATACCACTAAACTCCTAGATAATTTTGTCAAACAATTCAGATCTTTTTTTCATTTACAAGTAAACATTTGTTCATTTCTTTGAAACTAAAATTATTCTATCAACTAAGATGAAGGGAAAAAATAACTATATGTCTTTAGGGTTTCATTAAATATTATTGAAATTTTAGTGGCAATTTAAATAAGGCCATCCTCGAAGTCACTTCATTGGCTACATGATGTATAGTTTGGATGAAGCCATGAAAGATGAATAGAAACTCTTCTCACTTTATTTTTTGCAATCATGGAAGAGGGTTCCATTTATGGAATTGAGAGAGTTTTGAATAAAAATATGGGATCAAATCCATAGAAAAGCCTAAAGCCCCCCCACATTCCTAGTCTATAATAAAACTTTTCTAAAATCCAAAAGGTTTTCCAAATAAAGGTTTTGAGAAATTTTCTAGGCCCACCACAACACTTATTGAAGGCTTTGCAAATGGGTAACAAGGAGAGTGGGTTTAACCATGTAGAAAACTTTGTAGTTAAGAATTATTGAATTAGAATAGTATTGGGATGAGTGTCCTCTTGGGAAGTCTCGGTGCCTCACCTCTATGAGCACCACCGAGATCCAATGACTGCTAAGTGTTCCTTTAATTATCATGAGAGATGGACTCAATAAACAACCACTCATGAGAGATGGGTTCAATGAACCACCACTCATGAAATATGGGTCAATGAGTTTAACTCACAAATAACACAGTAACATCTTGATAGAAATATCAAAATTTAACTTACTATAAAATATTTCCTACTTATCAATTGATGATCTTAAGAGGCTTTATAGTGAATGGTTAATAAGGAAAAAAATTTGGTGAAGGTTTTACAAATGGGGTTGCAAGAATAGCATATTTAATTGTGGAGGAAACTCTTTAGTTAAGTGCACTCAAGCTAGAGTAGTAGTAGAATGGGTGACCTCCTGAGAAGTTTCAGTGCTTCACCTCTATGAATATCACCTAGATCCAATGAATGCTAAGTATTTCATTCATTCTCATGCAATATCAGTTCAATGAACCACTACTCATGAAATATGGGTCAATGAGTTTGACTCATAAATCACACAGTTAAATTCTAATAGTAATATCACAATTTGACTTGTTATGGCTCAAAATATCTCCTACCTATAAATTGATGAGCTTAAGGGGCTTCATAAAAAATGGTTCATATGACACAAAACTTGAGGAAGGATATGCAAATGTGGTTGCAATAAAACTAGATTTAACCATAGTGGTAACTAAGTAATTTAGTGTCCTTGAGCTAGAGTGGTACATTGAAGGGTGACCTCCCCGGAAGTCTCAATGCTTCACCTCTATGAGCATCATCTAGATCCAATGAGTACTAAGTGTTCCATTAATTCTCATGATAGATGAGTTCAATAAACCGCTACTCATGAAATATTGGTCAATGAGTTTGACTCACAAAACACAAGGTTAAATCCTGATAGCAATATCACAATTTCACTTGCTATGGAGAATATCTCCTACTTATCAATTGACGGACTTAAGGGGATTCTTAATGAATGTTCAATAAGGAAAAACACTTAGTGAAGATTTCGCAAATGGGGTCATAGGAAGAGTATATTTAACCATGGAGGAAATTTCATAGTTAAGTGTGCTTGAGTTGGGGTAGTATTGGGATGGGTGACCTCCCGAGAAGTCACAGTGCCTCATGTCTATGAGCATCACCTAGATCCAATGAGTGATAGATGTTCCATTAATTCTCATGAGATATGAGTTTGATGAACTTCTTATCATGAAATATGGGTCAATCAGTTTCACTTAGAAATCACACAATAAAATCCTTATAGCAATATCACAATTTAACTTACTATGGAAAATATATCCCACTTATTCATTGATGAGCTTAATGGGATTCATAATGAATGGTTAAAAATACAGAAAACTTGGTGAATTTTTTACTAATTGGGTTACAAGAAGAGTGTGTTTAACAAGGGAGGAAACTCTGTAGTTAAGTGCGATAGAGCTAGTGTAGTAGTGGAATGGGTGATCTCCCATGAAGTCCTGGTGTTTCACCTTTGTGAGTATCACCTAGATGTAATGAGTGCTAAGTATTTCATTAATTCTCATGAGAGATGGGTTCAATGAACCACTACTAATAAAATATGGGTCAATGATTTTGACTCACAAATCACATAGTTAAATCCTGATAGAAATATCACAATTTAATTTGTTGTGGAAAATATATCCTACCCATAAATTAATGAACTTAAGGGGCTTTGTAATAAATGGTTCATAAGGAACAACACTTTATTAAGGATTTACAAATGAGGTTTCAAGAAAATTTGGTTTAACCATGGAGGGAACTATGTATTTTAGTGTGCTCAATCTGGAGTGGTATTAGGATGGGTGACCTCCCAAGAAGTTGCAATGCTTCACCTTTATGACCATCAACTATATTGAATGAGTGTTAAGTATTCTAGTCATTCTCATGAGAGATGAATTCAATAAAAAACTACTTATGAAATATCAGTCACTAAGTTTGAATCACAAATCACACAACTAAATCATGATAGCAATATCACAATTTGACTTGTTGTGGAAAATGTCTCCTACTTATCAATTGATTAGCTTAAGTGGCTTCTTAATGAGTTTTTCATAAGGCACAACACTTGGTAAAAAAAATTCAAATAGGGTTTCAAGAAGAGTGTGTTTAACCATGGTGGAAACTCTATGGTTAAACATGCTCAAGATAGATTAGTACTACAATTGGTGATCTCCTTGGACATCCCAGTGCTTCACCTCTGTGAGCATCACCAAGGTCCAATGAGTGTTAGGTGTTCCTTTCATTCTCATGGGAGATGGGTTTGATGAACCACTACTCATGAAATATGGGTCAATGAGTTTCACTCACAAATCACATAGTTAAATCCTAATAGAAATAGTGACAATTTGACCTAGTGTGGAAAATATCTCCAACTTATCAATTTATGAGCTTAAGGGGCTTCATAATGAATGGATCATAAGGGACAAAATTTGGTGAAAGATTTGGAAATGGATTTGAAATAATAATGATTTTAACCATAGAGGAAATGCCTTTTATTAAGTGCACGTGAGCTTAAGTAGTATTGATATCAGTGACCTCCTAGGAAATATCGATGCTTCACCTCTATGAGCATCGTCAAGATCCAATGAGTGCTAATTGTTATTTTCATTCTAATGAGATATGGATTTTATAAACCACTACTCATGAAATATTTGTCGATAAATTTGACTAAAAAATCATAGAGTTTAATCTTGATCAATAGGAATATCACAATTTGACTTGTTGTGGAAACTAATTCCTAGTTATGAATTGATGAGCTTTAGGGGCTTCATAACGAATGGTTCATAAGACACAACACTTGGGGAAGGTTTTAAAAATGGGGATGCACAAAGAGTGGGTTTGACCATGGAGGAAACTTTGTAGTTAAGCATGCTCAAGCTATTGTAGTATTGGGATGGGTGACCTCCCAGGAACTCCTGGTGCTTCACCTCTGTGAGTATCACCTAAATCCAATAAGTGTTAAGTGTTCCATTAATTCTCATGATAGATGATTTTGATGAACCAATACTCATGAAATATGGGTCAATTAGTTTGACTCATAAATCACATAGTTAAATCATGATAGCAATGTAACAATTTGACTTCTTATGGAAAATATCTCCTACTTATCAATTGATGAGGTTATGTGTCTTCTTATTGAATGGTTCATAAGACACAACACTTTGTGAAGGTTTTTTAAATGAGGTTGTAAGAAGAGTATTTTTAACCATGAAGGAAACTATGTAGTTTAGCACACTCGAGTTGGAGTAGTCATGGGATGGTTGACCTATCGCAAAGTCCTTGTGCTTCACCTCTATGAGCATCACCTAGATCCAAGGAGTGCTAAGTCTTCCATTCATTCTGATGAGAGATGGGTTCAATAAAAAATTGCTCATGAAATATGGGTCAATGAGTTTGACTCAAAAATAACATAGGTAAGTCCTCACAGAAATATCACAATTTGACTTACCATGGAAAATATCTCCTATGTATCAATTGATGAGCTGAAGTGGCTTTTTAATGAATGGTTCATAAGGCACAAAACTTGATGAAAATTTTGCTAATGGCATTGCAAGAAGAGTGGATTTAACCATGGAGAAAACTCCTTAGATAAGAATTCTTGAGATGGAGTATTACTAGAATGAGTGACCTCTTGGGAAATCTTGGTGCTTCACTTGTATGAGCATCACCTAGATCCAATGAGTGTTAAGTTTTCTATTTGTTCTTACAAGAGATGGGTTTGATGATGTAATACTCATATAATATGGGTCTATGAGTTTGACTCACAAATCACACACATAATTCCTCATAGCAATATCACAATTTAACTTACTATGGAAAATATCTCCTACTTATCAATTCATGAGATTAAGTGACTCCATAATGAATGGGTCATAAGGCACAACACTTGGTGAAGGTTTTTCAAATGGGGTTTGAAGCAAAGTGGGTTTAACCATGGAGGAAATCCTATAGTTAAGTGTGCTTGAGCTTGAGTAGCATTGTGATTAGTGAAATCCTAGGAAACTTGGTGCTTCACCTATGTGAGCATGACCAAGATCCAATGTGTGTTAAGTGTCACATTCATTATAATGTGAAATCGGTTTGACATGAAATATGGGTCAAAATGCTTGACTCACAAATTATACAATTAAATTATGATGTCAATAGAACAATTTGACTTGTTGTGGAAAATATTTCCTACTTCTCAATTAATGAACTTAAAGGGATTTTTAATGAATGGTTCATATGGCACAACGCTTGGTGAATTTTTTTCAAATGGGGTTGTAGCAGAGTGGGTTTAACCATGAAGGGGACTCTTTAGCTAAGCACACTCAAGTAGGAGTTGTACGCAGATGGGTTACCTCCTGGGAATTATTAGTGCTTCCCCTTGGTGTGTATAACCTAGATCAAATTAGTGCTAAGTGTTCCATTCATTTTGATATGAGATAGGTTTTATGAACCAATACTCATGAAATATGAGTCAATGAGTTTGATTTACAAATCACATAGTTAAATCTTGATAGAAATATCACAAAAATTACTTGCTATGGAAAATATCTCTGACTTATCAATTGATGAGCTTAAGGGGTTTCATAATGAATGGTTCATAAGGCACAACACTTACTGAAAGTTTTTCAAATGGGGTTGCAAGTAGAGTGAATTTAATCATGGAGGAAACTTTGTAGGTTAGAGTTTTCATCTTGGGGTAGTACTAAGACGGGTGACCTCCCAATAGTCCTAGTGCTTCACCTATGTGTGCATCACCTAGATCCAATGAATGCTAAGTATTCCATTCATCCTCATAAGAGATGGGTTCAATGAGTCACTCCTCGTGAAAAATGGGTTAATGAGTTTGGCTCATGATCACAAAGTTAAATCCTAATAGGAATCTCACAATATGACCTCCTATGGAAAATATGTCCTACTTTTTAATTGATGAGCTTAAGGGGCTTCATAATGAATCGTTCATAAGGCACAACATATGGTGAAGGTTTTACAAATGGTGTTGCAAGAAGAGTTGGTTTAATGATGGAGAAAAATCCATTGTTAAGCATGCTCAAGTTGGACCAGTATTTGGATGAGTTACGGCCCAGGAATTCTCTGTGCTTCACTTATGTGAGAATCACCTAGATCCAATGAGTGCTAAGTGTTCCATTAATTCTCATGAGAGATGGATTCAATGAACAACTACTCATGAAATATTGGTCAATGAATTTGACTGACAAATCACAAAGTTAAGTCTTGATAGCAATATCACAATTGAGTTGCTATTGAAAATGTCTCCTACTTATCAATTTATGAGATTAAGAGGCTTCATAGTGAATGGTTCATAAGCGGCAACACTTGGTGAACTTTTTGTAAATGGGGTTGCAAGAAGAGTGTGTTTAACAATGTAGGAAATTCATAGTTAAGCGAGATCAAGCTTGAGTAGTATTGGGATAGATGATCTCCAAGGAAGTCTTAGTGCTTCACCTTTGTGAGCATCACCTAGATCCAATGGTTTTTAAGTTTTCCATTCGTTCTCATAACAGAATGGTTTGATGAACCAATACTCATGAAATATGGGTCAATGAGTTTGACTAACAAATCACACAGTTAAATCATGATAACAATATCACAGCACTTAGAAATATTTCATTTCAGTATAGTGTTGAAGGTCTTAGTTTGATAAAATGATTAGATTATACATTATGCACGGAAAAGAGCATTGCTAAGTGCAATTAATATACCTCATAATTAGAATATAGCCCATTTTTGTAAGTGCAATTAATAGTGCTAGGTTTAATCACTTTCCATATAAAATTAGTATTAAAGAATTGCTATAGACACCATTTAATATATTGTTAATATCATTATCAAGGTTACAAATCATAAGAATCGAGATATGTCTGATGAAATTGGAATGCAAACATGGTGGATGAAAATAAGATAATGATATAACATAGATGAATTATAATAGTTTTGAAACTTACATTAGATGATTGGGATGATTGGGTAGAAGAAGCTTTTCTTTAAGTGTATATAGAACACATAAACATTTGATTCATGCATGATGCTCAAAAATGAGTTTTCATTACAATACTTTGTTAACATACTATAAAAGTATTTTATAACCACTCGGTCAATTTATATTTATTTTCCCACTCATTTTCTAGCTTATATTTTGTACATATGTGAACTATTTGAATAATGAGTGTTGGGATTCTCGATATGTGGATTCGGAATTTCATAGTTAAGCATTTTATATTTTGAAGTTTTTGCATTTTGATCACTTTTTGGCTGCTACGATTGTAAGTGTTTACATGGGCTTCTTGGGATATGCGGATGCATCCATATCTATTGCAAATCTCATTTAAAGATTCGCTAGGTACATATGAAGTCTTCTAAATTTTTTGATAGCTTTATCATTATTAAGTAGATCAAGTGGGCATGTAAAATATTTCATTAGAGTGATGGTCCACCAGTGGGTGGGTTGGCTTGTGATAATTATATCATGTTATATAGATCAAGTGGTGTGTGATATTCTTTTGTTACAATGGTTGATCCAAGAGGTGGATGGGATGATAGGGTTGATAATAAGGTTGGTAAGAAGAAGATTTATTTTAAGGTCAATAAAAAATACCCATTATAATATTGAGAAAAGTTCTCATATTGGAGGATCATTAGGAACCTTATTCTAAATATTAGGCTATTGTTATACACTCCTATTATGTTTATACATGCAAATCTCAAATCATTAAGTTTTATATTCATTATTTGAAGGTGTTGTAGTTTTCCATGTATGTGATCGAGCAGCTTCACTTCCATAAAGAATAACTTTAGGCCCCGTTTGGTTGGGGAAGATAAATTTGTGCCATACCCAGGTTATCTTATAACCAGGTTTTCGAAAACTTGGTTTTGTGGTTTGGAAAGCCAATGGTCCGTTTGGTTGACACGGAAGATGAATATACTGTGGACCCCATAATATTATTAAAAAAACTGTCATAAAATTCAAAACCTGGTTTTAATTTCAAATTCCACCTTTTTGTTAGAAGAAACTTCTTCCAATTTTTGACCAAATTGGAAGATGAAATTGAAAACCAGGTTATAATTTTAACCAACCAAACACCAAAGTTTTTTGCAAAACCTGGTTTTACCCCTGAGAACCCGGTTTTGGCCCTCATCTTCCAGCAACCAAACGGGGCCTTACTGAATAACCAAATGAGTAAATGCTTTAATATGTCTCGGTGCCCATCTAGAGTTATTGCATTTTCAGGTTGGAAGCAGCTGACATACGCGCTAGAAACTCATTTGAGCCAAAAATGGGATGATCTTTCTTGACCACGATTCTGCTGCAGGTGCCACTGTCTGAGCTCACTGGAAAGACTGTTGGTTTCTATTTTTCTGCTCATCAATGCCCACCATGCCGTACATTCACCCCAAAGCTTATACATGCATACAATAAGCTCAAGCAAAATTGGGAAGCTTTTGAGATTGTTTTCCTGTCTAGTGAAAGAGACCAAGAAGCTTTCAAGAATTACTATGCAAGCATGCCGTGGGTAGCTCTTCCATTTGGAGACAAAATCAAAACAGATTTAATCGAGTATTTCCACGTTATAAGAATCCCATCTTTGATCATAATTAGCCCTGATCGAGACACTGGTACATCAGATGGCAATAAGATTGTTTCTTTCCATGGGCTTATCCTTTTATCGATGCTTGCGTTGCAAAGCTTATCCTTTTACCGATGCTTGCGTTGCAAAGCTGGACAAAGAGTTAGAAGCAGCAGTAGAGAAATATCCAAAAAAAACAACGCATGGCCTTCATGAACATTCTCTAGAAAGCAATCGGAGGGAGAAATTCATATGTAATGGGTGTGAAGAACTTACGGTTTGTTTGGTCCTTCTACTGCCAAGCATGTGATTTCGATCTTCATCTAGAATGTGCTTTCAAGGATTTTGATGGAAATGAGAAACAACAGAAACAAAATAAGGATTTTAATAATAACAACCACGGAGAAGAAGTCATTTGTGAAGGAGATGTTTGTCGAAGGGTTTAAGCAAGCAAGAAAGTATAGCTTTCCTAGGGATTTTTAAAATAGTCTTTTTGATTTAGTACATGGAATATTATACGGGTTGTGTTAGTGAACAGATTTGTTCTTCGGAAAGAAACATAAACAATGACTCGACATGCCTGACGATAAGAACAAAATGCACTAACAGTTGGACGAGTTATCATTGATTGATAACTGTCCTCTGAATTGAGAGGTACAGCTTCCTCGTTGAATGATTCACAATGAACCGAATAATAGGATGTATCTTTAACCGAAAGATACTAAGGTTTCCAACATTCATCCATAGACATGAAATGAATGTGATTGCTAGATTTATAAACTGAATATAAAGAGAAAGACGAATAAGCAGCCACAACAATACCTAACCAATCTTTCATATTACAGAAGAGAGGGAGGAAGTTACAAATATCCTTATGCAAAAATGTCAGTACATGACCACAGAACTACATACATCACATTCAATGTAGTAATACAGGACTGTATCTATAACAGGAAATAAAAGAACACGGCATCCTTCAAAATCCAGATATATAAATATACACACCACAGGATCAAGCATGCGTATATTCCTCTTTATTTCAGAAATATGACAAAATAATAATAGTATTTTTGTATCCCTCTATTACAATCAATCTGCATAAAACAAATCTCCTTACCCTATTACAAATTATACTTCTTCTCTGCCGCAGCCTCAGGACTAACAGACCGGAAATAGAAGCGCCCTTTTTCCTATTCACAGTACCTTTTTATTACTTGACTATTCCCCTTACATTTCGGTTATGTTTGTAACTGATTGTTTGCAATATCATGATTTGCCTTCTTTAACCTTTCATTTCTTGAGGGACTTCATTACATTTCCAACTTAAAATTTAAAACCACTAATAATGATGCTCCATTAGATATCAAAGCCACATGTCACTTGGAGGATTCGGTTTGTATAGAAACTAATCATTGTTGCCCTTGGATGTATCGACCATGTGTATAGTTGGATTTTCGAAGGTCTGCAACAAACCGCCGTACATATACCCTGTCCGATCCAATAAATCCCTATGTGTGCGCTCTTTTATATCAACACTTGCGTGCCACTTTCAGGAATATGCATTACCTTCCCCTTGCTTGCTCGGGCATATTGCCAACTACTTCATATGCATTCGACATGCATCTTCTAGCTTGCCTTAATAATGTCGAGTTATGAATTATAGGAAATAAGTGCACTGGTGGTACTTGAAACTCACCTAGGAATGGGCTTGATCAACTCAGGTTCGCACTCGTTGTATTCATCCCTGCACGTGTTCGGTGATTACTGCTAGAAGCTTAAGCCCGGGATAGCCTCACGTTTGTTCAGAATCTTCATTCATTCCCACTCTATGGTCGATGTATGTGCACTAGTATTATTTACATACTCCTAATATGAGCCAGCTCTCGTGCTCTTCCTTCAGAAGTACATAATCTCCCAAGTCTCCAATGGCAGCAACATCTTTCCAGCATTTGGTTTGCATTTGCATTGACGCCTTTCTTAGCCACGGCATTCTGTCAAACAGTTTGCGTGTTTCTCATGCATGAACAATATTGGGTTCAAAACCAAACTTAAAACCATAATCACCAATTTCACGTGCTTCATTTGTACTTCCCAACTGCTGTGGGTTTTGTCAATTGGGAGGTTAGGAGAAATCATTCTTCAAGCAAGAGACAGTACTTGCTATCGAGCCAACAGGTTTGGATGCTTCCGCAATCGCACTTCTATCGAAGGTTTTGTTATCATGGAGATTAGTTCATCCTTTGCAATCACGAAGGTAATGATTTAGGCCAATTGGAGTACTCGATATTACATGCATGGGTTACAACCATGAATTTAAGAATACATTCATGTTTATATGCAATGTCTGTGCATCTTTTTCCGAACTTTCCAGCCAATTTGTGATCTAACATTGAAACTATTTCAACCGCCACATGTCCAAATCACTGTCACATTAATATGTCAGCTTTGCGAGTTGCATAACATTAAACCTTTTCTTAAATGATTCATTACTACCCTCTATCCCTTAGACTATTGAATCTGCAACATCAAGATTTGGATATGAACTCAATGCTTGTATACTTGGACTGGTGACCTGGAGTTCTAAAATTAAATCAGCAAACTACTAAGGGACCATTTATTAAAACATGGCACCTTTCAAGAAATTTTAAATTCTTGAATCTACACTTGTTAACTTGCACATAGAAAGATGGTTTGCATATCGAACTTCATTTTTTGAATTTGCAAGTTCAGTTTCTAACTTTGAACTGCAAATCTAAACATCATGACTCTGATTCTGAACCCATACCCTTAGAACTGGCTGAGCTCAGACAATGAAACTACATTAATAGTCGTGCCTTTGAACCTGCATTTTAGCCTTGAATTGAGACTTGATAATGAATTTGAACTCAGTTTTGAAGTGACGGATCCCGAAAATGGTTTTGACCTTGGGACCTCAAGAACAACATATTTCTGAAGCCAAAATCTGCTCTTTTGTACTGAAGGAAACTACCTTGAAACCTGAATTTTGAACTGATATTTGGGATGGAAAATCTGTCTGTAAAAAACCTCGAACTCAAAGCTTGTGGTTTGGAAAGACTTTCAAACCAATGAAACCGAATTTTGAACCTTTGAAAATTGAAGCTTGAACATTGATTCTGCAAACTCGAACTTGAAGTTAAAGTTAATCTTTGAAACCTTTGATTCAAGTTTGAGTTCAACTCAACCTCGAGACGTTGTCTCTTCACAGGTCAAACCTTAACAAGGGGTGGTTAGCCATAAAAACCAACAAGACACTGAAACGACCAAAGAATCTTTTCCCATAAGACATCCTTTTAAAGCTTCAAATATGGGTGCTAAAAGTAGGCTAACAGGCTGTTTGAACATTATATCCATTTCTAAAGTTAGCAATATTGTCAAGATCCTTTGAAGACATGAAATCATGAATAAATTTGTCTGCGGAACCCTCCCATAGTTTGTGAATGTTTACGAATACTATTGATAAGCATTTTAATGAATAGTGATGACATTACTAAATTTCTAATAACCACTCATTATTCCCATAGAGGTTATAAAGAATCAGTACGAGTTTTTTTTGAAAGGGAAAGAAGGATGAATAGAAACATATATGTATAGTTATAAAAAAAGTTATTACAAGATATTATCTAATATTGAAATGTAAAAAATGATTAAAATAAATCTTTTCAACATTAATAACATAAAACATTATTTGATTTCATAATATTTATTCTATCATATATATTACACTACACATATTCTCAAAATCACTAGAGCTTCAATCCATTCTTCGTTGTTGAAAATATAAATGGGAAAGTAAGTTTTGAGGGGATGAATCAACACTAAAAACTTCTACCTTAAAACATTACACCATTCATCTATCTCATAACTTAGGATATAAATTGAAACATGCATCACATCCATAGCATAATGTAAATCAACCCATAGCACAAAAGATTTTCGTTACCCATAAACCCTCCAAGAAGAAGGTAAAATTGGGGTGGGGATGACACCCACAAATTTGAACACTACTACAACAATAAAGTGTGACAAATTATGGTTACAAAGTTTTGATCATAATCTATGATCTACCCTATGAGAGGTCTTCCCTATTAAAGGCTTACAAATATTGTTAGGTCTCACCTTGACTAAAGGATTTAAACTCACAATTAAGTAAAAACTCTATTAGGAGATTTGCAAAAGTCTTTTAGGACTACTCTATTAGGAGATTTACCTTGTATCATTTGTCAGAATGATTTAATACTTAATCCTTCAGTTGCCTTCTACTAGATGTCAAATCTCCTCTTTATAGTTTGTTTCTTGATCCTTCTGATCGAATATATCTTCTCTGACTTTTCACTGCTTGTCTTCACAACTGGTTCTACTCTCATCAACTAGTTATGCAATGCTTAACCTTCACTTAAGCATCTTTTCCATGCCTCTTTCACACATGATACTCTCCTTAGTATCTCTCTTCACACACTTCTTCCCCTTAGAGGTTACCTTTTTAAATAGGCATTATGGAGACAATCTTAGGTAATAATCAATGGCTATGGTTGAGTGCTATTGTTGTCTAATGCTGCCCTTCTTCTGATTGGTTCCATGGGTTACATAGGGATGCATGATATGTATTCACCCTTATCTCTTGATATCAAAAATTTGAGATTATGTCAACCAAGAATGGTTTACATAAAATTGTGTGCCATTACAAATATCTATGTCATTAACTAGTTACTTGGCATCAATAGGCTTCCAATGCTTGGCCTTAATTGTGGTCTTGTGCTATTTCCTTGGCTCTTGAATCACTCAACACACACTATCTACTCGATGTTAACTATTTGCATGACATTAATTGAGTTGTGACATACTAACTGCTTGGTACCTACTAGTGCTCCACACTAGCTTTCATATTATTCGACATCTATTGTCTAGATACTTATGTTTGGCATGCTCTAATCACTTGGTTTGCACTAATCACTTAGCTCACACTGATCACTTGCTCACTCTATTCACTCAACATGCACTATACACTCAACCTAAATAATGGCTCAGTCACAGTGATGACCAACCAACCATGCTAGATAATGACTAAGTATTTTGTCACTCCTTTGTCAAAACCATAATGAGATCAACATTCCTTTCTAACAAAAATTTTCCAACTAATTGTAGATGCTAATTGTTAATTATCAAATAGCAAATCTAATATTTATTCTTGTATGTATAAGATATTTATAATTGATTTCCGAATAGAAAAAATGTCCACGTGTATGATTGATATTCAATTTTAAAAATTCCCTTAACTACAAAATCATAAACCAAAATAGGAACACTAAAATACTAAAAATCAAAATGTTGCTGCTAATGTACAACTATTTTTTACATCAATATCATTCTTCAATAAAAAATGCAATACAATAAATATAAATAATTGTCCCTTTAGCACTATTCTACACTATTCGAGAGCTTATAAGTTTTAGGCACCCTTCAACATCACACACTAGAAAAAAAATTAAGTTTGGAAAAAGTAAGTAAATTTTGACTATTTAACAATTTTAATCTTAGAATCAAACTTTAGTGTGTGATGTTTAAGGCATTCAATGAGTTTGACCTAATTACCACCCTAATCAACTAATTATCCATATTATTCTACTCACATGTAGGGTACTTGATAGCTTCCATAAGACACCATGTATAAGATTATAGGTGTAAGGCCTGAAATGCACCAATTCCATTGTTACAGAAACAACTACTTTTATAATTGTAAAATAGATTTGAAAACAATGTTAAATTTATTTCTTCCAACATTTGTGTCTTCTTCTAGATTTCACCATTTCTAATTTTCCTTCTAATCTTTTACTTTCCAATCGTTCGAGTCTATTTTCATGCTCAACTTTTCCCTCCCAAACATTTCTAATCTCCTTCTAAAGTATCCTATTTTTCTTTTCAATGGGTCTACAGTGGGGAAGCTGAAACAGTGAAAGTGAAAAGTTGCACTCCTAACTCATGGAAATCTCAGATGATTGACTTGTGTGTTTACTTTAAGGTGCTGTAGCTTTTTTAACTTTGTGAATAAGCAGATTCACTACTCAAAAACCAAATCACTTACATGCTTTAATTTTTTCACATGCCCATCTGTTATAGTTCTTCATTTTCAATTAGTCCTTTCCATTGTAATGGGTAGAAATGTGTTAGAAGCTCTGTAGAGCCATAAATGAGATGAATACTCTGGACCATGATTCTCCTGCAGGTGCCAATTTCTGAGCTCGAAGGCAAGATGGTTGGTTTATACTTTGCTGCTGATTGGTGTCCAGCTTGCCCATCATTCACACGAAGGCTTATAAATGTATACAATGAGCTCAAGGAAAATGGAGAAGACTTTGAGATTGTTTTCCTCTCTAGCGACCGAAGCCGATATGGTTTTAAAAAACACCATGCAAGAATACCATGGTTAGCTCTTCCATTCGAACACAAATTAAAGGAGGATCTAAGCGAGTACTTTGAGAATAAAGAAATTCCATCTTTGATCATAGTTGGACCCGATGGAGAAACTGTGACAAAAGATGGGAGCACCATTGTTACTCTCCATGGGGCCAAGGCTTATCCCTTTACTCCTGCATGTGTTGCAAAGCTGGAAAGAGAGTTAGAAGCAGCGGTGGAGAAATATCCAAAGGAATTAATGCATGGCTTGCATAAACATTCTCTCGAATTGACTCGGAGGACGCGTTACATATGTAACGGGTGTCTGGAATTTGGGTTTTCATGGTCATTCTGCTGCCAAGGATGTCATTTTAATCTTCATCCAGATTGTGCTTTCAAAGATTCTGGTAAACAATCTGATGGAAATAAGAACCGATATGTGATGATCAGTGGCTGTCGAATTTGGGCACGTCATGCTTGTCGAAGGGTTTAAGAATGTAAGAAGGTTAGATCTTTGCTAGGGCTTTTTTAACAATAGGCCTTTCACTATAATGTATGGAAGACTATATAGGGACTTGCAGCTTAAAATATATGGTTGATTATATAGACTTTCAACATAATGTATTGAAGATTTTATGGGCACTTTAAACTTTATATATTTTCTCTATGACCATAATATATGGAAGATTATATAGACACTTTGAACATAATATTTTAAAAATTATATAGACAATTAGAGGTTAATATATGGGTGATTATATGGGTAATGTAAGTGTAATATTGGGATGATGATATAGGAATTTTGGACATAATATATGAAAGATTATATAAGTACTTTGAACATAATATCATCTCTCTTTTTTTTTTAGTATAAATTCTTATAACGTAATTATTTTTATTCTCTTTCCAAGTTTGTATATAAAATCTTTAATGAGCTAAAATTTGTTTGGTGGTTTTATGATCTCAGCATATCATATGGAATAGGATATTTCATCACGAAATATATTTCAACTGATTTTGGATGTCTATGTGTAGTCTTTGGTGCTTTTAAGTATTATTTGTGGGTTTTATCTTGCAAATGGTTTTCAGCTTGGGATTGTCAGTAAAGAGTACAAATTCTTCTATTAGTGGCATAGAATTTAGGACAAGTTTTTTTGTGAACCATAATTGTATACATTGTAGTCTCTATACTTTTATCATTTTGTCTTTCCCCCCTTTATACTTAAGGTGGTGGCTTCTACAATTAGTTCTATAATAACATGACAACTTATTTCTCACAATGGAAACATACCCCTTATGTGAAGAATGAAAAAATATATATATATATATATAGAATTTTTTTATAGGTATTGGGTTGAAGCCTAGATAAATTATTATTAGTCCTTGCCATAAGATAGGAGACTAAAGTTTTCAATTGCAACTCTAACATTAATTTATTTTTAGAAAACTATGCAACATTCTTTTAATCTTTTTTTTAGTTAAATTAGTAAACAATTTTCCATAACAGTTGGTGTTGTATCCAAAAACTAAATAATAATATTATTATTTGCACCACATTGAGTGTTGTATCCAAAATCTAAATAATAATATTCTGATAATAATACTCCTAAATGTTTCTGAAGAATTCTCTGATGTTAATTATGTGAAGACAAGTACTATGCAAGGTGATATAAATGGAAACTTTTTGTGAGTTTCTATGCTAGCGAAGCTTGTAAAAGAAAATATAACATTTTGTGGATGCTTCCAAGTTAAAATTTGGAGTCTCATGCACTACTCTAGTGGTGACTCACAATTGGAAATGGGAAACCATTACCAAAGGCAATATTTTAATAAAGAAATCCAAATCCATAGACATTGTGTAGAAGCATCCTATCAAAAGATGGAGCATTTTCTTTAACTACCAAGTTTTAAATTAAACCCTTTTACTTTGGACAAACCTAACTATTTGTTATGAATTTATCTGTAAGGCTAAAACTATTTTGTGTGTGATTTAAATTTCCTTATTGATTTCCTTTAAAAAAAAATCTCTTTAATATAATATCTTTCCTTCAACCATTAAAAATCAAAGATGTTGGCTTAAAGGTATTTTTGTAATGTCATGGATAGTTGCAAGAGGATATGATTTCTGGCACTTCCTTTAAAAAATGTTTAAAATCTCATTCTAGTAAGAGCTCATAAATTATAACATTGAGAATAATGCATTCAATGGTGATATCATCTCTAATTTTGTTTTTCCTTCCAACTTGAGCTTAATAAATTTATAGTAATTTCATCTTATTGGATTCCAAGCAGTTGGAAAATGAAATTTTATATGGTAGATAATAGTGAAAGTGACAAAAGCATCCACGAATGAGCACCCTTCTTTAATAGGGTCGGAGATTTGGATGATTGTGCTAAAATTTCTCGTGCTCCTCTACATTACGTGATTCGTAGCTGATTTCTTTCCAATAATAGAAATGAGAAAGGGTGGTTAGTTTCTCACCATGATTTGGGGAAAAGTTGTAGAGACATTTCAACATTAAAATAACTCATTAATATATAAAATATAAAATCTAAAGCCAAACCAGTTTGGCTATATTTGGAAGGCTAGATACCTACTGTGCTAGTGTGGCCTAGAGTTCTTAGGATTTTGTTTCTTTCCCATAACTAGTTTTTGGTCATGTGTATGTTGAATCAAAGTGGAATTTTTTTTTTTTTTAAACGGGCCATCTTTGAAAGCAAATTGATTATGTGTATACAAATGACATGAAGAAATACTTTATGTTTCATTACTTTGGAGTTGTTGGAGTCGTGTCAGGTCTATTTTTTCTTCCATAGTTGATATCCCTTTTCTTTTCTTTCTTGTTTACTTCATGCATGGTGATGGGTGGGCAACAATAGAGAATTTTGCATTGTTTCAGGTCTATGGAAATTTTAATGGAAATTCTTATCAAAGAATTTTTTTATGAACTATGTCCCAAATTATGCCCAATGATAAAATAGTAATAGGATAGTCATGCCAAAAAAAAATTTCAATGTTGTAATGACTAACAAAAAAAACAAGAAAAAGGAAAGATCAATCATTAGGGGAGGTTGTTTTGGATATGTAAAATGTGAGAACCTACATTGTAATAAGGGTTCTACTTTTATTCTTGCATTGAGGATTCAACAATTAAAATTATCAACGACTTGAAATTGTTTACTAATGGATTGCTTAAGTAGTTTAGATACTCAAGTAGGCTACAAGATATACAGGAATGTCACCATTCCTCTTTTGCCACAACAATTAGCTATGGACAATAACTATTTATGTTGATTAAAGTTAACAAATCTTAATGTATAGTATTTTCTATCATTATTTTATTTTAAGGGATTGTGTAATGTAAAATAAATTTAATTAACTTAAATTAGTTAAATATAATTAATTAGTTTGATATTTTCAATAAAAAATATCAGTCTTGATTTAGCTTATATATTGAAGAATCATTTCATCTAAAAGAAATATAAATAATACATTTCTCAAAAAATAATTATGCTATTTATTTTATCAATTATTAATTGTATTCAAAATTTAGAAGTATTATTATACTTATATTTTTGGTTAAAACATTTAGTTTTGTTAACTATTTTATTGAAGAATTATTTTAGAATATAATCATAATATTTTTTTTTTAGTTTAACAAGATAAAAGTTTATTTTAGTTTAATTTAATTTTTGCAAAATTATAATAATATGAAAATTATTTTTAGTATGTTTTCTTATCTAGTTTGTAACGTAGATTTTTTTAAATCTATTTTCTATGTAAATTTAATTTAAATGTTTAAAAATCACATATTTTGTTAGAAAGTTCTAGAATTTGTTGGCTTATATTCTTTTGTGTACAAAAAATGGTTCAACGAGTTTTTTTTTCTTGTTAGAAATGAAGCAACATATGCTCTAGATGGAGTTAGAAATATAAAATAAAATATGTTCATATTATATAAAATCACAATCTACCCAATCATTAAATAAACTAAATACTTTACAAGAGTGATGATCTTTTGAATCAAGGTGTGCAAAGGTGTGCATTTACCTAGAGATTATATTATTCCAATATGATAAAGGATTCTGCTTGAATTGCTCTTCCTTTGCAAGTTCATTGTTTCTTAGTTGTTTTGGTTAAGGTGTGTTTTTCACTTGAAATTATATCATTCCAACATGATAAAAAAATTTAATTCCTCTTCCTTTACAATTCTATTGATTCTTAATTGTTAATGTTCTTGTTATGTGTTTGTTGAGGATTAGCTCTTCATTAAATGACAATTCTTGTTAAAAGAAAAAGTGTATTGCAATGTTGAAAAGGTGAGTACTTTTGCAAGTGTTGTAAACTCATTGAAAAGAACACTATATAAATAGAAGAATTTTAGTTACAAGACATATTTTTCCCTTTGTCCATGATACCAAATAATTTTCTATTTAGATGGATTCTTTGGTGGTAAATTCTGTAAATATAACTTTTCATCTTTCCATCAAAAGTTGTACTGTGTTGCATTACGTGTCATACAATTCAACTATTATTTTTTAATGTAAATTAACTAGGCTTAATTTATTTTCTAGTTTGGTGATTTCCTTCTAAAAATCAATCACAACTCTTAAAAATGTTGTTAGCATTTTAGATCTTTGATGTAGCTTTCTAAATTTAGCACTTCTACTGTGTTCAAATATTTTTATAATGTGTGCAACATTTTAACATGCAGCTTGCAATCTTGTGTGAAGGCAATAGTAATTCTTGTACTAAGCATTAGTATTGGTGAAATTATATAAATTTATTATTTTATTCGAGTCTTTGATGTATACCTATGCTCATATTTTGAAAATTGGGTATAATACTTGAGAATCTTGTTGTCTACTATATCTCCAATGACATTATATATGAATAACTTTTAAAACATATAGAGTTCAGAATATATAGAATAGTGCATATGAAACTTTAGTCAACCCATGCCCAAGAATTTAGGTAACAAAAGAAACACATGAATCACCATTTTTGTCTAATGTTTCACATTCAAGAAGTCTTGTTTACACTTATCTTCCAATCATTGCATTTCATGAGATAAAATCTCCTTGAAGTATTTTATCAAACCATTCATGTACCTTATATCCTAAAGATGTTATCTCTTTGAGGAAATTTAAATAGTAGTATCATGTTATTAGCTAGCTTTTGTAAGCTTTCTCTTACATCCCTACTTTAGGTAAGGACTTGAGCTATGTGCAACCCTTGTTATTTATTGAAACTAATTAGTATTAAGTATTATTCTTGAGTACAATTGAGCCTAGTACCTCTCACATGAGTAGCTCACAACTTACCATTATTTTGTAGGCTCTCCCTTCCCATGTATAAGATGTTGTTACTACAAGAAATAGCCTAAAATTATTGTGTCAACTCTATATTGGTAAAAAAATTCCCACATTTATCTATTATGTCTGAGCTCTCTATAATTGTCTACCTCAAATATTTTAAGCAATCCTTACATCACTTTCACATTGACAAGATTCAACTAAACATAGTAGTTAGTCACCCAAAGAGGCATATAATTATTAGTGTCAGTATAAAATGAGAAAACCTTTATACATTTCTTTTCAAACCAATATAAAATGTTCTTGGAGGATATATTTTTATGAGGTTTAATTTAATAGTAGGTATTATTATAAATACCTTTCATCATTATGCTATCACGTCACCTAGTAATTTTTATTTTACTACTAAAGTTGGTTTTACTTATTTTATAATCTTTTGAATGCTAAGGCAGTTCTACATTTTTTTATATTGAATATCATTTATAAAATTTATGCTCATTTGAGAAACAACATGAGACTTACAATTCTATTTGACATCCTTACAAGAAATGAAACTAGAGACAACAATTGGAAGATCAAGAGTCACCACTTAGAATTCCATAACGATGTTCATCTTTGGATCTAAACCCCAATCTCTATAATGAGAACTAATTGTTTCAACCAATTAAGCTAAACTACTTGTACGGAAAAAATTATAATTAATATTGGTCTCTTTACTTTTATATAAAAAATATTTCAAATTCATTTGCGTACTTATATGTAAGCAAAGTTGTGACCTACTTGGATACTACTTTTTAAAGGATTTATTAAGAACCATATTATACTCTTTTTCATTTCTTCCTAAGAGACTTATTATATAACTTCTCATAATAGAAAATAAAAAGCTCAGTCCCACCTACTTTACTTTATTAGCCCTTTCAACTTAACAATAATTTCACACCTTCAAGAGAATAATGTAGAAAAAGGAGTTACCCATACAACCCATTATATGAAACAAATCATTAGTAAAACACTTAACTTGAAAAAGGTTCCACTCAAAATCCATCTTTATGATAGTAATTAGAAGAAACACTAACAATCAATAAATTTTTCGTAAAAAGGAAAGAAACTAGAAACAACACTAACAATTAATAATAAATTTCTCATAAAAAAGAAAAAAACTAGACTAGATTATTGTCATCTCTCATGACTAAAATCTATTTACACCTATAAGGATAATGACATTAAGTAATATATCCCCAATCTTGAGAGATTAAACAAATATTAGCTAAAAAAATTCATATAATTATTAGCTTCTTTTAGAGCTTGATGAAGTTTTTACTATTTCAAAGAGGTCAACATCCTCTTGGAGTCTTCTAGAAGGTTTGGAATTAGAGGCTCCTTCTATAATGGAATTTACATAGTTCATTTTCATAAGGAATTTCATATTATGACAAGTGGTAATAGCCCCAACATGATTATTTGATCCGTAATTGAGGCAATCATTGAATCAATGAACAAAATGTCCATTTTAAACTTGGACAGCTCTGTCAACAATTAAAATGCCATAATTTCCTCGGCACAAAACAAAGCACTGCACTTATGTCATCTCTCCTCTAGAAGAATCCACTTAGTTAACTTCTCATAATTTTCATTTACATAATATTGATAATATTCTTGTGGATACCCTACCTAAATTGTATTCTTAATTGTAGAAGGTTGGGGAATGTCTTCCCCTTTGATTATGGAGAAACATTTATATTTTCATTAAGCTTTTGTTTGATGATGTAGAATAGGAAAAAGTTATTTTTTATAGGTTTCTAAAGATTAGATAGAATTTTGTTTCTTCCAAATATTCTAAGAAAGGTAAGGGCTATTTATATCTATAGTCTTGATTATCAAATGATTAATAATATTTAGTAGGGACAACCAATAGCATCACCAATATATCATATATGGGTATTTTAAAAATAAAAGATTGATAATTTAATGTGTATAGAAATCATCTATTTGTCAAAGAAACTACCATTCTATTAAGATTATACTTGGTAAGGATCTTCTCATAGGTAATGACCTACCAAAAACACTTGATCTTAGGAATCAAATTAGGTATCTAGATAATCTTAGATAAATTTGATTATTATCTTGCTCATTATCCATAGCCAAATAAATTAATTTAACAGAAAAAGAGTCAAAAGTATTATGTTTTGATACCCACTTATGGCTACTTGATTGGAAAAAGAGAGAAAACACATGTAAGAAAGCATTCAAAAAACTAATTTTAACTATTTAATGATCTATAGACATGTATTCCATTACTTTACTTTTCTTAAGTTTATCCTTAAAGTTATTCCACTGAGCTCTTTTTTCATACAAAAACTTGTAGTCATTCATAAATGATCTATTATTTCTTTTTATGCATATATTGATATGGTTTATGTTGTTAATATTTGCAATGGGTTTATTTTGTGCCAAATATCCTACTAAAATATAGATTATTTATCATCCCAAATAAGTTTCTTAGTACCTTTTTTTTAGATATACTTAACCTTAAAGAGAGAATGTTGGAAAGGTGTGTTCTTGGGAAGAATACTTGTAAATTTTATTTGAAAGCTTTTTTTAATAACAATGAAGGTGAGACATAAGAAAGAGAAAAAAACTAAATCTACAAGAATAAGATCACCTAATATAAAAAATGGAAATCATGAACTATCATTTACATTTTATTAATGCACATTAAAATTGCAAAATTTGAATCCAGAAAATTTTCTAAAAAGACATGATTTAAAACTCTATAACTATTTATTTAACTTTGAAACCATTTATATTTTATTCTCATTGTTGATTCATTGCATTTCACATAGCTAATAACTAATAATAGAAGGTAGATTTTTCCAAATTTTATCCGTAATAACAGAAGGTAGATTTTTCCAAATTTTACATGTTTGTGTTATAGTTATAATCATTTCAATCTCTAGATTCCCCTCATCATTCACACATATTTCTTTATTTATAATTCTTCGTTCTTACATTCTGCAACAACTCTAACACAGTTTTGTCAAAATCAAATGGTAAATATAAGAAGCCCTTCCAAAACCATGAGATTATATGATCCGTTAAAGGTTTCATAAACTTCGATATTTTCTTTAAGTTTTTCTTTGAGCTCATTATGATGGAGTATTACAAACTAGTGGGAACCTAACTGGCTGAATGTGCTCTACGTTAACACTTTACTATTTCATTTCTAAAATTATTAAGATTATCTACGGCAACACTTTACTATTTCTTTTCTAAAATTGCTAAGATTAGTTTGTTTCTTCAACAGACTAATCTTTTCACAAACAGCTAGGTCAAACTTCTAATAGAAATCAGTCATCATAGGCGATTAAATATGATAGATTACAAGAATGACTAACGATGCAAAATGTTGGATGGTTAAAAAATACAATGCAAGATTCTAGATAAATTACGTGAACAATTTTTTCTAATGATTCTTGATCTATAAACTATTATCTTTTTGTTCATTGTGTTCTCTTGCATTTGATCAAGATTTACATAGTGTAATGTGAATTAAAACATTAATGAAGAAAATCTAATTCAAAAATTTAAACTTACATTGCAAATTGTAAATATTAAGTAATTTTAGGTAAAAACAAATCAAACTACACTCATCTTCATGTCAAAGACACATAATTAAATGACTTAAACATCAAACACATGTTTAATTCCTAGGTTGAAAGTGTTAAATAATTGAAATTGACTTATTTTTCCAAATCTTAATTTCTTTCTTAATGTGTAATGTTTAAAAATAGATACTATTCCCTAGATAGAATTCTATCGACAATCTTATCTACACATTTCATATCTACACTAAGTAAAACATATTAGAAATGAATGACCAGAATGTAACACAATGACCTAAATCTCCTCTTTTTATTGCAACCATTAAAGCTGTTTAAGCATCGATCTCTCCACTGATTTGTTGGCCTTTAGCTGCCATCGCATGTTACAGAATATCAATCCACACTACCTTTATATACTTAAGTTACTTAAGCCGGAAAGATGGTATGTTACAGAATGAACTTCTTTCCTTCTTCCTCCGCTCTACTAGACAACATATTTTAGAAACCGAATACATTCAAGACCGATTAAATTTTCAAATCTTTGAGTTCCCATTGGGTTAAAGTATTTGTCCTTTTCTATGTTGTTCTTAGCCTAGGGTGTCTTCCATTGACTTCCAAAAGATGTCTCCCCAGAGCAGGGTAACAAAAGAGAAATAGAGACTACATTTTATGCATCAGAGTAAACAACAATATGAAAAGAACTTTTTTATAGTCATTTTAGTAGTATAAAAGTATCATAACGTGAAGAATATGTAGGTTGTAGATGAGGTTCCTTCATAGTGGTTAGCATTATTTACTCTTATAATAAAAAGATTACAATGATTACATCTTCCCTGTAGAATAGTCAAAACTATTGATCATAATAAAATATGTTTCGAGTGTAGAAAGTAAAATGAAAATGTTGTGAGAAATATAAATCACAACTTAAAAATTTTGCATGGCACATGAAGGTGTCGAGTGCCAATTTTTCTCGGCACCAACTATAGCCGAGTGCTAGTTTTGGTCGGCACATGAAGTTGCCAAGTGGAAATGTGCTTGGCACATGAAGGTGCCAAGTGATAGTTTTCTCAGCACAAACTATTGTCGAGTGATAGGCAGCAGGTGCCGAGTTAGCTCGGCACAAGAACAAGCCAAGTAAGCTCGGCACACAAAGGCCAAGCTGAGTAAGATCAACACTCAAAGGGCAAGCCGAGTAAGGTCAGCACTCAAAGGGCAAGCCAAGTAAGCTCAAAACTCAAAGGGAAATGCTCGGCAATAGTGGATGCTGAGTGAGCTTGGCTCAAACTGGAAAAATTATAACTTGGAAAAATTTCAATGTGAATGCTTTCACCATTAAAAATAGAGAGCCAAAGCTTGAAGCTTCTAAACAAACTTCTCAAATGCAATGAATAGAAAAGAACAACAATGGATTCAAGTATGCCTACTTTCTTTCTATTCAACTTTGATTAAAAACATTACAAAATTTGGAAGCATTTGCCTTCAACCAAAAAACCCTAAAATAACCCTAAACTAGTAAAAAATTCAAACTTCAATAAACTTTAAACTTGAAGCTCTAATGGCTGCATACAATGGTGCCTGGAGCAATCACTGCTTCAACATGACAAATCCAACAACAACGAACTTACAGAGTGAACAGGGGAAACACGTGCAACTAGAGAGATTAGATTTGCTAATCACTTTCTTCTTCTTCCTTCTTTGCTGTACTCTACTCTACTGAACTCTGAACTGACTCTCTTCTTTGTTCTGTTGAACACACACTGAATCTCTTCTTTGTTTTGCTGAACACCTAAACTGGTCTGATCGAATGAATCTGAGACATTACTTTTGTCATATTTCCCCCCCTCTTTTCCTAATTTCAAAACTCACCCACCACATTTATGTTTTATGTCTATTCTAGAGTTCGTCAAGGGTAGGTGGGTGTTTGGCTCTAGGGGCAAATGTCAACAGCATTAAATTCCAACACTCCCCCTTTGTCCCAAGCCAAAGAAACAAATATTACTACTGATCCAAATCAACTACACCAAGACATTCTCTTAGGTGTACAAAACTTCCAATGCCTAGAGGCTTAGTAAAAATGTCAGTTAGCTGCTACTTAGACTTGCAAAATTTCATCTTGATATCCCCATTCTCCACCAACTCTCTGATGAAGTGATATCTAATCTCTATCTGTTTGCTTCTACCATGGAAGACTGAATTCTTGGACAATGCAATCGATGCAATGTTGTCACAATAAATTATGGTTCTATCCTCTTTCCTTTCATTCAAAGCTGTCAAGATCCTCCTTAGCCACATTGCTTGACATGCTACTGCATTTGCTGCTCTATATTTAGCTTTTGCTACAGATTAAGCAACAATAGGTTGCTTCTTGGATGCCCATGAAATTGCACCCGATCTCATATGAAACATGTATCCGAAAGTGCTCTTCCTATCATCTATACTTCTAGCCCAATCACTATCAGTATAACCCACCAACTTGAATTCATTTGATGTAGTATATGAAATTCCAAATCCCTTGGTACCTTTCACATACTTTAAGATCCTCTTTCCCGCTTGCCAATGGGAATCCTTTGGTGTTTCCATAAATCTGAAAATCAAACTTACTGCACACATTAGGTTTCGCCAAGTTGCAATCAAATACATTAAACTTCCAAAAATACTATTGTATAGTGTTGGATCCACTCTCTTGCTAGAGTCTTCCTTGCTCAAATTTAGACCTACTACTATTGGTGTGGGGGTTGCCTTACTGTTTTTCATTTTGAATCTCTCCAAGATTTTCCCTGCATACTTTTCTTGAGAGATGAAGATGTCATCATGTATTTGTCTTACTTCTATGCCTAGAAAGTATTTCAAGAGACCTTGGTCTGTCATTTCAAACTCATTTTTCATGGCCTCTTTGAATTCACCTATTAGATCCTTATCATTATCAGTAAAAATTAAATCATCTACATACAAGACAACAATCAACACATTTCTCTTTACTACCTTGATGTAGAGTGTAGGCTCACCATTGCTTTTGCTAAAGCCATTGCTCATCAAATATGAGTCAATCCTATTGTACCATGCCCTTGGAGCTTGCTTGAGCCCATAAAGAGATCTCTTCAATCTATATACTTTATTCTCTTCACCTGCAAATTCATAACCAGGTGGTTGCTCCAAATATAACTCTACTTTCAATACACCATTTAGGAACACAGACTTCACATTTATTTGATATACCTTCCATTTGTGCTGAGCTGCAATTGCTATGACAACACACACAATTTCCATTCTTGTAACTAGGGCATATGTCTCATCATAATCTCTTCCATACTATTGTTTGTAGCCCTTGACTACCAACTTTGCCTTATGCCTATCAATCTTGCCTTCAACATTGTATTTGGTCTTGTAGACCCTTTTCACTCCAATCACTTGGTTCTTGGGAGGCAATTCAGTTAGCTCCCATGTCTCATTTCTTTCTATAGCATCTATTTCCTCATCCATGGCCTTACACCATTTCTTCTCCTTAATAGCTTGTTCAAAATATATTGGATCACTATGAGAAAATAATGCAAAATTAACACTCATCATAATCTTCATTCCTTTCATCTTGGTATATCTCCCTAAGACTCTTGGTCTTTCTTGGTAACAAAGAGGAGAGTGTGGGATCAAAATCTTCACTGCTACTACTTTGCCGACTAGTTCGATCTTCACTGGTACTTGACATTGACACTCAGTCATGCCTAGAGGAGCTCGATAATGATTGAGGTTGCTTTCCTTTTCTTCTATTTGCTCCTTCTTCTTGTTGTTCATTAGCATCTTTTTCACTCATAATTGGCACTTTACTTGAAGTGCTCAGTGACTCATCAGTTGGACCATACCAAGACTGATTTTCAAGAAATTTCACATCAATTGAAAGAATCATCTTATCGTTCAATGGGTCATACAATATGTATGCATTTGATTCTGAGCTATACTTTGTGAAGATGCACTTCACACCTTTGTCATTCAGTTTCTGCCTTTGCTCTTTAGGCACATGTGCATATGCAACACATCCAAACACCCATAGGTGTTCAACTATCCATCTTCCTCGTGACCATGCTTCCATTGAAATTCTATCATGGACTTACTTTGTAGGACACCTATTAATTAGGTAAACTATTTTTGCCACAACCTCTCTCCAAAATTCAGTTGGGAGACCTTTCTCTTTCATTATGCTCCTTGCCATTTAAACAATAGTCCTATTATTTCTTTCAGCCACTCCATTCTGCTGTGGTGTATAGCTAGTTGTGAGCTCTTTCTTTATGCCATGTTTCCTACAAAAAATTACAAAAGAATTGGAGGTATACTCCCCTCCTCTATCTGATCTTAAGACCTTGATATAGTGTCCACATTCTCTTTTAGCCTAGGCTTTAAATTCTACAAATTTATAAAATGCTTCAAATTTATTCTTTAATAAATACACCCATGTCCTATGACTGAAATCATCAATAAATGTTATAAATAAGTACTCCCCCCAATAGAAGTAACTTGCATAGGACCAACTAGGTCAATATGTACTAACTCTAATGGGTATTTAGCCCTTCTAAAATTTATAGAATTAAAGGGAAGCTTATGTTGCTTACCCAAAATACAAGCCTCACACTTATCACATGAATTTTCTATGCATGGAAAACCTTCTACCATTCTTTTATTTGACAACAAATTTAAACTAGCATAGCCTAGATGACCATACTTGAGGTGCCATAGCCATGAGGGGTCTTTAATCACACTCCTTAGAGCTGATTGTGTGGGAGGTGCAGCACTAACTTCAGATGAGAAGCATGTTTCAATCCTCAAGGGAAACATTCTATTCTTTGTCATTTGAACTACTGCAAGTAAATTCTTGCTCCCATTTTTTTCTTGAATGATACACTTGTCATTCTCCATTAGCACTTTGTATCCATTTTGAATGAGCCGACCAATGCTCATCAGATTGTGCTTCATAGTAGGGGCAAAATACATATTTTTTATTTCTTTTTTCTCACCTTTCTTGGTGTGGACCACAATAGATCCTTTGCCCACAACTGGTAGGGTTCCATTGTTACCAATTTTAATCTCAGATTTGAAACTCTTGTCAATGAATGAAAACAAGGTTTAATTACCACTCATGTGGTTGCTACATCCACTGTCGAGGTACCAAACCTCAGGGCTTCCTTCTTCACCAACATTACACATGATGAAGGCAGTGGGATTGTTTCCACTTTCCATGTTCACATCAACCACATTTTCTTATCCCAACTGATCATTTTGTTTCTTCCAACATTCACTTGCATAATACCCATATTTATGATAGTAGTAGAATTCTACATTACTCCTATTTGAGTTGTAGTTTTTCTTACTTCCTCTTGAAGTATTTTGTGAGCTACTTGCTCCATCTGCTCTTCCTAAGTTTTTTGCTATAACATTCTTTTGTCCTCCATTACCTTGGCCTCTACCTCTAGAGTTTCTGCCTTAGCCATTTCTTCCTCTCCCCCTTCCTCTTGGATTCAATTGAGCCTTGAATGCTTTCTCTTGGGAAGAAAAAGATGTAGATCTATTGATCCTATGCTCATGGGTTTGAAGAGTACCCATGAAGTCATCCATTGTCAAAATAGTGAGGTATTTTTCCTCTTCTATGGTCATGACCAAGTTTTCATATTTATGAGGTAAACTCTTCAATATATTTTCCACTATCTTCTACTCTTGATAGTCTTCTCCATTTGACTTTAGTTGGTTAATCACATTGGAGGTCCTTGAACTAAAATTTGCAATTGATTCATTTTCCTTATCTGAAGGTTCTCAAACTCTCTCCTTGTATTCTGTAGCTTTTCTATATGTACTTTATCAGTCCCCTTGAAATTCATCTCAAGTCCATATCCCATGCTTCCTTTGCATAATTTGCTACTGCAATCTTTGGGAATACTATCTTTGTCATTGCTACTTCAATAAGACTTAATGCCTTAGCATCCTTCCTCCTTGACTCTTTCAACTTAGTCTTTTGATTATTGGTAAAAGCAACATACTGAGTTGGGTCTATCACATCATTGAACCCATTAATCACAAAATCCCACAAATCATTTGCAACCATTATGGTCTTCATCTTCTTTTCCCATGTATCATAATTTTTTCCATTGAATGGTGGTGGCTACTGCCATATCTTTCCTTCATCTCCTGCCATGTCAAATATCCCAAGAAAAAAAATTCCCTAACTCATTGTGGATGTGGGGCCTCAAAACTCTAATACCATTTGAGAAATATAAATCAAAACTTTAAAATTTTGCTTACCACATGAAGGTGCCGAGTGGCAATGTGCTCGACACATAAAGGTGCCAAGTGACAGTTTGTTCAGCACAAACTATTGTCGAGTGATAGGCAGTAGGTGTCGAGTTAGCTCAGCACAAGAACAATCTGAGTAAGCTTAGCACAAAAAGGGAAAGCCTAGTAAGGTCAACACTCAAAGGGAAATTTGGGTAAGCTCGGCACTCAAAGGGAAATGCTCGGCAACAATGGATGCTGAGTGAGCTTGCCTCAAACTACAAAAATTATAACTTAGAGAAATTTCAACGTGAATGCTTTCACCATTAAAACTAGAGAGCCAAAGCTTGAAGCTTCTAAACAAACTTCTCAAATGCAATGAATATAAAAGAACAAAAAATGGATTCAAGTATGCCTACTTGCTTTCTATTCAAATTTGATTAAAAATATTACAAAATCTGAGAGCATTCGACTTCAACCAAAAAACCTTAAAATAACCCTAAACTGGCAAAAACTTCAAACTTCAATAAACGTTAAACTTGCAGCTCTAATGGATGCATCCAATGGTACTTGGAGCAATCACTACTTCAACAAGACAAATCCAACAACAACAAACTTACAGAGTGAATAGGGGAAACATGTACAACTGGAGAGATTAGATCTGCTAATCACTTTCCTCTTCTTCCTTCTCTGCTCTGCTCTACTCTGTTGAACTCTTAACTGACTCTCTTCTTTTTTTTGCTAAACACACACTGAATCTCTTCTTTGTCCTACTGAACATCTAAACTGGTCTGATTGAATGAATTTGAGACATTCCTTTTGTCATGTTTTTCCCCCCTCTTTTCCTGATTTCAAAACTCACCCATTGCATTTATTTTTTATGTCTATTATCGTATCCATTAGGGGTAGGTGGGCATTTGGCTCTAGCGGAAAACATCAACAACATTAAATTCCAACAAATGCTTTAGGACTAGAGATGGTATATGAAAGAGTATAGCATTTTTACTATCACAATAAACAAAACCATAATTTGAATGCCGCTTTTTAAAAATCTTTAAATTGTTTCTAGATTTGGTTGCATAATTCTTCATACATTGTTAGGGATATTTTCTTATGTTTCTTCACATAGTGTGATTTCAAATATTGATATAAAATATATACACAATCTAGTCTAAAATAAATTTTGAAGATTATTTACAAATTGTAGAAAGTTACTAGTTCTCACCTTCTAAAAAGTGTAATCCTATTGACAATGATCTATTTTTTGTTCATTATTTTATTCAAACAAAAGGAATTGGGTAATAATATTTTCATTTAAATGAGATTCTTTAAAGTGTTTATTTTGTTCTTAGTAAGTTTTCTAGCATTCATAAAATAATATATTTATACTGAATAGAATTAGAAAAATTCAAATTCACAAATTTTAATGTTTATGACATAAAACTATAAATATTTGTTCTTGAGTTAAAGTGTTTTAAGTATGTTTTCTTATTTTCTATTTTCTATTAAAAGTATCTATAAAAATTGTAAAATAAAGTATTTGTGTGATGTTGTGATGTAAAAGATGGGCGAAAAAAATATTCTTGTATAAGTTCAATGTTTGGACATGAAAACACAAGAAAAGGTTTTATATGATGAAAGAAATAGACATGGGAAGATGAATATCATCACAATATAGTTTCTCTCCATAATCAACAAGGTCTAGAGTGCCCATGAAAGGCTTCAAACTTTGATTTTATCTTTATCTTAGCATGATTAGCTAAAATCACAATTTAAAATCTCAAGCTATTTGATATTTTTTCTATCAAGGGAACTATAATTTCCACTAGAAGGCCACCAAAATGTTTCACCTATAGTAAGTGGAGGCAAATAGAACTAAATTGCATGTCACAACCAATATGCTAACCATGACCCTTTCTCAGAAATGTTGAAATTTTGGCCTCCTAGCTACCTTGATTATAGAGGTCACATCCATGGCAACCTCAACAACATGATGAATGCCCCTATGCCAAATTATTCAATGATAATCTATGATTATTATATGAATGCAAAAATACTAGAGACATGTCAATTCAATAAAAAATAGAATAGTCAACAAATGTGCCTCCTAGAACTAAATAAAAATGCAGTAGTGGATGTCATATATAGTAGGATATAATATCTAGACTCCTCAAAGTTAGTCTTCTTAAATTCTCACTTCTTGTTCATTTTCATAACAAGAAGAACTTCTTCCAAAAAGTAGTAAATTCAGAAATAATAGCTGAATCTATCACACTATAAGATTGAGATAAATTATTAATGAATGACATAATCCTCTTAAGGAAGTAGTGAATAAAGAACCCTTACATTCTACATATATATCATAAGTACCACTCTATCCAGATAAAATAACTTATCCTATTGTGATGAAGATGACATCTAACTTTATAAGGATCAATGACATGACCTCTTGTGAAAGGCCAAAATAAGTCACCTCATAGATATATTATCTTTTTTGAAGCCTAAACATATATATCTTTGTTGTTTATTTTTTTGTTGGCTGTTACTATTTTGGGGGTGATGCTTTCTCACAATACTGATTCATGTTGCAACTTCTACAATTTATATTTTGTATTAACTATTGTAGTTTCAAGTGACATTTAAAAATAACCTATTTTAACCCTTAATAAAAAACATATATAACTTGGCTAGAAACTTATACATAAATATTATTTAGCTAGGACTTCTAAACATTTACAAGAAATTTTTTGATGGTTTATGTAGGAATGTTCAATATCATTAGAATAATTTTAGAAAAAGTGAGAGGGGGTGGGGTTTAGTTATCCTTTCATCTAGATGTTCCAAATAAACTTTTAAGTACTTTGATCAACTTATATTTACTCACTAGTCCACTTTGTCTCTAGATCAGCTTAACAATAACACAAACTTGTGGTTCAATGTCTCAATAGTTATGTACTTGTAGAATATAAAGAAATAAGAACTAAAAAACCATAAATACCATTCGTACAAGTTTGACACTAGTATTTAATGTTGAAATCCAATTTGGGAAACACCAACAGTAACATGCTACCAACTTTTCACTCTTCTGAGGTAAGCTCAATTAAGAGACAATACACTTTTTTGGGTGTGACCATGTTAAATGATTTAATCACCCTATTAGGAGTGGCCGTGTTAGAGGTCTTAAGAACGTCCCATTAGACTATCACCTTGATTAAAGGATTTACAAATTATAGCTGGATCAACCTTGATTAAAGGATTTTAACTGATATAATGGTTAAAAAGTAACTATAGGTTGATCTGATAAATACAACTCACTTTGCAAATCAACATCACAATGTACCTCATTTCTTTATCCACTAAGTGGCCTCCATTTATATCTCCAACATTGATTTTCATGGAAACCTTTCAAGAAATCACACTACACCTTTTCTCAACTCCTCATAGCCTTCTACTCAAGTTTGCAAAACAATATAATCAACAACTACTTAACCTGTCTAGGTTATCCTTGTTCATCCTTAAATGGGTATCTTCAATCCTTTTCCACTTAAACATCATTGTTGATCTTATGTTTAGATTAGATTTATTGAATCTTGGCATAATTTTGTTTCCCCCTCCTTTTAGATATTTATCATAACTTTCTATGAATCCATATTTAGGAATGCTCAAACATAGTTTATCATGCATTAAATTCTCTATCTTAGGAATAATTATCCTTCACAAATTTTGACCAAGATAAAAATTTAATTGTGAAAGATGGGAATCTAAATTCCTTCACAAACTATCAAATGTTGTGACTTAGTCAACACTATATTTCCTAACCTCAGTCATCATTAGACAACTTGGTCAATACTAACTATTTTTCTCAACATACTCTATCTTTTTGGATGCTTGGTTGATACTATATTTGCTTGACTTCTACTATCACTCAGTTGACACTATCATAGCTTGATTTGACCATAAAATCCTTAGTCTTCTTCTCTATTTCTTGGTTAGGCTTGAATTCAACTATCTTGTCCACTTAGTGTAATGATTTAGAAACACAATATCTTACCAATTTACTAACTAATCAAGTTCCTATTGTAGTACCATAGAACTCTTCATTAATAAAATGATATGGAACTCTACTTAGGTAGAAAATGTCTCACCAGTAAGGTTTTACATCAATGCCAACATAACAATTGTTTGAATTCTAGTTTTTAACAATCTCCCTCTTTTGTATTGATGACAACCCCTCAAGTTACCATCAAACATGATGGCCTGTATTTTCACCATTCTAATTTTTTTGCAAAAAATTGTGAAAATTAAGTGAATGTATGTAATTAGTCTTTTTTATGTATCCTATTGTGAAGGTTTTAATTGAAAAACCCTAAATTAGTTATCTTGTGCCCTAGGTTGGGTTTAAATTTGAAGTCGTTCTTTGTAACTTAGGGTTATGATTAAAAAACCATATTAAACACATAGCCAAAAATATTATCCTATGGTTGAAATTTAAATTTCGTAAGTCATGTATTTGAGTGCGAGGTCATAAGCCTTGATAAAAGTATTTTGTAGTCTCTCTCGATCTCATGTCTAAGGTAAAGCATAGCATCATAAAACTTATTATGCAAATCTTCCAACCTTATGCCCAATGGTTGAACATGTCATCATAAGTTAAATTATGGTAAAGATGAAAGTATGTTATGATCTTATGCTTAGGGTTTTGTGTATAAGTTTGTAGGTCTATTTTGTGAACGTAAAAGTTTATCCCAATCATAAAATCTAAAGGTCAAGTATAGCATCATAGGTCAAAGTTCTTATGTTTGAAAATGAGTCTCATTTTCCCAAATAGAAATGGGTATGATTTATTCTTTTTTTTCTATAGTAACAGGTTCAAGAAGCCACCAGCCTTGAACCCATTAAGGAGGAATTTGGAAAAGCTCATTTTTTTAGAGGCGTATTTTGATGTAGACTACTAAAAGCCCTAATAGAAGCATACAACCCTAAAATGAGATCCTTACAGAAGTAGGATAGGAGTGATTTATGACCATTGGATCATGCTTTTTTCATTGAAGGTTTTGCGCTTGAAGGCCAAATGAGCATAGAGGTCAATATCCAAGACTTTTAGGAGAAATTCAAGAGGAATGTCAAGTTTTATACTGGCAGGGTGATGATCAACTAGGGACATCCCAAAGAAAGTGGACAAGATGCTCCCTATGAACAAATTTAGAAATTATATACATAACATAATTTATGGCTTGCACAAAGCATTAGGGAGTGATGGTTCTGATATAGTGTATGGAGGACCTTACCTCATGGCCCTAAAATATTCAATACCCTTTCACCAACATTGATTATGTGAATTATATCATTGAGAGGATGCAAGAATAGATTGCTACTATCCAAAGGGAAGAATTTGGAAATTTGAAATTTCATCACTATTCACTTTTGATATATTTTGTACAAAAACATTTGATACTTTAGTATTGATTTCGTTAACAAAATGTTAGACCTTGATGGAGATTTTCTAGCACAACTCTAGACCTAGGTATGGGATAGGCACTACCCTTATTCTAGTTATATTTCATTTTTCAATAATTTAAGATCTATTGTTATGAGGATGTTGGGTTCCTAGCAAGATAGAATCCCAAAAAATAAGGAGAGTATTGAGGCCTAGAGTATTAATAAATGATGCTAAAATAGAGCATAACTTGCTGGATGCATTCTTCTTTCAAAAGATTTCAGCTATGAGACTCTATGATTTCTCTCAACCCCCACACATATTGCAAAGTTATATACCTACTAGGTTGGGATAATAGAGTTCTTATGGAAGCTCATTATGTTAGATAAGGGTTACTTAGGCCCTAAGCTACATAAGGGAACATTTTTATGTAAATGTTTTAAAATTGGTTAATTTACAATTGGAAAAAAATTCATTGACCAAGTTCATGAATTCTTGAGGCATTATAATTTATCTTCTATAACATATAGGATATGTGACCCCAAAAATGTAGTTAGGAATGCCCTCAAAGAGATAAGGAATTATACTATCCCAAACAACAAAGGATTGCCTCAGGAAGATATTATCCAGAATAATTTTATTGAGAGTGATGTGGAGGATAGGTTGAGGAAATTTCAAGATATTCGAAAAGTGGAGAGGGAGATAAAGAAGAATGACCCTATATTTTAGGGCCTCTATTTACAGGTTTCTTATCCATTTAGGCTTGAAAATTTACTACATTCTTATTATCACATTATGTCACATTTTCCACAAGATATAGGAGAGGTTCAGACAAAATAATACATAGTCTCCTGAGCTAGATGTAGAGTTAGAAGAAGATGCAGATCATCCCAAAACATTTGCATGGGTGGCTAAGGGAAATAAAAGTCAAAATATTATCCATATTCTTGAAAAGGTTAAGGAGAGAACATTACAACTAGTGCATGGAAAGAGCCAATGTTTTATTGGTATAAGGCCAAATTTTCTACAAGAGAGAATCAAGTAGCTAAAAGATCCTTAAAAATTTTTCAATTAACTATAACATGACTGGATGACAAGATATTTGAAGAAAAAAAAATATAGAAGATGATGAGTTCATAAAAACACAATAATTTAAAAGATCTATGTATAAAGTCAAAAGAAGTGAATTTAGACTAATGTTAAAACCAAGGGAGAGTGATGAGAAGACTAAAGAGATCATAGAAAATCCCTTGGTCTATGATCTAGATAGTTTGACAATGATAGCAAGTGATGCTCGAGATCTGGTGTAGACAAGTCGTACGTTATTGGTGCTTGGATGGGATTTGGAAATAACTTTTGTGTTGGATCAAATTAGTGGGTAGGATAAGGAAATTTCTTATGAAGCCTTTGGAGCACAAGAGGCTTGGATTTTAACATTGACAATAAAGCACTACCTATCTAGAGCTTTTCTCCTGAAAGAAATAAGCCCTAGTTAATGGATGTTGAAGATAAAGCCCAAGGTAGTGCTATTGTATGGACATTAGATTCAACTACTAGAAGCTAAAAATTAAGTGCTTTGAAGCATTTTTCTTTCATGAACAAGGCTAAGGTAGGAAAATTTGAAGACCAACTCACCCAAACCTTAAGAGAATATATTGATACCAAGAAATTGTAGCTCAAGAAGAGCTATGTGTTGGAACAAAGGGTAAGAGAGATAGAGGAAAAGATACAAGGATTAAAAAAAAAAATTGCCACTTTTAAAGAATAACTCAAAGCTATAGAATAAAACAAAAGTAAGATGATGGTTGATAGAGGAGAAGGAGCTGGTGAATAGGTTGTTCCTATGAGAGAAGATAAAGTAGTTGGAATTAAGAATGAAGTTTCTATGATGGATACTAAAGTTCCAAGTCATGATGATCAATTAAAGGTGAATGCACTAAAAGAAATGTTACATAATAGGATAGAGGTATTGAAAAGAGTATCCTAGCATGTTCATAGTATCTTTATTTCTTTGCAAAGTGCATAATATGTTCATAGAGAAGTGCTTACATGGCTCTCCCCTATATTTAGTAAATGGGGCCCATATATTCCTTTATTTGATAAATTAATTATTTTGATAGAAAAGAAGCTAGAATTGCCTAAAAAATCTGCATAGTAAAATAATTCTTAGAAATGGTCAAGGAGTTGATTGTTTCCTTTACAACCAAGTCACAAGTAATCCAAGGTAAGGTGAATGTAATTAATGAAGGCATTGATATTTTTATTCCCTCCCATTATTGATAGTGAGAATAAGTTGATGGATTAGAAAGAGTGGTCAACATCATTCAACCATATCATGACAGTGGAAAAGGTTACAACTATTTTTGATGGGGATATTGATGATAATTTGTTCTATGATTTGATTGATTCTTTCTTCAAAATTGAAGTGGATATTAAAAAATTTGTAATAGAATCAAATGCTATCATAGATGCCAAATGGAAAAACTTTATTAATGATTTGGAGACTATTAGAGGAACTGATTGGCCAACAAAGAGATAGATTTATGTGTGGGAAGCAGTTGGTGAGATCAAGGATTTTCCCATGAGAAGTAGTTAGAGGACAAATAATGAGGATAGATGAAGAAAAAATTGAGGAAGGACAAGAATTTACCAGGGTATCTTATCTTTCAATGTACTTGATGTGGATATTCCTACACTATAAACAAAGACTGTATTTGAATATTGAGATGCCATCTATCAAGTTTTGAGCTACTTCCCAAAATGCTCTAGTTCCAAAGAATGTTTGTAACTAATTTTTTTCTTCTTTGTAACTTGTTTTTGAGTCATGTTATGGCACTTGTCTGCCTAATATGAAGTTTTTTGCAATGCTTATTATATAGAAGGATTTCCAAGATTGGGAAGAGGGGCACAAATTTTGTATTTTGTGATGAAACAATATCATTTGAGTCAATCCAATATTTTATGTTAAAAATTGATATTTTTATCTTATTTCTCTATAAGTTGGGAGATTAATGGAACTCTGGTTTTAGTTATGTATCTTTGTTATGAATCTCATATCAAAACTATGTATCATTCTCAAAGAAATTAATACAAGCAAGTGTTGTAGGATATTTGCATTTCAAAACTCTGACTCCATTTTCATGCTTTGATGATTTTAAGAATGAATGAACAAGTTTAATTTTATTTAAATATAATTTAATGGCTTGTATGTCATTTTAGAGTTTTTTTATAGTTCAAATAATGAAGTAAATGCTTATATTGAATGATAAGGTCATTAGGGTATGAAAGAGATATAACAAGTATAGAATTTGGAGGTGAACAATTGATACATTTAATTGCAAGTCAATTAAATAGATCTATTAATATTAATTGATATCATTCTATTTTGGAAATTCATTAAGGCATGAACTAAATTTTATTAATGAAAATATCATTAAGAATTGATGTCAAAATAAAATATAAAGTTAGACACACTTGTTGCAATAATTTATCATGTTCACTAATACCTATTAGTGAATTGTAATTTATTTTAAAATTTCAAGAAGTTTCAAGGTCAAATTTTTTGTAAAGGGTTTGTAATACAGAATAGTATGCATGGATAGTCAAATCCATAAGTTGATGCACCTTGGTTTAGCAGAGCCTAAACTGTAGAAAGAAAAAGTGCTTTGTCCCTAGGTATCATGTTGTTTATTGTTTCCCTTGTATTAATTTCAAATCTATTAAATTAGAAACCAACACAACCCAAAAGTCATTTTAGTATCCTATTTGTTTTTCTTCTTTTAGCTCCCTCCATGTTTAGTAATTGATCTTCATTAATATCATTAATTTCATTATGATTCTTATCTCATGATCCAAAATCCTCCCTAATTTAATCTTTTAGTTTCATTCTAATTCTCATATCCACAACTCTAATATGCAACACTTCTAAACTCCAATTAGAGAAACAATTATAATAGTTCCTTCTATCCTATCAGAGCATCATATTTCTTTCTTATACTCTCATGCTTTCATTTTTATTTGCATGGACTCCCCCTCTCTATAAATAATTCCAAAGACACCATATGCATCTTTATCAACTAGATAACTCCATGTCATATCTCTAAACTAGATTTTTCCTCTATCACCATGCTTATGTCTAGTTCAACATCTTGTGCTTATCTATTCACAACTTTAAGTAGCTCCTAAAGTGTGACCTCTTGTGTCAAGTTGTACGATATTCTAATCAAAATATTTGATGAAATGCTCCATCTCTAGCTTAGGTGGCCTTACTTAGGGGAATCGCCCCGAATTTATCTCTTAGGTATTCATGGGAATCCTTAGGTAGTGCTTTATTAAAGTTTTCAGCTATTTGTTCCTTTTTATTTACATACTCCAATCTTACTTCATTGCCTTGTACCAATTCTCTCAAGTAATGATATTTGATAGAAATATGCCTTGTCTTGGTGTGTATCACATTCTTAGATATGTTTATAACACTTGTGTTATCATAGAATATGACAACAAGTTAAGTTATATCTTCCTTAAATCCTTTCAACAATTTCTTGATGCACACTCTATTAGAATAATTAACTATTGTTGCTACATGTTTAGCTTCTACTATAGATTGAGAAATGTAGTTCTATTTCTTGCTTGTCCATGAAATACTTCTCTTTCCTAGAAAGAAATCTCCATCACTTGTACTGAAATGACCCTAACAATAAAGGTCACTAAATCCCAATATCGTACTGTGGCAATTCATCAAATAATTAGCAATCGAGCTCTGATACCACTGAAATATCCCCGACAGGTATTTGCAAACAAGCTCTGACAAAGCTACTATCTTACACCAAAACTGAACTGATACCACGGAAAGAGTCCTGCTGGCTCTCTAGAATGGTGTTGGATGAACGCTTTTGATTTTTATTTGAATTTCCTAGAATATATAAATACTTAAACAAATAACATGTAAATGAGACAAACTGAGATTGCCAACAACAAACCATGAATTGTAATCAATCATTACAACTATAGTTTATAAACAAATTGCTAACTAGGCACATGAACATTTGTTGGCATTTGTATTTACGACAAGGACCAATAAACTTCAACTCCAATTGTGGCAATTTCCCACCACTCTTGAACCAGTGCATAGCAGCATGCAAGTGATGTGCGTTAAGAAGTCGTCACACATGCCTCCCACAATGTTCAATGATTTTCTCAGCTTTCGACGGATGCAGCATGTATAACAGCAGCAACCAAATACAAGTGAATATGTCATCAGGTCATTGCATGCCTGCTCTAGAGAGATTTTCCCATTAGAGGCTACTGCGGCTATATTTGAAAATGTTCCACATGGATAAATGCATGTTCTGAAACATAAAGAAGGCTCCATACAACAACCAAAGAGATCGGCCTACCATTGTCCATAGCGATGGGAACCTCTTTCTGATATCAAATCACATCCTAACGAATCCTGTCTACATCAGAAATGCTGAATGTGTGTGCAGTGTTAGACTTCGGATTTAAATGCTGGACTGGAGCGATTGAGGACTATGAGTTTCTGCAACCCGCTCTTGGATGTTCATGGAGATTGGGTTCCTAGGTGTGTCGAAATATGGCCTGGAGTAGTTGCGCGGCAAATAACCCATGCTCAGCCTGAAATTCACATGCTAAATTGCTGAACCCGATAGCTTGAATCTGAGTTCGTTGCTGGTCTGGAGACGCAAGGGCAAAATGGAAGTCGTTATGTAATATTTTGGGATATCTCCGTCCTCTGCAGTGTTGTTGATGGAAATCAGGAGTCCTTAATAATCTGAAGCTGTTAAAATCTGGCCACGCTAAACCCTTCAATCTGACTCCCTGAGCTGATGCATTCCATGAATCATATAAATATATACTTCAAACTACTCCTTCAATTTCCACAAATGATTTCGATTTCGGGTCTCTGCGGCTATTAATTGGCTTGGGATTTGTTTCATGTAAACCTTGGTTTCCCTTCTGCGACTTAGCCGTTGCCTTGGCTCTGATATGAAGAAAATTCTTATAAACCTGGTTCTCTTCCTTCATGCAATTTTTAATTGCTAATGGTCTCTATTAAACTGAATCCTTAAATCTAATGTCAAATAATATCCTGCAATAATTTGTGAAGATGGCAATAATTTCCACTCTAGCCAATCCTCCAATGATTAATGATGCATGAACCTCAAATGCTGGCCTTAGACCTCTGATTACTACCCTGATGAAATGACTAAATGTCACCTCCAATCTGCAATAATTCAGATGATATTTCACACCCTCAAAATTGCGCACCTATTGAGAGTTATCGTTCTCAATGGCCAACTGTGACAATTGCAGAAACCCTAGGTTCCACAATGCACCCGTGATTGAATCACAATCTGAAATCAAAAGAGAGATAAACAACTACCTGATTCGAATGGAGCCTCGGGGTGCCTATTTATTCTTTTCTCTCCATCCTCTCCAGAGACTTCTAGAACATTTTTGATCTTAGCCCTCAAGTGACTTTATTAAATATTTTTATAATCCAAGTCACTTTATTAAATATAAAGTTATCTTTTAATATTCATTTATTTAATTAAAATAATTAATTAGTCATCCTTGGACAACCATTAATTAAATTAATTAAATTGAACTGTCACCAAAAATTGGGGACATGACAGTCCACCCTTCCTGAAATTGCTTGTCCCCAAGCAATGGTTGAACCATGAACCAATCAGTCTTCCTGGATCCCAAATGTAAATCTGTGTATCATCCCAATCCTCATCATACTCTCGTGGAGAAATCATCAATATCAACAACTGAGAAACTGTACTCAACATCCAAACAACTGAGAACTCTGATGAAATCATCTGAAAACCAACTGTAGATGTCAGTAGAAGAAACCATTCTGCGGAACTCAAGCCAACTGAAACATCAACTCTATCAAAACTCAAGCCCCTGTCAAAAAGACACCTGCACCCAACTGCATTGTAGATATGACAACAACCATAGGTACCTAAATCACTGCCATCAAATCCAATCTCTGAAAAACTGCTCCGGGCGTGTCGATGCTGCAGGTTGAGTAACTTGCTACTACAAATTTTATTTTCAAAAGATGGTGCCAACCTATCCCCTAATGGATGATAAGAAACTGGAGCCAATCTACATCTGCGTGAAATAAAATATTCTATCTCTGTGTCAAAAGAAAAATGATGAGTGTACCCTACCGTATAATGCCGGTAAGATCCTCCAAATCTTGCTACTGGCTCATCATCACTGAACTGGGAATCATCAGATGGCTCCATTTTTTGACTCTGAGTGACTATAGGTCGGATAGGTCCCTGTGCACTCTTCTCAACAAACCCCTCCTTGAGATCCCTGTGAGGTAGCATAGTAGCAAGGACCCCTATAATCTTCTCAACCAATCTGCAAATAACACTAGTATCTTGGATGAGAACACCTTCTGTCACCTTATGCGAGTCTAACTGAACGCATGCACTATCCAAAAAATACTTCATGAACGGTTCAGTGCAGTAAAAAATATATGAGGAAACATTAACATACTCTCCTTTACACCACAACTGGTCCTCCTGTAAGGGTGGCATACTCAATTGTACCATACTATCAACTATCTAAGAAGAATCAACCTGGAGACTTGACTCTACCGGTATCCCAAACTCATTAGAATCGGCTACTACCGAATCCTGAATATGTGTGTCAGCCTCAACAATATGCTCCCTAGTAGCAACTGCGGAAGTGTACTTACCATCATCCACCTCAATAGTCAAATGAACTGGGTCTGGGGCTGGGTTTGACCACAAATGCTCCAACTCCACGGTCACCTCCTTCAACTGAAACTGCGACTTCTGTAGATCTCGCTGTGTGTACTCTAAAGCCTTAGTAGTCACTATGAGCTCCTCGGAAAGCTCACTCACCTCCTCTTCACGATCCAAGAGTGCCTCATAGGTTGTACTTCCCCACTCAACCAAGTGATCACGGTCGGCTACCAATCATAAATAATCCTGCTTCAAAATCTGAACAGCTTCATGCGAGGCATGAATCTCTACCAAAGAAAAGTAACCACCGCTGAACTCATCTGTCATAGAAGAACCCCAACCAGTAACAGCCAACAACTGACAAGCAGTATCAAAGTGCTCACAAGCGATAGTAATGTCTTGCTCACTAACTTTCAACTGGCTAATCACATGATGGCTCTGGCTGAACTGTCTTCCACAAACTTTCTTTGTCACATTGTCTAAAGGAGTATCTTCAAGGTTACTGGTTTCTAGAATATTGTCATCCATATCTTGCGAATCCTTTCCAAAACTCATATCCTCATCTGGAGTGTCAAAATCTATAGTTCTGCTGTCAAGCTCTTATGTACCTAAAGAAACTGTCAAGGAAGCTGAATCTTCAAAACTGTTCACTTCATTCTCTCGGATGTCATCAAGGCCAAAACGATCCTGGGACTCATCTGTACATGCTTCCAAATATGAAAAATCTTCAACACCTTCCAGCAAGAATGGTTGACTGGAAATATGAACCAAACCCAACAACGGTGTATAAAGACTAATACCAACATTGGACAAACTGCTGGCACAAGGAAAGACAACACCGTGTATTCTGCTAATCAAATCCATGATAGCACTCAAACAAACATTGCTACTGTTAAGTGTTAAAGATCTCCAGTTAACTGAATCCCAAATGCTGCTGAAACGTTCTCGAGTCCATATCCGTAAACAAGAAATAGCTGGTAACTCAAGCAAACTCCTTACCTGAGTAATGTGACCAATACCAACTAACTTCACATACCTGTCTGCCATTGTCCTTGTATCCTGGATGTGAAAGCAAGATGAACTCGTAACATTATTAGCTACCATATATGATCCGTTTGCTGCAGGGAGCTGAATGTCAGGCATGTAAGATGAAACTAAGCCCAGCTCCATGCCATGCTTATTTCCATGTCTCTCCCAATCCTGTAATGCCAAAGTTGCTCGAGTGTCCTCAAGCTCGCAAGAAAGCTTGACAACTTCCTCCTCCTTCCTCCTCAAGGCATCTGAATAATATTTGGTAAGGCTAAGAAGATGGTCACGGTCTGATAGAAGATGCAAATAGCTCAGCTTCATTGTCCCCATTCCTTCACCAATTGCATGTAAGTCACAACAAGAAGATTTTGCCTGAACTCCCTTATGTCTTCCTTGTAACTGAATCATCTGGATGTGCTCTTCTAACATCTCCCACATCCTGTCATGATGAGATAAAGAAGCCACAATACTATCTTTGCTTACCTTTAGCTGGCTGGACAAATCATGTGAAGTACTACCATTCTCATCCTCATGTGACAAAGCATCTAACTGAGCCTGGTACTCTCTGTCAACAAAATCATAAATGCTTGATGTCTGCTCATTTTCACCAGGTATCTCATCACCATGCACAATGACATCTTCATCATCATCTGAACTCACTTCACTGTAATCATTGCTTGTCGGAACCAAACTACCTTGAATACATGAGACATCACCTTTGGGAAACTCGTATTCAACTGTCTCGAGTTGACAGTTACTATCCATCAGCGTAATATCCTTCACCACTTCTTCCTGTGACCGAACTGAAACCTCTGACTGGTTGCACACTTGTTTCTCGAACTCCTCATTAAGGTTCCTAGTAACATCTCTCATTGTATCAGTCAACGCTTTGTGAGAAGATTTGTCAAAATGAAATCCAGTTGATTTATTCACCTTAGCTAGGACGGATAGCTTGTCAAGCATACGATGGTGTTTAACCAATAGTTCAAACATGTTATGTTTGATTTTTCTGAGCTCATCCTGAATGCCTGAATAGTCCTCCTTTCCACAATTCTGACTCTGAATACTGCGTCTATTACTTGTCTGAGATTGTGTCCTTGGAGACTTTGTGTTGTACCTGTCCATCTTGGTTGAAGTAGAGTGCTGATCACTCATGTAAGTCGGTTCTCACCCCACAGGATGGCAAGAAAACCGCTCTGATACCATTGAAATGACCCTAACAATAAAGGTCACTAAATTATGAGTGTAATAATGATAATCGAGAAACCCATAATTTTTAGAGAAGATCAAACTTCAAATGTAATAACAAGGTCTTACACTGATTGCAATGACTGAAAGTAATGAATTATAGTAAGATCTAGAAGGTCTCCAAATGCAACAGAAATTGGTCTTGCACAATAACTCGCTCACTGGACAAATCCAAAACTTTGGCACTTTATCTAAACTTCAAACATTGAATCTCAGCTTCAACAGACTAAACGCAGAGATTCCAGATCTGAGTACATTAACGAGCCTGCAAGCTCTGGACATGAAGAATAACAGTTTTCATGGAGCAGTCCCAGAGAGCCTAGGAAGTCTGACAAATCTCTGCTTATTAGACCTGGAAAACAATAAACTAACTGGAATCTTGCTGAGCTCTTTGAATCAGTCCACATTGAGCTCGACAACATCAGGGAATCTATGCCTTAAATTCCTCGGTGCAACATGCTCACCTGGACCACCTCCAATTCAAACTCCAGAAGTTACAGAACCTCAGATTCCCAAGAACAAAAACCTTGCCATCAATAATGAAACCCACACTTGGTAATTATCTCCTATAACATGCTCGTTGTTGGTATTATCTAAACCGCAGATTATTCGCAGGGGCAAATGTAGAAACGTGGAAGCAGAATAATTCATTCAAAATTAATGGCCTTCGGTCCTAATGACGTTAATTCTGGTAGCCAGCGATATGGACATAATTCATTGTGTCACGTGCCCTGTTCGGCTATGTACGACTTCGTTCAACTGAGAATTGGATGTGAAGAAATTGCTCATAAATGGAGTGCCCAATCTAAAGGAAGACGGCGCTCAAGGACCCAACAAAAATCGCTATATCCACTATGAGTTTCGAACTGGAAATAATGCCCTTTCCTATTAATTGCGTATTCCTAAAATATGCCTCACTCAGCTCAAAAATGCCTTTCCCAAACTGGTGACGGATGCTGAAGGTTAGGATTGTGGCCTGCCTTCATGGAACTCGGTGATAATATCCCCGGCAGGTATTTGCAAACAAGCTCTGACAAAGCTACTATCTTACACCAAAACTGAACTGATACCACGAAAAGAGTCCAGCTGGCTCTCTAGAATGGTGTTGGATGAACGCTTTTGATTTTTATTTGAATTTCCCAGAATATATAAATACTTAAACAAATAACATGTAAATGAAACAAACTGAGATTGCCAACAACAAACCATGAATTGCAATCAATCATTACAACTATAGTTTATAAACAAATTGCTAACTAGGCACCTGAACATTTGTTGGCATTTGTATTTACGACAAGGACCAATAAACTTCAACTCCAATTGTGGCAATTTCCCGCCACTCTTGAACCAGTGCACAGCAACATGCAAGTGATGTGCGTTAAGAAGTCGTCACACATGCCTCCCGCAATGTTCAATGATTTTCTTAGCTTTCGATGGATGCAACATGTATAACAGCAGCAACCAAATACAAGTGAATATGTCATCAGGTCATTGCATGCCTGCTCTGGAGAGATTTTCCCATTAGAGGCTACTGCGGCTATATTTGAAAATGTTCCACATGGATAAATGCATGTTCTGAAACATAAAGAAGGCTCCATACAACAACCAAAGAGATCGGCCTGCCATTGTCCATAGCGATGGGAACCTCTTTTTGATATCAAATCACGTCCTAACGAATCTTGTCTGCATCAGAAACACTGAATGCGTGTGCAGTGTTAGACTTCGGATTTAAATGCTGGACTGGAGCGATTGAGGACTATGAGTTTCTGCAACCCGCTCTTGGATGTTCAAGGAGATTGGGTTCCTAGGTGCGTCGAAATAGGGCCTGCAGTAGCTACGCGGCAAATAACCCACGCTCAGCTTGAAATTCACATGCTAAATTGCTGAACCCGATAGCTTGAATCTGAGTTTGTTGCTAGTCTGGAGATGCAAGGGCAAAATGGAAGTCGTTATGTAATATTTTGGGATATCTCCATCCTCTGTAGTGTTGTTGATGGAAATCGGGAGTCCTTAATAATCTGAAGCCGTTAAAATCTGGCCACGCTAAACCCTTCAATCTGACTCCCTGAGATAATGCATTCCATGAATCATATAAATATATACTTCAAACTGCTCCTTCAATTTCCACAAATGATTTCGATTTTGGGTCTCTACGGCTATTAATTGGCTTGGGATTTGTTTCATGTAAACCTTGGTTTCCCTTCTGCGACTTAGCCATTGCCTTGGCTCTGATATGAAGAAAATTCTTATAAACTTGGTTCTCTTCCTTCATGCAATTTTTAATTGCTAACGGTCTCTATTAAACTGAATCCTTAAATCTGATGTCAAACAATATCCTGCAATAATTTGTGAAGATGGCGATAATTTCCACTCTAGCTAATCCTCCAATGATTAATGATGCATGAACCTCAAATGCTAGCCTTAGACCTCCGATTACTACCCTGATGAAATGACTAAATGTCACCTCCAATCTGCAATAATTCAGATGATATTTCACACCCTCAAAATTGTGCACCTATTGAGAGTTATCGTTCTCAATGGCCAACTGTGACAATTGCAGAAACCCTAGGTTCCACAATGCACCCGTGATTGAATCACAATCTAAAATCAAAAGAGAGATAAACAACTGCCTGATTCGAATGGAGCCCCGGGGTGCCTATTTATTCTTTTCTCTCCATCCTCTCCAGAGACTTCTAGAACATTTTTGATCTTATCCCTCAAGTGACTTTATTAAATATTTTTATAATCCAAGTCACTTTATTAAATATAAAGTTATCTTTTAATATTTATTTATTTAATTAAAATAATTAATTAGTCGTCCTTGGACAACCATTAATTAAATTAATTAAATCGAACTGTCACCCAAAATTGGGGACATGACATGTACTCTTTGTTTCATCAATTGTAGCCCAATATACATCAGTATACACTTTCAGTTCAAACATTTTATTTTTCTTCTAATACAATCCATTTTCCTCTATTCCTTTAAGGTATCTCTATATCCTTTTTGTAACCATGATGTGATTTTCCTTACATTTTCAAAAAATCTAGCAACAATTGAAATAACTAAAGAAATATCTAGTCTGCTATGAACAACATATTGCATCTTTCCTATTATTGATCTAAACAAGGTTGGATTCACATCTATAGTATCATTACTCTTTGAAAGTTTATGTCTAGTAGCCATAGATGTACTAAGTGATCTTGACTCTTCCATTCTAAAGGTCTACAATATCTTCTTAATGTACTTGGTTTGTGTAATGTATATATATACCATTCTTCATTTGATATACCTACAAACTAGCAAAGAATTTGATCTCACCAAACATATCTAAATATCAAACTCTTTCTTCATTTAATTAGTAAGTGATTTCCATAATGAATCTTGTCCTCCAAATATGATATCATCCACAAATATATCAGATAAGAACATCAATTTATTATAATCAATCTTCAAATATAGATTTTTGTTATCATTAGTCCTTGTAATTTCACCAAATATTTGTGTAGCTTTTTATAGCAGTGTCTAGGAGCTTGTTTCAATCTATACAATTCTTTATGTAGCTTACCATGTTCCTCTTGCTTGGATCAAAAAATCCTTTAGGCTATTCAATATAGACATCTTCCTCCAATATTCTATTTAGAAATGTAGATTTGGCATCTATTTGATACACTTTGAATTCTTTATAAGAAGCATATGCAAGCTTCCTGGTGCTCATCTTCAACTTCCTATTCCTTAGTAGTCTTCTACTTTGACTCGGTATTCATTGGATGATGTTTCTTGACAACTTTCTTTTCAGGCTTAGGTAGGGTGCTAGGCTCTCCTTCATAGACATATAAAAAATTCCTTTAGTTAACAAGTTCGTATTTACATTCAACTTCATTTTTCTTTGTCTAACATTTTCACTTTCTATAACTTTTGTAGTGTTAGAATTAAAACATTTATATGCTTTTGTTTTAGTGGAATATCCTAGGAATAACTTTCATCACTTTTTGTATCAATTTTTCCATGTCTATTATCTTTCAGTACATAACATTATCTTTGAAATACTTTGAAATACTTCACATTATCTGCATATCCATACCATAACTCAAGAGGTCTAATATTTGTACCCTTTTTACATGTACTTGATTCAAAGAATAAAAAACTATACTTACAACTTCTCTCTAGTACTTTTACGAAACATTCTTCTCCATCATTAATGTCCTAACACCAACCATGATTGATCTTTTCCTCATTTTAGCTATACCTATTTGTGTAGGGGTTCTTGGTACTACCATCTATCTCTTGGTTCCTTTATCATTTCCGAATATGTTGAATTCCTTAGATATAAATTCACCTCCTCTATTAGATCTTATATACTCCAAGATTTTACCTATTTCCTTTTCAACTATATCCAAATGCCACTTAAACAATAGAAATTCTTTAATTTTATTTTCTAAAGAAACATCAAAGTCATCATTATAGAGTAATTATAAGGAAATGTAATTAAAGATTTCTCACCACGGTAGGTTTGCATTCCAATAAGTTTGTAAATATCAATATGAACTAACTCCAATATATCATTAGATGAATAGGTTTTCCTCTTAAAACTATGCTTTGCTAGTTTACCCAATTGGCATTGATTAAATGTTACATTAGCATGTTCCTTCAATCTTGGTAATCCTCTTACTCATTTCATCTTACTAATTCTTACTAAATTATCAAAGTTGACATGACATAGCCTTTTAAGACATAACCAATTATCTTTATACTATAAAAATAAGTATGTATCATCAGAGAGGTCTAGGTAGAACAAGTTCCCTCTTATTTGTTCTTCATTTCTCATAAGTCCTCTTGATCCATTATAGATATTAGCTTTCTTGCATTGAAACTCAACACTGTAACCTAAACTATTCAACTTTACAACACTCAACAAATTATAATTCAATCCTTCAACCCAATAAGAATTATTAGATCTAATATTTTCACTCAATCTTATGGATCATTTACCCAATTTCACAAGATATGGTGCATCATTACCAAAGTTAAAAAAGATTCCTTTACAATGTTCTAAAGTTTCAAACTTATTTTTGTAACCAATCATGTGATGCAAAAATCCACTATCAGTTATACACCCATCAACTTTACTCACATATGAAATAAGTGTAGTTTTCTCATCTTCATTAGAATCATCTTTCATTGCAACATAAACAATTTCTTCATCATGACTATCATAATAACTATTAGTTTCTTCTTCAACAATGTAACAATATTTCTTACCTCTTCCCTTGTAGTCTTTGGATCCTTTCTTCTCTCCTTCATTTCTTCTTCCTCAATACTTGATGTCTTTCCTTTCATCCTTTTTCATCCTTGACTAGATATCTTGCAAAATATGATCAACTTTATTGCATGCAAAATAGATTATAGGAAGTTTACCTTTAAAATTTTATTTTCGTCTTGGTAGTCTTCCAACCATTAATGACTCAAGATTCTCAAGATCATCATTACATGTTTCACTATCAATATCTTCATACTTCTATTTCTTCTTCAAAGACTTAATTAGAACCAATTGTGAGTTGAAAGTAGATTCAATAGTAGGGGTAGAAAAATTATCAAAATTTTACAATTCAAAAGCAACAAGCCTCCTAATTAGATAATCTAAGTTTAGATTATTGCTAGGATTACATCTTGATTGTTGTAATGAAAAAACTCTAATAGCATAAATTGGAAGTAAAATTCTTAGTACCTTGCTGATCATAGTTTCATCACTAATTTTTATTTCAGCTTCTCTAATTGCATTCACCGCTTCTTTGATTTGGCCACAATACTATGCAATATTCTCACCTTTGTTCATCTTTATATAATATAACTTAGCTCTCAATATTTTGGACTTAGCTCATAGTACATTCATGTCTCTGCCATGGATCTTTGTCAGTTATTCGCACATTTGTTTTATAGTAGTGCATTTATTTATATCATCAAACTCTAAGTAACTTAGGGCAGATGTAATCTCCCACCTTGCATGATTTTGTTCTTGTTTATCCTTTATCTATTGGGCTTTAACTGGTGCTAGTACTTCTATATAGTAATGCTCCATTTAGTATACTTTTGAATCTCCAATTCTAGCAATGTCCATCTTCAACAAACTTTTCCATGCAGGGGAGTTCCTCTTGTTCAACTTGGTTACTTCATTTCTTCTTATCTTCCTTGAAAGAGTCTGATCTCAAATATTGATGTAAAACAGATGCATAATCTAATCTAAAATAAAATTTGAAGATTATTTATGAGTTTTGAAAATCTATTGGCTCCCACTTTCTAAAAAGTGTAAACCTAATGACAATGTTCTATTACTTGCCCATTATTTTTCCCAAAATAAAGAAATTCAGCAATAATATTTTCTTTTGAATGAGAATCTTTAATAAAAATTGTACCTTATGAGTTTTTATAGTTATATAAAATAATATATTAGACAAAATGGGATTAGAAAAGTTCAAATTGAAAAACTTCAATGTTTATCTAGAGCACAAAACTGTAAATATTTATTCTTTAGTGAAAGTGTTTTGAGTATACATTTTTATTTTCTATTTCTTAATTTATATTAGAAGTATCTCTAATATTTATAAAATAATGTATTTGTATGAAAGATGAGAAGAAAAAATAAAGGTCATATAAGTTTAATTTTTGGAGCATAAAATATAAGCAAAGGTTTTACATGGTGAAAGCAATAGACATAGAAAGATGACTATCCTCACAATCTAGTTTCTCTCCGTACATTAGGAAGGTCTAGGGTACCCACAAAAGTCTTCAAAATTTTATTTTACCTTAGCATGATTAGCTAAAATTACGATTTACAATCTCAAGCTATGTAATATTTTTATTATCTTGAAGGAGCTAGAATTTCCACTAGAAGGACACCTAAATGTTTCACCTATAGTAAGTGGAGGAACATATCACTAAATAGCATGTCACAACCAATTTGCTAACCATGACCCTTTCTCAAAAAGTTTTGAAATTTTTGGAGTGAGCTTCTTAGCTATCTTGATTATAGAGGCTATGTCCATGAAAACCTCAACAACAAGGTAAATGTCCCTATGCTAAAAGATTCACTGATAATCAATGAATATGATATGAATGCAAAAACACTAGAGATATGTCTATTCAATAAAAAAATAGAATAGTTGACAAATTTTTCACCTAGAAATGGACAAAAATACATTAGTGGATGTCATAAATATTAGGCTATATTATCTAGACTCCTCAAAGTTAGTATTTTATAAATCTCACTTCTCCTTGTCCATTTTCATAGCATGAAGGTTTTCTTCCAAAAAGTAGTAAATCCAAAAATTGTAGCCTCATATATCTCACTATAAGAATAAGATCAACCATTAATGAAGGACATTATCCTCTAAAGAAAGTAATGAATAAATAACCCATTTATTCCACATTTATCTGATAAGTACCACTCTATCTAGATAAAATAACTTATCCTATTATGATGAAGATGGCATTAAAATCTAAATATAGATCAATGACATCACTTCTTGTGAAAGGCCAAAATAAATCAACTCATGGATATATTATCATTTTTTAACCCTAAACATATATAATTTGGTTATTCATGTTTTTTGTTGGCTATTAGTGTTTTTGGTGTGATGGTTTCTCACAAAATTGATTCATGTTGGGACTTCAACAATTTAAATATTTTGTATTAACTATTGTTGTTTCGAGTCAAACGTAAAAAAAAATCCATTTTAACCCTTAATAAAAAACATATATAACTTGGCCAAAAAGTTATACATAAATATTTTTTAACAAGGGCTTCTAAACACTTTCAAGAGATTTTTTATGGTTTATGTAGGAATTGTGATATGGCTATCAGGATTTAAATACGGGATAATTAAATCCTGATAGCCATATCACAATTTGACTTGTTGTGGAAATTATCTTCTACTTATGTAGGAATGTTAAATATATGTATATAATTTTATCTAATGTTATGTTTAAATTTTAAAAACCAACTCCATAACATTTTTCCAATTGTATACTAAGAGTTTGATTGAGTTTTGAAATGTCAAAGGAGAGGCTTGACCTTTATTTTGAACTTCAAATGTTTGCAATCATCATCAAGATATTTGTTCGAAGAAGTTGGAATGGGTTTAGAAGAAGTTTAATAAAGTAAAGCACTAGGTTCCTTGAGGCTTAAATGCATAGAATGAAGCATAGAAAACTACTTGATTATCCTTGAGAGTATCTCTTTATGACTAGGATATGGTTTATCTATTTTTATTAGAGAAGGAATTCAATAATTTACATTATTTTCTACTATTTTTTAAATGTCTTAAGTTCCTATAACTGTCTAGGACATACATCATATTTCTTCAGATAAGAAAGAGATTATTATGAAGAATAGATGGTTTTTTATGCATAAAGTAGAGCCATAATCTATCTTTTTGTTATTTTTAAATAATTTTTGAAGTTTTTATCTCTCAAGGATATATAAATTATATTTTTGTAGATAGAGAAGAGATAATGATGAAGAATAGAAGGATTTGTAATCATAAAATGGGACCATAATTTACATAGAAGAAAGTTGTATATATTCGTAGTGAGCATGATATGTATAGGTGTAGGTATGATTACATTAACTACTTTATTAAGTAATGCATTCATATATTTGAAAATAGGAAAAAAAAATGACAAAGAGAATGAGAATTGGCTTGAATAAAGTAAAATGTCACCTAATCATAATGGTTAATTACATATAAATATCCGTAATAGTGTGAGCCTCTTGATAAATTAAAAGTTGTATATTATACAAAGTAAAAACTATTGATATTTAAGGGTGTGCAATATTGGAAAATGATAAAATATTATTTATATTATTTATAGTTTTAAAGATCAAAATAAGTAAAGAATATTTTGTTTAAATTCCACTCTGCTAGAGGAAGATCTCGAAAGATTAAAAAAATTGACATTTCCTCAAGATAGAGGTGGCAACTTCATGTAGAATTTTTAAAATAATTAAAATTTTCACTTGAAAAAAAAGGAAAATTCTAGGCATTTGTCTAGAAAGTGTATGTGGTGTAGGGGATTTCTCTACATAGGTAAATGCTTTTGGAGTGGACTCCATAGAAGAGAACTAGAAGAAAAAAGAACCACTCATGTGACATGTTGTATACAAGGTACATAAGGTTTCTTGATAGGGATAATGGAACTTTTAGTAAATATGGTGAGTAAACTCATGATAAGACTTCACAAAGAGGGAAAAATACATTCTATGATTTGAGAACCCTTGTTGATGAAAATCAGCCAAAAACTTACCAAGTTGGAGATGTAGTGGGAGAAGAAGAGGGAGAAGAAATTGAAGAAGATACTCATAAATTATATGCAACCTTTCAAATAAAATGTAGTATTTCATTGAGGAAAGAAGCAAAGACTCTGAGGTGAAGTCTTAGCAAGATGTTAGAAATGGTTGCCATAAAACAAGATGATATCATTACTCTTAAGACAATTGCTATCAAAACGAACGATGCAGTTGTTATGTCATATTGATATAACCCACCCCATAAGAATAAGAATTTCATTTGAAATAATCAACATAAAATCCATTTGTGTGAAATAAGTGGAAGAGGGGAAACTAATGGGCATTGGAGACAAGACCAAAATAAGGAAAATGAATGTCAAAATAATAATGTAATGAACAATCAAAGAGGGAAAATAAGTGTCAAATGAATATAGGACAAGGGGTTAGATCTCCTATTATGATTAAAATGTATAGATAGCTTGATTTCATAGGAATTTTGGGATACACAAATCCTATAAGAAATAAGTTATGGATGGAAATCCCTACATTATCTAGAGAGGAGAATCAATTCATTCAAGTACATGTTATCAAGTTAAAAAATAGCTTTGAAAATTTTGAATAAAATCATGAGAATGTGTTTGTGAATCTATTTGTGTATCCCTTCACTAATGATCTTATTGAGTGGTATAAAGGTCTCCTTGATTGTTCTATTTCAAGTTGGCATGGATTTGCCAATTTATTGACTAAATAATTTAGGGATCATAGTGATAGATCTCTTTTTTTCTCATGAAATAACTATCATAAGAAAGAATTAAAATGAATTTCTGGTTGAATTCAACATGAAGATTAATAAAGTTTTGAATAGGATACAAAAAGTTATCTAGCTAGTAGAATCGTTCCCAATAAATTTTTACCTAGGCAACTTTGAATTAGTATCACTTTCATATTTTTTACTATTTCCCTTCTTTGAAATTACAATGATTATTGATGTCTTAATATAATTTTAAATCTTAGGTCCACTATTTTCATAGTTATTTAAGTAAAATGTAACCAATCTACCAACCAAACCATCAAGAGAAAGATCATTAATAGGTATAGCTCCAGATTCCTAAATAGAAGATTCTCTTGTAGTATAAACATGGAATAATGTTCTCAAATTATTGATTAAAACTTCTTCATTATTGATGACTCCTATAGTATCTTTGATGGAACCAACAACTTCCTTGATTTGGTTGACATATTGAACATTTTTTTCTCCTTCCTTCATCTACATCTCATTAAAGTTGCTTTAGAGACTTTCTTCTTTGGTTCTCAATACATTTTGATCTCCACCATGCATAAGTATTATCTTGTCCTACATCTCTTTAGTAGTGACATAATCTTTGACATAATCAAAATCAACACCATCAAGTGAGAAAGTAGGCTCAGTCATCAAACTATTGTGTTATTTCTTCTAGTTCAGCTCATCAACTATAATAGGAGAGTCAGGAGGAATATACTAGTTGTTTATATAATCTAGTGTAGTGTCTCCAATCACATATAGATAAAGCCTCATCTTAATTTTCCATAAGGAGAATTTCTCCTTATTAAACTTCGGTACCTCTCTCTTATGCATCTTCGGATCTTTAGCTTAAGTCCCTTCAAAATTTTCCTTCAAGTACTAAGCTTTCATACCAAATGTTAGATTAATGAGAAGGTGAGTGAATCAATTACAACCAGCTATTGTACAAGCCTTAACAACACTTTTCACAAATTCAAACACTTCAATCTTATAAACCATTAACTCGATAACCAATTTTAACATCAAAATATAAAATGATGTAAACTCTGTAATAAATTTTCAACCACTTATTGTACAAGCCTTAACAACATTTTCACAAATTCAAACACTTCAATATTATAAACCATTAACTTGATAACTAATTTTAACATCAAAATATAAAATGATGTAAACTATGTAATAAATTTTCAACTTAATATACTGAGTATTAGAGTCATCTTCCAACTTATATAGAGTTGTAATAATAAATAGTAAACATGAGATAAAATTTCACCATCATAAGCATCAACACTAGTTGACAAAAGTATTTAACATGGAAACCCTATAAAGGGAAAAAATCACCAAGGAACCAGCAATCCAAAAAATTTACTCTTTTGAAGTGAGATCTATTAGGAGAAAACTTAAAAATTTAATCTTGAATTTTCAACAACATCTTGCATCTTCATTCATGCTAATGTAGTCCTTTCAGTACTAACTTCTTTTGGAACTAATGTATGATATAATACTTTAAATATTAGTCCCACATACCTCTTGATTGTTCAATTTGATGAGGTGTGATCACTTGACCCATTGGGTGAAGTGATCCCTTCTCCATTTGATGTACTACAACCACCTTTCTTCTTCCATGTCTTATTCATCTCATTCTTAATGTTTTCAAAATCTGCCTTGCCTTTTCCTTTATCAAACTCACAACTTGGTGCATTTGACCTAGTTGGGCAATACTTACTAATATGACCAGTCTTCAAACAACTATAGCATGTGGTTTGACTCATCCACCTTTTGTAGTTGCCATTGAAGTGAGTCCTAATACAATTCTCAAGAATATGTCCATATTCTTGACAATAGTGGCAACTATATCTTGTATTGTAATCCTAATTATAAGAGTTTCCATAGCTTCTTACCTTTGTTAGCTTGTTTGATTACCACATGGCTTAGATTTACATTCAAAGGCTCTATGTCCATACTTCTAACAATTGTAGTAATATCCTTCAGATTTTTTTTATGCATGGTCCTAGTTCTACATTCATGTGCCTGATGACCTTGTTTATTGCACTTATGACAACGAACCATGTTCTTAGGCTTGAAATTTTGATTTTTATTATTGCTCCTAAAAATATTAGCAATATGTACTTTCTTTCCACAACTATGACAAGTAGGTTTGGAATTCTTACCTTCATTGTTCCTTTCTTTAGCAACTTTGGATGATTCTCCTTCTTTAGTGCTTGTGTAGCCCAATCCTGATGTATCTTTGTTAGATCTAGGGGATCTCAATAATTACTCAAAGTATTTTTTGGCTTCATTTAGCTTGTTGAAGCTTTCAAAAAATTCATTTTCTCTTTTCAGGTCATTTTCTAGTTGTTCATTCTCCAACTTCAATGTAGTTATTTCAATGTCCTTGACATTCAACTCATGATGAGAATTCATCATTTGGCTCAAGGTATCCAATTGCATGTTTGAGATCTTGGTTAGCTTTGTTGACTTCTCTTCCAATCTTTTTTCCAAAAGTTTTTGTCTTCTTCAATCATGGCCTTATCTCCCATGGCTTTCTTCTTTTGTTCAGTCACCTCATATAGCAGTATAGCTTGTGATTCTTGCTCCAACTTGAAATTTCCAATTTCTTCAGTTTGCCCTCTATTCTTCTCCATTAGATCTACAACTGCAACATCGAATTCACTAGAGTTAACATTTGCAAATAACTTTGTGGTGTCGATCTCTTTGTATTGTGTGTCATTTTCTTCTATAGAAATTTGTTTCCTTCTCTTCAACGAACTCTTCAAAGCATGTCTAGCTTAATTTAGCTAATGTAGTATAAGATGTGTTTCAATCTCCTAGTTCTCAATAGTCTTTCCCAATTTGTATACTTCCATTTCAAGATCTTTCCTCTAAGCTGCAAAGCTTCTTCTTCTGATAACTTGGCTCTAATACTAATTGTTGGAATTTAGAAGTGGGAAAAGTAAACTTCTAGGGGGGGGGTGAATTAGGAGTTTAAACTTGGATCGATAAAAATTTCACCATCCATACATCACATGCATTAACATACTAAAATAACATGTAAACTAAATGCATCTGAAACATATAAGTAATCAAATGGACATGACACCATATATGGTTACTTAGAAACCCTCCAAATGAGAAGCTGAAACTAGGATGGGGATGACACCCACAAATATTCACTACCATAGTTGTAAAGTGTAGCCAATTAAGGTTACAATTTTTTGACCATGAATCGTGATCTACCCTATTAAAGGCTTACAAAGACTATTAATTCCCACCTTGTTAGATAATTTCAACACATTATTAGAAGTGTGCCTTGTTAAAGGACTTTAGGTCATTTACTTGGAATGCCACTTTGTTAAAGGAGTTGGTAAAGCCTCTTAGGACTACTTCACCTAGGAGATTTAACTGAAATCACATGTCAAAATGTCTCAACATAGATCTTGTGGTTGGCACTTACCTGCTTGATAACAGATCACTTCTATCCAATCTCTAATTAATCCTTCACAATCTAATGTATCAATGATATATCCTTTATCCTTTGTTCTTCACTTAACTAATTTTTTAATTCACTCTTATTACTAAGTCACCTTGAATGCACTTCCAACTCTCTTGTTTGCTTCTTCAATTTGATCATTCACCCCTTGTTACCTTCTTATAACTTGATAATAATTTAGGGCTTCATCTTCCTTATAAAGACTTTGGTGGCTTAGGGTTAGGTATGAATCTACAATTGAGATTTGTTCATTTTTCACTTAAAGCTTCCCATTTTTTGATTGGTTGCATGTAATTTGCATAGGGAATCTACATATAGATTCGTTCTTATTCCAAAATATTGTAATCTATCCTTAGGTTGGATGAGAAATAATTTATATAGTTGTTTGTGCCATTAAAAACAAATATGTCCAATCTGTGTTACTTTGCATATGAATTTATTGATTCTTGGCATACACTATTCTAACTTGGTACCTAAACTCCTCGACATATACTATTCACTTAGCACTTGAATCACTTGGCACTTGAGTGACTTGGCACTCATTGCAACTCGGCATGATCTAATATTTTCAAGTTGTACTTGGCATGTATTACTAGTTTAGGATGAACTAATTAAATGATTTAAGTGTGTTGACACTCACTTGTCAAAACCAATCTAAGATCAATAGCTCTTGAAGGTGTGTAAGTGCATTTCCCACTTGGAAATGAACATCTCCCCCCTGCCCCCCAAAACTAATTTTTTAGCCTTCTAAATCTATTCGACAATGCCCAATTAGGGATTATTGTTTGACCTAGATCTCATGGAGGGTCCTCATTTTGTGACTCAAAATGGTGCATGTATTGTGGGACAACAACAAATAGCCCCAACAAAAAGCAAAGAAATGACAAAAGGAATTTCTTCATCAGAAATCATTCTTCCAACATGTGTCAAATGACAACTTGATCTAAAATATTTCAAGCATCTTTGAAGTCTTTTGGAAGTCAAAATTGTAGAATATCGAATCTTAAAGCTCAATGTGTTCCTAGTGTACCAATTTCCCTTTGATGTCTCAAGGTGTATTCTATCATGAGTATCTAGTAACTTGGAGAAAATTACTCTAGTCATCGAGGATCCTTGTAAATATGTTTGTCCATTACTATTTGAATAAATGAGAGAATTTGTTATGAGGGCTCTTCATGAGCTATCAATCTTTTCCTTTTTAATTTTTTGTAATCTTCTTTAGCTTGCTTTGTGGAGCTCGTGTGTTTTCACTTGATTTTTCCTTGAAGCCTTCTCATTCATTGTATAGAATAGGATATCCATTTTGGATTGCATAAACCCATATTTGATTACGTCTTGTAATTGTCTGAAACCTTTAAATGTTTAACACCTTTGTGATTCTTTTCTTTCTTTACTACCCTAATCATGCTTAGACTGTGTGGCCAAGGCAATGGTGTTCCTTTCCAGAGCATTTCTTAAGTTGATAACTCATGTGTTCCTTTTTAAATGAACTTCTAGGAAAATCTCACACTAAATAGTGACCTTAACAGTTCTTTGAAGAGACCCTTTGTCTGAACCAATAAGTTCTAAGTTATCCCTTGTTACTATCAACCTAGATTCAAAAATCATCAAGATAATCAATTCTAAAAATTTTTAAGTGTTTAGAGCTATCAATTTCCAATTCTTATTTTAAGACTAGAATTAATCTATAACTACAAAAAACACCTATTTTTTTAGTTGGTGCAAGGAACAAAATCATTTGAATGCTTTGACAAAGAAATACCTCTTCCCCATAGTCAAAACCAAATGGAGTGATCTATTTGTATGCATCAAGAAAATATCTTGATTGCACCTAAACCCCAGACTAACTAGAAAACATAGACACATATTTGAAACCAAACACATGGCTGAAAGAAAACACCCTTGTAGAAAGTAAACACGCTTACAGAAAGTAAACACGCTTACAGAAAGTTGGGGAAAATTTTATAAATTTTTTTTGGAATGTTTTCCATTTTAGGCTTCAAAGTAATGTTTCAAAAATTGGCCATTTGATTGGCATGGAACCAAATACCCTTGTAAATAACTTAGCCTTCAATTGTTTTCTCCCAATATGTCTGCAATCTAGTAAGGACCAATCCAAAAGCATTGAAAATTTGTATGATTGCCTAGCTTTTCTTTATCTTTCTCCTTCAAAAGAACAAGTCCAAGATTTTAAAAGAGTTGATCGTGGCTCACTTTTCAAACTAACATTTTATGATAGCCTGATGTTGTGACATGTGCTCTAATATTGATGTTCTCTTCTCATCTAATTCTAAGAGATTCATCAATCTCTAGACTCTATCAACATCCTCAACATATTCTCTCATAAATTTCAACACTAGAATCTTGAGATTGATCGAGTAGGACTATTGGCTCTTGTTTGTAGATGAGTAGATATGGGGATGTTCCCAAAGCATTCTTAATCCTAACTTTGACTATTTATAATGTGTTTTTCAATTGAGTATGCCAATCTTTTGGTTTTTTGTGAGTTGGTTTTTTATCACGATAATCATTTTCTTATTAGTCGACTCTACCACACCATTCTCTTGGGGATAGTAATAAGATGAAAACTTGATTATAACTTGATTTTCCAATGCCCATTGAGTAATAATAATTAATGCAAAAGATGACCCATTAGCACACACTAGGAAGAATGGCATTTAAAACCTAGTGATAATGTACTCTTCTAAGAAATTAGTAACAACTTTTGTCATCTAGTTTTAGAAAGTTTTAGCTTTAGTCCAACATGTGCAATAATATATAGATGTAATGATGAGCATATGTCATGTTAATGATGGTGGGTTTACTAGTCCAATAAAGTCCAACCCCCACTTAATGAAAGGGCATACCTCAAATACTGGTTATACTAGCATAGCTAGGTTTCTCTCCTTGTTGGCACTTGTTTGACAAGTATGGAAAGAGCATACACATTCCAATGTGTGCTTGAAAATTGTAGGCCAAAAATAACCTAATATCAAAATATGATGAATCATATCCTCTGTTGATTCATGTCTAGTGCCATATTTGGCATGATATTTTTCCAATGCTTCCTTCACTTCTTCACATCCCAAAAATTTTAGGTAAATTTCCTCTTAATTTTTCTTGTAAAGTTTCTTGTCTTGAAGCATGTAGAATTCACATTTCATCTTGAGTCATCTATGTTGGGAACTATTAATCCAGTTCGGGTATTGATTCTATAAGAGGTAATAGACAATATCTTGATACCAAACATCAGTGATTATACCTTCATCAGTGTCTACCTAAGACACTATGATTTGATCTTCATTATCAGTTTTAATCTCAGTTTAAGATACCATCTTGGTTAGCCCTTATCCTTAATAGCTTCATTGTTTGAATTTCCAAATTAAACTCTTGTAATATAGCTATCCATTTTCCTCTTCTTTTACGTAACTCATTCTACATTAGTAATGATTTGACCATAGGATCTGGCACAATTGCATATACCTTACTTCTGAGTATGTAATTGAAAAATTTATTTATTGCCTTTATTAGGTCAAATTATTGTCAAGATTGGAATGTTCAATCCGGCATTCTTTAGAGGACAACTCACGAATGTGATAGGTCTCTAATCTTCTTTATCTTTATTTTGCATGAGAATCCCTACACATGAATGTTTTGAAGCAAGAAAATATATTTTGAAAGGAAACTCATACTTGCAACTCACAAGTACCAGAGCTATGGAGATAGCTACTTTCATATCTTCAAAAGATTTCTTGATTTTAGAGAACCATTCAGTTTTTCTCCTTTCTTAAGTAAGTTATTGAGGTGGCAAACTATTTTAGCAAAACCACTAATGAACTTTCACACAAAATTAATCTTCCCAAAGAAATATTTGAGCTCTTTGCAACTATGGGGAGGTGATAATTTTATAATTTCTTCTATCCTCTTAGGTTCAATGGATATCCCAACTCTAGAGATAATGTGACCCAAAACCTTTCCTTTGGTAACCTTGAATGAACATTTGTTAGGGTTAAGAGATATGGTGTATCTCTATCATCAGTTGAAAAATTGTTTCACATTAGAAATATGAGTATTCCTTTCTTTTGAGAAGACACTTAGGTCATCCATATAGATAACTATGTATTTATTTATCATCGCTTTGAATGTTCATCCATTTCTCTTTGAAATGTAGCTCCTGCATTGATTAATCCAAAAGGCATTCTTTTATATGCAAAGGTTCCGCAATTTTTTGTGAATGAAGTCTTTAACATGTCTTCCTCATCTACCATCACTTGGTTATATCCTAAATATCCATCTAGAAAAGACATTATTTTAGACCTATTCACAATTTGTAGTACTTCATCTAGTGAAGGAAAATAGCAGTTATCTTTCTGCAATGCTTGGTTTAAATTGTGAAAGTCTACACAAAGGTAAATTTCTCCAATCTTTTTCCTTACTAGCACCAAGTTAGAAACTCATGTAGAATGTTAGATTGGAAATATAATCTAGGCACTAAGAAAATTTTGAATTTTTTTCTTTATTAATAGCTCGATAATGGGCTTCATTGGTCTCTGTATTTGACAAAAAGGGTTAGCTTCAGGCTTCAACAGGATATCATGAGTAGTAATGTCATGATCGTACGTCTCGAGTTCTTCATAGCTTCATGAAATGAAATTTTTGTAGTCTATAAGTAACTGAAGCATACATTATCATTCTCGAGGATTACATGTCTTTCCAATCCTCACCAACTTAGGATAATATTCCATGCCTAGATTATATGAATCACATTCTTCAATCCCTTTTTCTTAAACTGTTCTCTTATTACATGATGATTCATCTTGATCAAAGATACATTCCAACTCTACCATCTGCTTAGGAATAGTATTAGTCTTGAAATTTGTAATCGCATCTTCATCTTGTACTTCATCATCCTCAAGTTTTTCATTGGGAGTATCATCAATCTCTTGTTGTTTGAATAGAACATTATACATGATGAACTCAAGAATATGTTGGTTATCTCGGAAGACCTAAAATTTAGTAATTTTGTCTAGAATAATCAGGGCAGCCACTAGTTCAAATAAGAACCTTTTGAGTTGTTTTATCTCAATGGGTTGTAATGCATTGGCTGAAATTGCAAGAGCATTGGCTACCATATTCCTCCTTCTTGGAATGGACCTTATTTTTAGGGCTACAAAATCTTCTATCAAGTCCTAAAATCTTTTTTGGTAAGCAAGTAGTATTCTATCATTGCAAGAGTAGATTGATTTAACCTATCTAATCACTAATTAAGAGTCTCCTTCAATTATCAGAGCTTTGAAATCCTTCACTAATACAAAGAGAAGTTCATGGATCAAGGCTTCATATTCTACAACATTGTTAGTACACCTAAATTGTAAATGATATGTAGCATAAAAGGACCTACCTTTGAGATTAATTAGTTCAATACCTTCATCATCTCTTAATTTTCATTTAGAGCCATCAAACCTGAGTGCCCATATTGATTATTCTTTCAAATTCCTTGACTTGTGTTTATTTATTTGAAGCTATTCTTTCACTTGGAATTTTAAGGACTATTTCTTTAGGATCCATTGTATTCTTTTAATGTGGTGGACTCTGTGAGTTACTATCATATACCTTTGATATGGAGATCATCTATTTCTTTTGTTGATCTTGAATTTCCCCAATCAAATTTGTGATTTTATCAATTTGTAGTGTAGGTCTAATGACTACTGAAGTCCAACCTTAACCTTTCACAAAGTGTCTTCTCCTTAAAACTTTAATCATCCTTGGTGGAGGGGAAGACAAAGCTTCACCATCTAAAGAGGTATCATTGTATGATGCAATTAGATATTCTCTTTCCTCTTCATCATTATCCATAACTTTAGATATGTGTATGGAACTCAAATTTTCTTTTTGTAGCTCACTTAGAGTTTGACCATTATTCAAGTGTATTATCTGAGTTAATACTTGAGCAATCCCTTCTTGGCAATGTTAGCACTCAAATTCCAAATGGCTTACTTTGTACAACCTACAAAATCCTGAAAGGAGAAAAAAATTGGGTTTTCTTCTTATCCTAAGTATTGAAAATTTGCAACCATGTTATCTATGAATTGAGTCATGATCTCTTCTCTTGGGGTAGGGTTCGGTGATTCTTCATTCAAATTGTCTAGTTTTTAAACTGAAGTTATGTCAAGAGCCATCACCTTATAGGAACCTAAGTTTGATTGAAGAAATGTTACTTCATTTGGTGCACTATATTATGTGTTTATTATCTTTAGCTTTGGCTTAGCATCTATACTGATCTTATTACGCAACCCTTTCCAAGGTAGCCATAGTTGAGTAAAATTAGTTGAGAATCATCCTCTTAGGCATTATGTTCATTCTCTACTTAGTACCAAGCCATATGTTTTTAGAATTTCCACCACATGTATATCTATGATATCTTGGATTTGGAATTCTGTAGTTAAGTGTATTTAAACAATTATCAATACCCCAATAACCTTTACTTATGTTTTATCAAGTTGAATCACTATCTAATTTATGGGTTCTAGATTGACTCCCAACCTTTGAGCTATCGCAAGTGGCATGATATTGCAAGAAGCTCCTAAATCTATGAGCCAACTGTAAAGGTTTTGTCCAAAAATTCTATGACTAAGTAAGAAAGGAGGTACTTTGGCCTTGTCCTTAACCATGGTAGGCATAGCCTCAAAGGTGTTAAGCTATTGTGATACTATCTTTTGATGGCCTATGGTAGGTGTTGTCTTGGTATGATCAAGATTATTTAGTAGTGCTTCCCTCTTATTAGGGAAATTTCTTAGCATATCAAACAAGGATATATTGGCCTTTGTTCTTTTTAAATCTTTCAGTACATTGTATTTTTTAGTTGACCAAGCTGGATTTTTTAGTATCATAGGTTTATTTCCTTGGTTCTAATTTTTTTGTCCAACATAGGGTGCTCTACTAGGAACTAGACTATTATTTTCTCTTAGATCTAGAGGTGTTGGTTACAACATGGGAGGAATCCCATCAGTCATGGGTTCCCTTTGATTTTGTTAGTTGTAAGTTTTTTTATTGTCATTCTGAAAAGAGAACACCTCTACTAGTTTGTGATTTGATTCTTGATTGAATGGAAAGATAAATTCTTCATTGACATGTTCTGTCATTTCCAAATTTTGTGGAGAATCGTAAGATTCTAGTAACATGGTATTGAACTGCATAGGGGGCTCATTGTTAGTGCATTGTGAACTTGGTTCACTTCTTGATTTCCATTGAAATATGATCCACCATCATTGGGTATATTTTGATTGGAATCAAGTTGATTGATCTCTACAAATTGAGAATTTTTATTATTATCTATAGGGATACTTCCATTATTTGGATAGGTTTTACATTTTTGATTATGTCTTTGAAAACTATTGTTGTGATCTGGAGGGTTGAAATTATTCCTTGCATTGTTATCTTTGCTGAAATTGTTGTTGTAATTTTGACCATAGTTATTGTTGTAAGGGCATGCATTCATTCTTTGAAATTTTTTATTCTTCCCTTGTGACAATCTTAGATGGGTGCTCATTGGTGATCTGAGATGGTCTTCTTCATTTGACCTAACTCAATTGTGACATTATTTTTCATCTCTGCAGATGTTGTTGTCTTTTTCTCGAAGAAAGCAGCTTTTGGATGCTCATATCCTAGGTAGGTTATGGCTAGAGATAGCACAATTGATGCCTATTCTAATGGAATTAGATCTAGTGGAATGAATTGACTAGGCATTGGGTAAAAGCATAGATCTATGTCACCGTTTGTGATACAAAAACCTGTTTTGGTCAAATCTCATTTCTCTATCAAAACTCAATTTAAAAAAAATACTAAAAATACCCTTTTATAGATTTCAGATTCAATATCATAATTATATAAATTTTTTAGTGTTTTGATTAGTTATAATATGTTATAATCTCAAAATATTATAAGTTGATATTTCAACATTTCAGAAGATCCTCTCTCAAAAAATGATAAAAAATAGTAAATCATATCAAATATATATATATATATATATATATCACTAGAGGAGAGAATCCTCTTCATGAATATGTAATTTATTTTTAAGAAGGTATAGATTTGATAGGGAAGTTTTGATAGGAGGAAAAAATTGTTGTATTCTAACAAGGTCGAACTTGAGTACTTATAACAAAGAAAATATACATCAAAAATAATTAATTCTTTTTTTGTGCACTAGCTATACATGTCATCTATAAAATATTTTCAAATATGTGCACTAGTTAAAAAAGGGACTTCAAAATAAAATAAAATGAATAAATTCTTAGTCAAAAATATTATAAAAATTATAGGCATAAAATTCATACAATTCTACACATTTCATTAGTTTACATCATCTTCATATTTTAAACACAAATACCATTTTTTTTGTCATTAATGTTGAACTGTCACATTCTGATATCACATTTCTTTATAAAAGGTGACACAGGTTTGTGCTTTTACCCCATTACTTGTACTCTAGCAGGATATGTTGGTACTATCATACTAGTATGAATTGGAACCATCAATCTACCCCCATTAGGATTGACCTATTTAGTAAAGGTAATTTCTTCTTTCAAGGCTTTGTCCAATGTTTCAAAATCTATAGTAGGAAATCTCCTTAGGAAGGTATCAGTGATCTGGCCATAGCATTAAGATAAATCTAGATTGTAGATTCAACTGGTATGGTGTAGAGTGTTTCTAACTTGCAGCATGCCATATGAAAGCGATGATTGAAATATGAAATCATCTCCATTGGATCCCTCTTTAATGATATAAACTAATGGTTTATCATTATTAGGTCGATAAATGTTTCGAATTGATTTAGGAACAATTTTCCAAAGGTCACCCAATTCTAGATACATCCCGGTCAGGGATTTTTTTAGTGGCGATTAGTCACCAGTTGGCAAATATGTCTCAACCGAGCTATAGAAATTGGGGAAAAAAATCGCATACTAGTTGACTGGTTTGCCCAAATTTTATAAAATACTCATATAGAGGTCAAAATGTTTGCCACTATTATTACGTAATTTCAGTTTGGTAGTCAGGTTCTTCGCCCATATTTCTCTTTAATGTTTACTCTTATTCACCATGGAATTAATTGACTGTCTCTTTTGATGATCATCATTCTCCAAATTCCCGTTTTCCTATGTGAAATTTTTATTTGTCCTAGGACCCAATTTGCCATGCATCACACACAATGGAGTCCCAAATTCCCCCCCTATTCGCCCACTCAATTACTTGAAATTACATGGGCATTGCCAAATATTAGTTCTTATCATATGTAACAGTCAACCCATTCACCAAAATGAAAACAATTTATTTGTAGTTGTTTATTTAAGATATATGAGTTTCATTATTGAAAAATGCTCAAAGAAGGAGCCTTCTTCATAGTAATGTGATCAATAGAGAACCGAAATGACTATGACTACGAGTCCATAGTATTTTATTGTAGCCTTAATTTGATGGAGATGTCACAGTCAAATTTAAATAGGAAGAGGAGTAGGACTAATGAAGGTGGAGATATCCAAGAGAGGCCAATGAAATGCAAAAATATATATTCATACTTTGGCAGGGGTAGACACAATAGTCTTGGTCAAAGTAAGGAAGGTACATCATCAAAGGAGCCCGTACAATCTCAACCTACACATGAGTCCATTCAACAAATTGGGGAGCCTAATAAATTTGGTGACAGAGTTGCAAATCTAATATCTCTAATGAAGATGACCTTGAAGAAGAATATCCAATAAATAATCAATACCAAGACCAATCAATCGACTTCAGTGATGATGATGGTGCAATTAACAGTAACACTAAAGGGAGAGGAAAATCAAAAGAAAAAATTGATCGTCACTAGGAGATGGCTAGGAGATTTAAATTTGATTAGGCAGCAAAGTATCCATTCATTGAGCTCGTGGACAATCCAATTGTAGGCGAGCCACCAGTAGAATGTAGATGAGCAATTTGTAGTTGGAAGTATAAAAAGGAAAAGTGGTTGCAGCTTAAACTAGACACCATACAGAAACATGTTGGTAAGATTTACGAAACCTCAATTGTAGATGGTAAGGAAATAAAAGTGGTAAGATATAAAACAAAGGAGCAATGTCAACATAAAAGGAATGCTGAAGAATATTATATGTTTTAGAAATTTCAGATGAAGCCTAGTGAAGTTCAAGGTTCTATTAATGCTATTTTTGCAAAAGCAAGTGAAGTAGAAGAACGTGGAAAAGTTTTTCAATTAAGTAATGTTTTCTATATTTTGAGCAAAGGGCGTCCAATGATAGACTATCTAGAAATGAGTGGTTTTTTATGCTTTCTAAAAGTTCCTAACTATCTTGTCAGTCATTAGTCGATAAACAATGGATGGGAATGGGCAACTTGTATTTGCAGGTTGAAATAGAGGATGTACAAAGAAAAATAAAAGAGTCAACCTTTATTGCATTGTCCTTAGATGAAGTTACTGCAATAGATAATATATCATGGGTATGCATGCATGTTTATACTATAAAAAAAAATGTTCGCCAACCACATCTACTATCTGTTGCTAAATTGAGAGATAATACGATAGAAAAAACTTTATTTCAGTTAGTAAAGAGCAATTTAATTGAATATGGAGCTATGGATGAATTGACAATAGTGAAGAAGTTGGTCTATGTTGGAGTGGATCGAGCAATAGTAATGCAAGGTCAAAGGAATGGTCTTTGCACAAAGATGCAGGCTTCTTGTTCACCATATGTTGTTGCCATTCACTATATGGCCCATAGGATGAATCTTGCTTTTAGAGTTGTGAAGAAGTTTCCTTCAGTAAATAAAGTTGAAGATTTAGTAAGAGAGTTGTATGCATATTTTTGTCGAAGTCCCAAGCATTTTAGGGAATTTCATCACTTTTCTGATGGAATTATCGATGGAATCAAGCTTCTTAAAGATGTTGATACTAGATGGATCTCTTTGGATGGACTAGCACATCAAGTATTTTCCGAATATCAATCTTTGATTGGACTGATGTACGAAAATCAGGACAATGCAAAAAATTAGAGATGTGGCAACCTGCTTCAGAGGTTAAGTAATAAAGAGACACTTTTGACTTTGGCATCTCTTCTTCCCATGCTAGAAGAAATGAAGTTAATTATGAAAAAATCCTAGCAAAGAGCCATGTATATTGCAAAATATGCTTAGTTGCATAAAATGTCATGCCGAGCCCTCGATAGCCTCTATCGTACTAACCTAAATTTATTTGATGATAGATTTAATCACTAGTGGAAACTACTAGATTTTGATGATCCTGATAATTATTTAAAGATCATTGAAAATGAAGATTTATGTGTTTATGTCAGGGGATTTCAGATGCCAATGTACTATAGTGCCCCAAAGAAGCGAGCTACAAGAATTACAAGGGAAGTGTTTACCAAGATCTTCAAGTCTATAGAATCTACTGCAAGGGACATAGCCTATAGAGTTTCCTCTAAAATAATATCATGATTCTCATATGATCAACTACTTGAGGCCATGGCAATAGTGTTTCCTCAATATTGGTCCTTCAACAATAAGGAAGATTATCGTAGAAGGCTATTGATTTTGATAAAGGAATTTTGCAAATATATAGAATTCGATGGAGTGACTATCAATAGAATATTAGATGAGGGTATTCTTAGATAGAAATCAGGCACCTTTTCAAGGACCATGAAGCATCAATATTAATTAATGCGTAACCCGCATGAAGAGGGCTCGGTAACAAAGCTTTGGACAGAACTAAAATAGAGCACATTGTTGCGTGAAGAAATTTCAGAGTACTTCAAGGTTGCTGATCTATGTCAAACCATGATATTGGGTTCAGTGGAGGATGAGAGAGTTTTCAATGCTTTGGGATTCCTAAAATCAAAGCTAAGAAAAAAACTAGACAAGAATTTGGAATCATGCTTGAGGGTATACATATCTAGGTATAATGTCAATACTTTTCCTTTTCAAAAAGCAATGGAAATCTGGAAGAAAAGATGCAAAAGAAGAGGGGTGGGACTAGGAAACACCATTAACCAATCTCCTATAGTGACTCCAAGTGTGACAAGCACAGTTGGCAGTGGCACTGGCCATGGGATTGGGAGTCATAGAAGCAAAAGTCAAAGTGAACTTGAAGTTGAAGAAGACACAAATGAAAATGAAGAGAGCAATGAAGCAACTGGACTACCAGAATTGGATGATGATGACAACATAGAGATGAATTGGAAAATTTAGGAAATTTTTGCTAAATTAGCAGTGGCAACCAATAGGTATTTTTTGAACTTATTAACTACTATATGATATCCTATCATTCAATGTTCATTTTAGAAAAGCAATAAATTAGAATGTATTATGTTTCATCATTAAAATTTGAGAACAAAGAGTATTATTACTATAGAGTGTAGTTTATATCATGTCATCAATGATCATTCATATTTGAATTTGAAATTCTTGAATGAAATTTTGTTTTATATTTTATTCATTTATTCAACATACATTGAATTGAAAAACATCAAAATTAGCTGATATGGTACAATTCTTGTAAGCCAATGACCCTGAATTCCCTTTTATAGAAACAAGCGAGAAACAAAAGCTTCAGGTCGATTTGCCTAATGTGAAGTCTCAAAATCTAAATCAGTAAGACATCTACAAGTCTACAACATCTCTACAACTTTAGTTGTACATTTCTACATTTGACAGGTCAGTTTAGTAAATTAGCAATTTTAGCATAGGCAATAGCATCTACAAGACTGCAACATTGATCCTGTTCAAAAAAAAAAGTTCAAACTTGTTACTTTAAACTCAATTCTTGAGACTAGATTGTAGTATGTAGGATAATATGAAAGATATTCATATATAGTAAAGATATAGAGATGATTGAAACTGAAAGTACTTTCACATACAGACTATAAGATTTTGTAGTATGCTCCATTCTTCTTTAGTTGGAAGGGTAAAATTTTTGATGTTATGGTAAATGAATTGCATTCTTGTCAACATTCCATACTTGGAAGAGCGATTTTCAAGCAATGTTCATTCCACTAGTGCATGCAAATTTGTGACTATTTTGATGCACTTTGCAATGCCTTCATGAGTTTTGTCCTAAGGAAGGTTTCCTAAATCAGAGGTTATTTGGTCTTCCAACTTTTTTTTGTAAACTTCTCTTCCAATGAAACCCGTTGTTGAGAAATCAGGTCTAGGACTCAGTAAACCAATATATATCAATTTTTCTATTTTATTGTTCATCTTGGCGAGCTTTGGCCCAAATAAACTAAGAACTTCTTCTGCTTCTGTTAGTTTTTGACATTGATAAAATATGAAGGTCTCCTTTATTATTGAACCAATGTGGTCCTAAATTCCCTTGCTTTCCAAATGCCTGTCAGCAGTGCTGTTGATTTCTTCCATAATCTATTTTGCAATTTTCTATCTCTAACCAAAACTTTTGTTCTCCTCAAGTTGCTCTTTGCTTCCCAAAAAATTTGTAAGAGTTTCGTAGAGTTTGAACCAATAACACAACCTATCAGTAGAAGTCTTTATTTTCCCCCAGAAGTAATTTTTTATTTTCTTTATTATATTATTTACATGGTCACTCAGGCCGTTTTCATATTTTTTAATAGTATCATTTGCCTTCTTTAGGTCTTCTTTCATTTCTGAGTACTAGTGTTCACTATGTTTTCTTATTTTCTTTGCTTTATTTTCCCACCCTTTTTCTTTCTCTTCCCACTTTTTTATTTTTATCTTCTCATTTTCCAATTCTTTATTTAACTTATTGTTTACATTTGCAGCATTCTCCAAGTTTCTATATAACTTTGTTGAAGAGTCTTTTTCATCCTGAAGTTTTTTTCCCATTTTTTCCAAATTTTCCCTCAGGGTTTTCAGTTCTGTGTCCATTTGTTCTTGTTGTTCAATTTCTTCTTTAGAGCTAGAGGATGAATTTTTTATCCTTTTCTCTAATTCTTTGCACCTATTTACTACTACTTTCTCACTTGCCTTTACATTTGCCAAGTCTGCCTTTAACTTATCTATTGTGCCCTGAACCTTTCCTTTCTCTCTCTCCAACTTCATCACTGAACTGTAGACCACTTGGTTGGTCATTTTGGACACATTTATCTTGTACACATTTTTAATTTTGGATAAATTCATTTGGTGGGTGCTAACTTAAAATTTAGATGGATGTAACTAACTCTCTAGTGGATTGTTATCTCTAGCTGGGGGCATAGCAACCATGAATTCCATCATATCTTTATCTGGGTCATATGTGGGAAATAGCCTATTGGTTGCAGGTTCTACATCATGAGCTATAACAATTTCTTCCATCTTCATTATCTTACTATTTTTTCTATTCTTTTTTTTTGATTTTCATAGTTAGTTAAAAATTCATTGTAACGAAAATCAGGATTTTGTGAGACAATTGAATGTTTGAATGGTGAAATAGCAGTAGCACTTTCTTTGATGTACGAGCTTCCACCAATACCATGAGGATAACCAACACCTAGACCCATTAGTGGGGTTTGTGGACTATTTTGAGGGTTTTATCCTAAAGGATGAGCAATTTTTTGACTCACAGTCATCATTGGCATTGTTGTACTAGTAGTACTACTAATACTTGTCATAACCTTCTACTTCTTTACATTTTCTTGATCTCCGGGACCAAATTTTTTTGCATCTATATACAATGTCCTTTCTGGACCACTAGTTGTAGTTATACCCATGATATCTATGATTGTGGGAGTGACAGTTGATTCGGATTGAATTTGAGTGCTTGGAAGTGGAACTGTAAATGAAGCAGGAATAAATTTAATTAACTAAGATGAACCCAATGTGGATGGCATTGACTAAGTTGATGATTGATCTCCATGCCCAAGGCCTAGTTTCTGACCATGTTTTGGTGCTACAGTTTGTGGTTGAGGTGGTAACCAAACCCCTTCTCCACTGGGACCCAAACCACTAGAACCTTGGTAGCCCATTTTTTCTACAATTTCTACTCCTTTGCTATATAGAAGTTTGGTGGATACACCAACTCCTCTTTGAATTTGTGTACTGGATGAGGGATTCAAAGAATCTTGGTCATAATAATCATCATCAATATCACTATGATGTGCTTTAGGTGGATGCTCCTTATTCCACAATTCATCAAACATTGCATCCTCTTCAACCTCATCATGATCGAAAGAGGTCTTTGGCTCACCGAGATTCTTCCTAATTTCCCAAAATTGGGAAATTTTGCTTTGACTCCATCCAGAATCTATACATTCATTCATTAACACTTTTGGAATAGGTTTTGTAGATGATTTATTAGCTTTCTTGTAGAAATTGGATGATGTCATGCCCTGAACTTTTCCTTTCTATTTGTGCAATGACATTATTTGTGATGACAATTCCTGTATTGACATATTATTTTCAGCAGCATATTTCTCCATCTATTTTTGGACCTCCTCCTAGGAGTCCATGTTTTAAAATTTTTCAATCAAAGGCATACTTTCATGTTGATACTTGCTTGAAGAAGTCCCAATGCCCTTAAGCCTTGCTCCAATTATGTTCAGTGGATCATACTACCAGTGACTATCAACATCAAATCAAAAAATTGAAAAAAAGGCTTCTGCCACTTTGAATCCTCTTCTCTCAAATGCAAACCCTCCAAAGGAGAATGGCAAGGAGGGAAATATCATTTTCTTTTGCTGACCATGAAAGAGTACATCCGTGCTCTCCATTTTTCATACATATTCCAATACAAATACCCTCTCTGTTACATGTATTAGAAGTTTGTAGGGTTCTACCCATGAACCATAAAACCTTAACACAATGTACTCTTCCATTGAGTACTAGTCAACCAATTGTAGTTCACTTCTAAGTTGAATAAAATTTCTACAAGTAACACGAAATCTAGGCTACCCAGCTACCCACAGTGCAATTTTATTTGCAGTTGCATTTACACTAGGGTTAAATGAACAAAATTTTGAAGCCTTATTTGGATCATTCCACTTTTTTTCAAGTGCAAATCTTATCTCCATTATACCCTTATTTCCATGAATAGCAGGATCATGTATATCATGGAATAAATCACTGAAACCTGGTGTTTTAAGCATATTGTGGAATTCTGTTATTTTTCCCATGTTATTCTTGGTATATTTTTTGCCCATCATGGTAAATATTTAAACATAGCTACAAGCCTATAGGGGTGATTCAAAATTAAAACCTTATAGACTAAATTTTTATATATAATATAAACAATAAAGTTGTAAATCAAGAGGCTTGAAAAATTTAAAATGCGAGACGTAAATTTTCAAGATTTTAGTAGTTACACTTACCAGTTCACGTTCACATTACCCTTAGTTTTGATTTTTACAGAGAGGTAAGAGACTGTAGTTTGTTGCTTTCCTCAGACCACAATCCTCACCCTAGAAATTAAGAATCAATAACTTTGTTTCATTGTAACTTTGTAAATTGTAACCCCTTTCTAATTTCTAAATCTGCAGACAACGTATAACTACAAAATTAAAGAAACTTAACGCGCCAAAATTTTACAATCTATACTCTATATTCTATAGTCATCACACTTGTCACAAATTACACTTTTAGTTTAAATGTGAGTGGAATCGTGGACCACTATTTACTAGACATACGTTAAGTGTTAACTAATCCATCATAATGTACTAATTTCATTCATAATGTCACTGTTAACTGCAAGTGGAATGTGATTATGTCAATGTTTTAACTAAGCAATGACATTTGTCACGATTTTGGGATGCATTTGAAATGATAGGGTTTATTTTTCCTTTCAGCCCAAAACTCAACCTCGGTCATGGATTTATAAACATCCAATGGCACCGATGAATGGTGTGGTGACCCCGTGGGTCATGGGTCCCACTCCCATTAACTAAGCTAGTCAAGTATCAGGATGACTCACATAACAATTTAGATGTGTCAGTGTCATGACATCACCAAATTGAAATGACATTATTATTTTTTGGTCAACTGAGGAGTTTAGTGACATGTGTCATGATTCTGGGACACATTTGAAATGATAGGGTTTCTTTTTCCTTTCAGCCTGAAACTCAACTTCATTCGTTGATCTATAAACATCCAATGCCACCAGTGAATGGTGTGGTGGCCCTGTGGGTCGTGGGTCCCACTCCCATTAACTAAGCTAGTTAGGTATCAGGATTACTCACATCACAAGTCAGACGTGTTAGTGTCACGTCATCACCAAATTGAAATGGCATTGTTATTTGTTGGTCGACCAAGGAGTTTAGTGACACGTGTCATGATTATGGGACACATTTGAAATGACAAGGTTTCTTTTTCCTTTCAGCCCAAAACTCAACTTCAATCATTGATCTATAAACATCCAATAGCAATGGTGATTTGTGAATGGTGTGGTGGCCCTATGAGACTACCGAGTTGCATAATTGCATATACAAAGTAATTTAAGATAATATTACTATTTAATTTTAACTAAATATTTGGGAAAACAACTAGCTAGTAAAATCAAAACTAATATTAATAGATTTTTAAGACATTATCTATACATTAATATTTTTAATTAATATTAATATTATTAATCATCTCAAGATTTAATATATAAGTGTTAATCATATAATTAACATAGGCCAATGAGTTTGCCTCAAATCCTCAAATCAAAATTATAATTTAATATATTTTTTAATTTATAAAAATTAAATTAAATTTTCTATATAGCTAAAATTAAATATATTTCATAAGACACACACATATATATATATATATAAAATTTGTAGTAAAATATTAATATTATTTATATTTAGCTATAATATTTCTACTTTCTTTTCACAATAGGCAGGGACTCGTGCTCCAACAGAGCTCTTGTAGTTATTATTATTATTATTTTTTGGGAAAACTTTATTTAAAATCAAAAGAAGTGGAAAATGGATCTTCTACGCAAGCAACAAAATACATAAAATAATAAAATTATACCTAACAGTTGTAATGAGGGCAGAAATGCAATTATTTACATAATTAATCTTGGTAGTTTAACTTTACTATTTGGACATTAGTTATTAGTGCCTGCCATAGGAACTATAGGCAACGAACTTTTTTAACCAATGTTTGAAATAAAAAACTTTAACCAATCAAGTTTCACATAATTTTTTAATAATAAGTAATAACATATTTTGCTATTAGGTAAATTTTGAGGTAGGAACTACGTTGCTCTGCAACCTTGTTTCTAGGGGAAATGTCATGACCCCTCCTAAAGAGAATCCTATAATTATTGGATAAAATATAATAATAATTCATATACTATTCCTAAAGAAATAATATTGATAAACTATAAATATTTATGATCTATTTTATTTAATTATTTATATTACTTATATGAATATAATGAAATTATTATTCGTAATAATAATATCAATATATATAAGGAATAAATGTTATAATTACAATGTAAATCAATTAAACGATAATATATCTAATTATTATCGCATTTAAATTATAATAAATAAGATAAATAATATTAAATATACGTGATATATATATAGTATATATCTAAATACGTATGATAATATATCATTATTCAATATAATGATCTTAGGGTATGTTTAATAATGATATAGTTATAATTCATCATAATATCTAAGATTGTATAATATTGTAATAGTCTTTACATAATTTATATAATATAGTTAATATAATAATATAGTATATTATCATTAAAAATAATATATAATTAATAAAATAATAAAATAACTTATTAATATAATTAATATTAATTTGAAAGGACATGACTCTATGAATATACTCATATATAATATATCAACACATTGGAAAATACATCAGAGAAAAGATATGAAAAAAGGGGATACAAATAAAAGAAAAAGTCACAAATGAATGACCCATAAAAAGTCATTACAAATGGAAGGACCTAGGTGAAAACATATTTAGAGTAAGAAACCCTAATGTCCCAAAAGGGGACATTACAAATGGTATCAGAGCCATGATCCTGCCATCCTACAGGGTAAAGATTAAAAAAAAAAGAAAAAAAGAAAAAAAAGCATTTAAAAACGAAGATTGATCATGAAGGATGGACACACTTCATCCATCTAGAGGCATCATGTAGTTTAAAAATAACAAAGGTCTCTAAGTTTCAGATTGATATATCTATTGGAGTAGATTAAGAAAAGTGTTACGAAGATAGTATGGGCATAAGATAGAGGAAACAACAGACACACCAATACTAAAAATAGATGTTGTAGAAGATAGAGATGATACAAAGCACAAGCCCATTTGTTGCACTGTAAATTCTTTAGTGGAATAAAATGTATCCCAAAATACTAAACTCTAGAGAAATTTATGGAAAAGCATCAAATCATCCATTGGAAGTAGCATCATAGTTGCAAAAACATAGTGTAGGAGAAAGGAAACATACTTCTCGTTGTGATATCATTATATGTGAATAATGAAGGATGTTTCTTTGGAATAAACTATTTAGAGGAATGTTGATTAGGCAATCCAATAAAAAGGGGAAGAGGAAATGGATTCAAAATAATATTTGAAGAGTTCTGGTTATCAAAATATCATAATATGAAATGAAGAATCTGACTTTGTTGGTGCCTTGATGTAATTAAGGGAAAGCATAGCATCTCCAATGCTCTAAGGAGAAATAAAAGACAAGGCTAACACTCTTATGAAGAAGATTATATTGATAACAGACCTATGGTTCTGCGTAGCGAATTAAGTACTTAAGGAAAATTGAAGACCAGTAACCATATAAAAGAAAGGCCAAAATTGTAGCAATTTGACCATTTGACTTAATAATGATAAATTTTGATCAAAAAGTTCATCCTTGAGGAGTATAAATGCATAGAGCACATAGTAACTCCTGACATATCTGATGTAGGATGATGAGAATGTGATCGTATAGTCAAAGAATACTAAAGTAAAGAAGGAGGGAGTGATTCTTTCTTATTGTGTTTCAAAGATTGGAATAGCATATCTCATTGAGAGGGGTTTGCAAATGTTGACACTATAAAGCTTGGAAAGGCAATAATGAATTGCAAATATGACTACTGGCTTTTATAGTATTTTGCAGGGGCCATCATGATTTTCAACAATTGTCAATGGCATCTGTGGCCAAATGAAAGGTAACTTTCAATTTAGAATTGCATGGTTTCACCTTTGAAAAGAAACATTAAAAAGGGAACCCTGTATCCGAACACTAGCATCACCTTGCCATTTTGAACAATTCCAAACTGCTGCATAATAGTTATAAAGGAATTCATTTAGGAAGAAAAACCCATTAGGAAATTGGACTTGTTATGGATAATATCTCGTACAAAAATGAGTTTACGATAGTTAATGTGAAAGCTATAAAGCTAGAATTGTGAAATCTATAATGTCAAATTAATAAAACACTACCTTGGTGTCGCATTCTAGACTTGAGTGGTGTGCACATCAAGAGAAGCTTCGCTAGACATTGATATAGCTAAATTCTTTTGATGTATCACACAAAATAGAGGTGGACATGATAATAATAATAATATGGCTCTACACAAAAACTTGTCTACCTCTCAATAACTGTTACATAAAATATCATCATTCGTAACACAAGATGTGTGGCCCATTGCATGTACGATGTCCATGGTAGTAAAATCTTCACACTATACATAGTTTTCACAGTGGAGTCATTTCCAGGTAATAAAGATTCAGTCAATATTCCTCTTCTTAAAATTAGCTAATAAAGATAGATTAACCCTAAACCTCTCATACTATCATATATGGCATACACAGTGTGAAACGTATTGGAAATTAATTAGCCAACCCCTTAGTTGGATATGATGTGAGGTATACCAAGAGTTAAAACAACTCACACAACATATAGGAAATTAAAATTATTTATATTCAAATATTTGTTTGATTCTATCAAAGCATCTTGGATATAACAATCCGAATTAAATGGGACCAAATAAAGGAATGAAAGTCTTATGGAGGGAAGCCTTACATGGAGATAGGATACTTTGTGCATATATTCTAGGTTGCAATTGTGATGATGAAAATGGCACCTAGGCGAGTGAATTTATATTCAATAACACCAGAATTTATTAACCAGCAATTCCATCCGAAAAATATAAAGGAAAATGTGAGGAAGCTAACCTCTATGAAGCTGAGAAGGAATATAAGAAGTTTTGAACACATTCATAAGTCATCTACCATATTTTAATTTGAGAGCAAAAATAAGATCCTATTTGTGAACAACATATGATCATTTGTGAGGAAATCAAAATCATATTAATATCAACAATTGTAAAATGGTATATGATTAAGGGATAAAAACCTTAATGTGGAATGAAAGAGAAAGACCATCATGCATTCCTAAATCATCACCCTATCACACAAGGTATGAGGTAAGTTAGATATTTTCCTTATATTGTTATTTTAAAAAATTATTAATATGAAATATCATTATTAGTAACTTTCTTATTATTGACATATTTCATTATTGTGAAGAATATTGAATAGTCTATCAATGATTCTAGTTACAAATAAATGAAATCAGAATATATGAAAAAATAAAATATAAATGGAAAATATATATATATATATATATATATATATATATATATATATATATATATATATATATATATATATATATATGTGAAAAATTAAAAAATGAAATATAAATAAATGTTGACTTAAGGAAAACATGGTAATTAGAATACATTTCAATTATAGTACAAAGAGTCTATCTCTCATCCAAAATTACATAATATTAGATAGGGAGTTGGTGGAGGGAAAGGCAGAGTAATTTTGAGCACTTGTCAGAATCACTTGGAGCTTGTTTCATGTGCCCTCTGCACCGTCATTCTACCATCAAGATGATCGTAACAAGGAGAGAGAAAGTTAGTTGTGTACTATAAGAAGAAATCTTTCAAATGAACTAAGTAAATTAAATTTAATACTCATATTCTCATCCACATTATGATATCCTAAGGTAGGGAGTTGGTGGAGGGAGAGACAGAGTAATTTCAAGCACTTGTCGGATACGTTTGAAGCTTGTTTCACGCACCCTCTGCACTATAAATCTACCATCTTATGATGATTGTAATAAGGAAAGGGAGAAAGATTCCTTCCAAAGGATTATGTAAATAAGAAAAGGGAACCCTACCACTTTCCTATGGAGTCTACAATTAGGAGAAAACACCCTATTGTAGTGCTAGTTAAGGGAAAGATAGTAATGGCTCCTTTTCACAAGAACGTTTCTAGTCAAACAAGCAATCCACTAAGTAGACCACCCCGCGTGGATGCCTAAAACCCACCATCAAGGCCAAGGGGGTCAAAGTTCCACTCGTGGGCTTAGTATGGAACTGGTTTGGATTAACTTATTATTATTTGAATTTCTTTGGAGCTTATATATATATTTATATACATGTACTGATGCTTATTTTGTGGTTGCAGGGTTCATAAGACTAATGAAGAAGTATAGTCATTGTGCATTGTTAATTTTAGGATCTAATCAAGGTTATGTATGATGTGTTTGTATCGTGTTTGCTCTGTGTCTTCATCTATCTACATCGTGTCTACTTCGTGCCTTCATGCATCATCTATCTTCATCATGTATGCTTTGTGTTTACATGTGTCTACTTCATGCATGCTTAATGTTTGCATTGTGTCTTCATACATTCATGTGTATACTTTGCATTTAGATGCATACTACAGATGTGACTCTTTTATAGAATAAACAAAGTAATATTACAAGTAAAAATTTGAATAGGATGAACTAGTCAATTTTATTATATAAGGTGAAACAAATATGAAAATGTTTATTGCTTGAGGACAAGCAAATTCGAGATGAGTGGACTGTCATGAGCCCTCCTAAAGAGAATCTTATAATTATTGGATAAAATATAATAATAATTCATATACTATTCCTAAAGAAATAATATTGATAAACTATAAATATTTATGATCTATTTTACTTAATAATTTATATTATTTATATGAATATAATCAAATTATTATTCATAATAATAATATCAATTTATATAAGGAATAAACATTATAATTATAATGTAAATCAATAAGATGATAATATAACTAATTATTATCACATTTAAATTATAAGAAATAAGATAAATAATATTATATATATATATATATATATATATATATATATATATATATATATATATATATATATATATATATATATATATATATATATATATATATATATATATATATATATATATATATATATATATATATATATATATATATATATATATATCTAAATATATATGATAATATATCATTATTTAATATAATGATCTTAGGGTATGTTTAATAATGATATAGTTATAATTCATCATAATATCTAAGATTACATAGTATTGTAATAGTCTTTACATAATTTATAATATAGTTAATATAATAATATAGTATATAAACATTAAAAATAATATATAATTAATAAAATAATAAAATACCTTATTAATATAATTAATATTAATTTTAAAGGACATGACTCTATGAATATACTCATATATATAATATATCAACGCATTGGAAAATACATCAAAGAAAAGATATGGAAAAAGGGGATGCAAATAAAAGAAAAAGTCACAAACAAATGACCCCTAAAAAGTCATTACAAATGGAAGGACCTGGGGGAGAACATATTTACAGTAAGAAACCCTAATGTCCCAAAAGGGGACATTATAGGAAATGTATTAGTGATTATCATTATAAATAATATTTTATATTCACATAGGCTTTTATAAACAATTCAATAGAAAATTCAAAAATGTAAAATATTGCAATGTTGCATAAGTAAGCATAAGAAGTTAAAACAATGAAATACAATTTTATATGGAACTAAAACTCCAAAAATTTCATTGATATTTTTTGAAATTTACAAATTTACAAAATTAGGGGAAAACCTTGGACTCTAGTACTATTGTACTATTCATTGTAGAAACCACCAGAATTGACCATGTTTGTGAATTCTTGTAGCCAATGGTTGCCATCTTCCACTTCATCTAGGAAAAACAATTTTTGAAGAAAATTCAACCCAATTTTTGTGCATTTCCTATGGTGCTGCAACTGCTCAGCAGTCAAGCCTAGTAAAAATGGTTGCATGACCACATTTTGGCCAAGTTCCAGAAGCTTGTGGACTTCACTCACCTAATAATGGATCTCCACTCCTAAAACTGAATGAGCGACAATTTCAATGTCATCATCCAAATATACTACTTTAAAAATCTTCCTCAGGAGAAGCACAATTTTCGCCCTTACTTCTTTGAGGTCAAGCAAGGAGGCTAGAAATTGTGATGTAATGTCACTGTTGACACGATATCGATTCTCATTTTTCAAAAACTCATGCCCTAGAACCATTTTGACAGTAGCAATAACAAACTTCACACCAAAGCATGGAACAACCTCATTGCAAATAGACAAGAGGTTTTCCTTAGCAATGCGACCTAGAAAGGTCTTCTGCTCCTCTTCCAAAGTGCATCTCAAGTGAATAGGGTTGTCCATCTTTACTACAAAGTTCAAACTCTAAGTTCTAGCAGACTAACACCAAAAAAACCAGACCTATCGACTACCAAAAATGAGATGAGCAATGATGAAAGAAGTAGCTCAATTTCCTATAAATAAGCTTGGTGGGCAAGGTGCTAGGGATTATTTTTTTTTTCCATCCGACTGCCAATTCAATTAGATTAAATTAGCAAATATTCTCAAATCTTGAACATAATTTCAAGTACGTGTCAAAAAGGCCAATTGTAATTAAAAACTAACACCATCCATTGTCCTATAATGCGTGTGAAGCCGCTTAACCAATGGAAAAGGCCAATTGTAATTAAGACTAATAATATTATTGCTAGTGGACTGTGGCATATCCTGTAATGTGTGCGAAGCCGCTTAGCCAATGGAAAAGGCCAATTGTAAATTGTAATTAATAGTGACAAGACATCAATATACTATCTCCTACAACTTAAGTGATACGTGTTGGATAGAAATGTGTCACCATTTCGAACACTTGAACAAGGTCGAGGCTTCATTCGAGACTTTGGTTCCAAAATAAACCTTCAACCATTGATATATTATCATCGAACAGTAGTCTGAATCATGTAATTAATATTCTATATGTAATTAATGTTTATCATTTAAATAACCCGAGCTTTGTTCATTTTAAATTTTTAAATTTTGTCTATAATCTACATGTAATTAATGTTTACCATTTCAATCATCCAAGCTTTGTTCATTTTGTATCGGTTATAATAACAAGTGCCACATAGTGGCATGTATTTGCCATTATAGTTTTAATTTAATTAGTAATTAGAAATATAAGTTCAATTTATAAATTGTCAATTTAAAGTAAAAAATATAATGCTCTCAAGTTACACTTACGAATTATAAAATTTGTAAAAAATTGTAAATGATTTTTTTAATCATATAACATATTTGAATCCTAGTTAGATTAACAAATAATCATTTTAGTTATTTTTAGGAAGTAAAAGTCATTTGACTAAATTTTAATGATAGTATTTTATATTTTTACTATAAATTTTTGTTTTTGTTTTTTACGTAATTGAATATTTCTAATTTTAAATTAGTTAGAGAACCAAATAAATATGCAATACTTGCTAAAATGTTTCCTTTATTATTAAAAATATATTTTTACTTTTCCTTTCATGTAGTTATACACTATAAACCCACGATCAAAATGTGTTACTATTAAAAATATATTAAAGGCATTTAACTAATTAATTTTAATACAAAATTTATCTCACAATTAGGGGTGTTTGTCAAATTTCAAGCCTCACACTAAGTAATTCAGTGTTGGGAGGTTATAAATAGAACATGTTTTTAATTTAAGAGATCAATAAATTTTATTTTATAATATCCTTTTAAAACTGATATGTTCTATCAATATAAAATATTTAAATATGTAAAAATAATAGTTTATTTGTTGATAACAATTTAAAAGTACTTCATTAATTTTATGAGTTTTTCAAAATCTATATTAAAAATTGGTTCAATTAAAAATTTAAATTTAATTATTTTAATAATAGTAAAGTTGTTTTTGTTCGCTTAATTGCACATTTATTTTAAAAAGATACTTTAGTCTATTTTATTTTGCACTCATCAATCAACTTGTCTGCCAAATAGAAAAGATAAATCTATAAACTAATATTTACTTCGAAAATCTTTCCTAAAGAAAAGCAAGATGGAGGAAGTCTCAATAAAAAGGGGCCCTATAAGAGTAAACAAAATCAACCAATAAAATTTGAGAAAAATAATTTCTACAACATATAAAATTGATAGATTAATAATAAAACCTTACAAATATTTAAATGTTCCAAAATTACTAATATATAATTAGTGGAAACTAATTAAACTAATTGAATAATAGGAGAGAGTGAATGCAATAGTATATTGCCTACAAAAAGTACAATAAGATATCTTTCGACTTATTATATATAGTTATAGATAAACTAAATTGCAATGGTATTGGTAACTGTCGATAAAAAATTGTTAGAAATTGGCCATACAATTTGGGAAGTGGTGTGTGGTTAGTGGTAGCGTACTAGCGAGAGAATGTCACTATCACTGACATGGCATTTAATTCTTTCTAGGTACACTGTACTCCGCAGATAACTTACCTTGATACGTGTCAACATTCCGGTGACTACCTTGACAATTCTTCCTCTTTCAAGAAATGTTGGCCAAAATTAAACCTTAGCCATTGATCTTGGATCATCAAATGGTCTAAGTTCTCAAATAATACATTTAACATAATTACAGTGGTAGTGGCAAAGATTATGCTTCCATAAAGTACGGTCAAACAACCGTATCTTTAAACTATCACTTGCCAGTTGCCAATAATTTATGTAAGTTGGTATGTTAGGTTAGGCTACTTATTTCCCATCTTTTGAAAATAGCCATACCAACTATAACTTTCTGAAAACCATTCACCATAACAAATAAATTAATTCAATTATTTCGAAAATAATTTTGCCATTTTTTTTATAAAAAAGGTATCGGTTATTAAAATATTCACCAACCAGTATCCATATTTCAAAACATAATTCACCATCAATATTAATAATTTTATTAAAAATAAAAATTATAATCACCATTATTTTATAAAAATTGTCTAAACTATTAAAAAATTTGCCACCAAATATCCATCGGTTGACGCATAATTTGCCAACACTATTAATTTTTTTTTCACCCAAATGACATGTGATTTGACACAATTTTATAAATTTTTGGAGGGGGGGGGGGGGGGGGGTTCCTTAAAGTTATCCCTAAAGTTTGTGGAAGATAAGGATTAATGACCTGGTGTATTTAACATGTGAGGAGAGTTTTTCATTCAATTAAAGGCAAGGAGATGATTAGAAGTTTTTGGGAAAAGGAACATGGAAGGATTTGATGAATCTAACCTAACCCTAAGATCAACAGTGATGTTTAAGTGATGAAAGATAAATATTGTCTATTTAAGGAGGCACAAAAAATAAATTTTAAAGTTGGTTCATTGTTGGTTAGAAATCTTAAAAAGAATTTTTGAAAATGATAACAACAAAGATCAAGAGTACAAATTTTTGAAGAGTGACTGCTTGAGGAGGTGCCAAGAAGATTAGTGATGGAGATATCAATGGAGTCTAGTCAATTAACTAGAAGATGAGAAAATGGAGATTTGAATATGGAAAGTTACTTATACTTTATAGTGGAAACTAAAATTAGAATAATTGTTATGTTGTTGATGTCAAACATTATCGGTGAGACAATTTACTATTTGATTTAAGAGTCATATATATTTGATTGATCAAGAGGATTTGTCAAGTTGGTCATAATAAAAGTATTTAGAGGAAAGGTTGAGTTATGAATAGGAAACTACAAATGGACAGTTGATTAGTTAGACTTTAATAAGATAAAGTGAATTTTTAAATAATGTTGCAAGTGGAGAAGACATTAATAGTGAAGCCTTGAAGAAGTGATCAAAGATAGACCAAATGCATATGCTTGACTGAGAAATGCAGTTGAAGAAAATGAACTTGAAGTATATATCAAGTGATCTACTAGTCTATACCTAGCCACAATAAGTGAGGAGCAGAATTAGTGTAGACCAAGAATTAGTATTGACTCAGTGACAATATATGTGTTGAACAAGAAACTTAGTAGGAACTGGCTAATCTAGTAATGATCAAACTTGTCAGAACATAGTGTTGGTCGAGGACCAATATTTTGATAGTTTATTAGAAATCATAATTTCTACCTAAATGAGTTGATTTTTTTGGATATGGAAAGCATTTTGAAGATAAGGATTGATGAGTTTAATCATTTAAAGCCAGGAAAAGATTAGCTAAGTGATCAATGGATTACTTAAAAAGAAAATTTCTAGAAAAGAAGAGGATGAATTAAAGGTGGATAGATTCATTATATATGTTGAATCTAATTGTAAACCCTAAGATCTATAGTGGTGTTTAAGTGGAAAAAGATTAGAATTACCTATTTAAGGAGGTACAAGGGTTATCTATGATAGAGAGGGAAAAAAAAGTTGAATGTTGGAGCAATGGTTGATGTTATTGACTGGATAATTTAAGAAGAAGGAAAAGATGAATTGAGTGGAGGTGAAGAGTGATTTCTTGAAGGATTTCCAAGCAACAGAGACTTAAATGACAATGAGTGCCAAACAATGAAGTTGATTGAGAGCTGGACTAAGAACTATATTTATATAGTGACTTGTATAGGATAGATTAAAACCTACTCTTACATTATAACCATTGTATCAGTATTTGATATCCTTGAATCAAGGTGGCATTCTAATGGAATTTTCTAAAGTCATCTAACAAGACCACTCCTAATGTAGAGAGAATTTGAAGGTACCCCTACTGGAGGTAATCTAGATCCTTGCAAATAACCACACAATTGAAACACAACAAAAATACAAAATATGATACCTGTTCACACCACTTTATTCATTAAAATAATTGGTTACATGCAATATGTTAGGCCATCAGTTCTTCCTGGTTAATGCCAAATACAAAGAAAGTAATTTTTCTACAAGATCCCTCAAGATCCAATCCACATCATAGCTAGTCCAGATCCACACTCTGGTAGAAAACCTCCAAGGAAGATCTAAACTTGTGCTCCCAATCCCACCAAGAAATCTCCTTGTTTCCTAAGCATCAACTACTATCCCTTCTCAATTTTTTCACCTCTGTTGCATCCTCTTCTCCAAGCTGAATGAATCTAACTAAAGACTCCATAAGACACCCTTACTTATACCTAACTAAGCCATAAGTTGGCCTATCCCATTACAAATTAAAATAACCATTACATTAAATATATGCATAAGAAACAAGTCATCTCCAACACTCATTAAATACCTACAAGCCAAATTAAATGCCAAAAGATCGGCTCATGGAAAACTCAAGAAACATAAGAAACCAAGATATGACCAAGTTCTAGAAACCACCATCGAGTATCAACAATTCCTCAATCATAACCTAGCCCCTTCATTGACTAAGCTAACTCAAGCAACACTACTGCTACTTATTCCTAGTGTAAATTGAGCCACAATATATGTTGAATGCCCCAAGCATTACTAAATGCCTTCATCTACTGAGTCCCATCAATGACCATCCTACTCTATTAAAACTAACACTAGCATCACCAAGCTCCTAGTGTATGTTGAGTGTCTTTGATAACCAAGCACTTCCTCATTCTTTGATCAAGTGCTCTAATTCTGAGTTCAAACCACACCATCTTCCAAGATTTTTAGTAGGCCTAAGATGCCCCTACATCATACACCCTAGGTTCAAAAAGATGTTCTTAGTAGCTGGAAGAACATCTTCTAAGATTCAGCGCATAAATTCTGAATTGTTTCATCACATGCATATCCTTCAACTCCTCAATTTGCACACCCTTTCCCTTGTGACACTTTTTCTTCTTCTTTACATCCATCTTTGGTGTTCCATATGTTTTCTTTCCACACTGATCTCTAACCCTCTCAGAATCTTCCAACTCAACATGACTACCAATAATTAGGTTCTTTTCATCAAGCTCTTCATTCTATAAAGGAATTTGGGAATTCTTTCTACCACCTTTCACAATTGTAAACATATTCTCAATACAATCATGTACAACCCTATAATCATACTGCCCAGGTCTATGAATAAACAAATGGCAACTAATCATGTCCATAATATCACACAACACTTGATCCTTATACTACCCAATCTAGAAATAAACAAGGCACTGCTCCATCACTTCTAAAGAATGTTCATCTTGTAACCAACCAATCCTATGAGGACAAGGATTTCTCATTCTTCTCAAAACAATTTTTTGAAGCATGTCCTCATGAACAAGGTTCTTAGTACTACCACCATCCACAATCACCTTGCAAACTTCACCACTAGACTTACAATAAGTCCTAAAAAAATTACTCCTGTAACAAGAGTTTAATATCCTTTTACCAACTAACACTCATAGAGCCAATAAATTATCTCCTTGCCTAGGTTTATTCTCATGGTTTTCATCCTCATTCATGATAACTATTCTTCTATCACCAGCCTTCTATAGACACTCATAAGCTCTATGTCCCTTTTTATGACATCTAAAACAAGTACCCTTAAGCTAAACTCTACCTATACTTCTCTTCTAATCACCATTTTTTATTTCATCTTATGCACTTGGTTTAACTTTTTCTGAGTAGTCGAGCTTCTCTTTCCCTCTAGAATTACCTTGATTCTTCATTTTCAACTTCTCTTCTACTCTCAAACCATACTGATAAGCATCCTTAATTGAATCAATCTTCAACATACCAACCTCATCTTGGATATTGAATCTCAAGCCATTAATGTACTGAGCTACATTCTCCTTTGACAATTCTCTATGCCCAAACCAAATAGTCAACTTGGAGAATTCCTTGATATAATCTTTCATAGTCATATATTTCTATTTTGGATTTTGCAACCTTTTGAACAACTCAAGTTCACAATCAAAAGGAATGAACTTAGCAGCAACTAAGTTACCATAAATCTCCATCTAGTGATCTTCATTTCACCTTCCTCCTCTTTATCTCTTTGTAGTTCTTTCCACCAAAGAGCAACATGTCCCTTCAAATTAGTTTGTGCTTGTCTTACCTTTAAGTGGATCTTCAATATCCTAAAGCTCAAAGTTCTCTTCCAGTTCACCAATCCAATCAATCCTGGGTCTTCAACATTCAAAGTACATAAGAAATTATAAACCTCCATCTTATTCTTAATCTTTAACTAAGATCCAGGTCTAGCAATTTGACCATCCCTATTTCTCATAGGTCTGTCCACATGATCAACCTTGTCCTCAGTACTCAATCCAATAACTTCAAAGTCTTCAATAACTTCCTCATAACCATATTCAATACTCAAATGTCTAGGTGCACCAACCAAAACACTCACAATTTTAACAATCATGTCGATCTTTATCAACACCATCTTCTTGGAGAGCCTTGCTTCCACATCATCTCAAAGATCATCAATCACCCTAGGGTCAAATATTCTTGGAGGCATCTCCCAATATTTTTTGCAAACCCTATGAAAAAATTCCACAAATCTAGAAGATCAATCATCTCCACAAGATCAACCTTCTCTTCTGGCCTTCACCCAAGTCCTAGTGCAAACTACCTCTCCTTCAATGATTTGTCTACCTAGTTAGGAACAACTAACCTCTGATACCATTTGTTGCAATAAGAATCCAAGGGTACCCTTACTAGAGGTAATCTAGATCCCTGCAAATAACCATATAGTGGAAACACAATAACATTAGAAGATCTAATACCAATTCACACCACTTTATTCATAAAAAAATAACTGATTAAATGCAATGTGTTGGGTTGTAAGGCCTTCTAGGTTATGGCCAAATACAAATTAAGTAATACTTCTACATGATCCCTCAAGATCTAATTCATATGATAGCTAGCCCAAATTGAAACTATGATAGATAACCTCCAAGGAAGATCTAAAACTTGTTCTCGCAAGCCCATTAAACAATCTCCTTGTTTCCCAAGCCTCAACTACCTGCCCTTCTCAAAGCTCTCTCCTCTGCCACATACTCTTCTCCAAGATGTATAATCTAACTAAAGACTCCATAATAAACCCTTACTTGTACCCAACTAAGCCACAAGTCATCCTAGACCATTACAAATTAAAATGGCCCTTACATTAAATATATGCATAAGCTATAAGTTAGCTGCAACACTCATTAAATACCTACAACTCAAATTAAATTCCAAAAGGTTGGCTCATAGAAAAATTTACTAGTATAGAAATCGAAGACGTGACTGAGTGTTAGAAACCACCACCGAGCATCAAAATTACTCAAGCATAATTGCTCCCCTTCATTGACCAAGCTAACCTAGGCAATACTACTATTGAGTTCCCTATGTAAACATAGCAATAGAATATGTAGAGTGCACCAAGAATTGGTGAATGACTTAATTAACCAAGTCCCATCAGTAGCTACTTGGTTAACACTCTAAATAGCTTCACTGAGCTCATAGTGCATGTCAAGTGCCTTTGATGACTGAGCACCTCCTCCTTCTTTGATGAAGTCCTCCAATTTTGAGTTCAAACCATATCATTATATAGGATTTTGAGCAAGCCTAGGATGCTCCTACATCAACTCCTAACAAGGTTATTAAATCCTTTAACAAGGTCACATTTAATGTAGTGTATTTCATAACCTTTAATAGATTTGGCTCCTAATAGAGCATGCTTTAGAACAATAAAAATATTGGTGACATGTTCCTGGTAGTTTTTTCCAAATTGGGTTTCCACATTAAATCCTAGTGTCAAACTTTTTTGGACGTATTTGTGGTGTTTTATTTATTAATTTTTACATTCTTTAAGTTTTTTATATTTAGTATAGTGGAGTGCTAGTTGATGTTGCTGAAATTTTATTATAGAAATCAAGCTAGGCAATGATAAGATCTAAAGTTGTTTAAGTGTTTGTTTGTAAAATTATTACATCTAGACCTTGTATAACTAATTCTCCCTTCCCCCTCTTAGTTATTCTACACATTCTAACAATTGGTATTAGAGAACTAGTGCTTGTTGAGAAACATTTGAAGGTACTCAAGGCTAAATAGCATGATGTACAAAAAAGAGGTTCCAAAGTTGAACAATGAGAACATGGAAAAGATTGATGAGGCTACATATAGCTGGAATTAGTGATTCTACGTTAGATTTTATAGACAATGCATATGTGGAGATACCAATAGTCCCTTTGACTGGTCAACAACTAAAAGAGAAGCAAGAACAAAATCATGTAATGTTGGAGATTAAATCAACACTAATTTATGCTAAGTTTGATGTCATAAAAGATTGTAATAATGTAAAAGAAATATGGCATAAAGTAGAGATGATATATATATATATATATATAGGAGATTATAATTTCATGAGAACCAATTTTAAAAGCCTCAGAGGTAAATTTGATGAAATGAGAATGATAGAAGGTGAGAATATAGTTCAGTATTGTGCAAGAATCCAAGTAGTCCCAATGGAAATATTGAGGATGAAAGAGTAATAAAAAAGGTATTAATAACTTTTACTTCCTATTTATTCTATTAGGTTTTTGCATTACAAGAGCTAAGATGCACTTCAGGTAATACCCGAACTATGGAAGGTGTGATTAGTAGGCTTACTACTTTTGAGATGTCTAATTTTGACAATTACACTCCTACTACTATTGAATTTTCTTTTAAATCACAATTGATTCTTAGCAAAAAAACAAAAAGGAAAACATGTAAAATGTGACACTAACACCTTTGATGATGAACTTGATGAACTTGAAGCACTAATGGCTAGCAAAATTTCAAGAGGCAAAAGAAAGTACAAAGGTAAACTTCCTATAATTTATTTTTCATGTAAAAAAGTTGGTCTTATTGCTGCAAAATTTCCTAATAGAGAAGACAAGGATGAGAGAAAGGAAAGAAAGTACAAACATAGAAGAGATGGCTGAGAGAAAAATAAAAATAAGGACTACAAAGATAAAGGTACGAAATCTTGTTACATTTCTAAAGAAGGAAGTGATATAAATTTGAAAGTAATGATGAAGAAGTTTTCTATGTTTCTATAAGAGAAGATTCTTATGAAGATGAGAAAACTACTTTAGTCTCTTATGTGAATAAAAGTGATAGATGGATTATTGATAGTGGGTTTTCTAATTACATGACTAGTGATAGAAGTAAATTTCAAGAGATTAGACATACAAGGTTAGTTGTGTTAAATTTGGTAATGATGCACCATGTTTTGTGAAAGGTAAATGATCAATACAACTGATTGATAAGATCAAATGTGAGAATGTATATTGGGTTCAAGGACTTGACTATAATCTATTGAGCATTTCACAATTTAACAAATTACGTTATAGTGTTGAACTATATCACAAAAAAGATTAGATATTTGATGTTGATGGTAAACTAATTGGAAGTGGTGACTAAACAAGAGGGAACTTGTTCTACCTAGAATTATCTAAGGAGACATGTTTTTTTGCACAATATGAAGATATTTAGTTATGGCACAAGAGGTTATGTCATGTAACTTTTGACAATTTGGTTAGAATGAGTAAGATGAAAAGTGTAAGAGGTTTGCTAAAACTAAAGAAACCTAATAATGCTATGTATAAACAATATTGGTTGGCAAAAATGATTAAAAAAAAGTTTCAAGAGAAAGACATTCATTTGATGATATTTTAGAATTGGTTCATATTGACTTCTGTGGACCTATTGGTGTTCAAAGCTATTGTGGAGACAAATATTTCATTCTACTTGTTGATGACTACTCTAGAATGATGATTGCAATGTTTCTTAAAGAAAAATATAATGCTTTTTAGATTTTTATGTGGTATTTAGCCAAAGTTGAAAAGGAGAAAGGAAAGAGTTTGAAGTGCTTGAGAGCTCATACAGGTATGCTCCTAATGTAAGGTATTTTAATATTTTTGGAAAAAAATTTAATACACTCAAGGATAATAGAAATCAAAAACTTGATGCTACAAGTGATGAAGCCATATTCCTATGTTATTCCACTAAGAGAAAAACTTATTAGTGTTTGAACTCTAACACTAACAAAGTAAGTGAAAATGTGAAAGTTGATGAGTATGTAGAAAAAAATATACTTGAATGAAAAATAGAACTTGAAGACTATAGTTCATTCATATATGTGAATGATAGTGCTCTTAGCACCCCACCTAAACTAATGAACAATGCTAAAAAACACAACATAATAAAAATGCTGATTTGCAATAGCTAGTTTCTGAGTGTAGACACCTAAATCCTTTAGAAAATAAAGTATTTTTATTTTTTGAAAAAATTTCTGATGACATCCTCATTTATTAATTAATTAATTATTTAATTTATTTATTTATTTTTATGCCATTAAATCCCTTTATCTTAATTAAAAATATTTAATTAAGGAATCCCTTCTAAAAATATTTAAATCTTATTTAAACATTATTTTCTTATTTATTAATTATTTAATTAATAAATTGACCAAAAAATCCAAAATAAATAAATAAATTTATTTTTTGCCCAAAACTTGGCCAATTTCCTTAAGACCACTATCCTCTTCCAAAATCTTCTAATCCTTCTTTAATTTTATTAAAGGCTAATCCCATCATTTCCTACCCCTAATCCCAACTCAAAATATTTAATTAAGATTAAATATTAATCCTTATGTTTATTTAAAAAGTTTTAATAAATATCTCCTCAACCCAAACCCTTGAAATAAATAAAACTTTATTTATTTCCTAAAAATCTAATTTATCCTCATCCTAAGAAGTTCTAGACTCTTCTAGAAAGTCTTCATCCTCATCCTAGGAAGTTCTAGACTATTGTAGAAAGTCTTTATCCTCATCCAAATTCTAGACTCTTCTAGAAGATGTCTTTAAACCTAATCTTAATCCCCTCCTAACCTTGTCACATTCCCTAAACATGGGTTAAGACTTACTAACCCAAGCCAAAGTTAACAAATATCTCCTCCTTCACCCACCCTCATTAAATGCCATCCACTTGCCTATCCCTAAGCTAATCCTAAATCATCCTAATCCATCCTCTAATCATTTGCACAATCCTAACCAAGCTTAAAACCTTCCTAATCAATCCCAAGTCAAAATTCCTCTCATCTCCCTCAAAATATGCCAACCATAAAACTTTATGAAGCCCACTAGACCATAAATGACTCTTCCAAGCCCTTTCATTGCTCTTACAAGCCATTAGGAGAGTCTTTATGAAGATTTTATCCCTTGAGTCTCCTTTGTTGACTCATCCTTCCCCTTTCCTCCATCCTCTCACCCTATGACATGTGTCACTCCCTGATTGGCTATAAGGAAGCACAATCCATGTGCTCTCTTCTCATGCAATCTGAGCCTTCCATAAGCTTTTTCCCATCCTTGCATTCTAGCCCTTGAACCCTCACGCCCTTTGCCTATTTAAGAAATCCTCTCCTAAGCCATTTCAACACAATCCATGAAGTAAAGTCATAAGGCCATTTTAAGAAACCATTTTACATCAAAACCATTTACTCACACCCAAATTCCAACTCCATTTGAAGCCCTTTTTGAAGCATAAGCTTAAGCATACATCCTATCTATTTAGACAAAGCCACTCAATTAGAGAGCTTCTCATTGATAGAGCCCATTAATGGCTCATATTCTCAATTGAGAGCTCATCTTAGTCTATCTTGAAGTTTATGAATTTTTTTTAGTTTGTAGAAGCTTTATTTAAATATGGTTTCTATTAGCATACTAACATTGCTCATATACATTTTGGCACGCCCAGTGGGACCCACATGGGTCATCTTCATTAGCTTTTTTATTCAAGTTTTGTATGTCATTTGCTATTTTTGGCTAATTTTTCTTGTTTTTGTGATTGGTAGGATTGTATAAATTGGTTTTGTAGGTCCACATGAGCCTGAAGAAGATAAAGGAACTTATAGTCTATCTCATAGTGTTTGCAGATTTTTCAAGCTAATAGGTGGACAAAGCACTTGGAGTTCTTCTTCCTCTTCTTGTTTATATTCTTCTTATTCCATCTACTTCTTCTTCTTCTTGTGGGAGATCTTGGCCTTTTTTTTTTTTAAGGAAGCAAAATCATACACACTTCTTTTTAGTACTTAAAATGAACGCCCAAATCATACTTAAATCCATTAAAAACTAAAAATTTGCAAAAAAGAAAAATCATTTAACAAGTGAAACTAAACCAATCCAATCATTTGTATCCCTGCAACATCAAGGTATTCATGCAAAGTTAGGAACACTTCAGTTTTGGGAATTTAAAAAGAATTTTAAGTTTCCATTTCAAAAGGTTCAAAATCAACACTAAGTGTACACTAAAATCTAAATCAAACTCACAACATCAATCAAGGATAAAATCAACCTCATTTGCAAATATTTTAAAGTTCTTTTAAAAGTCTCATGAAAACTAAGAGTCCTAAATGGTTGTCAAAATTTTCCTAAAAGCTTTGTTATTTGTTCCAAACAAATATCTTGTTGCAAAATCTTGAATGTTTCTTAGGTTTTTAATGCATCAAAACAATCTAGAAATATCATTTTTGGGCTTAAAACATGCAAACTAGAACACAAAATCTTTAATTAAAACCAAAGTCCAAAGAAGTCATTTTCACTTTTGAGTCAAAAATAATCTTGAATGATCTAAGGTTAAAACAAAGCACTTCAAAGTTCTTAAAACAACACACAAAATCTCAATCTTAAATGTTCAAAGGAAAAAACCTGAATATTTAATCACTTGTCTTTGAATGCATGTTTCTAAAATCACTCTTGAGTGCCATGGATTAAAATAATTTTTTTTTTTTAATGAATGCATGATTAAAACAAAAAATCCAATCTTGAATGAAAAAGGTCAATTAATCATTACAATATCTCACACTTCATCTTTTGGGGCATAAAAATAATCTACATTTTAGAAAATTTCTAAGTTATAAAAACAAATAAAGACACTTTTAGTGAATTTTTTGTTGCACTCACCTTCTTTAATCACCCATCATTCTAACCATTGGTTGCAATATCAGCACCATATATGGGGATGGGTCTACCTAAGAAGGTGTTAAGTGCTCCACAAAAATCAAACTCCACTCACTTGAGTTTTTATTGGTTTTTCTAAGTTAGAACATTTCTTGAATGAACATTAGTATCACTAGCACTTCATTCGGGCATAAAAATTGAAAAAATATTGATGTGGAGGACCTCTAGGTGCACATTTGAAATCAAGCTTTACACACATCTTTATTTTGGGCTTAAAAAAAACTCACATTCAATCTTGAATGCCTTAAACAAAAATCAATCAATATTTGACGTGGAGGGCCTTCAAGCGTGCGAGTTTACTTTTGTTGATCCTAAATCTTCTTGGTGTATTCATTCTTCGATCGATTTTGCTTTTGTTAATGCTTCATGTTGGAATTGAACATTTGCATCCTAAACATGTGTGTTTGCAAGGTCTAGATCAGAAAAACTTAAGCATCAGTTGGAAAAGAATTCTGTCTTTTAGCCCAAGACCATCCAAGTCTTATCTCCCCTTGTCATCTTTTGAGGCCATCTTGGGTGCATAAGATTAGGATCCAAAATCTTGTTTAAATATTAGGAGGCCTGCTTGTGGATTTCATCAGCCCTTTGGACAACCTGAACTCCAGGGTTCCAAAGGAGTATAAATATCGAGAGGTGAATCCAAAGACACCTCTCTTGGGATCAAGATCTTGCCACTCGGGCTAAGCCTCAAGAAAATTTATACCCTTGAGAAGTGAAAGAGGAGAAGTGGGTTACAGCTCCTCTCAACTGTGTAACATCTTTTTTTTTTTATCTATTGATTTGGTCCTCATGTACCTTGGGTATATTGAGAACTCCCTAGGTAAACCAACTATTAGCCTTGCAGACAACCATCTAGGGTGTTAATGTGTTTGAAGTGATTGATCGAAACATTTGTAAAACATACACACTCCTTGGTGCAAGTATCACATTCTAAGAATCAAAGACTCCTATATGGTTGTTCCTATCTATTGCTTGATTTTTTATTTTTTGAATGAATGTTTACCAAACATGGTCAATCCTAGCTTAGGGCATACTTAGCATAGTCACTGCCTATTCTAGAAGTTGAATGAGTTGAAGAAAAACAATCAAGATCTCTCAAAGCCAAGCAGATTCAAGAATTTATATCAGAACAACCCAAACCCAAATAGAAGTTTCACAAACACAAACTCAAGCCATCTTAGGAATACCAAAAAAATTCAGCCAAGAAAAAGGAAGTAACACCAAGCCCTCGAATTTCCAAGCTCCACAAAGCAAAAGACAAAGATGCCAATGAAGCCCTTCAAGATGCCTGGTTAGATCACACTATCAAATTTAGCAAACATCCAAGAGTTAAACCTACTTATGCCATACCAACTAGGCATGATTTCTATGATTAAACCCCCTTGTTTCTCCACATCTTCTTACATAAGCTTCACTTTTTCATTAGAGTCATCTTTGTAGGTAAGCTGGCCATCCTTAGTCATCCCCTTAAGCATTTTAGCTCACCCATCTCATTTAGATCTTTGCCTTACAACCAAACCAATCCCCTCAAAACTAGCTAGCATCCCAAAAGCCTAAACTTTACATCCAAGCCTTCAAAATTGTTGTCACCTTGCCAAAAGTCTACCATTCCTACCATCTTGCAAATCCACCAGCCTCACCAAGGTTATTCCTTTGACAGAGCTTTGTCACTTGTCATCCCTCAACACCTTGAGCTAAAGGTTGGGATCCACAAGTGGTCAATCTCGTGTTCTTCCTAAAAGATCATTAGTCTATCCTTAAGTTGACACAATCACCACCAAGCTTGCACATAGGAAAATAGACCTTTCATGATTTGGCAACATATCTTTGAAGTTAGAATCCCCAACCTAATCCTCCTTAGGTTTTTCATATAGCTTTGCCTGAACCTAAGAAATCATTTGCATAGAAAAGCTTTCCCCCTTTGCATCCATCAACATTGTTGCATCTCATCCCTAGGAACATTTTCATGCCACCCGTCACTCACTTAGTCGAGAAGAAGAAGGGAACAATGGAACGCTATCATTTGGATCAAAAAACATCGCTCCCCTTGAGCACTCAACCATCCTTCAACCCAGACAATGCTATACCATCACCTACTGACATTGAAGCTTTCATGAACCAACCAAGAAATGCAGTATTGGTGAATGCCATTATAGACAAGAACAAAGAAACAATCATGGCTAACTTTCAAAGGGACAACATAGGAGCCTTCAACTTTGGAAGACCTCCTCCCTTATCAAATCCATCTCATCGACTATTTGAGCAACTACCACTCCCAATAGGCTCTTATGATTCAAATTATCCTCAATATGTGCCAAAAGAAGAGCCTCAAGCCAATCCTTATGATCCAATAGACCCAAACATACTAGCCTCCACTCAAGTTGAATCTCCCTTCCACAAGCCAATTCGGCCACCACCACTCCACAACTGGTCCATACCACTCCACTCCAAACTATGTTTTCCCAAAACACCTCACCATTAACTCCCTTTACTATTGTTGTTGCTGCTCTCCAATCCAGCCTTCCAAATCCACCCATCTCCCAAATCAGTGCTAACATCTTTGGCCAACCTCAGCAATATACAACAAGGATGCCACCCACAGGGCAAAGTAATCAACCTCTCATCACCCCCAGCTTGTTTACCTCAGCTCAGAACACAATTCCATCATTTTCACTAGGTCTTTGGAGCTTAGTGCCATTAGCCACAAATCCACAAGCTACTACCCTCACTCCACAAAGCTATCAAATCCCACAAGCTACTACTAATGTTCTTCCAAGCTCTCAAGTGACCCAAGCTCTTGCCACCACTCTACCAAGCTTTCAAATATAACCACCAAGCTATCAAACCCCATCAGCTCCATTCCTAAGCTTTCAATTCTCACCACCTCCACCACACCCTAATCCATTACCTCTTATTACCAACTATTTTTCTATGCCACTTCTAGGAGGTAATCCACCACCCTTGCCAGCCACCAATTATTTGTAGATACCTTCCAAAATGGGGGCACAACCCACATATATTGGTCAAACTCATCAAATCCAAAGTCACATTCCATAAGCTCCCTGATCCTTTCCCCAAGCTTCACAACCATCTTATACCTTACCTCCACAAAGAAATCTATTTATCCCATAGCTAGCTTATGTTCCTCAATCCCAACCTCAAATCCAATATCAACAGCAAGCCTCGCAACACATGTAGCAATATGTGCCACCTCCACCTCAGCAACCCATCATCCACCATTTAGTTGCCCAAGCAATGTAAAATCCCTATCAAAAAGTCCCCCGAAGCCATCCCTTTTTAGTAGCCCCATCTAGCACATACCAACCTTGGAGTGCTCCTACATTGGGGGCACCCCAGCCATCATCCATCAATTCAGAATGGGAAGAAATGAAGATATCTTTGAAAGCCATCCAAGAAGGGAATGATCCTAAGACATTCAAGTTTGAGACTGTGTATCCTTATCAATTTGATAGAGCCATTACTATGACTCCATTTCCTAAACACTTTGAGATACCCAAATTTGACAAATTTAGAGGAAAAGGAGACCTTGTCACACATATCAAAGAATTTTACATGCATTGCCAAGAAGTGGCATACAGTGACGTCTTCCTCTTGCATCTCTTTCCCAAAAGATTGGCCGCACCAGCTCTTGAATGGTTTTATAGAATCCCATATGGCAAAATTAAAAACTTTGCTGAATTGTCTAAGGCATCTGTAGCCCAATATGCCCATCTTGTTGAAATAGAACTCTCAGTAGTTGATCTTGTCCACACTAAGCAAAAGGATCGAGAAAGCCTTCTCGAATATTTGCGAAGATGGCAAACCCTTACCACCCACATACCTTGCACCTTGCAAGAATGCCATTTGGTGAAAATGTTTATTGATAATGCCCATCCTAGCTTGGCTCACCACATGACCATGAACTATTTGCAAACCTACAAAGATATCAAAGAAAAATGAATGATCCTTGAGAAAGGACTCATTAAAGATGGTGTGGTCAATATTTACAAGGAAGCCAACCAAAATCAATCACATTCCAATGACAAGTCTAGGTATTGGAACAAAAACAAGCACATTGGAATAGATGACGTCACTGACACCAGACATGTGAATATTGTTGGTCCTTCCCAAAATCATTCCAACCCACCTTATCAACCAAACAATCAACAAGCTATCAACTACCAACACTAGAATCACCAAAGATATCAAGGCTATAATCCAAGACCCAACTTTCAAGGGTCTAGCAATCAAGCTAATGCCATCAATGAAGTTGCAAGACCAAAGCCCAAGTTCCAACCTACACCTAGAAATTATACACCCCTTGGTGAGCCATTGGATGTCATTTTTGAGAAATTGACTAAGGAAAACCTCATCAAATTTCCTCCTACCCAGCAAATTGACCCAAGCCAATCCAAAGCTGCATGGTACAAAGACAATGAGTACTACAAATTTCATAGGGTAAAAGGTCACACCACCCTCAGATGCATGAAACTGAAAGATTATGTGCAAGACCTCATTGATCGAAAAGAAATCACTGTTGGTGCCAAAACCTCTCCCAATGTAGGCTTACAGATTTATCGAAATGCTTTTCCTCCTCACAACAACTAAAATCCTAGAAAAGCACCTATCCAAAACAATAACAACAACACCAATAACCACTAGCCAAACCAACAGCATGGGAAGAATAATGACCACACTTCATCCTATATAGACTATGGTAGCCTCATAGGTTGTATATCCAAGAAAGATCCTTCTATCAATGTTATCAATATCCAAGGACCAAACAATGAGTGTGTAGTCACCACTCGAAGAGTGTGATTTAACATTGCAAGTCCACCAATTTCACCAACACCATCAGCTCCATCAAAAAATTAGTACAATATCTTGGAACACCTCGGGAACATGCCAACCCAAATCTCCATTTTAGACCTTCTCCACACTAGTCCTCTATACAAAAACATCCTTGACAGTGCTCTCATAGAATCTCGTGTCCCTTCAAATATCAACGCTACTGATTTTCATAATCTTGTTAGACACCTATCCTCCTCATGTGCCCTATCATTCAAACCCACCAACATACCCCTAGTCAAGCCAGATCACACCCTTCTGCTTCGCATAGCCATCATGGTATCTAACTTCATCGTAAAAAGAGTAATGATAGATAATAGATCATCCTTGAATATTTCCACCCTAAAATTTATAAAACAAGCTTGGTATACTGAGGCAGATATCATCAGTGAGGTTATTACCATCAAAGCTTACGACAGCTTGGAAAGAGCCATGGAAGGAACTATTTTGTTGCCAATCAAGGTTGGGCCAGTCATCCAAGAAACACTCTGCCATGTTATTGATCTAAACCTACCATTTAACATCCTCCTTGATCGCCTATGGATTCATGCCATGAAAGCTATTCCATCCACTTACCATCAGTGCATCAAATTTTCTCATCAAGGTACTAAGGTAACCATCCATGCCGATCTAGAACCCTTTGCTTATTGCAATGCAGTTGAAGCTTTATATACAAACCATTTCCCTGGAATTGATATTGACATAGCCATTGCTAGCTCATCCCACACTTGTAATGACCCAGAAACCATCCTTGCCTCCACCCTATCTATCATGAAGATCAATAACAAAGGTTGTGGAGAGTATAGTCTGTCAGATGCATTTGCTATCGGGGCACTCCCACTTGATCCACACACTGATGGATAACTAACATATCACAAAGCTAAGGAGATTCCACCTCCTCGATACAAATAGTTTGGCCCAACAACCTTTTTATCCTCGAAAGTCCCTCTTCATGAGGAGCTCACTCTAGATATCAACAATTGGTTTCATAAGGATGCACATCCAAGAAATCAAGCATGCCTTGATCACTTCAGCTAGAAGTATCCTGAAGAACATAAGCTCATCACTAACAAATGGAACTATCAAGGTGGTGGTCTAGGACAAGATGAAAGAGGCATGTAGTGCCCCATCGAAGCACATAAGTGGGAAGAGAAGTCAGGTATTGGTTTTGGCATACCCACAACTAGGGGCACCAATATGGATGGTCACACTTTTTTTAACATTCACCACGACCTTGTCAAAAATGAAGACATTACTGAGGAAGTTGAAAAGAGAGCCTACAAAAATATCCCAGATCAAATCTCCCTAGGAGACTCTGTTCTCCAAGAACTATCCATCCATTTCATTGACCTACCACTCGCCCATCCACAACTCATAGATTGGGACCAACCAAGCATCATACACATTGATGAATTCACATCAGAGGAAGCACTTTTGAGATTCATGGGAGCCAAAACTCCTCACAAGAAAACAAAGCCAAATTGTACCTATATCTATAAGCTAGATCCCAAGGGGTATTTTGGAGAAAATCCCCAACCTAGTTTCAATACACCCAAAACTAGAACTAAGGTGAATCTTGGACTAGCTCAGGCAGTGAAGAGAACCCCTCAGCAATAAAATCCAGAGTCACAAGTAGAACATGAAGATTTAGCATTGCCTCCTCAAGACAATCGACCAAAGGTGTGTTCTATTCTAATTGAGGATACTAGAGAAGTCAAAATTGGTTCTTCAGAGATCCTCAAACTTGTTCACATCTCTACATCCCTATCACAAGACCAAGCTAACCTCCTCTTTGAGGTCTTAAGAGAGAACATTGGCTGATTTGCATGGTCATATCAGGACATGCCAGGACTTGACCCAAAGCTTGTAGTTTATCATCTTGCAGTTGATCCAATGATCAAGCCTGTCAGAAAAAAGCTTAGAAAAATGCACCCCAAGGTGTCATTATTGGTCAAAGCTAAATTAGAAAGAACATTAGCTACTAAGGTTATCTGACCTATCAACTACTTAGCTTGGATATCCAATATGGTCCCTATCACTAAGCCTTCCAGTGACATTAGAATCTACACTAATTTTAGAGATCTTAACAAAGCTTGTCCAAAAGATGATTTTCCCTTACCCAACATAGATATGATTGTAGACCTTACAGCTGGACATGAAATTTTATCCCTCATGGATGGATTTTTTGGGTATAATCAAATCAAGATTGCAGAAGAGGATCAGCATAAGATAGTATTGACTACCCTTTGGGGAACCTTTTGCTACAACATGATGCCTTTTGGCCTAAAGAATGTTAGGGCTACCTATCAAAGAGCTATGACAACCATTTTCCATGATCTTATCCATAGCATTTTGGAGGATTATGTGGATGATATCTTGGTTAAATCTCACACCTTCATGGATCATCTTGCTGACCTAGAGAAAGTCTTTGATAGGTTAGCCAAATATCATCTCATGTTAAATCTCAAGAAATGTGTCTTTGGGGTCACATCTGGCAAGCTTCTAGGCTTTATAGTTTCTAAACAAGGTATAGAGATTGACCCCAAGAATGTCAAGGCTATCTTAGACATGCATCCTCCCTAGATACTATGATAGCTTCACACTCTTCAAGGAAAGCTTCAATGCATTTGATGCTTCATCTCCCAGCTTGCAGATAAGTGTACGCCATTTGCACATTTACTGAAGAAGGATGAAAACTTCAAGTGGGATCCCTTATGTCAATGCAGCTTTGATCATCTCAAGCAGTATCTCATCAATTCCCCTATCTTGGTTCCACCAGTTCCTGGTCATCCCTTGATCTTGTACATATTAGCAACGCCTACTTCTCTAGGGGCACTTCTAGCATAGCTTGATGACTATGGTAGAGAAAGAGCCATATACTACATCAATAGAACCCTAGTTGGTTATGAACTCAATTATACTCCTATGGAAAAATCTTGTTTGGCAATTGTTTTCTCAACTTAAAAGCTTTTCCACTACATGCTAAGTCATACCTAGTCTCCAAGATGGACCCTCTCAAGTATATGCTCTCTAAAACAACACTTACAAGCCGTTTGGCCAAATTGGTTATGCTGCTTAGTGAATTTGACATCTAGTATGTGGACAAAAAGGCAATCAAAGGGCAAGATATAGTAGATCACCTATCTAATGCACCTCTAGTAGATACATATCCTTTGATCACAGAATTTCTAGATGAGCATGTCTGTATAATTGAAGAACAACCCCAATGGAAACTTTGTTTTGATGGCTTATATACATCTCATGGATCAGGGGCAAGAATATTGTTGGTCACACCTCAAGGAGATTACATTCCAAAATCCTTCAAGCTAAAATTCCCTAACACCAACAATATAGTTGAATATGAGGCTCTCATAGCAGGATTAAAGATAGCTACAGAATGGAGCATCACTGAGTTACAAATCTTTGGTGATTCTTAGCTCATCATCAAGCAATCCCTAAAGGAATATCAAACCAAAGATGAAAAGCTTTTACCCTACAAAGAGCTAGTTGATCAGCTAACCCAACATTTTACAAAGCTTTAGTTTACACAAGTGCCTCAAATGCAGAACAAAGCAACAAATGCTATGGCTACTGTCGGTTTTCTCTTGAAAATTCCCCAAGTGGTTACGCAGTATGATTTTTTAGTTGAGCAGCTCCTCACACCTACCTATGTGAATGATGACTCAAACTGTGTTTGTATCTTGGTTGGTCCCCAATCCCCTTGGTACCATGAGATTCATGCTTACCTTAAAGATAGTATCATCTCCCCTCACTTCACACGTAACCAATGCCAAAAACTCATCCAAAAATCATCCTGCTATGTTATCATAGCCAATACCCTATCATCAGGGTTATCATGATACTCTCTCTCGATGTTTAGATGAAAATGAGGCTGCGATGACGTTAAAAGAAGTACACTCTGGACTTTTCAGTGCCCAAATGAGTGGTATTGTCCTCACACAAAAAATCCTTAGAGTAGGCTACTATTGGCCTACCATTGAAGAAGACTCCTATGACTTTGTCAAAAAGTGTCTCCCATGTCAATAGCACGCAAATATTGTGCACGCTCTAGCACAAGATCTACAACCTATTGCACCACCTTGGCCTTTCGCTTGTTGGGGCCTTGATCTAATTGGAACTATCAAACCTCTCTCATCTAGTGGACATAAATGGATAATAATAGCTACAGACTATTTCACTAAGTGGGTGGAAGTATTCCCCCTAGTCTCAGCTACAAGAGTTCAGGTCTCCAAGTTCATCTTGTACCACATTGTTTGCCGCTTCGACATCCCATCCACGATCTTCACCGACCACGGAGGTAACTTTGAAAATTTCAACATGGAAGAATTGTGTACTTCCCTCGACATCCATCACCACTTTTCTAGCCTATATTTCCCACAAGGTAACGGTTAGGCAGAGGAAACTAATAAAACCCTCCTCAAAATCCTAAAGAAAGTTGTTAATGATTTTGGCTGCAATTGGCACCTACAGATTAATCCTGCCCTATGGGCTTATCAAACTTCCTTCCATACATCCATAGGCACAACTCCATACTCCCTAGTCTATGGTACTGAAGTGGGACTACCTATAGAGGTTGAACTTCACCCCTTGCACATATCTTTGCAAGGGCAAATATCAAATGAAGAATATAGAGTAGCTAGACTCACCAGCTAGATCTCTTAGATGAGAAGCAACAAAAAGCCTATGATCATCTCACAGTCTACCAAACTCATCTCAAAAGGAATTTCGACAAGAAGGTACTTCCATGACACTTTTAGCTGGGCGACATGGTCCTCAAAGAAAATATGAAAGTCTAAGAAGATCGAGAAAAGAAAGGTAAGTTTGAACCTACATGGCTTGGTCCTTATGTTGTCACTACCTCCTTTGGTTGTGGAGCCTATCAGCTATCTATATCGAAAGGATAACTCTTGAATGATCCTACTAACATCATTCATCTCAAGAAGTTTTTTTCTTGAAGATCCTTGGTATACCCATCTTTTGAAAAATACAAAAAAAATAGTAAAGAGAAATAAGCATCCAATGGTGAAAACTTGGCAATTCAAGCACCTTGGATAGGTACCTTGGTGAAAACCTAGTAATTCAGGCACCTTGTGTACTAAGGCTAATCCATTATCTATCACTATCCTATCCCTCATCCATCCACTCACCATCCCATAAAACACTTGCTTGTTCCCTTGGTGTTCCAACCAAATATCCAACATCTAATGAAGCTTGTAAATACCTCTTGTACAGCTCGTAAATCTTGTACCTCTGCTTGTAAATCTTGTACCCCAGCTTGTAAATCTTGTATCATCCCTTGTATCATAGCTTGTATATCCAAATCTTGTGCAAAGCTTGTACCATATTCTAGCTTGTATTATATTCCAAATCTTGTATCCTAGCTTGTATCCTATCACATGCACACAAAAAATCCCATTTTCCTTAAGATTTTCACAAACCATCTACCTATCCGCCTATCAACTATTATAGACATCGCACTCTTCACAAACATTTCCATCTGACAAAAACTAAACATGAACAGCCTTGTACATTTGTAACATATCTTGGTATGTCAGGTTGTACATCCTCTTTAGCTTAGTACCATTGTATCTATCTAGCTTTTATGTCAATTCCTCCTTGATCAGCATCTTGCACACATCGCACAACCCTTGGTTAGCTATTCCAATGCATCCTTTAGCTAGATCTCCTATCACCAAAGTGTTATCCTTCTTAGTCCAGCTTGCCAGATGCATCACTCATCCAAAATCCATTAGCTTAGATGCTCTCCGATAGATCCTTGTAGGATATAGCTTTCCACATGTCTAATCTTGGTTCGTTAGTACCTCATCCTACCCATCTCATTGGAAAATGGTTCTCTTTTGGATTTTCTCTTTCTTTTGATTTGGAATCTTCCCTTTTGGGTCTTGAAGTATCTTTTTTGAGCAATCTCCTTGTTCCCTCCTCAAGGTTGTCGTGATCTTTAATATCATGGTATACTGTGAATGGGGCAATCTGAGTGTAAGGTTTTGATTAGGTCTTCTATTTGTTTTTCTTTTCTGCTTGTGGGTTACCCAGTGTCAGTTCCATGTTGCTTCCTTTGGGATTCATGTGTGATGCTAGGTAAATCCTAGTGTGTTTATTTTGAGCCAGTTTGTTAGTCCTTTGGATAGTTCATGAAAAGGCCTTGATGTTCTTAGTAACCTTGGCAATTAACCAACAGTCCTATAGAAAATCTAGTGCTCAACTACATGGTGGTACTTCTCTTTGAAGTATCCCCTTGCTCAAGAAAACTTCAATGGTTTCCCTTCATCTCCATTATCCCCCATCCATATCCAGCATCTGTCTCTCCTACATTAGCTAATGCATCAGTATCTTTTTGAATCAATCTACACTTTTAGCTTTAGGGATCCACCAAGCCTCATCTTTTGAGCTCCACAATCCTAGTCCTAGGGATCTCTGAAACCCATCTTCTGCCAATTCGACTCTTTGAAATCTTGTTGCATTATCTTTATCATCCTATCATGCATCTCCCTATCCTAGATTCGTTTTTATAGCACTCTGCTCTTTCATCCTCTGCAATCCCTAAGATCTTAAGCTTGCTTCCTCTTGTGCCTCTAATTCTCCCTTTATCATTCTCCCGTAGTGAGAGTTTGAGATAAATAAACCTCTTCTATTAAGTCAATTTGAGTCTCTTTTCTCATCTCAGATTCTTGTACTTTTCAAGAAGCCATCGATCCTTGCTTTCTCTCCTCACCGCCTTCTTGAGGGGGCATCTCACAGTCCATTCTCTCCTCTTCTACTCTAGCCTTGGGCATCTTATTTTCTTATCTTTGATGCCATGCCACTTGTGGCATCACATCAAAGAGGGGCAAAATGTAGACACCTAAATCCTTTAGAAAATTAAATATTTTTATTTTCTAAAAAAATTCTTGATGACATCATCATTTATTAATTAATTAATTAATTTATTTATTTATTTATTTTTATGCCATTAAATCCCTTTATCTTAATTAAAAATATTTATTTAAGGAATCCCTTCCAAAAATATTTAGATCTTATTTAAACATTATTTTCTTATTTATTAATTATTTAATTAATAAATTGACCAAAAAACCCAAAATAAATAAATAAATTTATTTTTTGCCCAAAACTTGGCCAATTTCCTTAAGACCACTATCCTCTTCCAAAATCTTATAATCCTTCTTTAATTTTGATTAAAGGCTAATCCCATCATTTCCTAACCCTAATCCCAACTCAAAATATTTAATTAAGATTAAATATTAATCCTCATGTTTACTAAAAAAGTTTTAATAAATATCTCCTCAACCCAAACCCTTGAAATAAATAAAACTTTATTTATTTCCTAAAAATCTAATTTATCCTCATCCTAAGAAGTTCTAGACTCTTCTAGAAAGTCTTCATCCTCATCCTAGGAAGTTCTAGACTATTCTAGAAAGTCTTTATCCTCATCCAAAGTCTAGACTATTCTAGAAGATGTCTTTGAACCTAATCCTAATACCCTCCTAACCTTGTCACATTCCCTAAACATGGGTTAAGACTTACTAACCCAAGCCAAAGTTAACAAATATCTCCTCCTTCACCCACTCTCATTAAATGCCATCCACTTGCCTATCCCCAAGCTAATCCTAAACCATCCTAATCCATCTTCTAATCATTTGCACAATCCTAAGCAAGCTTAAAACCTTCCTAATCAAGCCCAAGTAAAAATTCCTCTCATCTCCCTCAATATATGGCTACCATAAAACTTTATGAAGCCCACTAGGCCATAAATGACTCTTCCAAGACCTTTCATTGCTCTTACAAGCCATTATGAGGGTCTTTATGACGATTTTTTTCCCTTGAGCCTCTTTTGTTGACTCATCCTTCCCCTTTCCTTAATCCTCTCACCTTGTGACATGTGTCACTTTTTGATTAGCTGTAAGGAACCACAATCCATGTGCTCTCCCCTCATGCAATCTAAGCCTTCCATAAGCTTTTTCCCATCCTTGCATCCTTGCCCTTGATCCCTCAAGCCTTTGCCTATGAAAGGAATCCTCTCCCAAGCCATTTTAACACAATCCATGAAGTAAAGTCATAATGCTATTTTAAGAAGCCATTTTACATCAAAACCATATACTCACACCCAAATTCCAACTCCATTTGAAGCCCTTTTTGAAGCATAAGCTTGAGCATACATCCTATCTATTTAGACAAAGCCACTCAACAAGAGAGCTTCTCATTGAGAGAGCCCATTAATGGCTCATATTCTCAATTGAGAGCTCATCTAAGTCTATCTTGAAGTTTATTAATTTTGTTTGGTTTGTAGAAGATTTATTTAAATATGGTTTCTATTAGCATACTAACATTGCTCATATACACTGAGCAACAAATTGTAGGTGTTGAGCAATATTTGGATGATGCCAAGTCATAGAAACAAGGAATTGAACATCAAGAAGACACTACCAAGCATGCAAAACATGAAACAAAACTAGAGAAAGAGATAGATAATGAGCTTGAAATTATTTTTCAAGATAAACCTTGCAAAGAAGAAAGATGAAAAGAACATGTACTAGAAAAATATGTTAGAAGGCATCATGCACCCAAGTGATACATGCGTACATTGTGAGTTTAAGCCCAAATCTATGAAAGATTCCTTCAAGAATGAGGATTGGATACAAGCAATGAATGAAGAAATTAAACAGATTAAATAGGACAAAACACAGGCACTAGTACCAAGACTTAAAGTAAAATATGTAATTGGAACCAATTGGCTATTCATCAACAAGATGAATGAAAAAGATGAAGTCACAAGGAACAAGGATAGACTAGTACATAAAGGATATAGAAAAGAAGAAGGTGTTGACTATGGGGAAACATTCTTCCCTATAGAAATGCTAGGAGTTACAACACTACTTGCATATTCTCCTTATAAAGGATTTAAGGTGTATCAAATGGATGTCAAGTCTACATTTTTGAATAAGATAGTTGAAGAAGAAGAGTATATAGAGAATTTTGAAGGTTTTGTAGATCCTAGTAAGAAGAATATGGTGTGCAACTTGCACAAGGATCTATATGGTTTAAAATAATCCCCTAGAGCATGGTATAAAAGACAACATAGCTGTTTGGTGAAGATTGGATTTTCACATAAACTAATGATAACAAGAATATGTAGTTTAAGAAATTCAAGAACAATGAGGTATTGCTATCAATTTTTTTTGTTAATGATATCATATATGGAGGGAAGGAAGCATTATAAAAATCATTTACTGATGAAATAAAGGAGTTTAGAATGTCAATGTTCGGTGAGATCAAATTCTTTTTTGGATTAAAAGTATTTAAAATGAAGAAAAGCATTTTCCTTACTCAATCCAAATATATCAAGGAAATTCTAAAGACATTTGGAGTGGAAGATTCAAGACTATTTAGTAAACCTATGGTCACATGCCACAAGTTATCTAAGAATGATGATTCTACTAATGCGAACTAGACACTATCTAGATCAATGATTGGAAAATGACATTGTGTTGTTCATAGAAGATATAATATTCCATTAGTAGTGGGGATAGTTTCAAGATTTTTTGCAAGTCCTAAGGAGAACTACATGATAGTAGTGAAAACAATGCTAAGATATCTGAAAAGAAAAAAATACCATCAATTGTATTACAAGAAGAATGATAGGTTTGAACTCAAGGTATTTACTAATTTTGATTGGGAAGGAATGTTGATGACAAAAAGAGCACAATTGGAGGTGCATTCTTTCTAGGAAAGAGACTAATTTTATGGACAAGCAAGAAGAAGAGCTACATTTCTCAATCAACAACTAAAGATAAGTATGTAGAAATAGTAGTAAATTATTCAAATATCATATGAAATAAGAAGTTTTTGGAAGGTATGAAGGAAGAGATCACATATCTAGAAGTTATCTATTGTGATACAACTAGTGCTATTAACATATCAAAGAACCTTATAATGCACATAAAAAGAAAATATTTTTCTATCAAGCATCATTACTTGAGAGAGCTAGTTCAGGCAAAAGAAGTGATATTGGATTATGTGGACAATTAAGAGAAAATAGTTGATATATTCACTGAAGCTTTCCCCTAAATATACTCATGAATATCTAAGAGGTAAACTAGGAGTGATACTCTTGGATGAAGATACTTCAAAAAAGATGGTGCTTTACATCAAATGTGTTGATCAAACTATCTTACAAATTTATTCAGATAGTCCTACTTTAGGAGTTTCCTAATGTAGTAGTTAAGAAGTAGAATAGAATTATAAATCAATCGTAAAATAATGATAGAAGATGAATTCATAACTGACATTAAGGTATCTACATGGAAAACATGCATGATTTGAAATTTCTTTGGCATTATTGTCAAAGAAGGAGATAATAATGAAAGTTAGTTACCATAAGAAAGAGGGAGAGATTACTAAGAGGGAAAAATTGAATGAAAGGTGTTGTTAGTAATACAAAATAATTTGGTTGACTTCATGCTCTAATATGATAGAGGGAGCTTATGTGTTGCATATTAGAGTTGCATGGATGATAATCAAGATCAAACTAAAAGCTAGAGATTGTTGAACATAGAGATGTGAATTAAAATGAAACTAAGGATATCGATGAATATTTTATAGTGCCCATTTAGGATGGTTGCTTGATACAATATAAAGATTTGGATTTCATGGTAACTAGAGGTGTTTCCATCAATTCCAAAGATGGAGATTATTAGAAACTATAATTAGAAAAATTCTTATGTTATCATTGATGTCAAATCTTATTGGTGAGATAATTTTCTATTTGATCTAATTGTCATATCTATTTGATTGATGAAGAGGATTTGAGAAGTTGGTCATAAAGAAAGTATCTAAAGGAAAGGTTGAGTTATGAAGAGGAAACTACATATGGACACTTGATTAGTTGGACTTTTCCAAGATAAAGTAATTGTTTAAACTATGTTGCAATTGGAGAAGATAGTAACACTGAAGCCTTGAAGAAGTGATCAAAGATAGACCAAATGCATAGGCTTGATCAAAAAACAAAAAAAAAAGATTAGGGAACTTGAAGTATATGTTGAGTGATGCTAGAGTCGACCAAGCCACATTAAGTATGGAGCATAATTAGTGTTGATCGAGCATTAGAATTGACTGATTCATAGTATATATGTGCCAAAAAAGCCATTTAGTAATGACCAAATAACCTATTGATGATTGAGTTTCAGGACATAGTGTTGGCCAAGGAACAACATTTTGACAATTTATGAGAAATCATAAGTTCCAACCGATTGAGTTGATTTCTTGGGGTATGGAAAGCATGTTAAAAATAAGGATTGATGAGTTGAATCATTTAATGCTAGGAAAGGGTTAGGTAAATGATCAATAGATTAGTTTAAAAGAGAAGTTTCAAGATAAGAAGAGGATGACCAAAAGGTAGACATATTCATTGTATGTGCTAAATCTAATTGTAAACCATAAGATCTATGGTGGTATTTAAGAAGAAAATATCAAAATTAGCTATTTAATAAGGTACATGGGTAAATTATCATAGAGGGAAAAAAATGGTTGAAGTTTGGAGTAGTTGGTGATGTTATTGACTAGTGAATTTCAGCAAAAGTCTAAGATGAATTGAGTGGAGGTGAAGATTGATTTCTTGAAGGGTTTCCAGGAGAATCAATGACTATGATGACAATGAGGGTGAGACCATGAAGTAGCTAGAGAGTCAAATTAAGATTTGTATTTCCAAAGTGAGTTGTAATTGCTAAATGAAATCCTACTATTACTTTCTAACGATTGTATCAATATTTGAAATACTTTAATAAAGGTTGACCTAATAGTCATATTGTATATCCTTTAATCAAGGTGGCATCCTAATAGAATGTTCCAAAGTCTTCTAATAAGACCATTCCTAATAGGGTGATTAAATCATTTAACAAGGTCACATTTAATAATGTATTTTGTAACCTTTAACAGGGTTGGGTCCTAACAGAGCTCACTTCAAAAGAGTTAAAAGATTGGTGACATGTTTTTGGTGATTTTTCCCAAATTGGGTTTTCATGTTAAATCCTAGTATCAAACTTGTGTGGATTTTATTTTTGATGTTTAATTAATTAATGTTAACATTTTGCAAGTCTATTATATTGAAGACAATGGACTGCTAGTTAATGTTACTCAAAGTTGACTATAGAGACCAAACTATGGAATGATAAGATTTGAAGTTGTTTAACTATTTTTTTTTCTATTAGTACATCTAGACCATAGATAACTTATTCTCCCCCCTCTTCATTTTTATAAACTTTCCAACACTTTACATATCAAACTATTGTTACATTCTAACCATTGTATTAGTCAAAATCCTTTAATCAAGGTTGACCTAGAAGTTATTTTGTAAATCCTTTAATCAAGGTGACATTAGAATAGAATGATCTAAAGTCCTCTAACAAGGCCACTCCTGATAAGGTGGTTAAATCCTTTAACAAATTCACATTTAACAGTGTGCTATATAACCTTTAACAAGGTTGGCTCTTAACCTATCTCACTTTAGATGAGTGAAAAATTGGTAGCATGTTACTTGGTAGTTTTTTTTCCAAATTGGGCTTCCACATTAAATTCTTGTGTCAAAGTGTTATTTTCATGTTTGGATGTTATTATTTTTAAGTTTATTTACTAGTAGTTGACACATTTAGAGATAAAGAGTTCTCATATTGCATTAAATGTTGAATTGTTGATTATATGCTATATAGACTGAGTGAGTGTTTGAGATTCATTAATATATTTGAAGTGATTAAAAGCTTAATTGCTACATCTAGACCTAAGGATACTTGATTCACCTCCCTCTTAATTATTATAAGTCATTATAACAATTGGTATCAAAGCTTTGGTGCTTCTTAGTAATGTTTGAAGGGGATCAAACCAAAGATGAAGATGTATAAGAGAGAGATGCCTAAGATGAAAAATGGGAGCTTCCCAGCATGGAAAAGGCAAATGGATTATACTATTTTAGAATTGGAGATTCCACATCTTACTAGTTTGGCAATGAATACATTAAGGTTCCTAGTGTAGACACCTAAATTTGATTACATTGCTTTGGTAATCCTATTTAATTATCTCTGAAGGCATCATTAATTAAATTCCTATTTAATTAATCATTTGCCATCCCCTAGCTGATTGATCTTATTAAATCATCTATAGTCCTAATTGATAAAATCAAATAACTTATCATTTATCAATTAAATCCTATTCTTCTATCTAATTCCAAAATCCCCATTTACTAAAAAAATCTATTTGATAAATAAAACCCTCAAATCTAATAACCCCTAACCTATCCCTAACCCTTCATTTAGCCTAATCCACCCCATCCACCCATACTAACTAAGCTTAGTCACTAACTCACCCACCCTCATTAAATGCCATCCACTTGCATATCTCTAACCAGCTTAATCTAATCCTAAATCACCTCTAATGCCCCCCCTAACCTTGTCACATTACCTAAGCAAGCTTAAGACTTTTCTAAACCAAGCAAAGTCAACAATCTCAACTTCCTCCAAAATATCCCAACCACCCAACCATGAATGCTCTTACAAAGCCATAAAGACTCTTACAAACCCATTCATTGCTCTTACAAGCCATTTATGAGGGTCTTTAAGGCCTTGAGCCTCCTTTTTTGACTCATCTATCCTCTTTCTTCCATCCACTCACCCTGTGACATGTGTCACTCCCTGTTTGGTGCTAAACAAGCACAATCAATGTGCTCCCCTTTGAGTGCATTCTAGCCCTCCTTAAGCTTTCATCTCTCCTTGCATCTTAGCCCTCCATCCCTCAAGCCCTTAGCCTATAAATTGAATCTCCTCCCAAGCGATATCATCACAATCCTTGAGCTAAAGTTATAATGCCCTTTTGAGAAGCCAAATCCATGCTTTTACATACATCCACACCAATTTTTCATTGTCCATCTCCATTGAAGCATAGTTTGAGTATCTTGAGCATACATCCCACATCCACATAATAGACTCATCCCTAAATCAAGTGACCATCCTCATTGGGAGAGCCATTCCATGGCTCATATTCTCATTTTAGGGTTTGACTTTGTCTATCTCATATGTTATGATTGTTATGCTAGTTAATGCTTTTGTTTTTGAATAGATTAGTATTACTTGCTAACATATTTCCCATATACACCTAGACCTATGAAAATTAAATAAATGAAGGAGAAATAGTAGAACGACCAAATGATGATTGAACTTGCAACAACCCTAAGTTATATAGAATTTGATGATGTGAAGGAATGCACTACTACTAAGAAAATATGGGACAAGTTGGAAAAAGAAAACATGGAGACAAGAATGTGTTAAGAGCTAAGGTAGAAATCTTGAGAGGAAAGTTTGATGACATGATAATGAAAGAAGGTGAGAACATTTGATAGTATTGTGTTCAAATAAAAGAAGTGACGAATACTATAAGAGGAGTTGGAGGATAAATATTTAATGAAATAGTGATATGTGAGGTATCAAAGACTTTACTTCCTATCTATGCAGTCATAGTATCCAAAATTGAAGAATTGAGATGTACACCTAGCAGTGATCTGACCTTGGATAGTTTGATTGGTAGACTTACTACATTTGAATTATCAAATTTTAATAATTACTCCCCTGCTAATGTTGAATATTCATCCAAAGCACAACTAACTCTTGATGGATCTAATAAAAAGAAGAAAAGTAAGTTTGTAGAAAGTGATAATGAATTTGATGATGACCTTGATGAACTTGAAGCATTGTTGGCTAGAAGACTTCCTATAGGAAAAGACAAATACAAACGTAAAATTCCTATTATTTTTTTTACATGTAACAAATTTTGTCATATTGTTGCTAGATTACTTGATAGTAATTACAAAAATGAAAGGAAAGACTTTAAGTACAAAGCAGGGAGAGATGATAAAGACTATGGAAGGAACATAGATAGAAGAGACTACAAAGACAAAGGTAAAAAATATTGCTATTTTTCTGAAGAGGATGGTTTTGATGATAATTATGATGGTAATGATGAAGAATTTGTTTATATTACAATGAAAGATGATTCTGATGAAGATGAGAAAATTTTAATAATCTCACATGTGATTAAGAATGATAGATGGATAATTGATAGTGGTTTCTCACAACATATGAATCATGATACAAGTTTGATAAGATAGAACATTATAATGGAAGTAATGTTAATTTGAGTAATGATGCACCATGTTATGTGAAGGGTAAAAGATCAATTAAACTAAATGAAAAGATAAAGTGTGACAATGCATATTGGGTTGATGGTTTGAAATATTACTTGTTAAGCATGACACAATTGATAAGTTAATCCTACAAATTTGATTTCCAAAACAAGAATGAAAAGATCTATAATGCTACTCATGAAATAGTTGGAAGTGGAGAGGAAGAAAGAGGTAACTTGTTCTATCTAGACCTATCTAAAGATACTTGTCTATTTGAACAATCTAAAGAGGTTTGGCTATGACATAAGAGGTTATGTCATATCAATTTTGTAACTTGGTAAGCATTACTAAAATGAAAAGGGGTAGAGAATTACCAAGACTAAGAAAAAATGATAAGGTGATGTGCAAATAATGTCAAATGGGTATAATGACAAAGTCTAATTTCAAGAGAAAGACATATTATTTTGATGATATTTTGGAGTTGGTTCATACTGACTTGTGTGGTTCTATTGGAATAGAGAGTTATTATATTTGTTATTATATACTATCAAAAAATAATGTCAAATGGGTATAATGACAAAGTCTAATTTCAAGAGAAAGACATATTATTTTGATGATATTTTGGAGTTGGTTCATACTGACTTGTGTGGTTCTATTGGAATAGAAACATTATAGCCACCATTCTAGAAAATTTATCAACAAATATAATAAAGTTTAAGTTATTGGAATAGAGAGTTATTATATAATGTTTCTTAAGGAAAAATATATTGAATTTGAAATGTTTAAGTGGTAGCTTGCTAGAGTGGAGAAAGAAATAGGAAAGAGTTCAAAATTTATGATATCAAACAGAGGTGGCAAATTCATTTTTTATGAGCTCAACATATTTTGCAATGGGAAAGGAATCAAGAGGCCAGTGAGTGCACCAAGGACACCACCACTAAATGATATAGCTTAGAGAAGAAATAGGTCAATTATGGATTGTGAAAGAGCATTAATGATGGAGAAGTATGTTTCATAGAAGTACTAGAGAGAGACAATTAGCACAATAGTCTACACTCTAAACCAAGTTCAAGTGAAGAAAGGTACAAACAAAAGAGTTTTTGAAATCTGGTATAGATATGTACCAAAGGTGAATTATTTTAAAGTATTTGGAAATAAATGTTACATACTTAAAGATGAAAGAAAATGTAAGCTTGATGCAAAAAATGATGAAGGGATATTCCTAGGTTAGTCCACTAAGAGTAAAGCTATAAATGTTTCAATTCTAACACTAACAAAATTGTGCAAAGCTCAAATGTTAGATTTGATAAATTTTAGAGAAAAATGAAGAAGAATTCAATGAAGAACCTAGAGATTATAGAAAATTTGTCTACATCTATGAAGGTGAACCTAGCACCTTACCTAAACCAAAAAGGGTGGATGTCAAGCATCTGTAGCTAGGCACTACCTAGGTTCTACAATAAAGTTTTCCCAAGAATCAGCCTATAGGAGTAGATTCATAGACTATGACAATCGACCAATAGATAGGGTAGCCTGAGTTGCATCTATAGATAAAAAAATATATTGAACATGCTGTATATAATGAAAAACAACAAGAGAAACCATGACTTGAACCTATAATTGAAAATTATATTATAATATATCATGCAACAAAACAAATTATTAGAGATAAAGGTTCAAGAGTCATGACAAGAAGAAGACTTAGGAATAAGGAAGTAGGGTTTTCTTTCTAGTTCTTTCCCTGTGGAGTTTTCAAGCTAGTTATTAATAATATTAAATCTCAATGGCTCCGTCCATTTTTTATTTTTTTTTAAAAAAGACTTAGGAATGTTACATGATTATTATGTTAGTTTGAACCTAAATATGTCAAATATGGTTTGGAGAATGAAAATTTGATTAAGGAAATGAATGAAGAAATTGATCAAATTAAGAAGAACAAAACATAGACATTCGTGCCTAGAGAAAAAATAAGAATGTGATTGTAACTAAGTTGGTGTTCAGAAACAAAATGAATGAGAAAAGTGAAGTCAAAAGGAACAAGGAAAGACTATTTTGTAAAGGATATCAAAAAGAGAAAGGGGTTAACTATGGTGAATTTTTTTCCCTAATTACAAGGCTAGAAGGAGTGAGAACTTTTCTTGCATATGCTTCTTAAAAAGGATTTAAAGTGTACCAAATGGATGTAAAATCTACATTTCTAAATGGAATTCTAGAGGAAGAAATCTACATTGAACACCTAAAGAGTTTCTCTCTTCAAATTAAACAAATATGGTATGTAAGTTACACATAGCTTTATGTGATTTAAAGAAAGCCTTTAGTGCATGGAATGAAAGGTTGCAAAATTACTTGGTGAACATTGGTCTTGTAAGAACTAACGATAATAGAAATCTATATCTAAAAAGTGAAGATGAAAATAAGATATTTCTAGATGAAATTTTTGTTGATGACATCATATTTGGAGGAAAATATTCATTGAGCAAGTCATTTTATGATCAAATGAAAAAAAGGGTTTGAAATGTCAATGTTTGGAGAGATTAAATTCTTTTTTGGTTTGCAAGTGGGTTAGATGAACACATGTATTTTCATCACTAAATCAAACTATAAAAAAAAAATTAAATACTTTTGGTATGGAAGACTCAAGACTAGTTGGAACACCTATGGTGACTAGACACAAATTGTCAAAGAATAATGATTTTGCTAAGGTGAATCAAACATTGTACATGTCAATGATTGGGGAAATATAATATGTTGTACATAGAAAACCTAATATTGCATTAGTCATTGGAATTATTACTAGAATATTTGCTAATACTAGATAAAACTATATGATGGAAGTGAAAATTATATTAAAATACTTGAAAGGAACATGATACTATGCCTTGGTACAAGAGAAGTCATGACAAGTTTGAACTAAAAGTTTACATATATGCTAATTAGGAAGGAAATGTTGATGATAGAAAGAGATCAAGTGGAGGAGATTTCTTCTTAAGTAGAATAATTATTTCATGGACAAGAAAGAAGCATTATTGTATTTCACAATCTAAAGCAGAGGCTTAATATTTTGCTACAATAGTGAATTATTCAAACATTGTATGAATCAAACAATTTTGTAAAGGTATGAAGGAAGAGATAAATAAATGTGTTGTGATTTATTGTGATAATTCAAGTTCTATATCCATATCAAATAACCCTATGATGCATACAAAGGCTAAGCATATGTAGATCATGTATCAGTACTTGAGAGAGCTTGTACAAGAAAGAAGTGAGATTGGAAGATGTGAACACAAGGGAGTAGTTAGCTAACATATTCACTAAGGCACTACCTAAGGATGCTTTTGAGTATCTAAGAGGAAAGTTAGGTGTCATTCCCATACCTAAAGAAAAATAAGTAGAGATGTTTCATTTCATCAATTGTTATGAGAAAAATATCTTATAGATTGATGTAGTACATCATACTTTATGATTTTCCTAATGAATGTGAAAAGAAAGGACTTCACATATGACAAGAAGAAGCTACAAGGAGAAACTATTAAGATGAAATTTATATATTAGTCAATGTAGTGACATGAATATTTGTATATTGTATGTCTTTGGCATTGTTCTTGAAGAGGGAAAGAATGTGTGGGTTACCATATAAAGAGGGAGAAGTGTACAAGTTACTTACCATACACTATTGATCAATTAAAGAGAGAGAATAGTATGTACTAAATTGATAGAGGAAGAAATGTGAGACTGCATGGAAGAGAATCAAAATGAAACTAAGAAAGAGAGAACTGAAACATAGAGGGAGGTGATAGTACCATTTTCAATATTTTGGGATTGCATGGTAACTAGATTGTTGTTGCCATCAATCGAAAAGAGGGATATTGTTGGAAAATATAATTGGATCAATTATTATGTCTTCATTGATGTTAAACCTATTGGTAAGAAAGAGTGTGAAATCTACTAGAGAGACATTTTACTAATAGTGTCAAATTTCATATCAATTGATTGATGAAGAGGATTTGAAAAGATGATTTAATGAGATGACCTAGTGAAAGGTTGATTAGAGATGTCTTTAGTATCATGTAATTACAATGGGCACTTGCTAAATTAGTCCTTTACAAGATAATGTGTTGTTCAATTAATACATGAGGTAAAGAAGAATGTTGGATGAAGGTAAGAGTAAAAAGTCATAAGGATAAGTCTCACTAAGAATTAGTATTGCATAGTGAATGAAGAAGTTGAAGTAGAAGATTAAGGAACTTAGATCGAAGATGAGCGAAATAGTTATAGTTCAAGCTAAGTGTTAGTTATTTTGGAGAAAAATGTATCAAGGAAATTAGTAGTGATTGATGATAGTAATGGTTGAGTGATCAAGTTGATGTCGAGTGAGATAGTACAATGATTTTTGAGCTATGTAGTGATGACCAAGATGAAGAACACAATTATTATCAAGTGATGACAAAAGTTACATTTTTTTTTTGAGGTCGACACAATTGGAATTTTGAATTATTTATAGTATGTGGAAGATAAGAATTGATGATTTGATATATTTAATTCATTATGAGAGTTTGTTATATGATCAAAGGAAAGGATCTAATTAGAAGTTTCAAGAAGAAAAAGGAGAACAAAAAGATGGAAGTATTTGATGAATCTAAGCTAACCCTAAGACCAATACTTATGGTTAAGTAGAAAAAGATTAAAATTACCTAGTTAAGGAGACGTACAACATTAATTTAAAGGTTGGTTCTTTGTTAATTCACAATATTAAAGAGAATCTATGAAGATGAGAACAAAAAATGTGAAAAGTGAAGAGTTTGTAAAGATTGATTACTTGAGGAGGTCCCAAGTAGATCATTGATGGATATGTCAATGGAGGCAAATCAATGAACTAGTAGATGAGTGAATGGAGATCTAAATTTGAAAAGTGAGTTGTAATTTATAGATAAACCCTACTATTACATTCTAACCATTAAATTCTAACCATTACATTAGTCAAAATCCCTTAATCAAGGTTGACCTATTAGTCATTTGGTAAATCCTTAAATCAAGGTGATATTCTAATGGAATAATCTAAAGTCCTCTAACAACCTCACTCCTAACAAGGTACTTGGTACTTTTTCCAAAATTTGTTTCAATGTTAAATCCTAGTATCAAAGTATTATTTTCACATGTGGTTGTTATTGTTTTGCATGCTATATTTTATAATACATTATTTACTCGTAGTCAATACATATAGAGATAGAGAGTTTTGATAATGCATGAAATGTTAAATTGTTGATGATATGTTATAGAGACCAACTGAATATTTGAGATTGATTAATCTATTTGAAGTGATTAAAATTTTTATTGGTACTCCTAGACTTGAGGATAATTGATTCATCTCCCCTCAGTTATTCTAAATCATTATAATAATTCAATTGGAGAGTGTCATCCTTTTCAAAAGTTAGTGTTTCTACCACTCGCTTATTTGGTGATTTCTCTAATTTTTATCTAGGTCTTCAATCTAAGTCCCAAGGTTTTGTAAATATCATTTCTCTAATTTTAACTTAATTAAGAGCATTAGATGTTGAATATATTTTGCCAAGTATTGTCCTACTTTAAATTGAAATGTTAACAAGGGGAGTTTCTCAAACATAGTTGCAACTATAATTGTAGAATGATTTTCTCTTTCTAATTGTCTTAAAGTCTTTTCAATGTGGGTTTTCAATTACTTGGGTAAGATTTTTGTAGACTCATTAATGTTTCTCATCATACACATTCCAATATTGGCATCAAGCTTAGACTATGCATAGATTAAGTCATAATAGAGAGATAAATACTTTGTATGGAAATGCCAATGGTTATGGTTATTCTTATTTTCATGGATCTATGGATTTTTTATTGATATGAAATATTATGTTCATAGTATTTTCCATAGAGATAGATTGCATTCAACACTCTAAATTTTCTTCTCAATAGGGAAAATTATATATATATATATATATATCTTACTTGTAGCTTGGCTTTTTAATTCAAATTTCAATTGTAAAAGTAGTTTCTCAAATCTTATGTAGAATGAGGTAATTTAAAGGATTATTATTAAAATGTCAGAAGCTTTCTCTTTAAAAGGATGAAGTGCCAAGATTCTTCCTATCTTGGATCGAGATGCTTTTGATGCTCTTAAAGCTACAAACTTCATTGGTTAATACATATCTTGTTTCAATATATTGTAGGAGATATTTGATATTTTATTTCAAGGGCTTCTTGCTTTTCCTATGAGAAGCCTTCCTAAAGTGATAATGATGAAGACTTTTGAGGCATAGAAATGATTAGAAAAAAAGAAACTAATCAAACAACCCTTGTGGCATGTAAGTCTTTTCTTGCCAATTTTGGCACATTTTCTAGACAATTCGAAGCTCATCTTAAGTATTTATATGGCCACATCATATGTAAATTTTAATTGTATAATAGCTATATTATATATCCCTTTTGACTTTATTTAAATGAAATTTAGTTAAACTCCTATACTTTATTATCCCCTATCATATCTCTTCTTTATTTTTGCATTACTACGTAGCCATAGTTTCTTTCTATTATAGCATAAAATTCCACTGTATGTGAGATTTCTAGGTTAGGTTCTTTTTTTTTATATGAATAGTCCTTTTCTATTAATAATTAATATACTAAGATTACAATTCACAAAAAAGGGCTAGGGGATACAAGATCACCCCTGAAGCTGGGATCAAAAACTTTTCATCAGAAAAAAACACAAATAGCAACCTTATGTGGCCAAAGCAGTGCTCGCCAAGGGAGGTGGCTCATCATGATCATGAAAATCCCAATCATCTTTGGGATTGGGGGATGGGCTGGTGACAGTCCAACCATCATCATTAGTAGCAATAGTAGGATCAGTGGCCACATCTGCATCTTTTATCTCTAGCCACAGAGGAGAAATTGCTAGATCCAAACGAGGCCATTTTCTAGAAAGCACTCGTTGAGCTCTAGGAGGATGAGTTGAGGACTAGCCAGTACCATCATGGTGTGGGGAAGCTAAGTAACACCTCCATCCACCATCACCACCACTAGGAGAGTGATGGTGAGAAGCCTAGGAATGCGAGGTGCGAGAGTGATGGCTTGAGCAGTGGCACCATGGATGGTGACCTTGAGGCATTGAGGTATCAGCCAAGGCATATGGAGGAACTCTGGCAATAGTGCAAGGGGAATTGACCCAGTGGTTCAATAGCTCTTGTAGGTGATCCACCTCTAAGGCCACTTTTTTGTTTGAACTTGAATTTGCATAGTTACATTATTACAAATGCACGCCTTAGTGTACATAGCAATATTAATATCAAGAGAATTGTGAATGAAAAGAGAAAAATTTCTATCTTTCCACAGAGTGAACAAAATCTCCATCTTGTAGGTATGCCAAATTTGGGTAAATTTCTAAAGAATTCTAGGGGAATCACCCAAGATAACCATGTGCCAAGAAAAGGGTTTAGGCCTAAATGACTTAAAGAAGTCATGAATCCAGTGCAAATAATTTTAAGCACATCTACAAAACAAAAAAATATGTAAGAAAGACTCAAGTTATCGACAAAAAGGGCATCTAGGATCAGGAGCCCCAATATGCTTGAGCCGAGGTCCAAGGGGAAGACCTTGAAAAGCTAGACACCAAGCCAAATGATCAATCTCGGCCTCTATAATAGCACTCCAAATAGTGTCAAAGCACTTTCTCTATTGAGAAAGATAAGATTGCAAATGACATTTCTAATTTATCATATCCACCATCACTAGATGGGGAGAAAGCCATCTATAACCCAGAATTTATTTGTAATTGGTGAAAAGAGTGGTAGGATACCACTTCTGATCATGCCACCAAGGTCTAATAGACTAAATAGAGAAAGTATCGTCCTTTTAAAAAGTTAGTGTTTCTACCACTCGCTTATTTGGTGATTTCTCTAATTTTTATCTAGGTCTTCAATCTACGTCCCAAGGTTTGGTAAATATCATTTCTCTAATTTTAACTTAGTTAAGAGGATGAGATGTTGAATTGGTTTTCCCAAGTATTGTCCTAATTCAATTAGAGAGTGTCCTTTTAAAAAGTTAGTGTTTCTACCACTCGCTTATTTGGTGATTTCTCTAATTTTTATCTAGGTCTCTAATCTAGGTCCCAAGGTTTGCTAAATATTATTTCTCTAATTTTCACTTAATTAAGAGCATCAAATGTTGAATTGGTTTTTCCAAGTGTTGTCCTACTTTAAATTGAAACATTAACAAGGGGAATTTCTCAAACATAGTTGCAACTATAATTGTAGAATGATTTTCTCTTTCTAATTATCTTAAAGTCTTTTCAATGTGGGTTTTCAATTACTTGGGTAAGATTTATGTAGGCTCATTAATGTTTCTCATCATACTCATTCCCATGTTGGCATCGAGCTTAGACCATGCATAGATTAAGTCATAATAGAGAGATAAATACTTTGTATGGAAATGCCAATGGTTATAGTTATTCCTATTTTCATGGATCTATGGATTTTTTATTGATATGAAATATTATGTTCATAGTATTTTCCATAGAGATAGATTGTATTCAACACTCTAAATTTTCTTCTCAATAGGGAAAATTATATATATATATATATATATAGATATAGATATATCTTACTTGTAGCTTTGCTTTTTAATTCAAATTTCAATTGTAAAAGTAGTTTCTCAAGTCTTGTGTGGAATGAGGTAATTTGAAGGATTATTATTAAAATATTAGAAGATTTCCCTTTAAAAGGATGAGGTACAAAAGATTCTTCCTATCTTGGACCGAGATGCTTTTAATGCCCTTAAAACTACAAACTTCATTGGTTAATATGTATCTTGTTTGAATATATTGTAGGAGATTTTTTATATTTTATTTCAAGGGCTTCTTGTTTTTGCTATGAGAAGCCTTCCTAAAGTGACAATCATGAAGGCTTTTGAGGCATGAAAAAGTGATTAAAAAAAAGAAACTAATCAAACATCCCTTGTGGCATGTAAGTATTTTCATGCCAATTTGGGCACATTTTCTAGACAATCAGAAGCTCATGTTAAGTATTTATGGCCACATCATATGTAAATTTTAATTGTATAATAGCTATATTATATATCCCTTTTGACTTTATTTAAATGTAACTCAGTTGAACTCCTATACTTTATTCTCCCCTATCCTATCTCTTTTTTATTTTTGCATTACTACATAGTCATAGTTTCTTTCTATTATAGCATAAAATTCCACTGTATGTGAGATTTCTAGGTTCGGTTTTTTTTTTTTATGAATAGTCCTTTTCTATTAATAATTAATATACTAAGACTACAATTCACAAAAATGGCCTAAGGGATACAAGATCACCCCGCAAAATTTCACACAGTTGAAGCTGGAATCAAAAGCTTTTCATTAGAAAAAAACATAAATAGCAACCTCATGCGGCCAAAGTAGTGCTTGCCAACGGAGGTGGCTTATCATGATCATGAAAATCCCAATCATCTTTGGGATTGGGGGTTGGGCTAGGGATAGTCAAACCATCATCACTAGTAGCAATAATAGGATCAATGGCAACATCTGCATCTTTTATCTCTAGCCACAGAGGAGAAATTACCAGATCCAGGTGATGCCATTTTCTAGAAAGCACCCACTGAGCTCCAAGAGGAGGAGTTGAGGACTAGCCAGTAACACCATGGGGTGGGGAAGCTAAGCAACACCTCCATCCACCATCACCACCACTGGGAGAGTCATGCCAAGAAGCCTAGGAATGTGAGGTGTGAGAGTGGCGGCTTCAACAATGGTACCATGGATGGTGACCTTGAGGCATTGAGGTATCAGCCAAGGCATCTAGAGGAGCTCTACAAGGGGAATTTCCCTAGTGCTTCAATAGCTCTTGTAGGTGATGCACCTCTAAGGCCACTTTGTTAGCTTGAACTTGAATTTGCATAGTTACATTATTACAAATGCACGCCTTCGTGTACATAGCAATATTAATATCAAGAGAATTGTGAGTGAAAAGAGAAAAATTTCTATCTTTCCATAGAGTGAACAAAATCTCCATCTTGAAAGTATACCAAATCTAGGTAAATTTTTAAGAAATTCTAGGGGAATCACCCAAGATAACCATGTGCCATGAAAAGGGTTTAGGCCTGAATGACTTAAAGAAGTCATGAATCCAGTGCCAATAATTTTGAGCACATCTACAAAACTAGAAAATATGTAAGAAAGACTCGAGTTATCCACAAAAAGGCCATCTAGGATTAGGAACCCCAATATGGTTCAGCCAAGGTCCAAAGGGAAGACCTTGAAATGAAAGACACCAAGAAAAATGAGCAATCTTGGGCTCTATAATGGTACTCCAAATAGTGTCAAAGCACTTTCTCTATTGAGAAAGATAAGATTACAAATGCCATTTCTAATTGATGGTATCCACCATCAGTAGATGGGGAGAAAGCCATCTATAACCTAGACTTGGTTTGTAATTGGTGAAAGGAGTGACAGGATACCACTTCCAATCATGCCACCAAGGTCTAATAGACTAAATACCAACTTTATGACTTAAGTGTACTGGAATTGAAGAAAGCAGTAAGTCAAAAGTATGCCAATCTAAATGGACAATATGGTACTGGTCTTGCATATCTTCTTAGGATTTGAAACTCATGGAATCCCTAGAGAAAGATCTTTAGGAGTTTTGATGCTTTTTTTGAAAAAATGTAGAGTACTAGCACCTTGAGTCTTGGTAAGGGGAGTACCCTGAGTGGAAAATAGAGGAGACCACAAAATATTCTGTTGATTCAAAGAGAGGCCATTGTGAAACTCATCACCATACTAGTGAAGCCAAGGCTTGATAGATTCCTAAGCCTTCAATATGCTCTTTATAAGAAAAGAACCTTGAATGATCATTGGCTCCCACATGATAAGAAGGGTGTGGAAACTAATCCCTTTCCAAGTTGGCCTATTGATAGGAAAGTTAGAAGAAATGCAATGCCGAACCAATCTCTTCTAGGCTTCATCTCTAGTGATGGCATGAATAATCCATTTGGCACATTGAGAAAGGCCTTGCTTCTAACTGGAAAGTAGGCCAAGGCCACCAAATTCTTTTGGGGGACAACAAAAATCCCAAGCAACTCTATGAAAGCCATGATGATTGGAACCAAAAGCCTAGAGAAAATCCCTAAGTAGTCTTTCCAATTTTTGATAGGAGGATTTAGAGGGAACCCAACAAGAAGAATAGTAGACATGAGTGGCTATAAGAACTTTTGAATAAATATGGAATTCTCCAACAAGGGAGAGCAATTTTTTAAGCCAATAATCTAGTTTTTTGGTGATCTTGGCAATGTCATGTCCCCTATTCAAATAATTAAAAAAAATAAACTTTGTTAAGGCAGGCAGGCTCCAAAAAGGTGAAATTTCAGAAAAAAGGGTTAATCTTTGGAAACCAATGGACTAATAAATAAAAATTATTATTAAATTATATTTTATTAACCCCTCTTGGACGTGAGTTAGGGTTATGCCCTCTTTAAAAGGGGTTTGGAGGCATTTTGGGCTCATTCTACATCTTGATTCTTGATAATTTTCTTGTTGTTCTTCAGAGGCTGCCAAACCTGTGGAGAAGGAGACCCAAGAATGGGAGTTTGCAGGTTTCCAGGAAGGCTAAGGATGGGAGTTTGAATCCATTCCATGTGCATGCTCATACAGAGTTTGCCCTTGTGCTGAATAGTGCCGATTTGGGTGTTTTCGGGGTTGTTTTTGGTTTGAATTTGGGTTTTCAGTTGAGAGTTTCATATCAGTTTGGTTTGCTGTTGTATTTCAGACTTTATGATGTTAAAATAGATCTGAATATGTGTATTGGGTCGTGATTAAACTTTTGAGATAATTTATGAGTGTTTTGTGGTGTTTCTGGGCATTTTTTGTGTTAATTTCGGGAGCCCGATTGAGCATAGTTTTGCCCTACATTTGTGATCTGTTGTGTAAGGGCTATACAAATCTGGAAATGTCATTTCGTAGGCTGTTATGCTGCTGAAATCTCTGTAAAAATGTCCATTTTCAGATTTATTAATAATTTGTGAAGTTGTGAAGTTTTTGGCACTAATTTGAACATACCCGATTTGGGTTTTATTGGAAAATTGGCAGATCTTTGTAATATTGGTTGTTTGATTTTAAAGTTCTGATTTGAGGCTAGAAATATCTTTAAAAAATCAGTAAAGGGACATTTTAGTGGTATCAAAGTCGTGATCTTGCCAGCCTGAGGGTTTGTAGAAGTTGCATGTCAGTTTTAACAACTACCCAGATCTTGCATGTCAAGTTTTGATAACTACCCAGATCTTGCATGTCATATTTTATGATTGCATGCAACTAAGTGAAAGAGAAAAAAGATATTTGCAGCGAGAGAAGAATAAAGAAATTTTGATCAAACCCCCAGTTGAAAGCAAAAGTACAAAATCCAAGGAAGAAAAAGGTATGGCTGATCCAGATGAGATGGCAAAGAAATTCTTCCAAGACATCCAAAATACTCAGAAGCAAACAGTGGATGGTTTGGCGGAAACTAGAGAGGCTTTGCGAATATTGACAGAAAAATTACAAGGAATTGCATCTATTAATGAGAAAGGGAGCACTTTAGAGGAGCCGAGAAATGGGAGATCCGCACCATCTAAATCAACCAAATCTATTTTCTTGCCTGCAGATGAGCCACCAGTACCAAATCCAGCCATTAATCCAGTGGAAGAGGTTACAGGTAATTTGATTACATTAAGAGCTACTTACAATGGCTTAGATGATGACTTTCGTAGTTCATTTCCTTTTAGAGAATATGTGGATATGATGAACGCTTTGATGCCCAAGAAAGAGAATAGGAGGGAGCATGACACAAGTGGAAGAGAGCTCAAAAATAAAATAAGCAAGTTTACAGCGCCTACTTTTGATGGAACAAATAAAATTTCAGCTAGAGCATGGCTACAAAAATTACAAACTTTCTTCACACTTAACCCCATGAAAGAGAGTGATGCTATTCAATTTGCAAGTCTACACTTGGAAGATGCAGCCTATGATTGGTGGTATCATGGAATCACTACTCAAGGTCACGATCAGGTAACTACATTTGAAGATTTTAGTCAAAGGGTGATAGATAGATTTGACCTCAAGGATGATGAAGAGTACTTTAAAGAATTGTCAAAGTTGAAGCAAACCAAATCAGTTAATGAGTATATAGAAGAATTTCAAAAAGTGGCTGTTATGGTACCTGATATGAGTGAAAAGAGGATTGTTTATCTTTTTCTTGATGGTTTAGAAGATTCTGTTAAGGGTTTGGTTAAGGCTTTCTCACCCTCAACCTTACAGGAAGCTATCAAAAGAAGCTTGCAACTTGAAACTTGCGTGCCTATGAAATCAATCACTAATCAAAAACCCCCAAATCTTTGGCAACATAAGGGAAATTTTCAGAAAAAGACTTTCCCAACACTACCACCAAAAGATGTGACAAATGTGGCAAAAAAGAAGGTAGATGAAGAGACTAGGAGTGAATTGCAAAGGAAAAAGCTTTGTTTTACTTGTAGAGAACCATGGGTTCCAAGACACAGATGTTTGGGGAAAGGTCAAGTGCACTATATTGAAGTTGCTTCAGAATCTGATTCAGATGAGCATGAGGAATTTCATGATACTAAGGAGGAGGTAGAAGAAGAGAAAGTAAAAGAAATCAGCAAGGATGGCACTTTAGCAGCATTATCAGGAGTCCCAAGATACCATCCCTTCCGAATTCGAGGGGTACTAGCAGGGCAAAGGTTGACTGTTCTTCTTGATAGTGGGGCAACTCACAATTTTATTGATGAGGGATTCGTCATGAAAAGAGGGCTTAAAGCAGAAGATTTTGAGGGATTCAATGTTACTGTAGCTAATGGATTCACTATGCCTTGCACACGGGTGGTGAAACAACTCAAGATGACCTTAGGAGATTATGAGTTATGTGATGACTTCTATGTGGTTGGTATTGGGGAGACAGATCTTGTATTGGGTGTTCAATGGTTGCACTCTATCGGAGGCTATTACATGAACCATCAAACTATGGAGTTTAAATTTCATTCCAATGGGAAAGAAGTCATATTGAGAGGGTTATCGAATGGAGCACCTAAGGCGGTCTCTGCAAAGAGGATGGAGAGGACTTTTTGAAGAGGACAAGTAGCATGGGCAGCAGGAGTCATAATCCAACCAACAAGCTCTCTCAAGAATCAAGGTAATTTCCATTTTGAAATTCAAAATATTCTTGATAAGCATAGTATAGTTTTCAATGACTTGCCTCCAGGATTACCACCAGATAGAGGTTTTGAGCATGTTATAGAGTTAGAACAGGGTGCCAAACCAGTTATAACAACCCCATACCACCATCCAAGAGGTTATAAGGAAGAAATTGAAAAAACTATTAAAGAACTCCTAGACATGGGATTCATAAGGCCTAGCTCTAGTCCATTTGCATCATCTGTGGTACTTGTCAAGAAAAAGGATGGTACAATGAGAATGTGTATAGACTACAGGGCTCTAAACAAGAAGACCATAAAAAATAGGTATCCCATACCACGCATAGATGAACTCATTGATGAGTTACATGGTGTTGTATACTTCTCAAAAATTGACTTAAGATCAGGCTACCATCAAATCCGAATGAGGAGTGAAGATGTGGAAAAGACTGCTTTTAGATGTCACTATGGGCACTTTGAATTTCTTGTTATGCCATTTGGACTCACTAATGCACCAACAACATTCCAATCTTGTATGAATAAGGTATTCAGTCAGCATCTTCAAAAATTTGTTTTGGTATTTTTTGATGATATCTTGATATACAGTAAAACATGGGAAGAGCATCTAAAGCACATAGACACTGTTTTGGGAATCTTGGAGCAGAAATCCTTCTATGCTAAGCTATCTAAATGTGAGTTTGGTTTGACAGAGATCCTATATTTGGGACATATTATAAGCTCTAAAGGAGTACAGGTTGATCAACAAAAAATCCAGGCAATTTTGGATTGGCCTCCACCCACTAATCTTACACAGTTGAGAGGTTTCTTCGGTTTGTGTAGCTACTATAGGAGATTTGCCAAGGGATTTTCTCAGCTTTCTGCCCCCTTGACTGATTGGACAAAGAAAGGAGCTTTTGTTTGGACAGAAGAGGCACAAAAAAAATTTGATAAGCTTAAGGAGGTAATGAGTTCATGCCCTGTGCTTGCAATTCCAGATTTCTCTTTACCTTTTGTTGTTGAATGTGATGCTTCGGGAGAAGGTATAGGGGCTGTCCTAACTCAAAGGGGACATCCAATAGCATTTGAGAGTCGAAAATTAAATCAATCAGAGAAAGGGTACTCCATCTATGATAAGGAAATGTTGGCAATCATGCATGCACTTCATAAGTTCAGACAATATTTGGTATGTGGGAGATTCATTGTAAAGACAGACCATAATAGCCTCAGGTTCTTCTTGAACCAAAGGGATTTGAATGATCGTCAACAAAAATGGGTAAGCAAATTACAAGCTTATGATTTTGATATTGAATACATGAAAGGAAAGAATAATGTGGTTGCTGATGCTCTCTCAAGAAATCCTACTTTGTGTTCCTTATCATCTATCTCTGCTGATTGGAAAGTCTCCATAATTTTAGAGTATGCTAAAGATTCATTTACCACCAATATTTTGGATAAGTTAGTGGATGATAACAGGTACAAGGTTGTTGATGAATTGATTTATTACAAGAACAGGATCTTCTTAGTGCCAGGGTCAAAAACTAAGGAGAGGATATTGAGGGCCTTTCATGACACACCTTTGGCTGGTCACCAAGGATATTTCAAGACATACAGGAAAATTCAAGAGAAATTTTCATGGAAGGGTATGAAGGAGGATGTCCTTAAACACATTAAGGAATGTATGGTATGCCAACAAAGCAAGAGTGAGCAAAATTTTCCTGCAGGGTTATTGCAGCCACTTCCTATTCCTGAACAAAAATGGGAAAGTATTTCCATGGATTTCATCACTGGGTTGCCCAAGGTTCAAGGTAAGGATTGCATATATGTGGTGGTAGATAGACTAACTAAGTATGCACATTTCTTTCCTATCACATCTGATTTCAAGGCATCACAAGTGGCCGAATTATTCTTCAAGGAAATTTTTAGATTACATGGTTTGCCTAGAAACATTGTTAGTGACCGGGACAGTAGATTCCTTAGCTCTTTTTGGAAGGAGCTCTTTCATTTGGCAGGAACTGAACTCACTCCCAGTACTAGCTATCACCCTCAAACAGATGGACAAACAGAGATAGTTAATAAATGGATAGAAGGATATTTGAGGAACTATGTTTCAAATCAACAACATGCTTGGGTGAAATGGTTACACCTAGGGGAGTATTGTTACAATACATCTCATCACATGTCTATTGGTATGCCTCCTTTTCATGCTCTTTATGGTTACGATTCCCTTTCCTTTGTTGATCTAATACTTTCCGATAGCAGAGTACCCGCAGCAAGTGATTTCATCAAGCAAAGCCAAGACATAATAAGGTCCCTCAAGGATAATCTACAACATGCACAAAACCAACAAAAGATATATGCTGACAGGAAAAGGATTGAAAGATCTTTTGAGGTGGGAGATTTGGTATTTGTTAGGTTGCAGCCATATAAGCAAAGCACCTTGAAGAGAAGTGGGGCAGAGAAACTCAAGCCAAGGTTCTATGGGCCTTATAAAATCATCAAGAAGGTAGGAGAGGTAGCTTATGAATTAGAGCTCCCACCAAATAGCAAAATACATAATATTTTTCATGTATCTTGCTTAAAGAAGGTTCTAGGCCAGCAAACCATAGTATCTACAAAATTACCACCTCTTGATGATGAAGGGAAATTAGTTTTGATACCAGAAGGGATTTTGGATACAAGAGACAAAAGGTTGAGAAATAGGAGCATCACAGAGCATTTGGTCAAATGGAAAGGATTACCACTAGAGGATGCAACTTGGGAAGGAGAACATATTCTTGAGAATTCAAACCTTCATTGCTTGAGGACAAGCAATATTTGGGAGGGGAGGACTTGTCATGTCCCCTATTCAAATAATTAAAAAAAATAAACTTTGTTAGGGCAGGGAGGCTCCAAAAAGGTGAAATTTCGGAAAAAAGGTTTAATCTTTGGAAACCAATGGACTAATAAATAAAAATTATTATTAAATTATATTTTATTAACCCCTCTTGGATGTGAGTTAGGGTTATGCCCTCTTTAAAAGGGGTTTGGAGGCATTTTGGGCTCATTCTACATCTTGATTCTTGATAATTTTCTTGTTGTTCTTCAGAGGCTGCCAAACCTGTGGAGAAGGAGACCCAAGAACGGGAGTTTGCAGGTTTCCAGGAAGGCTAAGGATAGGAGTTTGAATCCATTCCATGTGCATGCTCATACAGAGTTTGCCCTTGTGCTGAATAGTGCCGATTTGGGTGTTTTCGGGGTTGTTTTTGGTTTGAATTTGGGTTTTCAGTTGAGAGTTTCATATCAGTTTGGTTTGCTGTTGTATTTCAGACTTTATGATGTTAAAATAGAGCTGAATATGTTTATTGGGTCATGATTAAACTTCTGAGATAATTTATGAGTGTTTTGTGGTGTTTCCGGGCATTTTTTGTGTTAATTTCGGGAGCCCGATTGAGCATAGTTTTGCCCTACATTTGTGATCTATTGTGTAAGGGCTATACAAATCTAGAAATGTCATTTTGTCGGCTGTTATGCTGCTGAAATCTCTGTAAAAATGTCCATTTTCAGATTTATTAATAATTTGTGAAGTTGTGAAGTTTTTGGCACTAATTTGAACATACCCGATTTGGGTTTTATTGGAAAATTGGCAGATCTTTGTAATATTGGTTGTTTGATTTTAAAGTTCTGATTTGAGGCTAGAAATATCTTTAAAAAATCAGTAAAAGGACATTTCAGGCAACCACAACATTCAATAGTTCAATAGGAAAAGCTTGAAAAGTGAAAGGAATGCCAAGAAAGTAGAATATTTCCCTGTGAGTGGCCCATGTCCATTCAAACTAGCTAAGCCAAGGTGGAGCTAACATGAATGATTTTCGGTAGTAGAGAATTTTATGCCTTTAAATAGTAGAACCAGAGGCTTGAAAAAAAGTGTCTAGGAAATTTAAGGAATTTTTGATGTTTTCTTCATCCTCCAAAAGAGTGAGGAAGGAATCATTAGCAAAATTACCATTAACCAACTGGGAAGATGATTTTGGCAAAGAAATGCCATGAACCAGTCATGAGGAGATAGACTGGGCTAGCAAATAACCAAACCCTTTAGTAGCAAGGAAATAAAGCATCAATGCCAAAGGGAAACCTTACTTGATGGAATGAAAAAGCTCAAAGGAATCAAATTGAGAATTATTGATGGTAATGCAAGCATTAGCATTGCCAAAGAGCATTTCCATAGACTATAGGAAAATGGGACCAAAACAAAGAGCCTGGAGCATCGCCAAGATAAAAGGTCATTCAATGCCATCATAGGCTTTAGTAAAATCAATCTTTAAAAAAATAGCCATCTATTTGGATTTGTGAGCCCACTCCATTCCTTCCCAAATAGCAATAATATTGTCAAGAATATATCTAAACTTAATAAAGCCAGTTTGTTCTAGTCGCACAATTAAAGGTAGAAGGTGCTAGATTTTGAGAGAAATTGCCTTGGCAATAATCTTATAACACATGTTCAGAAGGGTAATGGGCCTCCAATTTCAAATATCCTTAGGATCTCCAACTTTAGGTATGAATTTAATATTTCCTTTATTGATAGTGGCTCCTAAGCTTTTAGTATGATAGGCTTCAAGATAAACTTTGTGTAGATCAGGACCAATATGCTCCTAGATGTGTTTGTAAAATTCACAGGGAAACCCATCATGACCAGGGGATTTATGATCATCCATGGAGTAAATTTCCTCTTTAAGGTCTTAGAGGGTAAGAAGTTGCTCACAGAAAGCACATTGCTCAACTGCTAGGCGGTTTGGAGTAACAAAGATACACTTTCTGAGAGCTTCCTCCTGAGCAACTAAGTTTCCCTACGAAGCAAAAACATATTCATAATGATGAAAAAATTCTTGTAGGATGTCAAGGAGACTAGAGAGAATAGAAGTGCCTTGTTTGATTTTTTTTTATCCCAAGATTGGTATGATAGGCTTGAGGAGCCTGAAAAAATTCCTTCGAGGCCTTATCACCAACCTCCAACCAGTGGAGATGAGCTTTGGCTTGGGCTCCTTGAGTGGCATAATTATTAGTAACTTGTTTATCATGGTCAAGTTTGGAAAGATAGATTTGTAAATCCACATCAAAGGGATTAAGGATGAGAGCCTCAGAAGCTTTTTTGAGCACAGAAGCAGTGGATTCATAAGACCACTTTTTGAAAATTGCCAACTATTGCCCATTGATGCACAGAAACTGAGTAGTTCTAGTTATGGCATCATTCCACCATTGGATCCACCCTATCTAGGAATGTGGACATGGCTTTATATTTTAGACATGTAGGATATGAACAATGGTGGAAGAATGCATCAACATAGATGTGTTGAGGAAGAATTGCAACTTGACAACTTTCTAGATAGCTATTTTCCATGAAATGACAAAATAAATGGGATAGTGGTCACATAACATCACATCTAGTTGGGGAATGACAGGTAAATCATGATCCTCAGAAAAGGAGAAAAAATATTGTGCAGTAATCATGGCACAATCGAGACACTTTAAAATACGATCAGAGCTAGCTTGAAAGTTGGACCAAGTGTGCCAAACCCTACAATGATGGCAACGGTTAGTATTGGGATCAAAAAGGCCCAATTTATTGTGCATGTAGTACCAAGCTTCCCTTTCCCCAACTATCGAGCATAAGGGAAAAATGTCATCTTTATTAGAGGCCACTTCAACCATATTGAAGTCACCACACATAACCCAAGTAGCTAGAGGCAAGTTGTCAGCCAACCAAGCCCACATCTAAGATCTTTCCATAGCATCATTGGAAGCATAAACATTAATGACTCCGAATGAATGATTGTTAATAGAAAGTAACAACCAAATAACTCTATGCATGGGGTCAAAATCGTGCAAAATAATAGCAGAATGAAGACGAGGTGATAAGAGAGTAACTACACCAATCTCTACCAACTTCGTGTACCAAATCATGTGACATGTAGAAGAAAGCATGAAACCAAAAATCTTAACTTCTTGCATATAGAGAAAATTTAAATTTTCAAGTCTATCGTGGGTGTCCCAAACATAGTACTTTCTAGAGAGGTATGTAAGACATTGAACATTCCATGATAAAAAAATCATCAAAATTTGTCCATATCTTCCTCATCCTCAAGAGAGGAGTAGCTATTCTACAAGAAGGTAGAAACCTGGTTAAAGTTAGAAGGAAAATCTTTTGACCTGATGGCTTGCCATTTCACCTTTGGTTTCTCAACACGTTCGAGAGGACTTCAATAATTTTGTACCATTTGTGGTGCTATGGAAGAAGTAGAAAGAGGTGTACAACCCATAATTAAGGTAGTAGCCTTAATCCCCTACAAGCCAATAAGGTTTGAAACCTACAAGACACCAAGATTGTGTTTTGAAGAAACTACTTGTATCCCAAAGCTTGTTGGGGTTTTTACTCTTGTTGAAATAGGAGGAAACATGATTACCATGACATAAGACTATTTAGGAGTCAAGGGATTCAAGGGAACCTTTCCCTTGCAACCAACAATAATCCATTCTTCTTTTTTCCCTTCAATTGGCTTGGCAGGACCTTCTTTAGGCAAGGGTTTAACCCTAGATGTAGCCAAAGGGAAATCCTTGATCTTGTGTTTCACTAACTAGCACCTATAGTAGGTGTTGGGAAGGTTCAAATAGAGTACCTTCTAAGGGAAGGTTTGAGCCCCAATCTAGATTTCTACAGAATCCACAAGATCCTTGGAAAGATAAACCTTGATACAAATGCATCTCTGAGGGCAAGTAATGAAAATTTTCTCATGTTCCTTTGTGATAAAATTTTCAAGGGTATTAGCAATAGACTCAATAAAAGGTCAACATGGTAGGGGTAAACCTGGGAACTCGACCCACATAGGAACCCTAAGCTTTTTATCATCAGAGGCTATGAAGTCTCATGACCATTTTTGAAAAGCAAGCAAGGACTAACGCACAGACCAAGGGCCATTGTTAAAAATTGTGTCTACTTTCGACGGGTTGGTGTTGTGATGTCCACAACACACGCCTCATTCCTCACTAGGCATGTAGACCCCCTATTTTTTTATTCGACTCCCAAACTCACAATTCAAGTCTGGAGAAGAAGAGTTTTTTTATACCTTAGAATTTTACAGTCGATATTCAAAAAAATCACAAAAAAATCTAAAATTGAAAAAACAAAAAATAAATAAATAAAAAAGAATAAAAATAAATAAATAATAAATAATAATAAATAAAAAATAATAATATTTAAAATAATAAAAAAATAAAAAAATTCAAATGCACCGCGGAGGGTGAGCGCGCACCACCAAGGGTCATGCACCCCAAGTGCGCACGCGCCGCCAAGGGTAGCACCCGCGCGCCCCTAAAGGCCATGCGTGATGCCAAGAGGAGTGCGCATGCACCTATAAAGGCCATGCGCACCACCAAAGGGTAGCGCGCATGCGCCCATAAAGGTCGCGTGCGCCACCAAGAGGAGCGCGCGTGCACGCATAAAGGTACCTCATGCACATTCACGCCATCGCACTCCCAAGGGCCTTGTGTGCTTGTGAAGCTATTTTTTCCACCTTCAGTTTTGTCTAAATAGTCATGAGAGGGGTTTAAAATATATCATTTAAGTATAAGTTGACGTATATTTAATTTCTTATACTTAAGATATATGTTAATATATGCGATGCATCTTGTGAGATAGGTTTTAGACCTCTCGGAGATAAGTTAAAGATTTTAGAAAATGTTAGGGCTTCAAAAATCTAGACTTAGCCAAATTTCAGGGCTTCAGGAATACAGACTTAGCCAAATTTCAGGGCTTCAAGATTTCAAACTTAGCTATATTTCAAGATTCATCTCTAGTTTTGTAGCTAGTGTGTTTTTGCTATGCATTGTTAACTCTACAGACTAATGCTTGCTTCTTTTGTAGGTAAAAATTGCATCCTCAACTTGTCGAGATCATAACTTTTAACTCGGGCCTCAGAATTTAGAACCGCTTACACCGTTGGAAAGAACAACTAAAAATCTAATTTCAGTCCCTAAAATAGTGAGCTTTTAGCCATCCAATTTTAGGGATCGACAAAGGTTCTGACTTGAAATTTTGAGTAGAAGACCTCCAAAAGGGTCATTTTAAAATGCCTAGAAAATTTGTGAAAAAAAATATGAAAAGGTTGCAAATATTTGATCATCTTGGATAATCTGGATCACCTGTTTACTCATTGGGAAGGATTGGACAGGTGGAGAGAAGACAAAGGTCAAAGATACATAGGCTAGACAGATAAAGAAAATCAGGTTCCTCATATTATGCAGCTTTTGGGGACAAGATTCAACGTAGGTGCCTTGAGATTTTTGATTGAAGAAGCAGAGGGAGTGCAACTTTATGAAAGTAATTGGCTATAAAGAGGGTGTAAATCATCAAAAAGGGGCGAGGAGTGTATAAAAAAAGTGATCTAAAACTTCATTTGAGAAAAACCCAAAAATCATTTTCAAAATTAAGAACTTTGATTTTTTGGCGAATTGAGCTCTGTAGGTCTGCATATCCACAGCTCTGTAGGTTTGCAGCTCTGCAGATCCATAGCTCTGTAGGTCCACAGCTTTGTAGATCCACAGGCCTGTAGCTCTGTGGGTCCATAGCTCTACAGCTCCGCAATTCAGAGGTGCGTTGACAGTTGACTGCCAGTTTCAAAAATAACACTTTCCATGTATTGGAAGCACATTTTGATGGCAAGTGAACTCCAACCCACATCATGTGAAGGGCCAGCTTCTATTTTTGGTGTCTTCATGCACTTCTACTTTGACTGATGGCTTCCTCCTAATTTCCCTCTCATGCTTTCATTGTTTTTGACATATAAAGGGCTCATGCATCCAATTAATGAATAAAATATGGATGAAGTCCCTCTAAGCACCAGTTAGATTGATAGTTTATATATATTTAGTTTTTTTTTTAATGTTTTAAAATAATTTTATTGCATTACGATATCTCTCACTCTCAACACAAATTGAGGAGATGATTTCTTATAAATACCCCATTGTAAAATGTAAACAAGGTCATTAGTATTATGTAATAAAATTATGCTTTTGGTGCTAGCATTTGGAGTGTAGTTATTCTTGCCTAAATGTGTCATTGTTTTGTGGATTTATTCATGAGATTTTGATTGAGCCAAAGATTTATTGCATTGTTTCTAGTTGTGCAATCTTTTAGTTCTAGTTTTTGCTATAGATATATGAATTTCGTTGATGTAACGAGCTTGAGAAGAGATCAACTGATTGTGTCTACATAGCTTTTTGTCTCACATGAGCGCACTTTCTATGGCCTTGCGATTTGATGAAGAGTGAAACATCATTCGATTTGTTATAGATTCTCACCGATGATTGCATCAGTGGATTCTAGGAAGCGCTACTCCTATTTTTATTGGTTTCCTGCCGATTTCTTCAAAGGTTTAACTCGCAACGTGTTGTGTTCTGTAGCTTATGTCCATTTAGGAATTTTAGTTTCAAGTTGTTTGATTTCATGTTATTTACTTTCAGTTTTGTTATTTGCTTTACTAACCCCTTGTTAGAATAGGACCTCATAGTAGCTACATTGTTAGAATTACATTCATTAAAAAATAGAAAATACAAAAAATATTGTTCTTTTGGTGTGATATTTTGAGACAGTGAATAGATTTTACTTGATTCCAAGGTAAAAGAGTTTTTGGAACTAGCAAAGGCCTCCTCGTGAACATTCACATTTAGCTTCTACAAAGTGGATTTTGGTACGTCGCAAGACAAACACTGATCCTTGGAGTGGATCCTTAAAAAGATTTTCTTTTCAAGAGAGGAATTACACTATGGATTCTTGCTGTTGACCTCATGCAAAAATGAACGCCCAACAGAAGTGGTGCTAGAAGGAGGGCCAAAAACAAAGAACCTACTCTTGGAAACAAGAAAGATTTGATAAAGTTGTGAACATTTGCACTCTTGCAATAATCTACACTTCACACAAGTTCAAACTTTTTTTTGAGTTTTTTAAAAATTCAAGTGAGTAGGTCCACAGCACCGCAAGTCCGCAGATCCGCAAGTCTGCAGATCCATAGCTCCATAGGTCTACAACTCCACAGCTCTGCAGGTCCGTAGGTCTGTAGGTCCATAGATCTGCAGCTCCACAGCTTCATAAAATTTTGTGATGCACTATTTTGAGAAAGTTTGCTTCTCTAGAGGTGCTCTTTTCCAAAAATAAACACAAGTTGTTAGAACTTAGTCACTTCCACAAAAATCACATTGATAAAGGGATTCCAAGAACTCCACCCATTCACATTACACATTTCATCATCATCATTCACTTTAAATTCCACTTCACACATTTCCATCATTATGCACCATGTCTTTCTTCAATGCCCAAAGTTCACCTTTGAACCTAATTGGACCATTACATGACTTGCCCAAAAATCTTGAAAAGTTTTTCCCATGGTTCATCTATGGAGAATTACAAATAGTAGAAGATCATATCAAAAATTTCAAAGAGATTTGTAATCAAAACTAGATTCAACATATGGATGTGGTATGCCACCTTTTTCCTTACACTTTGTGGGAAATGGCATTCAATTGGTACTTCAATCTGCCACCAACATCAATAATGGATTGGAACTCCTTTGAGAGAAAGTTTTTAGAACAATTCAAGATCTATGTTGATCCAACTCTTCTATATCATTAGTTCATCTCAATTAAGAGGGATCCCCATGAGACTATTTCATAGTTTAATCATCACTTCTATAGGATGTATCAAAGAATGGAGTTTCCATACACTGTACCATAGGAGGTTGCCATCTAGATCTATTTTGGAACAATGGATTCATTAACTTCTATTTTTCTAAGAAGGATCCGACCTAGAGACATTGATACCATTGAAAAGGTTTTCAAAGAGGCTGTCATATTCACAAGTTAGGCTACTGCTGCTCCAATGCCAGCAATTACATATTCCGGGTATGGGTCTCAAAAGATTGCTTTCCTTGAGCAAAAGGAAATTGCACCCATGGAAGTAGAAAATGATGTGGCTAGAGAGCTTAAGGCCATGAAGGAGATGATGTCTCTTTTATCCAATGAAATCATCGAAATAAAGTCAAATTCTTCAAGAGACCAAGGCAATCATCCAAGACAACTTGCTACCCAAAACAGTTATTCTCAAAATCAGAGTGAAAATTCTAACCTTTACAAGAACATCAATAATGAGAATAATAATATTATAGGAATGAGTCCAAGTAAAAATCGGTATGGGTACAATAACGTTTTGGATTAGCCTCCCAAATCATGGAGAAACAACATTTGCAATTTAGTGTAATGATGTTTGAATCATGTGACAAGTCCACAAGAGGAAAACTTGATGAAGATGATCAAGAGGAGTTTGCATTCCCATTCAATGAAGAAATTTTTCCAAGTGTTGATGTCACAATAAGTGTGGATATGACAAGAAGTTTTGAGGACATGAGAAATTTTGAAGTTCCAAAACTCCATGAAGTTGCAAAAGGTGATGGAAATGCAAAAGATCCTGAGGTTGGTGAGATTTTTGAATCACAAAGTCATCAATAAGAAGACATCAATTCTTCCTGTGGTGATATTGATTCCCCATTGGATAATGATAAGCTGCCTCCTTCAAAACAAGATTTGTCATTAGAAGAGATGGACAGAGTGTTCAATTTGGTCTCAAGTTTGACTGAGCAAACGTCTATTTGTGGGTATTCTACACATATATCAAACCATGCAATAACTAAGTCATGTAGAATGCATTCATTTGGGTTCCATTCAGAAGAAATTTGCCCAGATTTCTTGTTAGCTTGCGAGATCGCAATGGAGGGAAAGTATGATTTTGAACAAACTTCTTTGAGATAGGAGGCATAAAACATCTTGTTCAATGATAGTAATGAATCCTGTAATTCGAAAGGGAGGTTGGGAATTGAGTTTCCTAGTCCAAGGGAGCCTAAAGAGGAACCAAAAGTGTTTCCATGTGTGCGTGAAGTGTTGTACCATGAGATGAGACCACCAAAAGGAGAAATTACAATGTGTGAATGTACCCTTATGGTGGGCGACTTGCTGGATTAGGTGATATCTTTTCATTATCCCTCTCAGTTTGATGATTTTCAATTTGAATATGATGCTAAAGGTAAGAGAACTTGTTTGTGGATTAATCATGGCCATAAAGAGTTACCACAACTTCTGATTTTGTGTGATTTGTGCCCCGAATTTGAACCAAGATTGTCCAAAGTCTATTTTTCTGTGTACAAAGACAAGTCAGCATTTTTGAGAACTATATGGGGTGGTTCATTACTATTGCACATTATGAGAAATCTAATGACAACTACCCCACATTTTTATTATTCGAGTATTTTTGTAAATAAGTTTTTTGTTTTTATTTTTCTGAGACTTTTTTAGTCTTTCTAGTTAGGTGTTGCATGTTTTCTTTCAGTCATGTGTTCATTTTTATTTTTTAAAGTTATGTCAGTCCCAGGGGTAAGGTGTACTTGAGACATTTCTCAAGATTTTACTAACCACTCTTTGGTTTCGATTTCAGGAAGAGGTATTTCTTTGTCAAAACATTTGGATGATTGTGTGTCTAATACCAACCAAGCAACCGATATTTCTTGTGGAAATAGGGAACTTTCAGTTGGGAAATTAGAAGCCTGGACCAACAAGTTCTCAACACTTTGCAAATTTAAAGATTTGATTGTGTTAGGTGTTGTTCAATTTCAAGTCAAAGATGACAAGAAATTATCCAAACTCTGACTAGTTAAAACAGGAGAGGTCTCCTCGAAAGGTTACTAAGATCATTGTTTGGCATGAGAGTTTGCTAAAAAGTTCTAAAAGAGGAACGAAAAGGATGTTCATAAGAGATCAAATCCAAGAAATGAAACTGATGTTTTGACTACATAGTCTAAGCATAATCAAGATAGAGAATTCAAAAAAAAAAAAAAGAGAAGAAAAAAAGAAGAAAAAAGAAGAAAGAAAGAAAGAAAAGACAGTGTTAAGTCTGAAGGATTCTAAAGATAAAAAATGGCTAAAGATAAGTTGCAAAACAAAGTGTCTTGAATTCAAAAATACTGTTTCATCAAAACTAAGATGTTGAATGACACGGAGCAATTATGCAAAAGGCCAGAAATTAAAACAACGTGACATCTCGCAAAGAGCCCTCGACCAAATTCTCTCATCTGGTCAAGCAATTGATTGATAAAGAGCCTTCATGGAGATTCTAAATGAATAAGCTGGGAGGAGTCAAAGATTTTTTGAGTTGTTAGAAAACTCTAATTGACTGTAGCCTGACATATCAAAAGGAATGAATACACAATGCACACACTGAGCTGGAAGGTTTAAAGTTTTGAGATTTTGATTGAGAAGTCATCCAAAAGATGCTTGGGATGTTCGAAGCTTGCTTGGTGTTTAACACATGTCGAAGGAATGTTTGCTAATGAAGAAATGCCTTGGTCATTTCTTCTTTTTTTCAAGGATATTTGTTGTGGTGTCAACAACACATGCCCCATTCCTCACTAGGAATGGGGACCCCCTATTTTTTTTGACTCTCGGACTCACAATTCGAGTTGGGAGAAGAAGAGTTTTTTTATACCTTAGGATTTTAGAGTCAATATTCGAAAAAATACAAAAAAGTCTAAAATTGAACAAACACAAAAAAAAAAAAAAAAATTCAAATGCACCGTTGAGGGTGCATGCACGCCACCAAGGGCTGCATGCCCTAAGCATGCATGCCACCAAGGGCAGCACTTGCGCGCCCCTAAAGGCCATGCGCTCCGCCAAGAGGAGCATGCACGTGCCCATAAAGGCCGCACACATTGCTAAGAGGAGTGTACGCATGTGTAAAGGCCACGCATGCTGCCAAGAGGAGCACACACATGCCGCCAAGAAGGGCTGCATGCCCAAAGCATGTGCACATTACCAAAGGTGCCTCATGCACATTCACACCATTGCACTCCCAAGGGCCTTGTGTGCTTGTCAAGCTATTTTTTTCACTTTCAATTTTGTCTAAATAGTCATGAGAGGGGTTTAAAATATATTGTTTTAAGAATAAGTTGATGTATATTTAATTTCTTATACTGAAGATATATTTTAATATATGCGACGAATCTTTTGAGATAGGTTTCAAACCTCCCAGAGATAAGGTAAAGATTTTAGAAAATTTCAAGGCTTTAGAAATCCAAACTTAGCCAAATTTTAGGGCTTCAGGAATCTAGACTTAGCCAAATTTCAGGGCTTCAAGATTTTAGACTTAGCCAGATTTTTGGATTCATCTCCAGTTTTGTAGTTGGTGTGTTTTTGATATGCATTGTTAAATCTACGAACTAATGTTTGCTTCTTTTGTAGGTTAAAATTGCATCCTCAACTTGTCGAGATCATAACTTTTAACTCGAGCCTCGAAATTCAGAACCGCTTACACCATTGGAAAGAAGAACTGAAAATATAACTTTAGTCCTTAAAATAGTGAGCCTTTAGCTATCTACTTTTAGGGATTGATGAAGGTTCCGACTTGAAATTTTGAGTAGAAGACCTCCAAAAGGGTCATTTAAAAATGCCAAGAAAATTTGTGAAAAAAATATGAAAAGGTTGCAAACATTTGATCATTTTGGATAATCTGGATCACTTGTTTACTCACTGGGAAGGATTGGATAGGTGGAGAGAAGACAAAGGTCAAAGATACAGAGGCTAGACACATAAAGAAAATTAGGTTCCTCATCTTATGCAGCTTTTCGAGACAAGATTCAATGTAGGTGCCTTGAGATTTTTGAATGAAGAAGCAGAGGGAGTACAAGTTTATGAAATTAATTGGCTATAAAGAGGGTGTAAATCATCAAAAAGGGGTGTTGAGCATATACAAAAATTGATCTAAAACTTCATTTTAGCAAAACCTAGAAAGCGTTTTCAAAATTAAGAACTTTGATATTTTGGCAAATTGAGCTTCGCTGGTCCGCAGATCTATAGCTCTGCAATTATGTAGCACCATAGATCCATAGGTCCATAGCTCTAGAGATCTATAGCTACATAGGTCCACAACTCTACTGATCTACAAGTCTGCAGCTCCGCAGGTCCACAGCTTCGCAATTCAGAGGTGTGCCAATAGTTGACTGCCAGTTCCAAAAATAACACTTTCCATGCATTGGGAGCACATTCTGATGGCAAGTTAACTCCAACCCACATCAAGTGAAGGGCCAGCTTCTATTTTTGGTGTCTTCATCCACTTCTACTTTGATTGATGGCTTCCTCCTACTTTCTCCCTCATGCTTTCATTGTTTTTGACATGTAAAGGGCTCATGCATCCAATTAATGAATAAAATATGGATGGAGTCCCACTAAGCACCAGTTAGATTGATAGTTTATATATATTTTGTTTGTTTTTAATTTTTTAAAACCATTTTATTGCATTAAGATATCTCTCACTCTCAACACAAATTGAGGAGACAATTTCTTATAAATACCCCATTGTAAAATGTAACAAAGGCCACCATTATTATGCAATAAAATTATGCTTTTGGTGCTAGCATTCAGAGTGTAGTTATTCTTGCCTGAATGTTTCATTGCTTTGTGGATTTATTCATGATATTTTGATTGAGCCAAAGGTTTATTGCATTTTTTTTGGTTGTGCAATCTTTTAGTTCTGGTGTTTGCTGTAGATATATGAATTTCATTGACATAACGAGCTTAAGAAGAGATCACCCGATTGTGTCTACATAGCTTTTTGTCTTGCATGAGCATAGTTTCCATGGCCTTGCGGTTTGATGAAGAGTGAAACATCATTCTATTTGTTATAGATTCTCACTGACGATTGCATTAGTGGATTCTAGGAAGCACTGCTCCTGTTTTCATTGGTTTCCTGCTAATTTCTTCAAAGGTTTAACTCGCAGCATGTTGTGTTTTGTAGCTTATGTTCATTTAGGAATTTCACTTTCAAGTTGTTTAATTTCGTGTTATTTTCTTTTAGTTTTGTTATTTTCTTTGCTAGCCCCCTATTAGAATATGACCTCATAGTAGCTGCATTGTTAGAATTGCATTCATTAAAAAATAGAAAATACAAAAAATATTGTTCTTTTGGTGTGATATTTTGAGACAACGAACAAATTTTACTTGATTCCAAGGTAAAAGAGTTTTTTGAACCAGCGAAGGCCTCCTCATGCACATTCACATTTATCTTCTATTGAGTACATTTTGGTACGTCGCAAGACAAACACTGAACCTTGGAGTGGATTCTTAAAAAGATTTGCTTTTCAAGAGAGGAATTACACTATGGATTCCTTTCGTTGACCTCGTGCAAAAACGAATGCCCAACAGATAGCAAAGTGAAATAAAAAAACCTTTGGTAAGGTTTTGCACAATGTCAAGGTGGACTCCATGAGGAGTCCAGCTCTGGTTAACCCATTCTTGGAGCATAGTTGCACAAGGAGTCCTACCCACAAAATACCCTATTAAGGTATGTTGTTCTAACTAATCACATGTAGCATCAAATTCTTGTAAAGGAAGGATAATATTAAGATTACCTCATGAAAAACCTTTAGGAAAAATTAGTGAGGGCATTTTTTCTAACGAGGTGCTATGGCAATCCAAAGTAGTAGCGTGAACACCAGTAACAATTGGGTCACCATTGGTTGGAGCCATTATAACCTAGCCTAAAAGCTCTCACAGTAAATGTGGTGTGACTAGTGGAAACAACAGAAGGAAAGCTTAGACAAAGAGGCATACACAAGAATGCTGAAAGTTCACATGAAACCTTAGCAGAGCCAAAAACCCACCAATAAGTATTCCTGGTTAGGTTTTTACTCTTTCCTACTTTGTGTGATTTTTCCCTCTATTAAAGGATTTCGTAGTAGAGTTTTCTAGGTTATGTAGTTAGGGTAGATGTTTCATTTTCAATTAGAGAAATTAAATACAACTTTAAAGTATTTAGTTATGATTTTTTTTTATTTGAGTGTAAATTATGGGTACTAGTGAGATTTGAAAATAAAGTTATCAATATGTTAAAATAATTTTAAAACTATATTTTGATGAGATGATGAATAGATTCTAGAAGTTTTGAAATAATTAAAATCTTATTCAAAATCTCATACTTGCATTAAAATTACGATATGCATTTACTTAGATGATATTATCACATGCACTTGAGTAGTCAAAGATATAATCAAGGTTTAAAATCTCTATTTCAAAAAAGATCTAGTGGAACATTTTACCTACATTGAGGATATTTGCGAGTCATGGAATTTATTTTGTATTTTAACTATAAATATTTTTTTATATAATGGTGTTAGGGTATAGATTTAAGTGGATGTACACTGTTTAATAGAAAAAATGTGAATTTTTGTTTATAGAGTTCAATGAGTTCTCCCTCTTTTGTGAACTCCATGATTGTTGCACTCTACTGTTAAATAATTTACTTTATTTGTTTGCATGAAGTTTTTAAAAATTGGTCCCTTATTTTATTGGGTGAGATTTTGACATTAACATTTTCTATTAAATGCATGGAGTATTGCTAAGACAAAATTATTCCTTTTGTATTAGTTATTTCTAAATGAAGATGTAAATATGTAAACACATTCTAAGATTTTTAAAAGGTTGAGTATTGATTCAAAATCATATATGCCTACTTAATATCATTAAGGATGATATTTACATAGGAGAGGTTCTCTTATTAATCTTTGAAAATATTAGGAATTTGATTGTTCCTTACATAATTAGTTCTTGGTGGTAGGAATTCATGGGTAATAGTCATTGGTACTAAAACTTAGTGAAATGTCAATTTTTTCTTTACTAGATAACCCTCTACTCTAAGTTTAAAGTTAATATATTGAGTTTCCCCTTTTAGTAAACAATTCTCATTTGGGTTTATAAGAATTCAAAATTGAAGATAGTTAGAATAATTTTTTTTTTTTAAATTACAATATTGGATTTTGAAGTGAGATATGAATCTACAAAATCTATAGCCCCTCATTTATATCCTAGATTTCTCATTGCTTCCAAAAATATCTCTGGCATCTTTGGTTAACACAATAATAAATATTTTATTTGTAGAGCTTTGATGGTTTGGATATGGTTTTCTACAAGACATTTCTATAGGATATGGTAAATATCTTCCTTTTTTCTTTTAAATTTATTCATAGTTACTGCAAATCAAAATTTTCCTAATCGTTGTTAAAAATATTTACAGATCAGGGGGGTACATAAGTTCTAATCATAAGATTGGGGTATATTCAATGTTGTTCTAGAAATAAGATGCAAAGAATATGATTAATTTTTAATTCATAATTATGAGCCCATTGGCCTCCTCATATTCAAGAAATATATCTTTCTCTCTAATCAAAGATGTATAGAAGAAAGAGGAGAAATTCCTCCCATTATTTATCTCAAGAATGAACCTAATTTTATTCTAAAATATGTAACCTCAATAATGATAGGAGAAGAGTGTTGACATTTTTAGATTCACTAGTCCATATTTTTCTTTTTATATATATACTAGAATGGGGTTAATACACCAACCTACTTTACTGAAGGTATTTTTTTCTTTAAAAAATTTAACTTTTCAATTTTTTCTTCCTTCTATTTTTCTCAATATTCTTTATTGTTTCTTTGCAACTATAGTTAGATAATTTAGAAAATGCACTCATACTTTATCTAGAGTGGTTAGAATTTTTCTTTCAAATTCACTTGGAGGAAGAAATTGAATTTGTTTTATCTTCGATAAGCCCAACATTCTACATGATACAATTAAGTAACAATTTTATAAGCACATTCATGACACTTGCATGATGCTTCAATATTTACACAAATTATTTCTCTTTCAATTTTTTTCTATGTGGTACTAAGCATGTTTAGTATTTCCTGATCATGTTCTGTACTCTCAAGGGTGATGACATGAAGAAATAGAAGTCTTTTTGGCCCTTTTTGTGAACATTTGTCTATAACATACTGAACTTTATCATCTTTTAGTATAAATGTTTTGAACTTTTGATGTATAAAGTACGAACATAGGGCATAAAAATGATAATCAAAGTTATATCTAAAAAGGGGTTCATTTTGGGGTAAAAATCTTTCTTCATGAATGTTTGATATGGGTAGATCTCCCTCAGCTGAAGAGATTGCAAAAATTTTTCGTTGAATAATTAATGCCTTTTCTTTATAAACTAATAAATGTAAATAAACATTTATGAAAAGTCTTGTGTGTATTAAATGTTGATCGCAGGAATACAAGCTAAGCAGGAGTTAATCAAAAACAAACTATGAAGGAATAGTGTTAAGGCATTGATGGTATTAAAGAGAAGCATTATGACACTATTGTAGCTGGAAGACTTGGCGGAAAAGTTAGAAGGGACCTATTTTAATGAATAACTAAGCGGGACCTAATAAAGTGACTGAGAAAGGAAGCGAGCATCAAAGTGATCGGTTAAACATGCAAGCACGATACCTGGATTCTTGGAAGCTATTTAAACTCAGATAAATGAGCAAGATCTAGCATTTGTTGTGATCTATATCTATGGGGAATTTAAGGGATAACTAATGTCTTTACAATTGCATGCTTACAACCTTAAGTTGTAACTAACTTTCCTTCATGCGGAAGTCATAGTTATAGGAGTTTTTTGTTTTTCCTTCCTTTTAAATAAGACCTTGTATGTATCTATGAAGTTAAGTAGTGAGTAGACAGATGGAGTTGATAGACATCTTGTTGTTTTTCCCAAGTTATTGTAATACTACATATTTGAATGAATACATGACTTTGCTAAGTTCCTACACTTTTATCTGAGCTTATATTTCCTTCATTCTTCTGTGGGGGCCCACGCAGAAGGTGGATTTTACTTTAGTAAGTAGGAGTTAGACTCAATTTTCTAAGTTAAGATTAGAACTGATGTTCTTGCAGCCACTGGAAACAGAACTAGTCACTGCTCCTGCAGCAGTAGGTGCATAGAGGTATGGTTAAATAATTAGAATTTACTTCCAAGTACTTGATAGTTTTCTTTCCTTTGGATAAACTAGATTTTCTTAATGGTTATTGCATTCAAGGTAGTAGTGAATTTTAACAAAAACTAGAGCATATACTTTGCAGACATCATCTCAAGTTCACACTCCTAGATTGACATTTAATAAAAATCAGCATAGTACTTTGGTAGTAAGGGATGTCCAATCCAGTAACTAAAAAGGTGTTATATTGATTAGACAAAGGGAATCAAGATTCTAACAAATGAGGTCTCACTAGGGATTGATACTTTAAAGGATAATTCATTCAATCTATGAATCTGATTTAAGGCATGAAATATAATCAACTCTTTACAAAATTTAATTTCAATCATTAAGAAATATTGTGTATACCATATATGAAACTAAGATAGTATATCATTGCTACATTGCTAATAATTGAGACTATGCTAATGTGAGAAAATGCTACAAGAAAAATAACCCCTTTAGTTTAGAGGAGTTGATGATTTGAAAGTTCATTTTTTTCTTAATAGCCCATCAAATATAATTATTGAAGTATCATGAATTTCAACTATCTAAGGTGAGAGACCAAGATTTTGTTGGGTTTGGAAGTTATTTCTAGTTTGATTACTATCATTTCTTTACTAAATTCATGTCTTCAATTATGAATGTGCAATATTTTGACAATACTTAAAAGTAATTTTTCATAGCTAGTATACTAGTTAGGTGTTGGAAGTCTTTTTTAGTTGAAATATAGATATGCATATAGAAAGTAGACATAAAAATAGTTTTTCATTAAATTTAAATATGAGAGCTCCTTTATGAGACTTTTGTTTCCATGGCTCTATATATCTCTAGAGGAAAGTATATTGAAGTATGAAAAATTTACGAGGGCTAGCAAGTGGATTTTTGTTTTTATTTACTTTTCCTACAAAAATGTAAAGAGACACTCAAAAAGCACTTCAATAATAGGTAATTGGTTAGGGTTATAACTTCCGTGTGATACAAGAATAATTATAATCAATCTAGGTGCTAATTGGAGAATATAAACTCCCACTAGATGATACAAATAGATTCTTTCTTTCTTTTTTTACATACACCAATAAGCATGTATCTATGTGCAGATATTGACTTAAGTAATAGTTCCTTTTTTACAAATAATAAATAGGACTATAGCTTAAATGAAATAAATATGACACTATCTATGATTTTTTCAACTTTATTTTTCTCTAATTTTTTCCAAAAAAAATTAGCTTGATTTATTATTATTTACATCTTACCAAATACCAAATGATTTGAGTATATTTATAATGGTTGAGATACTTTCTATAATAGCACTTGTATATATATATATATATAAAATTGTATAATAGCACTTGTATATATATATTATTGTATATATATGCACTTTTGTAATGAAAATTATTATTTTTTAGTCTTATTTCTAAATTATTCATTCATATTGCAATTCTAAGTTTATTTACGTTTTAAACATGCATGGAAGACCCTAACCAACCTACAAACAATCCTCGCCAAACAATGTTCCTCAAAATAATCAACAAAAAATATTATCCCCTCAAACCCCTCCTAAATTCAAGATTTAACTCAAGAAAACCTAAATCAATTAAGGACTATGCAACATACATATAACAGTTTCCCTACATTATTTTCCATGCTAGCCACCCTTAATACTATTGTAGCTAATAGTAACACCCTTTTTGAGAAGCATGATGCAACTCTTCATTGGAATGATGAGATGCACTGCTAGTTTGATGATATCTTGGATTATGGTGGGGATGTGTCCCTAAATATTACTAAAACTAATTATCCACCCTCTCTTTTGGCCCCAAAATTGGTAAAAATGTTGACTTTAGGAGACTAATATTGCCAATAAAATGGTCTCCTAATGGGGCAATTAGAACTCATTTTTGGAATCAAGGGTGGATGGTTTTTGACAAACCACAACACAAGAATTTGGAGGTGCCCTTCTATTTCTTCAGAAAATTATATGTTGACTTTATTAAAGAGCTTAAAGTTAATAGTTGGAGCATGAGGCCCAACATGGGCATAGGCGGTGGATCTTAGCAACATAGACCCAGGGCCAAGGAGAAAGAATCCACCACATATATCTCCCCCTTCTTCTAGTGCACTATCTTGATGTCATTAGCAAGGCTATTGCAAAGTCTATTAGCCATTTCTCATTTGAGTAGTCTACTTGTTAGCCATACTAGGTCATTATTGCCTCTTCACTGTGATAATTCTAACAATAGTACATTTGACAATTCCTCACATGTCTTTATGCCACATATTTATGTTATGTGTAAGAATTCTAATGTGGATCCCATTACCAATTTTGAGTTTCACTTTGAGGTTGGGGATGATGAAATAGTTGATATGGCTGCAAAGATGCACACAACTCCTACAAGAGATGAGGAGGAGTGGGTAGAGAGATCGAATCCTTATATTATGGTAAGTCTATACATTTTATTTTTCACAATATTATTAACTTAAAATCAATATATAATTTATAAAATTGACAACTTCATACATATGTACATTATGTGATTCATTTATGTTTAGATGATGATATAGGAGGAGATGAGAGATTTGGATACTGTAAAACTTTCAGCCATTTCATTTTCCCTTGAGACCTCTATGATGTGTATTATTATATTACTCATTAATTTCTTATTTGATAATGTATTTTACATCATTTTTCATCTTCTTTTTATCTTGTGGATTTCACCAATCAATGCAAGGAAATATGAGCGGTGTGTGTCAACAACCATTAACAAAGAGAAGCTAACTATATATATTAAATTCATTGAATATATATATTAGTTGTTTGTACTAATGAAATATTATTACATTATTTATTTTATTAGGGGTGTCCTTTGATGATGCACCAACCCAAATTTTCCATCATAGATCCTCATGCATTTCCATTTTCATTTATTTGTTACTTATCTTAATTTTCATTGATTATAAAGAAATAAATATTATGATTATAAAAACTATATTTTTGACTCTTGTAGGAAACACCTAATGTGATGGAGGTGGCGGGTAGGGCTTTGTATCTTTTCTCACTCAATCAACATTTCTCAATGATAGATCACATCATTTAAATTACAATTTGAATTCTTGATTATGTTATAATCCTTAATAATATTATAGGTTAAGTAGTAGATCAATCTGACAACCATACAAATAGTTTTAGGTCAAGGGTGGCAAGGTGTCAACTTTTCTAAGGAAATATGCATGGAATCTTAATCAAGAAACGATGGTGTGGAAAGAGGTAAATGAATTTCCCTTCATTTTTTTATCAATATACATTCGAATAAATTTAAATTTTATATGTGCAAATCACTAAATTAACTTGTCTAGTTTTAATTCTATATTTTAAACTCATACAAGGTCTACCAAGTTCAAAGATTGAATCAAAGAGGCTTCATTTTGACTATCATCCAGTAGCCTAAGATATAGCAGATTTTTGAAGATGCCCTGGGGCTTTTTTTTGATGCCATATAACACATTTATGTATAAAATTTGATTTCAAAGACAAATTTTGGTGGCATGTTCCATATTTTGTATATGGATGTACATTTTGACATACATTTGCACCATATTTTTATATGATTATATATTTTGATATATTCTATTACTTTTAAAGGATTTGAGCAATGCAAATCCACACAACCTAAGGAACACCTGTATGCAAGAACTTGTCACAAAGAAGCAAAGACAAAGAGAAGGAAAGGGTTTGACTTTGAAAATATGAAAGAATATATTATAAGAAAAAAATAATGAATTGAAATTTACAATTGATCAATCCTTATAGAAGGAGATTGTAAAACCTAAAAGGGAAACTCTAAGAAGTAAATGGCTTTTAATAATTAATATTTAGTTATTAAATGGAAATACATGTGCATAAAGTAAAATCTTAAGAAGGAAGTAAAGGTAATTTAATAAATTAAATTAAATTAACCATTTACTCTAACACCCTTCTTAAGATGAGCAACAATGTAGCTACAAATAATGCAGAAAAAAGAAAGTGAACTACAATGTTGAAAGCATAAATGGGTCCTATCAACATGGCCTAATGAGGTACCCAACACAAAAATGTCTTTGAAAAACTAAAGAAATAGGGAAAACCACGTGGGAAACATCCTACTCCAAAAAGAGATAGAAGAAGTTGAAAAGAAATAAAAGAAGGAAGGACTCATCACTAAGACTCCTCAAGAAAAACTTCCTTCATCTCAACCATAGAATGCAATGGAAGATATCATGGGGATGCAAAATCTTCAGTGAAGATGTATGCAACCTACTCAGTGGTGGGAATGTACTCCAAGCTAGGAGATCCATCCTAAATTTGATGATGATGAAGTGCATGTAAAGCTCAATTTACTTGGTCCTCTAATGCTCAACTAGGTTGTGAGAAATGTGTATAGAAATATGATTGTCACAACAAAGAATGGTAGAACTGTCAAGAGGAAATTCAAACTCTATCATCAATTGTCCAAGCCATAAAATCTCTATACTAACTAGTTAAACTTCCTTGTACTTTTCTTTTGTAGATGATAATGCATGAACAAGATTTTTCTTGCACGAACATAAGATAGGACCAGAACCAAGGTAGAATATAAATCCAGAAGTAGACTTTTAGTCATCAATATCATCAGCCAAATCAGATTCTGTATAACCAACAATGTGAGGATCCATTGATGTATAGTGAATGCCATTACATGTAGAATACTAGGTGTACCTCAAGATATGTTTAAAATCTTGCAAATAAATCTCATGTGGATCATGTGAGAATATAAAGACAAGTCCAATCGTAAAGGAAATATCAAGACATGTGTGTGTTGGGTACAAAAAATACCCACAAGCTATCTATATAAAGTGGAATACATTGTAGCAGTAGTGCAAGTGGTAGATAAAACAATATCAAACTAAAAAGGTGCAAGAGAAGACTTGAAATCAAACATGCTAAATCTTTGAAGAATATAAATAACATACTTATGCTATAGTATGGTTATCCCATCTGACGATGGAACAACCTATAGGCCCAAAAAATAGTACAGAAGTCCAAGATCTATCATCTCAAACTACTCTCTCAAAGCTCACTAAACACTCTAAATCATAGAGGATGAGCTACCTATAATGATGAGGTCATCTACATAAAATACAAGTATCAATAAGCAAGCTCCATGATGCTGAATGTATACTATAGGATCAAAATGACACTGAGTGAAATGTAAACCAAGCAAGAAGGAATCTATCTTCTCATACCAAGTTCAATGAGCTTGTTTGAGACCATATAAAGACCTCTAAAGCCTACATACCAAAGAAGTGTCCTACACAAAACTATGAGGTTGATCCATAAATATCTCCTCATGTAGATCTCCATACAAAATGTACTCTTCTTGTCCATTTAAAAAATTATCCATCCCTGAGAAGCTACGAGAGAGAGTACAAGGTGAATATAATTCATCTTGCTAATAGGAGTAAATTTTTTGGAGTAATAAATACCCTCAACTTGTGAAAATCCCCTTGCAACAAGACATTCCTTGTATCTATTAATAGAACTATCTATAGTATACTTAGTATGGTACACCCACCAACACTAAACCAACTTTCTTCCTTTTGGAAGAGGACAAAGATCCCATCTATGGTTATTTATCAAAGAAGAGTACTCCTCATCCATATCCCTATCCCACTCTAAGAGTCTTATCACCTATGAAAAAATATGTGCATCATTTGAAATGGAATGACTCAATAGTCAAATTCCAGATGTATCTCGAGCCCACATACCATAGGTCTTGCTACATTAATAGTATCTTGAGCCCACTTGGTTCCTTAGGGAATATATAGTGGAGGTAATAAAGGGGGGTCAACATTAATCTTCCTTAGAGGATACACAATCTTGTGGAGGAGAAGAGGAAGTAATAGCTAGTGAGGGAGAATTTGGTGATGGAGACTCCATCTGAGGATAAAACTCATCAAACTAGACATCTCACCAAAACAAGACATCTATAGAACTAGGATCAAAAAACTTATATTCCTTTACATCCTCATAATAGAAAACAAATATGAGTGGTACTCTCTTCTTCTCCATGGATTTCTACTGAGCATCTAGAATAAATGACCAAGCATTACCACTAAAAATGCAAACTGTAGAAATATTGGGCTTGATATGAGTCCAAGCCTCATTAGGAGTCAAATGTCACAATTCCTTGTGAGGTATCTAATTATGAATATAGTTGGTATAATTGATAGCCTTTTCCCAAAATGAAGAACTCATCGCTTCAGACTGTATTATACAATTGGCCATCTCCCGTATGTCCTATTCTTTCTCTTTGCAACCCCATTTTGCTTAGGGGTATGAGGAACTATGACTTGATGTTGTAAACCATGCTTAGTATATAAATATATGAAAGACTAATTCACATATTCCCTACCATTAATAGTGTGTATAAGATTGATAGAAAGACTAGAAAGCTTCACAAATTTCTTAAAGATTCAAAATAAATCAAAAAAATCAGACTTGTACTTCAAAATGTACAGCTATGTGCCTCTAGAGAAGTCATCTATGAAGGTAAGAAAATATCAAGTGCCTAAAAAGGATGGAGTGGGGAATAAAATAAGATCATTGTGTATCAAATTAAATGTTCCCTTAGCACATGTGGATCTACCTTCCAAAAATGGAACTTTATGATGTTTTCCAAGTGCACAACCTTGACAAACACCATCGATACAAAAGATTTGTGGTAGCTCAATCACTAGCTCTCATGTACTCATATGTTGTAGATATTTGTAGTTAACATGGCCAAAACCCTCATGCCATATCTTTCGCACTGTGTTTTTCTACATGAGAAATAAGATAAACACATGTAAAATTAGAGCTCTCAAAGCTATCAAACTGATATAAATGAGACTAAAGATCAATACTCCCACTAGCAACAACCAAGTTAGGATCATGGATATCTTCAATAATTTCATCATGTGGTGAAAAATCAATTTTCTTACTGGAGCCAAAATGAAAAATATGAAAGATAGAGATAGGGTTTGTAGAAATGGTTAGAACCAAGAGAACTCTTATAGTGAACCACCCACAAAAGAGATACTACTTGAAATTGAAAGTTTTGTAGAGTCACCAACTGTAATATGTGTAGTAACAATCTGAGCAAGTGAGGCAACCAAATTAGGTGAGTATTTCATATGGTTGGAAACACCTAAATCAAGAAACCAAGTAGCTGAAGTAGACAATGCTTGTGTAGAAAGAGAATATCCTTTCCCTGAAGGAGGAGGTGGTGACTATAGAAAAGAAATACTATGTTGTTGCATGGCTTGCTCTATAGTCTCAAAATATTTCCAACACCTATAAACTATATTTTCTTCCATGCCAAAAAAACTAAAAGGATCACCTATAAAATTCTTAGTCTTGGAGGAATATTCACCAGACTTGGAAGATTTACCCTTTAAAGTGGATTTCTAAGCATCCAATTTAGGAGTAGGCTTTGAGGAACTCTCACTACTTATCAAATTTGGCTTTGCTTTGGTTTTAGCTTCAACTTCCCTATAGCTGTATGAACAACCAATTCCTAGGCCTTTGATTTTTTGAGAGTATCTAACTATGTAAGATTAGACTTCTCTCTAGTCACTTGATCACAAAAAACTTCAAAAGTGGGCATGGTGAATCTAGAACCCAAAGCATCCATAGTGGAATGGAACATAGAAGAGAAAATCTAAAAGTTTCCTTGAATCTTTGCAACAATTAGATAGATGCACTCCTTATCTATCTTCACTTGTCTACACCCATGTAACAAAGTTCACTTCTATTTGAACCTCATCAAAGAGTCCTTAATAGAGGGAAAACCATCTAGAACATGTGAAGTAAGCTCTGCCTTAATGTAAAGTTCTCTAAACTCATTGATGGTACCAAAAATGTCCTTGAACTTGTCACACATTTCTTAATGAGTGGTACACTCATCAAGATGAAACTTAAAGTTGTCTAAAACATTAAAACAATTAGACCCATGTCTTTTTCCATGTTATTTTTGTGCTACAAAGTCTCATATGGACTCTGAAAAATTGACTATATTGTATCTAAAGAAGAAAACAAAAGATTTGAATGGAGAAGGTGTTACATAACATATGTCCATGTGTGATAGTTATGTGGGTTTAGAAGAAGAAGACAAGAAGAGGTCTCGATTATTTTTTGAAGAAATGGTTTTAAATTTTTTGATATACTAATATTATAATAGAAAAAAATTGAAAAAAATCCCTCACAATGAAGGAGCATGAACCCCATCTACTAAAAGGAATGTGTATATAAGAAAAGAGAAAAAAACATTAGTTGAGTATTAAAAATATCTAGAAAAAAATACTGGTAAAATAATAGAGAATTTGGAAAGTTTTTGAGAAGAGATTTTCGATGCTTTTTTCTATCAAAAAATGGAGCTAAAATGAGAAAATTATGCCCCTCAAAAGGTAGAAAGCATCATCTGACTTTGAGAAAAAAATAGGTACAAAAATGGATTTTTTTTTGAAACAATATCTTCACCATCATGTTCTTCTCAGAATCATCATTTTGATGATATGTTATTTGCCCAAAAATGCCTCTGTATGATCAAGTTAGAGCCATAAAACCAACAAGGCATTTAGAAGTACAATAATTTTTTGAAACACCCAATAGAATTGAAGGGGCTTAAAATTTTATCCCTTATCTCCCCACGTGACCATAGGTGCATGAAGTGGAGCTTTCTAGTGGCCAATGTGTGGAGCAGAAGCAATTGGGTCCATGGAGGTGGTGGAAGGAGTTGGCTTATTCACTAAGCTACTAGCGATTTGAAGGGAGCCACAAGAAGCTTGCATGAGACCCCTTTGTGGTTAGTTATCCACCATAGTTGGTGTTAACTATTGTATGGTTTTAATAACCATGATAGTTATGAAAATAATTTTTTTCATTTTTTATTTTAAAAAATCCATATCCACCTTCTTGGATTGGTGCTAGGGGTGTACAACCCTAGTATGCAAAAACAATTTTCCTCCCAGGTCAATGTTGTTTGAGTTTGACAAATTTTAAATGAAATAATGGGTTTTGACGTGCTCAAAATCCAACCGTGATGTACATTTGGACTCAAAGAGCTCCAATTTTTAAAGAACTCCCTATTTGAATGAAAAATATCAAAATTGATCCAACAACCCTCATTCTTAACTTTCTTTAAAAATTTGAACAAGCTACAATATATCCAACTCAAATACCATGAATAATTTGAGCAATACAAATCCAAAAAACTTAAAGAACACCTGAATACAAGAATCTGTCACAGACAAGAAAAGACAAAGAGAAGGTAAGATCTTGGCTTTGAAAATATGGAAGAATATATTATTAGGCTGAATAATGAATTATAATTTACAATTGATTAATCCTTATAGAAGAAGATTGTAAAACTAAAAGGGAAACCCTAACAAGTAAATGAAATTTAATATTTAATATTTAATTATTAAATAGAAATGCATGTGCATAAAGTTAAATATTAAGAAGGTATTAAAGTTAATTTAATAAATGAAATTCAGTTAACCCTTTACTCTAACAATTGTGAATTATTAAGCACGTGTATTTGTATGGTATATGGAATATTTTTTATTTTAATCATGTTTACTAAAATCTTGTTATTTGGAATCTCATTCATAGCAATCTTGTTCATTAGAATCTTGCACATGGTTTATGAAATCCAATAATAGAAAGTAATTGAACTCCTTTAAAGATTTAAGCAGCCCCAAAACCAAAATCCTTCCTGAAGAAAAAATAGTTAGAAGCCAAGACAAGCCCTTAAAATTTTTCAACATCTAACTAACCATGAACACAATGAAGAAACAAAAAGATATGGGCTCTATGTTACAAACCTTGAATATCATTATTGAAATGTTCTTAATGCACCTTGTGGATACTTTGGTGTGTAGTTCTCATGAATGTTCTAGTGATTTTGTATTAAACTAGGGGTTTCATTAAGGTTTAACCACTAATAAGAAGTTAATGGTGCTGATGAATCAATCGCACAACAAGTAGTTTCAAAGGTGCACAATGGTAGACTAATTCACTCAAGAATGTTGTGAGATTTGGTATCAAGAAAGATTATCGTACCAATTTCAAATGAAATCAATTCTCCAAAAATTGAGAGAGGTAATTGTAGATATCACTGTCATAGTCCCAAAGAATTTGAATTTTATTTGATAGCCTTTATGAGCTCCAAGTTATGACCCTTACAAGATCATTACCTAAATGTTCTTAAAGAAACTTGTAAACACTTAGATTTTGTGTGGTCATGAATGTATAGGATGGTCAAATATGAAACAATAGTGTTACTTGTTGGAAATATTCAGGATAAGATAGGTTATTGAGAGGGAAGGGGCGAACCAGTAACTTATAAAACTTTAAAAAATTTAGTATTTTAACCATTCACCATTCATTCATTTAATCTACTGCATAACTAAAAGACTAAACATCCATTGTGCATGAACACAGAGATTTGGTGACCTAGAAACCTTCCAAATAGAAAATAAAACTAGGGTGGGAATGATGCCCACAAAACTTCAATAATGCAGTATAAATTTGGCCTGTTAAGGCTTACAATGATCACTTCTAATGATCTACCATGTTAGGAGCAAGTAGGACTACTAGATCCACCTTGTTAGAGGGTTTACAAACATAGAGTAAAGTATGCACTCTGTTAGGAGATTTACAAAAAGACTATTAAGTCTACCTTGTTAAAGGATTCATAAATTGATTCACCTATTAGGATGAAGTAGTGGATCAGCTTATAACTATTTTTTGATAAGATCATTTTTGCACTGATCACCTAATATGATAGATATAACTTTTCTGCTCCTATGTTGACCTTGTTGTATTCCTTTTATTCTGCTACTGATTGGCTTTCATTTTTCTCAAAATATAGCAATACCTTTTTCACATGCGAACATCACTCTCTTTATATTTTCATACACATACTTCCATACTACAAATGATATCATACATTACATATATACCATTCCAATATTTACAATTACAAGGTCAACCAAAACAAAAGTGAACACAACATTACTGAGTCGCCCCAATAGTATAAAACTCAGGTTCCTCAAGTTGACTCAGTGACCTTCTGATACTCGGCATCCACTAGATTTCTTGGCATCATCATGCACTCAATAGGAGTACAGGCTTGGTTCATACTATCCACACAACACTACTTGGAACTCGGTAACCATTGGTGACTTGGTAGATATAGTGTCACTCAGTAGAAACTAACTTCTTCATTTACCTTGCTTTGCCCGGTGAGCACTAAGTTCTTCATTTACCTTGTTTTGCTCGGTGAACACTGAGTTCTTCATTTACCTTGCTTTTCTCGGTGAACATTGAGTTCTTCATTTACCTTTCTTTTCTTGGTGACCACTGATTTCCTCATTTACCTTTCTTCTCTCAATGAACATTGAGTTCTTTGTTTGCTTTTTTCACTCATTAAACACTGCTGAACTTCTAAGGTAACCATTGAATGCTCGGTATACACTGTAGACTAAGTGATGAGCTAGATAAGCATTTAGAATTGAATAAGTGTTTGCACTAATGACAAATATAGATCATGATTCCAACAATCTCCCCCTTTGGCATTAGTGACAAAAACACATATGAGCAAAAACTTATGTGCAAAATTTGACATCCTGATTTACATATATCTCCCCCATACAATATACACATAGTATTTATAAATATTTCTATCTTTACACACATGGCTTTCTTATTTACATATATCTCTATCTCTTCTTTGTATCTCTACCTCTTCTTTGGTACTTTATCTCCCTCTTTTGACAATAATGCCAAAGTAAATAGTATGTATTTACACAAAAACACCAAAATGAGAGATAAACTCAGAATGTACCTTGAGAATAAGAGCCAAAGTCTTATCCCAATTTTCTTGCAAAATTGTGCAGGTAGAGAGTGCTATTTGAACTTTAGCTAAAAGTTCAATCATGTGATTTGCAACTGAAAAATTGTTGTCATGGATCAATGCTTTGGAGTAGAAAATGTGTTTTTGCATTGTGTCCATGATAGGAAGGATCATATTCTAAATGTCAATCAAGGTAGATCTGATCCTTGCATCCTCTCTCAACAATTCTGCCTACTTTTCTTTAAAAAATTTGATTTTGAGATGATGGGATGAACTTGAATTGGCGTCAAGTTGCAGCATTTGGGCACTGACCTCCATATCCTCATCAATTTTATTCAATTTTTCTTTGATCTCCTTGGTGTACTTGGTAACATCACAAAGTTTGGCAAAAAGTGAAGTTACATTATTAAAAGAATATTCGAGATTGACCATAATTGTGGAAAATTATACTTGTTTTATTGCAATGTGCTCAAGCACCTTATTATCAAATTTTCTTTCAGCCTTTTCAATCAATTTTTCTTGACCAGAGGTGTCCTCATTGAATTTATTTATAGCCACTTCTAACTAAATAAAAATGTATTGAGTAGAAATTACTTCAACATCTATAGCATCTATAATCATATTCTTGGAATTTTCAATTATTCTATATTCCTTCTCTTTCAAACCTTAACTGCTTCTACGTAGCCTTCATCTCTATTAGTTGACTAGCATACCTCATTTCTTCAATGGCAACATTGTCATAGTCAATCTTTGGAATCACTTTCTCTGTGTCTAAGTCAATATCTTCAAGATTTTTCTTTCCATTGATCAAAAGACTTAGTGGTTTCTTTTGTTTGACTTCTGTGATGATTTGTTTGACCTTAGGAATAGACACAATAGTGGAGATGGAAGGACTAGCAGTGAAAACTAGGATAGGACTTGAAGATTGAGTGCCAATAGGAGTATTTACTGGATCAAAAATTGGAATACTTCCCAAAAATGATGATACACTCAGTATGGAAATATCTAAACTAATTGGATTTGAAGTAGACGTAGATAATGTTGACTAAATTTTGGAATAAGGTGGAATTGATGAGGACAAAATTGTGGAACTTACTGTTATTCTGACTGATGATGATGGATCCAAGGAGGCTAGCTTAGTAGCTGAAGAAGTATTAGTTAGCTCAATAGATGAAGTGCTTGGCACATCTATTTTTATTAGATCATCTTCCTCCTTATCTTCCTCTTCAAATTCTTCCTTCATCCCTTCTTCCTCCTTGTCTTCTCCCATTAATGCATGTAGCTCTCTTGGTGAGACTGTGATGCACGAAGTGCCATCAATATCATCACTGTCACTGTTGTCATTTTCCTTGATTTCCACTAGGTCTTCATTGCGCTTATGCAAATGATAGATGTTTTTCCACATGTTTGTAGAATCTTTTACAACATTCTCAATGCATTTATTCAAAATTAAACATGTGTGAAATCTTATCATCATCTTACCTTCATGTTTTTTCATTGCAGTCTTTATTTCTGCTCCAATGAGACTTGGTCTAAGATTCTTCAGAGATTGCTCATAGATGTATTTTATTGCTTGGGTGGCTAACTCCCATCTCTATTACAATCTCTCCAATAGTTCTTTTGAGATTTGGAGGCAAGCTAGTTTGGGGAGTATTCCCATTTTCCCATCTTGCTGAGTACTAGTTCCTCAATCTCCATTTTCTCAGCATCTGTTCTTGTTTCAAATTTCAATGCCTTGAAATTTTTGATGCCTGCTCCTTCTTCCAATTGTTTAAGCTTTTCTTCAAATTTGGGTGTAGGCTTGACTAGTATAGGTTCCTGCTTACCTTTTCTGGTTCTTCTTGTGAATACTACAGTACACTTATTCTTAGGTTTGGTAATTATTGCCTTTCCTTTCTTCTTCGGAGGTTCTTCTTCAAATTTTTGATCTTCTTTTCCTTCTTCTTCTCCTTCTTCTTCATCATCTCCTTCATCCTCACCTTTTCCTTTTGTTAGCATAAGAGGGCCAGATGCAAATTTCAAATTTGCTATCTTCCTCTTTCCTTTGCTTATGGCCTGTGGTAGCTTGATTTCAAGCTCAATTCTGGCCTTTGCTTCATCATAGGTTCCAAAAATTGGTTGCCTTAGGTCTAATGGCTCATTTACTAGTGCTTTTATGATGTCTCTAGATTCATCAATAATTACCTCATAGGGAAGAGGTTTTACCCATGCAACTCGGGGTCTAACTGCTTGGATGAACACCTTATCATAGTCAACCATGAAGCATACATCATCTCTATAATCTTCAACTAATTTTGGTGGAATCTGGAACCTGTTATTCATTCTCTCCTTGAAATATTCAAAATAATTGTCCACGATGCTATCAAAATTTTCACCCATCTCTACTAAAAACTCATTTATCTAATACAAAATTGGAATGTCTTTTCTCCATATGACAGTTCCTTTAGATGGAAAGAATTTTTTAGTGTAGAAAAATAAATAGATTAACAGAGAACTAAATTTACAAGGGTTATTCTTGGAATTCCTTATACTATCCATATTTTTATTCAATTATCTCAACAATACTTTGGACAGATCAAATTCAAGGTTTTTCTTTACAATCTTGAGGGCCAAATCGACAGCTTCACAAGGTACATTATTCAATCTATTGGAACTATATAATTTATATGCAATTACATGAATGCCAAATCTTAGTTTGACATCTGATATAGTGTTGACCTTTAAACCTCTATCATCCCACTCAGTTAGGGTTTTCTTTTGTAGCTCCTCTCGACCTAGGGTTTTGGTGGCTTTTTTTTTACTGAGCATAGGGAGACCCATGCTTTTGTGAATCATCTTCTTTGTGATTAGCATTGGCTTCTCTAACCATAATTGTCCATTATGCACCCGATTCAAGATATACCTAATCCATTTGGTTTGGAAATTTCTAGGCATATGCAAGATATGAGTCAAGCCTTTGGTTTCAAGATGCTTGAACTCAGGTTTCAGAGAGCCATCTACTCTCATTTTACCTAGGGCATTGTCCATCTCTAGATTTCTGATTTTTTGAATAGAACATTTCAAATGAGTATGAATATCATTGATGAAAAGTACCTTGGGTGGTATTTTTGATTGAGCTGCAATAGCCAAAACAATCTTGAAGTTGGGCACTTTCCATTCTGTACCCTTTACCAAAATTTTTGAACCTCTTTTTGCCTTGGTGCTTGTAGATGCCATAGCTGCTCGATAAGTATAAGAAAATCTTGAACAAATTCTCTGCTTGAAAATTGCTTGAAATCACTTGGAATTTTCTCTGGATTCACTGAAATATTTTTAGCTCTGATTATTCTTAAGTCATGGTGAAAAATGAAATCAAATTCTACCCTTTTGTAGAAATACTATCATTAATGCTCAGTATGAAGGTAGATGAGATGACATAGTGCTTGCCAATCTGTCATTGATTTATTCAGTAAAACCTTGCAACTCGGTGGTCAAACAAAATCTTTGATACTCCTGACCTAGCTTGGTAAGGTCTTTAACCAACCTTACATGGTAGATGCAACACGGTGAATGATAACTTTTATTTGGTCCTTGAATTTGAAATATTGATTTGATCATTTGCACTCTTTAACTTTGGAACTGCTTGAGATATGGCTTGATGATGCAGTTCTTGATTCTTCTTAAATCTAATTGGAAATGGTGGAGTCACGCATTTCTTGAGTGACATGACCATCATTTGAACTATCTTTCTTGGTAGATTTAGGAATCCACTATTGTCTCATTTGCTTCTGAATGTTATTAGCTTTAGCTTTCTTTTCATCTTCAATTCTTCCAATATTCATGCAATTCTTGGCTATATGACCAAGTTTAGTACATGTGTAACATCTTATTATTGTATCCTTCTTTCTTAGGTGATGTCTTGCATAGTTTATCCCAATGTGTCCATATTCTCCACAATAGTGACACCTACACCAAGTATTGTAGTCCCAACCAAATATTGCTTTGATAATTTGTTTTGCTAGATTGAAGGTTTTTGATTTACATTCAGATGCCTTGTGACCTTGTTTCTTGCATTTGTGACATTTTCCTCCAAATTTTGGTTTCTCTTTGCATTCATTAGCTTTGTGACCATGATTGCAGTTGAAGCATTTGCCATTGAATTTTCCTTTTCCATTACTCCAACATTTGTTTGATGTGTGACCTAGATTACCATAGTGATTGCAAGTGGGTCTTTGATTCTTTTGGGCACCTTGTTTGGAGGATTCACCTTCTTCCTTATATCCAAAACTGGCTTCACCTTTTTGTCTATGAAATTTTTGCTCAGTTTGTTGATTTAATTGTCATGTCTGCTTGAGATTTCATCATTCTCTCATTGATTTGTCTTTCAGTGATCAAGTCATTTTCCAAACTTTCATTGATTTTTCTTTTAGATCTTAGAGCACTTTGTAAGCTTGCATTGATTTGTATTTTAGTGATTAAATCATTTCTCAAACTTTCATTCTTAGATCTTAGATCCATAATTTCTTCATTTGCATTAGATAGTTGACCTACAAGATTTTCATGCTGAAGGAATTGATTATTACTGACCTCTAAGTCTTTATTTTCCTTGTTTCCTTGTTCCAAAACTTCACATAGCCTAATTGATTGGATTTCTTATTCTCTTTAAAGCTTCCTTACTTCTTCCTGTAGAGAACCATTCTTTGCTAGGAGTTCCTTGATTGCTTCATTAGCTTCATTTGAACTACTTGATGGCAAAAGGTCTTCAATCTTTTCTTCAACATATTGATGATCATTCTTTTATCTTGAGAGTTCCTTCCTTCTTTTTAGAGATTGAGAAATATGCTCCTTTGTTTCTTTGAGTTGAGCCATGGCCATTTCCAAATCTAGCTTTTCATTTTCAATAGATTTGTCAAGTCTAAATATCTCCATTGTCCTTGATCTTTGTTCAAGCTGTCAAACTTTATCCTAAGAACCACAAAGCTTTGATACTAATTGTTGGAAATATTCAGGATAAGATAGGTTACTAAGAGGGGAGGGGTGAATTAGTAACTTATAAAACTTTAAAAAATTCAGTATTTTAACCATTCACCATTCATTCATCTAATCTACTGCATAACTAAAAGATTAAACATCCATTGTGCATGAACATGTAGATTTGGTGACCCAGAAACCTTCCAAATAGAACGTAAAACTAGGGTGGGAATGATGCCCAAAAAACTTCAATACTGTAGTATAAAGTTGGCCTGTTAAGGCTTACAATGATCACTTATGATGATCTACCCTATTAGGAGCAAGTAGGATTGCTAGATCCACCCCTTAGAGGGTTTACAAACTTACACTAAAGTATGCACTCTGTTAGGAAATTTACAAAAAGACTGTTAAGTCTACCCTGTTAAAGGATTTATAAATTGATTCACCTGTTAGGATGAAGTAGTGGATCTACTTACAACTATTTGCTGATAAGATCCTTTTTGCATTGATCACCTGATGTGATAGATATAACTTTTCTGCTCCTATGTTGACCTTGTTGTATTCCTTTTATTCTACTACTAATTGGATTTCATTTTTCTCAAAATATAGCAATACCTTTTTCACATGGGAACATCACTCTCTTTATATTTTCATATACATACTTCCATACTACAAATGATATCATACATTACATATATACCATTCGAATATTTACATTTGCAAGGTCAGCCAAAACACAAGTGAACAAAACATTACTGATTCGACCAAATAGTAGAAAACTTGGGTTCCTCAAGCTAACTCAGTGACCTTCTGATACTCTGCATCCACTACATTTCTTGGCATCATCATGCACTCAATAGGAGTAGATGCTTGGTTCATACTAGCCACACAACACTACTTGGAACTTAGTAACCATTGGTGACTCAGTGGATATAGTGTCACTTAGTAGAAACTAACTTCTTTGTTTACCTTGCTTTGCTTGGTGAACACTGAGTTCTTCATTTACCTTGCTTTGCTTAGTGAACACTGAGTTCTTCATTTACCTTTCTTTTCTCAGTGAACACTAAGTTCTTCATTTACCTTGCTTTGCTTGGTAAACACTGACTTCTTTGTTTACCTTTTTCACTCAGTAAACATTGTTGAACTTCTAAGGTAACCACTGAATGCTCGGTATACATTGTAGACTAAGTGACGAGCTAGATAAGCATTCAGAATTGAATAAGTGTTTGCACTAATGAAAAATATATCATGATTCCAACATTAGTAGGGTTCAACCACTTATCTAGAGCTAACAAGGTAGGTGAAATGATGCCACGATGACTAGTATCACTGAGCAACACTACAAGATTTTGTATCAAGCAAGATCACAGTGTCAATTTTAAATGAAATTGATTCTCTTAGAAATAAGAAGTTTAATAATGGAAATCTATATCATGGTCATGCAACATCCTTTAGTTTCTTGATAACCCTCACAAGCTCCAACTTACAAACCTTAGACAATTACTGCCCAAATGTACTTAGCACAACTTGGAGATGCTTCAGTTCAGGTTGCTCACAAATGTTCTATGCTCTTTGTGAATGAAATAATGGCGTCACTAGGGTTCACACACCCATCTAGAGTTAGCAAAGATGAACAATTATTTCTATGAAAAATGGTTCAAAAGTTACGCAATGGTGGATCAATTCACTAAGGAACACAACAAGGTTTGGCATCAAGCAAGATTGCTATGTCAATTTTAAATGAAATTCATCCTCCTAGAGTATAGAGAGGTTATTTTAGAAATAACTATCACAAACTTGTAGAATCTAACATTTTGTTGATATCTTGCACAAGTTCCAAGTTACAATCTGAGAAGAATATCGCTATCCAAAAGTGCATAGGGAAACTTGGAAATGGTTTAGTTTAGGGTGGCTACAAACTTTCTAGGATTTGTATGGACAAAATATGGTGTCACTAGAGTTTACCCAACTATTTCAAGCTAGTGTCACTAAAAACATGATGGCATGATGATTGTTTCTATAGTTGCATAGTGGTGCACCAAGTCACAAGGCAACACTACAAGATTTGGAATCAATTAAAATCATTGTACCAATTTCCAAAAAATAAAATTCCCAGAACTAAGAGAGGTTAGCTTAGATATCATTCTCATGGTCATGTAGCATCTAATATTTTTTCAATGTCCCTCATGAGCTTTGAGTTATGACCATCAAAATATCATTGTTGAAATGTGCTTAGGGTAACTTTGGGATGCTTTGGTTGGGGGAGGTTACGAACATTCTACAATCTCCATAGATCAAATAGTGGTTTCCCTAGGGTTCACCTACCCATATGAGGATAAAAAAATGACAAAAAAATGTCCCACCCATTCTTTAGGGTCAATCAAATTTTTTTTACAATAATTATATTTTTTTATACTATTATGTAAATTCCACTTTAAGCACTACAAATATGATGAATATTAGTTAGCTTCACTAAAAATACAATTTGTATGCTCCCTTTGTGTTATTTGATGACTTTGACTACTTTGACCATTTTGATTAACCTTTGACCAATAGAGACAAATAGGTTAAATGGTTACAAAGATGACCATAAGAATTGAAAAGTAAAATATATTATGTAACAATACAAAATAGAGAACATTATAAAAATATATATAATAAATCAACAAGTACATATTTGGAATATTTCAACTATTTCATTGTAATTATAGTTAAATGATAGAAATATGAATATGTCTTTGTAATAAAATCTAATATGTATATGGAACAAAATGTATGTATTGTACATCATTGTGCATACTAAAATTATTATGTATATCATTGATACAACCATATTATATAAATAACTACTAAAAAGTCTAGAGACTAAACTATCATACAATGTCTTCATTTATCTCCTTAAAATGTTTCTATCATCATGCGTTGTTACTATTGAAGACACCTGCAACTCAATATTGTACTAAATGTTAGTATTATAGAAATTTAATATAAAGTTTAGTTATAGGCATATAATGAACATATGGAACTAAATTTTAAGCATATAGTGAACTTATGAAACCTTATTTTGAGTTAGTATTGTTTATTGAAGTAATCCTAAAGAGTCATTCATCTGCTTGAGGGTCTCCAAAAGGACTACATGATCAACATTACCAATAGTAAAAAATAAAAAATAAAAATCGTCTTCCTTAATGCTTGACCAACTTTACATTTCCTTCTATAATAAGGTCTGAATATATGAGAATGGTTTAATGCTTCTCATAGTCTTCAAATATAGGAATTCTATTCCTTCTGAGTGTGTGTGTTCACAACCATGTTCCAACAACAAAATCATAAACAATAGGATATGTTAAGTCATCATCATCTATAATCAGTTGTGAAAGATGTTGTTTACCTCTTACATAATGTGTTAACCAATAATCTGATTTCTTATCTTTCCCATGTGGTGCAACTAATGCAAATAATTGTCTTGGCTGAAGAAGATCTGATAGATGGTTATACTCAATTGAACTTTCCATGTCATTATTTCTAATAGAGAACATGAGAGATAATGAAATAAGATAATCTAGAGCCCATTTATCTATGAACTCACTCAAATCATTTTGACTCTTATCACATTGAAAAAAATAAGGACACAAGTAAGCTAGCTATAATGTCCAAATAGTCCATGCACTATAATCAAAGATGTGGAATGAATGCATCTTTAAAGGATCTCTCACTATAGCACAATCTAATCTATCACCTAAGTAGGCCCCCCCAACCAACCAAAAGAAAATGCACACTACTGAATCTTGATTTCCCCCTTGTAATATTGTAGATGTACACCAATAACTATGCTATGAGCATCTCTTCACACATGCTTACCTTTCCAGTTAGTGGACTAAAAAAAAATCCAAATATGAAGTATTGTTCGTCTCTCTAAATATTATTGTCTATTAGTGTCAAACACTTAGTCAGTTACTAGGGAGAGGCACACATTGATCACTATGACTAAGCTACTCTATATAGGCTAAATCATGTATATAAAATTGTATATACCAAGATCTATAGGACTCAATCAAGTATATTTTCACTAAGTATTTTCAATGTAAGAAGAGTATAATGTTAGCCAAGTAGTTTAAGTATGTTGCAGTCAATTTATATAGAAGGTACTAAGCATAATAGAGACTAAGTGACAAAAACATATATAGTAAATGCCAAGTGTCAAAAATAGTAAGTTTCAAGAAACAAAAAATTTACATTCAATTCAAGAATGTGGAAAAATTTGAGTTAAAACATTTTCAAGCCAACATGGATGTGATAATTAATACTTATAGAGTTTGTTACAAAGAGCTTTATACATTTTATAACTTGGATCATAGGTCTCTATGTTTTGTGATGAACAAATTAGATGGAGAGGCAAAACAAGGAAGTATCTAAAAAGCTCTTTATGGAATATTTAAGTAGGGCATAACTTGACCTATTTTGATATAGATGACATATTTTAGTATGCTAAGGACATGAAGGAGTGAACAAGATATTCATGTGATTTATGTGTGAATGTGTGAACATTGCAATAGAGGCAAAATATTCTATTATTTCATAATAGAGCAAGAAACCTAGTTAGGCAGTGAAGGATAGAAAATATTTATTAGATTGGAAGGAGGAGATCCAATATCATCTTATCAGACAAAAATCAAGATTAGGTACTACATCAATTGTAACAAATTGAGTCAAGGTAAATCTCTTAATAGAGTTCTCTTAATAGATCTATGTAAATCTCCTAACATAGTAGTCTTAACATATCCATGTAAATTTCCTATTAGAGTCTTTACTTTTTTTTAAGTGTGAAATTCTTTGATGAAGGGTGGTCTCCCTGATACCATAAACATAGAACAAAAATAAAGAAACAACAATAATTGCGAGAACAAAATATGAGATTCTTATTATCACCACAAATACAAAATTACAAAATTTACAATTACAATATGCTAACTTACATGGGCACCTTCATTATAGTAATCTACAAGATAAAGTTGTGAACTATCACCTGGATCTATCCTAGACAATGTTTGGGCATTTCTTAAAATAAAAAATTTTATGCCTCTCAAAAAGGTTCTAGACATTCAAACTTAATACCTAGGACCACCAGACCCTAACAATACATATAAACTCAACCTGATACACCTTTGGCATTTTTTTTGGACATTTTGGTCATCCTAACTTTTGAAGACCATAACTATCTAACCATTGCTTCGATACCACTTTTCAAAAACCTGAGCTCCTAATCTATAGGCTTGGATGTGTGCAAGCACCCATCTATCAAGTTTTTGATCCTCACCCAGGCACTTTAAGGCCTCCAATGGTGAGCCTAAAGTTTATATACAAATATTTCAAATGAAAAATCCACAATAAATCCATGAATACACATGATATGGCATTGAGCCTCAACTGGTATGCTAATATATCCAAGATGAATATCCACCTCTGAAATTAGGACATTCTAAGCTTGTATGATAAAATTACTAAAAATTATAAGTTTCTAGAAATAGTAACCCTCTATCTACTAGTCTTGATTAAAATAGAAAAGGATGAAAAGAAAAATATTTTTTGGGTGATGCAAGATTTTTCTTATGCCTAGGATGATTCTGCATTAGACAACTAGGGTAATTTGAGAAGTGACTCTGTCATGTCTGAGGTGTTTAAAGGAAAGCCAAGATGGTTAACCTGCTCCCTTACTAGTCATGATGAATCCTCTACTGGTCTCCCTTTCCATTTGATGGCCAGCTATTCTTTATAAGTTATGTTCCTTTTACTTTTTCCAATATGACTATCTAGTATCTTTTGTTGAAAATAGATTGATACAAGTATGATAAATGTGTTTCAATCATTGTTTTGTCACTGATGTCAAACCTGATACTTTCAAGTAAGAAAATTACTTATATGATTTAATCACTATCATTTTTTGATTTCTCAAGAGGATTTGACCAAATGAGGTAAAAATAGCATCTAGAGGAAAGGTTAAGTTATGATATAGAAAAGTAGTATAAGAATCAATTAAGATAGTGATATTATAGTGCATTAATAATCTACTTAAGGTTATAAAGGTTGGTTACACTAATTAAGTGCAGAAGAACAAGTTAAACAAAGTTTGTCTACCAAGCTTGACAATTTGCATACTAGGTGCCGAACAAAGTTAGTACAAGCTGAGAAAAGTCAATTTTAGTGTAAGTCGAGTAAAGTTTAGTTGATTCAAAGCACCAATGAACTATAGTTTGTGTTGAGTGATTTGATAGTGGATGCCAAGAAATGTAGTATGTGTCGAGAATCAAAAGATAGTTAATGCCAAGTGCAAACATTATGAGAAAGATCAAGAATTTGATGAATCTGAGCTGGCAAGTTTGATTTCTTGGATTGTGTGAACCATGTGGAAGATAAGGTGGATGAGTTACAAAATTCATGATGAACCATTTTGAGGTGAATTCAAAGAGGATTGAAGGAGAAGTTTTTAGAAGGAAATGAAATAAATTAAAGGGGTAGATTAATTGAATTCTACCTAATCTGACCTATCCCTAAAATGGATGATAAAGGATGAATGACAAAATATCTTAATTCTCTATTTATAGAGATGGCTACTCAGAAGAAAGGCTTGTCATGTGTGAGAACCTAAGGAAGACAAGGAGTCTAGGGTATTGGTTCATTCAATTACCTAAGGGAAGAGACTACATTGACAAACAGAGCAAGAAGGCTTAATGGTATGAATGCTTGAAGGGTGAACAAGCTATCAAAGTTGAAGTGTGTAAAGCCAACTATAATAGAGGATTGAAATAGATATCTATAATCTACAAGTGTGTTGTAAGTTGTTATCAGATCAAGCCTTACTATTACTTTCTAATCATTGTATCAATCTAGGGTAAATATTTTGGATTAAGGTTAACCTAAAAATCATTTGTAAATCCATTCACTTTCTAATATTCTATGTGAATGATATAAAGTCCTCTAACAAGGCTCACTCCTAATAGGGTGATTGAAATTCTTTAACTGGGTGACATTTAGCAGTGTATTGTCACCTTTAAGAAGGTTGACCTTTCATGGGACATCACTTCACAAGAGTGAGAATGAGTAGCATGTTACTAGTAGTTTTTTTCAAGTTTGGTTTTCACATTAAATCATTGTGTCAAATTTGTTATTGAATTTGTTATGTTTCATGTTTACCTTTTTACAAATTGATTTGATAGTAACCTACAAGTTTAATTGATTGCATAATATAATGGATGCATGGATGATGAATTTTTTTTTATGGATATGGGTTCACTAAGTTGTGAAAAGGTTTAATTGTACATCTAAACCTTGGATAACTATTTCAACCACCCCCCCAGTTATTTTAAAGAATTCCAACATCTCCTTAATCTCCTTTGCAGCCAAACTAGCTATTGGAATACTCCACTATGCTTCTACAACTTCATCTCCATAACCCCCTTCATAATATGATATTAAATATAAAATGTTAGATAATAGTGAAATATTCAATTTATGATGCAGAGTATGCAGCAAAAGGACCAACTCTTCTTCCAACTCCGATCAGCACCTTAACTTGCTTCCAACCTCCAAACAGCAACTAGGCCTTCTTCCAAGGTTAATGACTGACCCAATGGCTTCTAACATTGGTAGAATCTACCTCAAAGTGGACTCCACTTCACAAGCCCAACCCTCAAACCTAGGGTTCACAAACAACTTGGGACAATCACACCTATTACGGATTCCCTAACACCAAATAGGCCTAAAATAGAAAATACTTCTTAGATTGGGTTATAACTCCATTCCCATGATAGAAATGGTTCTTACTAACTCAAAAAAACAAGAAAAAACCCCACTTTGAAGTTTCTCAACACCCAACACTAAAAATTACAAATTGTTACCAACACTTTTATTAGAACAATTCCTAGTTTCAATGGTCAAAATCCCAAAAAATACAAATAACCATACAATATTTTCACATCACCAAAAACCCTTCAACTACTCCTATGAGATTCCAAAAGATCAATTACCAACTCTACTCCAGCATCAAGTTATGCCCGCTTTGTGTCACAGTCCTAAATGGCCAGTTTAGGCTGGGTTACAGGGAAAGCATAAATAAATGGGTTCAAAGACTTGGTTCAACCCATTGGATCTCTTCTAAACCTTTTATTTTTCCTTCTAAACCCTTCACTTGGGTCAAATAAATCAACTTGGGAGCATGATCCTTCGTTTTTCTTCAAGGCTAGACTAGACATAAGACTATGTTCAGCCTAGGGCTTGCTAGTAAAAAAAGGTACCCAACTCCTACAGCCCTGAAACTCTGCCATCTTCAATTCACCTCTCCTAACTTTCATTCCACAAAGCGGCATTGAAATCCCATGGTGGGTTTGCAAGTTAGGAGGCCATCTTGTTGAAACCCTCAATGTGCAGCAATTTCAGACCTACCTCTGCTAAAACTGGTATAACTTTAATTATAGAATAGATAAAAACTTCAAACCAATTGCATTAGAATACTGAATCAATCCTCCTTCCAAAATTATAATATTTTTACCACTAAAAGTCCGTACATGATATACGGAATTGAAAAAACAAAGAAAATTGCAGAATTTCTGAGTTTTATTCACTAAATGTTGTCCACCCGTCCATACCATGGCCTTCCCCATGTGTGGAGACCTTAAATAAGTGTCTTAAAACAGTTATAACTTCCAGTTGGATGGTTGGAAGACCATAAAAATTCCTTTTTTAAGTTTGAAAACAAATTTGCAAAAATTGCTCTTTAGCAACTTTTTGCATTTTGCAACTTTCTTGCACCTTTGCACTTTTTTTTACACACCTTCAATTCAAACATGTCCTAATGATTCAAATCCACCTAAAAAATCCTAAAAATAGTAAAATACTCAAGAATTCATAAATAATGACTCCTTGGTTACAAATGGTCACTTGGCTTATAACCACACCAATGTGCCATTGTACCTTACAATTGAGTCTTCATTACAAATATGGACCAAACTTCATTCCTAACAACTCTAATGTACTAAACACCTTGAATTCATGCCTAAGAGCCTTAGGTGCCCTACACCATACTCCCTAGGCCAAAAGAAACTCAAGTCTCTTGAGTTGGTAATGTGGACACGATGTATCCCATCTTCTTTATAGTTGATTCAGACATCCAACTTGCATCTTCAACTGGTCTACCTATCCATTTGATGAGGTAGTCCATGTACACCTTCCTTCTAGTCCTTTTTCCTTCTCTTTTATCCAAAACACTTTCTATAGTGACTACCCCTGCCTTGGGAAGAGAGTTCATGATCTCTTTATCTACTGTGGTTGATTCAATGCCACTAGTTTCAGTCAGAGAACCTCTGTAAGGATATAAATCAGAGACATTAAATGTATTGGAGAGCCCTATGTCTGGTGGCAACTCCACCTTATAAGAATTGTGTCCACATTTTTGAAAGATCCTAAAAGGACCTATTTTCCTCATCATCAACTTAGTAAACTTACCTTTAGGAAGCCTCTCCTTTTTAAGGTTCACCATAACCAGATCTCCTATTTCAAATTGAAGATCTCTCCTCTTAGTATCTTCTGCTTCCTTATACTTCATTGTCATTTTTCCTAGCCTATCTTTGACCTCTTGATAAATTTCCTTCATCACTTCAGCAAAATCACATGCTTGAGCACTAGTTCTTTCCATAGATTTGACATCTCTAACCTCCATTACCCCTCTAGGATGAGTGCCATAAACAATTTGAAATGGGCTCAATCCGGTTGTCCTATTCATTGAATCATTATAAGAAAACTCTTCTTGTGCTATGACTAAGTCCAAAGATGATCCATGTTCCTTAGTAAGGCATCTTAATAGGTTGCCTAATGATCTATTAACCACCTTCGTTTGGCCATCTGATTGTGGATGGTATGCTGATGAAAATGAGAGATCTGTACCAAGTTTTCTCCACAATGTCCTCCAAAAGTGCCCAAGAAACTTAGAATCTCTATCCGAGACTATGGATAATGGTAATCCATGTAGTCTTACTACTTCCTTGAAAAAGATACCTACAATATAAGAGGCATCATGACTGGTTTTACATGGCAAAAAATGTGCCATCTTGGAAAACCGGTCTACTACAACACAAATACTATCATAGCCTTGCTGGGTCCTTGGCAATCCAAGTACAAAGTCTAAACTTACAGCATCCCAAGGCCTATTTGGTATAGGTAATGGGGTGTACAGTCCTGCATTAGAAGTCTTCCCCTTTGCCTTTTGAGAAATCACACAAGTCCCTACAAACTTTCTTACATCAGTAGGCATCCTAGGCCAGTAATAAAATCTTCTTACTAGTTCAAGGGTCTTGTCTAATCCAAAATGACCAGCTAGACCCCCACAATGCTTCTCCTTTATAATGTTCTCCCTCAAGGATCCTCTAGGGATGCATAGCTGACTCCCTTTGAAGAGAAATCCTTCTTGCAGCATGAAATCTGCATAAATGCTATGGTACTGCCCTGTCATATCCCTGCAGACTTTATGAGCTTCTTTGAAGTCTTCATCACTTTCATACATGTCTTTTATGGAGTGGAATCCCACATTCTCCAACCTCATTTCTTGAATGGTCAAATTCCTTCTACTAAGGGCATCAACAACCTTATTTGCCTCCCCTTTTTTATGCTTAATAGTGAAGGTGTATGATTGAAGGACTCCATCCATTTCACATGCCTGTGGTTCAACTTTTCCTGTCTATTCAAGAAACTCAATGCATGGTTATCTTTACAGAAAATAAACTCCTTGGGCAATAAATAATGCCTCCATTTTCTTAGAGACTGAACTATAGCATACAATTCTAAATCATATGTAGAATATCTTTGTTTTGCTTCATTTAACTTTTCACTAAAGAAGGCTATTGGCTTACCTTCTTGACTTAGGACTCCTCCTATGGCCCTATTACTTGCATCACATTCAATAGTAAATACCTTCTTGAAATCAGGTAGAGCAAGGATGGGTGCCTCTGCAACCCTTTTCTTCAAGTACTCAAAGGACTGATTAGCATCTCCTGTCCATGCAAATTTACATTTTCTTCCACCCTTGATTGTATCAATCATAAGGGCACACACATTACTGAAACCTCTAATAAAATTTCTATAAAAGCTTGCCAAACCATGAAAGCTCTTTACCTCACTTGCATTCCTTGGTGTAGGCCAGTTGAGGATTGCTTCCACCTTTTCTGGATCCATCTTGAGGTTGCCCTTGGTGATGACAAAACCTAGGAACACCAACTCTTCTTTCATGAAGACACATTTATTCAAATTTATCTTCAATTCCTTCTCCCTGAGTTTCTTCAAAACCAATTCCAAGTGTTTTAGATGTTTCTCTTTAGATTTGCTAAAAATCAATATATCATCAAGATATACAACAACAAAATGATTGATGAAAGGTTCCAAAACTTCATTCATGAGTCTCATGAATGTACTAGGGGCATTAGAAAGGCCAAAGGGCATCACCATCCATTCATAAAGTCCCTCATTAGTTTTGAAGGCAGTTTTCCATTCATCTCCTTCCCTTATTCTGATTTGGTGGTAACCGCTTTTCAAATCAATCTTGGAATAGTACCTTTCCCCTCCTAGGTTATCCATCAAATCCTCCATCCTAGGTATTGGGAACCTATATCTTATGGTTATCTTATTTATGGCTCTTGAGTCCATACACAACCTCCATGTACCCTCCTTTTTAGGTGCCAACAAAGCAAGGACTACACAAGGGCTGATGCTCTTTCTTATGAACCCTTTTGCAAGCAACTCCTCAACTTGTCTTGCTAATTCCTTGTTTTGTTCTGGTATCAACCTATAGGCAGGCTTCTTAGGCAATGTAGAACCTGGAATAAAGTCAATACAATGACTTACCTCTCTAAATGGTGGCAAGGTATCAGTAGCAAGGTCTGAAATAACTTCCTTGTATCTATCCAAAAGTTGCCTCACTTCCTTGGGTTCCACATTCCTCATTCCTAATCTGCCTTCCTCCTTTTTATCCTCTTGTCTTGGCTTTACTACAATGGCAAAGCATGGGGTGTTCTTCACCTTGAGAGTCTTCAAAAATTTCTTCTCTCCAACCATCATTACACTAGATGCATGTTGGGTCTCCTTTCCATCTTCTAGCAATGGTGTCATAGTGTACTCCTTCCCATTTTTGGTGATGATGTAGACATTGTTCCTCCCATCATGCTTGGAATTGACATCATACTGCCATGGCCTACCTAACAACAAATGACAAGCATCCAAATCTACAACATCACAAACAATTTTGTCCTTGTACTCCCCAATTTGAAATTCAACATTAACTTGTTCATTAACAACAACTTGTTGCTCCTTACTTAACCATGAAACTTTTTAAGGGTTAGGATGAGGTGACCTCTTCAATCCAAGCTTATTTACCATCTCTATTGATGCAATATTATCAGTTGAACCAGAATCAACAATTACCTTACACACTTTACCTTTTACCTTGCACAAGGTCTTAAATAAGGTCTTCCTTTGGGGAGGTTCTTGTTCTGTAATTGTCTTCAGCAGGGTTCTATTGAACATTAAAGATTCCCCTCGCTTTGGATCAACATTCCCTCTTGTTGCTTGGTCACTTTGTGCATCCTCTTCTTGAGCCAAGTGGATTCTTCTATCTCCTTCTTGACTGTTACTGCCCCCTTTCTCTGGACACCTAGAGGATCTATGCCCTGTTTGATTGCAGGTAAAAAACCTTCCAGTGAATACCCCTAGAGTCCTTCCTCCAAATCTTCCTCTCCCATTAGGTCTCCTACCTCTAAATCCTCCTCTAGGATTGGATTCTCCATCTGATTTTTCTTGACTGTTGCTAGGTTCACCTTGAGATCTATTAGATGAACCTCTGCCCCCAAATCTTCCTCCACCTCTGCTATTTCCTCCTCTCCCTTTTACACATGGCTATGGGTGCCTTCTCTTCCTCTATTCTCTCATTTTGAAGAAAATTCCACCAACTAAGGGTAGATCTTTTCATCTTAGACTTAGCCACCTTTATCTTTTGGTTTTCCGGCACATTATCACATTCAAAGTGATTTTCAAGTGCTTCAATCCACTCCATGCATTCTTCTGGATTCAACTTACCACTGAACATAGGTAGGTCTGATCTTTGATCCTTTCTTCCTACCCTTTCTAGGGCCTCCAACATGGCTCTTTGATCTGCAGGCATTTCATCTCTAACCTACCTAGGCTTTCTAACTTTAGTCCTTTCTTCTTCTCCTTCAGAGTCTTCCATGACTCCTCTAGCCATCTTGCCCTTCAATTTTTCCAATTCTCTTTTCATGCTTCTATCTTCTTCCCTTACTGCTCTACTTTCTGCCATTTTTTCTTTGACCAACTTGGCCAATTCCACATTTGTGATCCTAAGAGGTATCTCCCTCTCTCCTTCCTCATTATCTGACATCTTTCCTCTCTAATTAGGCTCTTAGTGGCTCTGATACCACTCTGATGTAGAGTATGCAACAAAAGCACCAACTCTTCTTCAAACTCCGATCAGCACCTTAACTTGGTTCCAACCTCCAAACAACAACTAGGCCTTCTTCCAAGGTTAATGACTGACGTAATGGCTTCTAACATTGGTAGACTCTACCTCAAAGTGGACTCCACTTCACAAGCCCAACCCTCAAACCTAGTGTTCACAAACAACTTGGGACAATCACACCTATTACGGATTCCCTAACACCAAATAGGCCTAAAATAGAAAATATTTCTTAGATTGGGTTATAACTCCATTCCCATGATAGAAATGGTTCTTACTAACTCAAAAAAACAAGAAAAACCCCCACTTTGAAGTTTCTCAACACCCAACACTGAAAATTATAAATTGTTACCAGCACTTTTATTAGAACAATTCCTAGTTTCAATGGTCAAACTCCCCAAAAATACAAAGAACCATAAAAATTTTTCACATCACCAAACACCCTTCAACTACTCCTATGAGATTCCAAAAGATCAATTACCAACTATTCTCCAGCATCAAGTTATGCCCGCTTTGTGTCACAGTCCTAAATGGCTAGTTTAGGCTGGGTTACAAGGAAAGCATAAATAAATGGGTTCAAAGACTTGGTTCAACCCCTTGGATCTCTTCTAAACCTTTTATTTTTCCTTCTACACCCTTCACTTGGGTCAAATCAATCAACTTGGGAGCATGATCCTTCATTTTTCTTCAAGGCTAGACTAGACATAAGACTATGTTCAGCCTAGGGCTTGCTGGTAAAAATAGGTACCCAACTCCTACAGCCCTAAAAATCTGCCATATTCAAGTCACCTCTCCTAACTTTCATTCCACAAAGTGGCATTGAAATCCCACGGTGGGTTTGCAAGTTAGGAGGCCATCTTGTTGAAACCCTCAATGTGCAGCAATTTCAGACCTACCTCTGCTAAAATTGGTATAACTTTAATTACAGAATAGATAAAAACTTCAAACCAATTGCATTATAATTCTGACTCAATTTTATTTCCAAAAATATAAGATTTGTACCACTAAAAGTCCGTACAGGCCATACGGAATTGAAAAAATAGAGAAAATTGCAGAATTTTTGAGTTTTATTCACTAAATGTTGTCCACCCATCCATACCATGGACTTCCCCACATGTGGAGACCTTAAATAAGTGTCTTGCAACAGTTATAACTTCCATTTGGATGGTTGGAAGACCATACAACTTCCTTTTTTAAGTTTGACAACAAATTTGCAAAAATTGCTTTTTAGCAACTTTTTGCATTTTGCAATTTTCTTGCACCTTTGCACTTTTTTTTACACACCTTCAATTCAAATGTGTCATAATGACTCAAATCCACCTAAAACATCCTAAAAATAGTAAAATACTCAAGAATTCATAAATAGTGACTCCTTGGTTACAAATGGTCACTTGGTTTATAACCACACCAATGTGCCATTGTACCTTACAATTGAGTCTTCATTACAAATATGGACCAAACTTCATTCCTAACAACTCTAATGTACTAAACACTTTGAATTCATGCCTAAGAGCCTTAGGTGCCCTACACCAATTTAGTAGGAAACTCCAATTCATAGGCATTTCTAGAATCATGTCTTTTCACTATCTTGCATAGTCCACACTTCTTCATTTTCATCTTATTATGTGTACTCAATCAAAAATACTCTTTTCACATATGAACCATGACTTCGTCTCCAATCTAAAATTCTTTATACTTCCTTTAAAAATATTCCTTAGCCTTGTACTATGCATTCATCCTTATAATGTGCTTCCTCAACTCCTCATTGATGTTCTTCAAATGTTCAACAAATTCTTCTACTTCAACACTACTTATCTCTTTTTTATCCAACTACCTCAATTCAAAAGCATTTTTTGAACTTCTCCCATATACAATCTAGAATGGTGATTTATCAATACTCCTATTGAAAGAATTATTATATGCATATTTTGCCTATGGTTAAATCACATCCCATCCTTTTGACTTGTCTCCAGCCAAACATCTTAACAAATTTCCCAAACTTTGGTTCACAACTTATGTCTATCTATCAGTCTATGGATGATGTGATGAACTAAAATTCACCTCCATCTTCAACTTCTTCCAAAATGTATGTTAGAAATACCCAAAAAATTTATTATCTCAATAAAAAACTATACTCTTTGGCAGACCATGTAGTCTTACCATTTCTCTAAAAAATAACTCTTGCACATGAACAATATCACTAGTCTTCTTGCAAGGAATGAAATGTGTCATCTTTGGAAACCTTTCAAACAACACAAAAATAGAATCATGCCCTCACTAATTCCTTGGTAATCCAACAAAAAATTCCATGTTGACATCCTTCCATAAATTCTTTGGTATACGTAATGGATAATACAACCTTATATTTTGCTTCACTCCTTTCACCATCTGACATAATCTACAACTCTTTAAATACTTCTTCACATCTTACTGCAACTGTGACTAGTAATAATTATTAGCAACCAAAGAAATGCTTTTATCTCTACTGAAGTATCCAACCAATCCTCCACTATTCTTCTTCTTGATTAGATTCTCTCATTGAATTGCTTGGAATGCATAACTAACTTCCTTTGAATAACATACCATCTTGGATTATGAAATCCAAACACTTTGTCATGCTAAGAGTAATAGGTTCAGTACAAGCCTTCTATGCTTCACCAAAATAAGGATCCTCTCAATGCAAATTACTAAGTTCCTTGAACCCAACCACCTTAATCTATATTCCTATCAGGAACATTTGTCTTCTACTAAGAACATCTACAACTCTGTTAGACTTCCCACTCTTGTGTTTCAAAATAAATGTATAATTCTACAAAAACTCAACCCACTTCAAATGCCTTTGATTTAATTTTTCTCGACTATTCAAATATTGCAAAGCTTAATGATCAGTATACAAAAAAAGCTCCTTATGAAGAAGATAGTGTCTCCACTTCTTTAATGCTTGAACTATAGCATAAAATTTCCAATCATAAACAAAATATTTTCTTTTTGCATCATTCAATTTCTCACTAAAATAAGCAATAAGTCTACCTTCTTGGCTCAAAATAGTATAAACTCATAACATAAACAAAGAGACAACAACAAATGTGAGAGAAAAATACGGACTTCTTATTATCACTACAAATGCAAAATTATAGAATTCATGATTACAATATGCTAACACACATGGGCACCTTCATTACAATAATATACAAGACAATGTTGTAAACTACACCTAGAGTTGTCCTAGACAATGTTCAGCTCTTTCTTAAATAGGCAATTTTATGCTGCCTGGGAAGGTTCTAGACATTGAAACTTAATACCTTGGGCCGACAAACCATAACAATACATATAGAGTTGACCAAATACATATGTGACAATTATTTTTGATATTTCAAGTAGCCTAACTTTGGAATGCTATAACTCTTGAACTGTTGCTCTGATTGGCTATTATAACCACTTTTTAGAAATGCCAACTCTTGATGTATAGTCTAAGAATTGTGGTAATGCCCTTCTATTGAGTTTTTGGACCTCATCTAAGAACTCTAAGGCCTTCGACATTGAGCTTAAAGATTTTTCTACAAATATTTCCACTAAAGATCCACAATAACTTATTGGACACTTAAAGTGGAGCAATGTTATTTTTATGGTAAGCTTATAACTCTAAAATGAACCTTCTTGTAAAAAATGAGAACATTCTGAGCTTGTATGATAAACTTATTAAAAATAGAAAGTTCCCTAAAATATAAACCCCTATGTCTACTAGTCCTTATTAAAATAAAAAAGACTAAAAAATATATATTTTTGAGTGATGCAAGATTGCTCTTACACCCAAGATGCTCCTACATTAGACACTCGGGGTAATTTGAGAAGTGACTCCATCACATCTTATGAGTTTATAAGAAAACCAAGATGGTTATCCTCCTCCCTTGCTAGCCACGATGAATCCTCTATTGGACACCCTTTCCATTTAACTAGGTATTCCTCATAAGTTTTGTTCCTTGTACTTTTTCCAACATGACTATCCAGTATCTTCTCAATCTCCTTTGTAGCTAAACTAGCTCTTGGAATACTCCACTAAACTTTTGCAACTTCATCTCCATCACCTCCTTCATCCTTCATTATACTCTATCAAATCTAAAATGTTAAATAGTAGTGAAATATTCAATTCAAAAGGCAAGTCCACTTCATAAACATTTCCAGAATCATGTCTTTTCACTATCTTGCATGGTCCAAAATATTTCATCTTCATCTTATTATATGTACCCACTGGAAATGCTCCTTTTACAAATAAACCATGACTTCATCTCCAATATGGAATTCCTTAAACTTTAGTTTCACTTTTGCCTTAGCCTTATACTATGTATTCATCTTTATGATGTGCTTCCTCACCTCCTCATGGATGTTCTTCAAATGTTCAACAAATTCTTATGCTTCAAAACTACTTATCTCTCCTTTATCCAATGGCCTCATTTAAAAACCATTTCTAGCAATACACCCATATTCAATCTAGAATGGTGGTTTACAAGTACTTTTGTTGATAGAATTATTATATGCAAATTCTATTTGTGATAAAATCATATCCCATTCTTTTGGTTTGTCTCCAACCAAACATCTCAACAAGTTTCTCAAACTACAATTCACAACTTATGTGTATCCATGAGTTTGTGGATGATGTGATGAACTTAACTTCAACTCTATCTTCAATTTATTCCACAACATACACTAGAAATACCCAAAAAATTTGGTATCTCAATTTGAAACTATACTCTTTGGAAAACCATGTAGGCTCACCACTTATCTAGAAAACAACTTTGCCACATGAACAACATCACTATTTTTCTTGCAAGGATTAAAATGTTCCATCTTTGAAAACCTATCAACCACCATGAAAATAGAATCATGCCTATGTTGCATCTTTGATAATAAAAAAAAAAAATCCATGCTGACATCCTCCCACAACTTCATGGGTATAGGTAATAGCTGATACAATCCTATATTCTACTTCACTCCTTTCACCATCTGACATACTCTACAACTCTATACAAACTTCTTCAGATCTTCCTACAACAATGCCCAATAATAATTCTTAGCAACCAAAGCTATGGTTTTATCTCTACCAAAATGTCTAGCCAATCCTCCACTATACTTCTCCTTTATCAGATTCTCTCTCATTGAACTTTTGAGAATGTACAACTAGCCTCCTTGGAACAACATACTATCCTAGACCATAAAATCCAACCACTTTGCCTTGTCAAGTGTAACACATTCTGTACAAGCCTTCCATGCTTCACCAAAATCAGGATCATCTATATACAAAGTACTAAGTTCCTTGAACCCAACCACCTCAATCTACATTTCTAATAGAAAAATTTGTCTTCTACTAATAAAATCTACAAGTTTGTTAGACTTCCCAATCCTATATTTCAAAATAAATGTATAACTCTATAAAAACTAAACCCACTTTAAATGCCTTTGGTTCAATTTTTTATTATTGTTCAAATATTGCAAAGCTTGATGATTAGTATACAAAACAAACTCCATAGGAAGAAGATAGTGTTTCCACTTCTTCAATTCTTGAACTATTGCATAAAAATCTTTTGTCACACTCCTTGGAGTAGGCCATTACTCTAGACCTTGGACCATTAAACAATTCATACTCAAACTATTACTCTAGTTCATTGATCCAGTCAATCAACTCCTCTAGGTTAAGATTTCTCGAAAATGTAGGAACACCAAACTTAGTTCCTTTTCCAATCTTGGAGATGGCTCTAAAAAGTCTCTCTTCCTCTAGGTTTAGAATTGCCTCTAGCTCGACATTGTCTTCTTCTTCTTCCTTATTCTCACTTTCACCTTTTATGGAAAGATTTATTCCTCTATGCATTTGTTCTTCCAATGCTTGCATTTTTCATTAGAGGGCTCTAAAACCCTTGGGTGTAACACTTACAACTCTTCCACCACACTCTCTTAATGGAGGCATTTTCATGCTTCCACTAAAACCCTAATGCAAACTGCCTCACAATCGACGATCTGTGTACATGCTCAACCCAAACCACAGTCTTGATGCAAACTAACTCATAGTTGACAATCTGTCGACACACTCAAGAAATCTAGCTCTAATACCACTTGATGAAGAGTGCTCCCCTTAATACCATAAACTCATAACATAAAAAAAGAAACAACAACACATGTGAGAACAAAATATGGACTTATTATTATCACCGCAAATGCAAAATTGTAGAATTCACCATTACACTATACTAACCCAGATGGGTAAACAAGATAACATTGTGAACTACACCTAGAGCTATCCTAGACAATGTTCGGGCCTTTCTTAAATAGAAAAATTTATGCTGCCCTAGAAGGTTCTAGATATTGAAACTTAATGCCTAGGTTTGATAGACCCTAACAATACATATAGAGTTGGCCAAATACATCTTTGACAATTATTTTAGATATTTCAGGTAGCCCAACTTTGGAAGGCAATAACTCTCAAACAATTGCTCCAATTGGCTATTATAACAACTTTTCAAAAATGCTAGCTCCAGATCCACAAACTTAAAATAGCACCAATGCCCTTTTGTCAAGTTTTTGGACCTCATCTAGGCAATCTAAGGCATCCAAAAGTGAGCATGAAGATTTTTCTACAATTTTTTCCACCGAAAATCTGCAATAACTTCTTTGATACTTAAGCTAGAGCAATGAGATTTTTATGGTACGCTTATAACTCTAAAATGAACCTTCCTATAGAAAATGAGAACATTTTGAGCTCGTATGAAAAACTTACTAAAAATAACAAGTTTCCATAAATAGCAATCCCCTTGTCCACTAGTCAATATTAAAATAGAAAAAACTGAAATAAAAATATTTTTGGGTGATGCAAGATTGCTCTTACACCCAGGATGTTGATGCATCACATAAAGATAGTAAGAAACACCATTTTGTAGCTAGTTGAATCTAGCATCTAGAACTATAATAAGTTATTGAATTATTGAGGAAAAATAGTTGAGCTATAGGCAACTAACAGGAGCATGAGATCATAGTTGATCTCTATTTAAACAAAGTTGATACCTCATTTGAAGGTCATACAAAGAGAATTCTTAACAACCCAAGATCATATCAATGATTATCATAATCTTTCAGTGGTTGATAGTTTAATTGATTTGGCAGCTAGGCTATAGTTGGAAAATCACTCTATGGAATTAGCAAGAACTATTTGGGATCATGCACTTTCTATGATCACCGAAGTACACAAACCTTTTATTGAAAAATATGGTTTGATTCTACCCATTCAACCCTAGTAGTAGCCATAAGTGAAAAAACAAGGGGGTGAATGATTATTACATATCTTGAATGGAGAAAAGATGAAAAGAACAAAGGGGAATGTAACTGGGTTCAAAAGATAATTAGAGTTCAGAAGAGTTTAGAATGTAGAAGAAAATTAGGGTATGACACTAAAGAAATCAAACAACTTAGAGTCATGTGTATGTATATATTTTTCATTTTCTTACTCGACATAAGTCACATATTTTGAAGTTCTATTTTTGAACGTAGTCATAGGCTTAGGGAGAGTACTCATATTAGCATTGTAATGATGTAATCATGAAAAAGTGTTTTTTCCACTAATGTCAAAGAGGGAGATTGTTAGTATCTATAAATATTATTTTCTATAGTTTGAAACACTTAGTCTTTTACTATGTAAAGTCATGAAGTCATCACTATGACCAAACTACTCTATATAGGCAGAATCATGTATATAAACTTGTATATACTGAGCACTATAGGAGCCATGAAAGTATATGTTCACTAAGTATTTCTAGTGTAAGCCAAATATAATGTTAACTGAGTATTTTAATTATGTTGAAGCCTATTTATATAGAAGGTATCAAGCATAATAGAGACTAGGTCACAATAATGTATATAATGAATGCTAAGTGTCAGAAATAGTAATTACCAAGCAATGTAGAATTTACATTCAAGTCAGGAATGATGCAAGCTTTGAGGTGAAAAATTTTCAAGACATGGACATGATATTTAACACTTTTAGAGTTTTTTACAAAGATTTTGATGTGTTTTAAGGCATGGATCACAGATCCCTATGTTCTTTGATGAAAAAATTAGATGGAGAGGCAAAACAATGAAGCATCTAGAAAATTCTTTATGGAATATTTAAATAGGGAAGAACTTGACCTATTTTGATATAGATGAAAGATTATGGTATGGTATAATTTTATTTTATAATAGAGAAAGAAACCTAGTAAGGCACTAAAGGACCAAAAAACTTTATAAGATTAAACATAAGATCAGATTGGAAAGAGGACATTCGAGTTAGCTTATTAGAGCAAATCGAGGATCGAGTATTGAATCAGTTTTAATAGATTGAGGTGGGATAAATATTTTAATAGAGTGATCTTACCAAATCTATGTAAGTATCCTAATATAGTCCCTAATTTTTTGTAAGTGTGAAATCCACTAACCAAGTGAGATCTAATAGTCTCAAAATATTTTAATAGGGAAACCCCTTAGAGGATAAATCATTAATATGGTCAAAAATTGTAACCCTAATAGGTTAACTTTATTACTTTAGTAGTAGAGATTTTTAGGTGTCATCCCCACCCTAGTTTTACCTTCATTCTATAGTTTCTAGGTAACCAAAATCTTTGTGTCATGCATGTGATTGATAGATTAGATCTATATGCTATTATAGTTTGATTATATAAGTTATGCATGTATAAGAAATTGGATATGAGATGGTAATGTGGTGAATGCATTATAGAACTATTAAAAGGTTAAAGTGTTATAGATCCTAATTCACTCCCCCCCTCTTAGTATATTGGTCTCCAATTAAAACTTCAAATAGATACATTGCTCTCTACATGCATACTACACAACCAAGAAAACATGTGAGCATTCTTTACTTGACCTATGCAATCATCTAACCAAATGAGATGTCTAACCATAGAAATATTATGTTCTTTCCAGAACTCAAAATAATTCTTGAAATAATGTTGGAAAAAATAATGAGAGTGAGATATATCATTGCTAATATTAAAGTGGTACTCTTTGATTATCTTTTGTTTATCTTCTACAATATCAGTGAAATGTCTATATGTTATTATTGGAAGTCTTATTGGTAAAAAAAATATTGAGAGAGGGGTTGTGGGGTGGGGGGGGGGTTGAATCAATATCTATAAAAAAAATTATTTCTTAAATAATATAATAGATTAATTGCATTCACTCTTATTCATCCCATATCTAAGATCTCATACCATATAATCATAAACTGGAATGCTAAAATGATATTTATCAAAGCATAAACCATGAGAATATAAACACATAACACAAATATTTTGGTAACTCAAAATTCCTCCTAAGTGAAGGTAAAACTAGGGTGGGGATGAAACTTATGAATCTTTACTACTACAACAAAATTCACATGTTATGGCTATAATTTGATCTCTTTTGATTAGTTACCCTATGAGGGTTTTGCTTGGATTAAAGAAATATAGGACTGTTAAGTTAACTTGGATTAAAGAATCTAAACTCATATTAAAGTAAGAAATTTTTTAGGAGATTTAAACAAGGTCTATTAAAACCACTTGTTACTTGAGGTTTTTCTTGATATATTTGTTAGAATTTCTTAGTACCCGATCCTTCAGGTTTCTCTAGAAGTTGTTTATGGATGTCCTCTCTTTAATGTTTAAAATTGATATCCTTATTTGAACTTCCCTATTATTCCATTCACTACTAGGTTTCTCTATGTGATCTCCTTATCAAAATTATCCTTCCTTTCTCTTTCCTTAACTTGTTCACACCTTCAGGCTTTCATCTTGCTCCTTTGCTCTAATACTATGATTTAGGGTTATGCTCCTTCTTGAATAGAAAATCATAGAAAGTTATAGATCATAATTAACAATCCATAATTCATGCTTTTTCCATTTAATCCTTTTTATATTTTTATTGGTTAATATGCCTTTCTTGTGATTAATGCCTTGTGACAAAATGTGTAATTTTCTCCTTAACTATCTCTACAATCCTTAAATGTCATATGGAAGTCAACTAGAATGATTTATATAAGTGTTTGTGCCATTACAAAGACATTCTAAAATTAGTTTACTCAACAATTGATTGTTCTCACACTTGATCATAGATAATATTCATCATGTCTTTGGGCTTTTATAGGCTTGACATAAACTAACACACTCAGCATAAGTTAACTTTACATCAAATGGTCTCTATTGTTTTACTTAGCATGTATATTGGTTTGGTCTCTACTAGGGTGCTTAGCAACCTTTAAATTGCTTGGAATGTAGTGATATATTAGAAAGTCCATTTAGTTTGGCCTTCTCTAGATGCCTCAATTGTAGTGATGACTGACCAACACTACCTAGAAAATAAAAAGTGTTGGACACTAATGTTGGTCTCAGATTGGTTTTGACATTTGAGTGTCAACACACTTAACCAAATTCTTAAGATGTTGCTGAGTATAATATAGAAGTCGAGCTACAATGTATGCCAAGCTAGAGAGTTAAATAGGTGCCAAGTGAACTTCAAGTGCCGAGTCAAGTTCAAGTGCCGAGTGACAAGTGATGCTAAGTTACTATAGGTGGTGAGGAGAGTATAGATGTTGAGTGAGACATAATTACTATAGGATTCAAGTGAGCTAGTTTTCCTATATGTGTCAAGCATCAGCAACTAGTAAGTGTTGAGTAACATAGAATCAACATATGAGTTGGTGAAGGCACAAACTTAGATGTAAACCATTTTTGAGTTGACATAGGATGGATCTCAAAGGATCTTGAAGATAAGATCAAATATTTTGCAATTTGTATGCAACCAATAAGAAAAATGGAAAGGCATGCAACCAATAGGAAAAGTGCAAGTATTGAGCAGGAAATGAAGAGTAAATATTGATTGTAGATTCATACCTAACCCTAAGTCTTCAAAATATTTAAAGGAGGACATTACCCCATTGTATGTGTGAATGAGAGAAGTGTATGGGTGAACTATAGAGAAATTTAGAGGGATGTCTTAAGACTTAGAAGGAAGAGTAGAGTAGCATTGCAACATTCAGTTGATCAGAACAAAGTATCCGAGTTTTGATGAGTGACATATTAGATCAAGTAAGGATCTGGGTAATGGAAAGCCAATAGGAGCCAAGTTATGCTAAAAAATTTAAGGAGCCAAGTGTACAGCTATATATGCACTAAGCATTTAATGCTATGTTTTAGAGAGTATAAGGTCAATTTTTTTGATCATTTCTTGTCATTTGAACATAGGGAAAGAACAAGAAGAGCACAAAAGTGATTGATGAACATCAATTGAAGGTTTTTCATAGATTTTGACAAGGATTAGGCACCATTTTCATTGATCTAAGATATTCCTTAAGTGACAAGTTGCACAGTTATAAAAGTTTAATATCTTATGAAACCCTAGATTTTAAATATGGCCTCAAGTTCTACAAACCCTTAGGAAAAGGAAGGTTTTGAGGTTTAGTTAGTTAGAAATAATGTTAAACAACTAGATTTTAGGCCAATTCTAGAAATTTCATATAAGAACAACCCTGTTAGAACACTATCCATTATTCTACCCAAAGTCATGATGGTGCAAGATGTTAGGAAATGTTACAATTGCAAGGTAGGAGAAATAGATGAAATGGATATTAACAAGCATATGATAAACTATGTGAAAATGAAGTCTTAAAGGAAGAATTTCAAATAGTTGAAAGAAAGGGTTTAACTCGTGCCCTAGTTTTCCCCATAGTTTTCAAAATTTGAATGGATCAGCATTGTGCTAAGAAGAATACATGATGGTTATTTATGGTTAGAAGGAGGACCTATCAAGATAACAAAGATAATTATGCATAGGGTTACAAGTTTTCCAACCCTAGATCAGTACAAGACATTGCAAAGTGATTCTAAGGAAGCTATTAAAAAGAACACCAAGGAAAAATGAAACAAAAGGGGCATGACTATTGATACAATCACAGATCCCCTTTTGGACTTTGCAATAAGAGTTATATCTCACAAGTTCTATTAGTCAAGCAAATTGCATAGTGTTTTGTGCATTGCTATGGATGCAGTCTACAAAATTGACAAGAAAGATCATAGATATGATCTAGCAAAATTGCTATTACAACAGATCATGGAGAATTTGGAAGAAATAAGAAGATAAAAAGGTTCTCAGTGTAAGTTTGGATCAATTTTGATCTGTATATTTTTCTATATTCTAGAAGAATTTCCCTCTTTTGGCAAAGTAGATTGGAAATCAAATAATTCAGCTATTACTTAAATCAATGAGTTCATTGAGCAAATAGGAAACAACTTTGAATCTCTATTGACTAGTTATTTTGAGGATTTCAAGAAATCCATGAAGCAAAGACTAAGGATACCAGTTTCCCTAGTGGAACAGCATATCAATGATATTTTTTTCTTAGTTGATATTGATCATACTTATATCCAATTAGTAGTTCCAAGGGTTAGATGGCTAAGACCATTAGGATATCAGCTAAACAATGATGAAGCATTAGCAGCAATCAGAGCATTACTTGCAGAAGGAATTGATAAGAGTGCCCAACCTTTTGGAACATATGATGTTGTGAAATCCAAAGCGTAAATGGAGTTGAAGTCTACCTCCACATTAAAGAAAAGGGATAAAATGGTAAAACAACTTAAGAAAAGATTTGGTGAAGGAGTTGATGTCGAGGAAGAGGAAGATGATGATGAAGAAGAAGAAGAACATCAACCTCTTACATTGACAAAAGGCTTAGGTGAGGATGAAGAAAAGGAAGAAGGTGCCAAGGAAGAAGAAGTTGAGGAAGCACCAACTCTAATCAAGACCAAGAAGAGAAAGGCTAAAGCTTAGCCTACAGCCCAACCTAAAGAAAAGAAGGTTGTAAAGCTAACCCAAGCCAAGCTAACTACAATAGTGAAAGGAGCCACCACAAGAGCCTCAACTCAAAGGGCTAAGGTGCAAGACAAAGAGAAGAAGAAGGATACTAAGCTGACTATTCCTGTGCAGAAGAAACCAAAGAGAAGATATGTTGCACAACCAGAGTTAGATGATGAGGAAAGGAAAAAATCTAAAGATATCAGCCAATTTAGAGTGGTAAGCCATGCTCCTAAGTCAATTATTGATAAAATTTGAGATAATGTTACGAAGAATGCATATTTTTCTAAATTGAAAAATATTGATTTTAATAAACTAAGTAGAGAAGATCAAAATAAAGTTGAAGAATCAGTTTATGCCATGATGGTAGAATTCAAGAACACTACTCTTGAATTGGACAATACAATGCCCAAGGAGTTATATGAAATTGTTGAAAATAAATGGTATTATTGTTTTAAAATGGAAAAATAAATAAGAGAATCCACATTGGCACAAGTGATGTCAGAATTTTCTAAAGGTCAAATAGCCAAGGTGAATAAGAAACATGGGAGCAAGTTTGGACCAAAATATAGAGCCTTCAACATTTTGTAGAATAAAATTGGAGAAGTTGTAAATAAATCAACAAGATTGTGGAAGTTGCTAATGGCTTGACTACTATCAAGGATGGAGAAGAAGATCCCTTTGAGGGACAGAACACTAAAGAGGATGAAGATGCAAATAAGGCTTAGGCTAGTAAGAAAGAGAAGGAAGATAAAATAGTGGAGGAGGAAACACAAAAAGAAGATACAATGGCAATAGTTAAAGAGCAGCAAATAGATTAGAGTGTGCAAGACACATAATTTCCACCTATTAACCCTCCACATGTCATCTCTACACCTGTAGATAACATAAATGTGAAGGATGTTCCTGACAAATCTTGTTAGAACATCAATTCATTAACTACAAAGGATCTCAAAAAGATCCTTGACCAATCCACTCAACAAGAAAAGTTATGTACTAATCCAATATTGGTCAGTGTGGATGAGTTGCAAAAAGTAGTAGTTGACTCATCTACAGATAAAGTGAATCCACAAAAACCACTTTCTATCATCTCTACAGCTACTAGTGTTCAAATTCTAGTGCCTACATCACTAGTTCCATTAGCCAAAGTTGACACATACAGAATAGTTTCAATACCTTGCTATAGAGGTCAACTATAGAAGAAGATAAAGTCACATCAACAAGGAAAATAGGATAGATTGCTACATCTATTCCTATAGTACAAACAAAAGGTACACCTCAACTAATTATAATTGATCTAGAGAGATTAGATGAAGATAAGGAAACTCCAAAGGAGAAGGAGTAAGCTACCATAATGACATTAGTAAATCTACCAACTACTGACACTCCTATAAAATTCCTTCAATAGTCAAGCACCGATGCAATACCATTGCAAATTTTTACACTAGGCTTGAGCTCTACCAAGGTTGCAAGGGTACTTCACTATGGAGACCTTGTACTTGATGAAGAAATAGTCATACCTAGTTATGACTCGAGGACTATGAATCTACAAAAAATAAATGAAGTGCAAGAGGCACTTGAGAGAAGGAAGAAATAAGAGATACTCAGAAATGAGTATAAGAAGAAGTAAGCACTAGTGGATATTAAAGATATATTTCTTGATGCTTTCAGCTTGCAAGTACTTGATGAAACCTAGCCAATCATCAAGCAATTGTCCAACATAGTGAACCAGGTACAGAATGAGGACCTTGACACCAATGTCAAACTCATGGAATGGTTTGAGAAGAAATTTCAAGGAAAAGTTAATGAAACAATATTTAGTGAAATAGCACTCTCACAAGTTGAATTGGCTAAGAAGATTGAAAAAGTGAAGAAATCACTTGAGAATGTATTCTCATTGTACACCAAGTTGTGTGACTCATCATATTTCACACAAGAGGCTAGCCAAAGGATACTGAGCTTTGAATGAAATCTCAAGATTCTCAGCACATAGCTACCTAAAGATCCAGCTCAGAGTGAGAAGCATTTTGCCCAACACTTCACACAAAAAAAGTGTTAGTTGTATTAACAGCAAAAGAGGCTAATATCAAGGCCAAACTGATGCAAATTCAATCCTCCATTACCCTACATTTGAAGGTACTCCATAAGGAACAAGCCTATGTAGAGACTGTTCTAAAGAAAGATCTTAATCTTTCTACTCTAGAAGGCCATGTTCATCTTGCAGTAGAGATAGCTATCCAACACAAATCATTGGAAATTGCTTTGGATAATTGGGATGCTTCTCTCAAGATTATTATGGAAGTAAATAAAACATTTTTGGCAAACTATTCTATTCATCCTCCGGACTCTTTGACATAAGTGTCAAAAAGGGGGAGATGTAATGTTTTGGAGATAGTGTGTAAATAAGGATGGGGGAGATAAAATGTTTTGGGGGAGATGTGAATAAGAATATGTGAAAGGGAAGTAGAAATAGGGTACAAAGATACAAAAACAAAGGCATGAAAGGTAAAGAGTATTAGATATATCAGACACATTTAGTACGAAGAATTTTGGCTATAGGAATTGAAATGGCACATCGACTCAAAGGGAGTCACAAGACTTTGAGCTATAAAAAATTTTGAACAAGTTTTGAAGTTTTCTATATATATTCCAAATAGAATGTGAAGTATACTCATAGAGAATAGATTCATAATGTTTAGTTAAGTGTTTTTGCCCCTTATGTCAAAGGGGGAGATTGTTGGTCTTAGATTGATTTCAACATTTGAGTGTCAACACACTTAACCAAATTCTCAAGATGTTGTTGAGTATAATACAAAAGCTAAGCTATAGTTTATGTCAAGCCAAAGAATTCAATAGGTGCCAAGTGAACTTCAGGTGTCAAACAATGTTTAGGTGCCAAGCTAAGTTCAAGTGCTGAGTGACAAGTGATGCTGAGTCACTATAGGTGCTGAGTAGAGTATCGATGTTGAGTAAGACAGAATTACTATAGGAGCTAAGTGATCTAGTTTTCCTATATGTGTCGAGCATCAACAACTAGTAAGTGTTGAGTAACATAGAATCAGCATATGAGTTTGTGAAGGCAGAAACTCAAATGTAAACCATTTTTGAGCCAACATAGGATGAATGTTGAAGGATATTGAAGCTAAGATCAAATATTTTGCAATTTGCATGCAACCGATAAGAAAAATGGAAAGGTATGCAACCAATAGGAAAAGTGAAAGTATTGAGTGGGAAATGAAGAGTAAATATTGATCATAGATTCATACCTAACCCTAAGTCTTCAAAATATTTAAAAGAAGGACAATAGCACATTGTATGTGTGAATGAGAGAAGTGTATGGGTGAACTATAGAAAAATTCAAAGGGATGTCTTAAGACTTAGAAGGAAGAGCAGAGCAGCATTGTAGCATTCAGTTGATCAGAACAAAGTATCAGAGTTTTGATGAGTGACATATCATATCAAGTAAGAATTAGAGCAGACAGAGCTGAACAAGGATCTAGAATCAACAATTAAGGATTGCAAGCAATCAGGTCAAGAAATTCTACTATACTTTCTAAGCATTGTATTGTGAGAATGAAAACCCTACGATGATAGATTGGTCTAACAGCCATTTTGTAAGCCTTTCAATAAGGTGTTAAATCCTTTAACAGGGTAACATTCCAAGTGAATGTTTGTAAATCCTTTAACTAGGTCACTTTTAACAAGGTGTAAAGTCTTTAATAGGATTGGCCTTTCATAGGGAAAACCATTGGAAGTGGTCAAACTTTGTAACCTTGAATAGTTACACATTGTTGCAGTAATACTTTGTGGGTGTCATCTCCACCCCAATTTTACCTTCTCATTTTGGAGGATTTCTGGGTTACCAAATTCTTGTGTTATATGTCTTCATGCATGTCTTTACTTTCATATGTATTAGATGGATTAGATGCATGTGAATGTTTTGTAGCTAAAAGGTTTTAGAGGTTAAATTTAGATACTTCTAATTCACCCCCAACCCCCCTGACCCCTCTCTTAGAAGTGTATATTTCCACTTGTAAATTCCAACAAGTAATAGGAAACTAGGCTTAGATATCAACAATCTCTCCTTCTAAAATTAGTCAAAAAAACACTTTTTCATGACTTAGTAATCCATTCAAAATTTAAAAAATATCAAAAAATAGATATTAAAAATAGCACCCTCCAAACACTACCATTCTATCTTCATAAAATTTAATTCTTCTATACAATATATACATGTCTAAGAACTTTGATGTTGACTCATCTAATAACTTTACCTTCTGGTATGATCCTCTAACTTTTTCATAAAATAATTTGCTCCTTTATGACATAATGATAAAAAAATTGCCCTTTGTTTTGTATGAGTAGATTTCCCTCTTGTTTTTGGCACTTATGGCTTGGGGTTAGCAGAGGCCAATTGATATTTTTCCAAAAATGTTTTATGATTACCCAAAATCTATTCAAATCCCAGATACCATCTAGACCTCACTGATTCCATGACAAGAATTTTAATTTCTATTTGATGAGCTAGATCAATTAAACTCTTTGTTGTTGAGAGATGTGGATCTCTCCTTATTAGATTTTGAGTCATATATAGTTCCTTCTGAATTATCTCTAAAAGGAGGAATAGCAATAACATAAATTAAATAGAAATTAATTTATTCCTAATGCCACTATCTCTAACCATCAAGTTAGCTAATCTCTCTTGATCAAAAATCAATTTATTGTAAACATGTGAGCTCAAACTTGCATTCTTGGTCAAAGAAATAGTACAAGCCTTTATATCTACCTAGATTTTATCAATAGAGTTTTGATTCTCCATAGTGAAGAAATCAACATCAAAAAAATTTATATATAAGGAACTAATAACTTAAAAAATTCCTTCTAAACATGTTAATATATTAGAAAGCTTAACCTACTTGATTACAAGTTTAGTTGAGACTTTCTCCAAAACTTCTTGCTCAAATATCTTCTCAAATCATCTCATTGTTTTATTGTTGGTCTCTATATCCTCTTTCTGCACCTTATCAACTATATACACTAGTTGATCCAAAATTTGGTGTTGCTCATCAACATCATGAATCTCAAAAAAATCAACAAAAAATCCTTAATATCATGCAATACCTTCTTTTTCTTGAGTTCTCTCCTCAATTGCTTTTGTGTTATCTTGTGACTTAGAAAACAATTTTACATGTTGCATTTGCTCTAGAGTCATATTGTTCAGGTCATACTTTGGTAGTGTGATGACCTCATCCAAATTTTTTGTCTCCTCTAGTGTATCCAATTTATGTGCTACTATCTATGACTGAGGGGTACTATCACTAGGTAGTGAAATCTAAAATTATTTTCCCTTTGTACTTGGTCCAAGTATCTATTTGGGATCTTATGGAGTTAATAGAGCACATTGAATAGGTGTAAGAGTTAATTTTTCAGTTTTCATGATACTCAACATTTGCATAAGAGCTTGAATAGCCTCTTCCTCTTTTAGTTTCTTTGGCTCTACCAACTCTTCTTTCTCCTCTCCTTCTTTCTCAATTTTGTCCATCTGTGACATGGGTGAATTGTGGATACACAATAATTACCTTGCCTTGCTACTCAAAACCCATATCTTGAACTAGTGTAACTAATATGACTTGAAAATTATTAGTTTGTGCACTTTCAATCTATGGATAGTCTTGTATTTGTAGAAAAACTAGATTGTTGCAAAGTAGAGAGGTGGCTAAGGTATCTGATTGAAATTTTTTTATATGTTTCCTAGTTAATACATTCTAATTCGGTGGTGATGAATCAAGAATGCCTTTAATAGTGACAACATCCTATTATTCACTTCCATCCACTAATTTCCTCACTTCATCTTCTAACTTTTCAATTTCTTCTTCATAATATTATCCTTCTTAATCTACAACATCTCTTTCTTCTTCATCTTCCTCTTCCTTAGTCGATGGAACTAGCAATCCAAATGATTTCTTGCATATAATAGTTCTCTCTTTTTCAAATTCATGAGCTTTATTCTTGAAAAATTTGTATGCCCTCTCTCAAGGTAAAAAGATCTTTGCAAAATCTTTAAGGGCTATAGACATATGTGTCCTCCTTAAGTTAGGAATTGTTTGTGCTAAACTAGTCTCCCTTATTTATCTTATAGTGGATAATTCCCACTTCCATTTAGCATCTAATTTATTATACAAATATTTGGAAATTCCTTCATCTAGTTCTATAGGTGTATACCTAAATTTTATCATCATATCCTTTTCAAAAATTTCTTGATCATGTTTATTTAAAGAATAATAATTAATCTTAATAAAATCTTCCATGCAATTTTTTTCTATAATCTTCTCAAATACCTTATCAATAGTGATTCAAGCTAGTCTAGGTACAATTTGAACATTTCTTAGATTGTCATATTTAGTTTCATCTTCATCCTCCTCCTCCTTATTAGGTGTAATGACTACCTTTCTTCTTGACCTCTTAGGTAAGATTTTCTTTGTTTCTTTGGTTGGCTTCCTTTGTTAGAAATATATAATACTAAGAGCGGGGGGGGTGAATTAGTATTCTACAACTTTTACCCACAACTGTATATTGTTAATTACTTTATAACTTGCATATGAAAGTAGACCAACAATGTTGAATAGTAAATATAACCATACACATAGAGAACTCATAACACCATTATTTGTTAACTAGAGAAACAGTGGCTAAGGAAAAAGATCAATGGGGATGATACCCACTAGATGATTCACTAAAAAATAGGATCCTTTTAAGGATATTGACCATATTAGGAGTCTATGAATTACATATAGTGTCTCGAGTCCTTGTTGTGTGGTAAAATGTTGACACGCTTCAATGAGTCATTATATCAAAGATTTCTCAAAAATGAGGTATCAAATGATGACTCATAGCTCTCTATTCATGGAGTACAATGGTTTATAATGAAGGCACTTAGTTTTACCTTGTTTTCACCCATCCAAGTACACCACAAAATGAGAGATTCAAAGAGGAAAAGAAAGAGTGTTATGTTAGAGTAATTATTTGTTCTAACTTATTAATTAAATCATTTTGATTTAATAAATTAAGTTGCCTATTACTCTAGTTTTCTTAAGCTATCTTGTAGGTGCATATAATTAATATTTTATTAATTATATTGTGCAACCCTAGCTTTTTCAGGCTTTAGTTTCCCTTTTCGGGTTTCGTGATTCCTTTATAAGGATTCACCTCTTTGTATTTTATTCATTCACTTATTGGATTATATGAGATATTTCTCTTTGCATGTCCATAAGATGGATCTGGCTTTTTGGCCTCCATGATTTTTCCTTGCCTCTGTTCTTCAAGATCTTTTAAAGATTTTTTTTTTAAATTATTTTTTTAATTAAAAAACATAATTTTTTGCATTTTTAGAGGCTCTGGAGGTTTTTTATCCGTAACTTGAGCATACGAACGTATTTTTTCAATCCATAAAATGTGTCAGAAAGCTAGTTTTGAGACAGAGATGCTAGTATAGGTGTTTTTGGGTTTTGATGCAGTTTGGTTGCCTATTTTGGTAGTCAAAGCTAGATGTTCTATTTTGCACTCCGGGAGGCGTATCTTGAGCTTTCGATCTCCAATTTTGGACTTCTTTATATCGCTGGAAAGCTCTTTCTATGCTCTTTCCAGTGATGCTAGTTGTTGTTCCAGATTTTGTTTCAAGCACATCTTATTCAGTCTTTTGTGTTTTAGCATTCTGGTGGATATCCTGTTTGTTTCAGGTTCGGAGATCAATTTTGTTGCTTCAGTTGCTTCATTTTTGGCTCTATGTTCTGTTGTTTCAGCCTTATGTTTTTTTTGAACTTTGTTGATATTCATTGTAAGAATCCTTTTGCAACGCACTGAGATAAAGTGCCACCCTTGCATTTTAGGATCTTTTTCATCATCGTGATTCGTTGTACTTGCACTATTTTATAAAGTGCCATGGGGGGATAGTTGTTTGCCACTTATAGGCCCTCTTTCTCTAATTCCTCATGCAGTTTTGATGACACGTGACTTTATTGGTGTTTTGTACCTCACTCTCGATGAGTTTGGCTCTTGTGTTGTAGGAGATTCTTGGCCCATCTTTTCAGTTGCCTGTCACCTCACCTGCCTTAAGGGGAGGTTATATTGTTGTTCTATGCTTCTTTGGTTGATGGTTCATGCCTTCTATTTCCATGGAGGTTCCTTTGGTTGATGGTTCATACCTTCTATTTCCATGGAGGTTCTACAGATCAACATTTTGACAGATTTTTGCGGCTCTTCGTGCTTTAATGATTCTCTTCTGATCTCTTTGTTCCTTCTTTTGGAACATTCTTTTCTATCTCTTTTTAGAGTAGGGTTGTTCCCATGTGGTTTTCTCTATTTCTCCTCTTGATAGAGATTTTGTTGTGATTAGGTACTTGATCTGGCCTTGTTGTCGGGACCCAATTCTCTTTCATAGCTATGCTAGGTTAGCTTCCTCCCAAGCTTCGCTTAAGGGGGGGGTGTTAGAGTAATTATTTGTTCTAACTTATTAATTAAATCACTTTGATTTAATTAATTAAGTTGCCTATTACTCTAGTTTTCTTAAGCTATCTTGTAGGTGCATATAATTAATATTTTATTAATTATATTGTGCAACCCTAGCTTTTTCAACCTTTAGTTTCTCTTTTTGGGTTTCGTGATTCCTTTATAAGGATTCACCTCTTTGTATTTTATTCATTCACTTATTGGATTATATGAGATATTTCTCTTTGCATGTCCATAAGATGGATCTGGCTTTTTGGCCTCCATGATTTTTCCTTGTCTCTATTCTTTGCTTCATCCATGTGATAGGTTTATGCATGCAGGTGTTATTGGGAGATTAGTTTTTCACCTAATCTAACATGTTAGTCTACATGATAATAAAATATGCATGCAAATGAAGATGTGAGCTAATATAAATGATATCAATGAAAAAAATGCAAGAAATAAAATATAATCTATGAAAGAAGATAATAATGGAAGATTAATATATGAAGCAAATATGACTCTAAGCTAGTATGAAAATGCAAGGATGAAGCATGATAATGGAATTCATGGATGCATGAGAGAAGAAGACAAGAATAGAGAATTTACAATCAAGCTCCAATGTCCAATCCCTAAATCTCAAACTCCTTCTCCAAAATAACTCTCCAAACCTACATCATAACAATTCTATAGCAACTAGCATCTATCTAAATGAGAAGGAGAGGACTCCTTATAAAAGAAACTGTGAAGGTGGGAGGCTTCTCACAAGAGCAATGTGGGATAAATCCCTAAAAAGACAAGTAAGAGGAAAAAGCTCACCACTTAGAGATATGTGCAAAAGAAAATGAGTCTTTATTTGATTTATTTCCTTTTTTCATCAAAAAGAGAGCTTTCAGGGAGGAATTATTTATTTAATTAAAAGAGGGATTTTCTTTTAATTACATAAGATAAGCTTATTTAATTAAAAGAGAGATTTTCTTTTAATTGAATAAGATTATTTTATGTATTTAAAATGATGTTTTCTTTTAATTAATTAAGATAATATTATTTAACAAAACGAGAGATTTTAATTAAATAAGATTATATTTTATTTATTTAAAATGGATTTTATATTTCAATTAAATAAGATTACTAATGAAATGATCAAGCCTTAAGAAATATTGAAATAATTAAATTAACTGTAATTCAATCAAGGAAAATGATTGGAATTGATTCAATAAAATATTGTGATGCATTGATTTAGGAAATTGATAAATTGAAGAATATGGGCAAATAGTCTAGGCAACCATTTTAGGGTACATACATTTGCCCCTCTTTGACTAATTTGTGATTATTTGGGAACACGTGTAGTTAAATCTAATGCAATTGAAGCATGAGGTTGATTTGGGATTACAAAACAACATAGATGTGTGGTAAACTTAGCCACACATGAGAACAAAGAATAAAAAAATTGATAATTTTTTTGTCTTGACAAAGACAAGGCTATCGTAGGTGGAACAAAGATTGATAAATTTGAATCAAGGATTGAAGTTATATAGGTACTACCCCCTCATGATCAAATTCAAAATGAAATAGACAAGAAATAGAAAATTTATAAATTTGATCAAATTGAGCTAAAGATAAGGTTCTTGATGTAAAATGAAAAAATAAGGATCACAGAACCAAGGTAGATCATCAAGCATTAAATATTATGCCCCAAAGTTGAGTTAGAAGAAAACAAGTAGGGGGTATGTGTAGGATCATGGTGTACCAAACTATGGCCTTAAGTGGTAGTGAAAAATTAGCAAATTAGGGTTATGTCAACTTGACACATAATTTTAAAGTGGTTATGGACTTTATATCAAAAAGTTCTAAGAAAATAATTTGTAAAAAAATGAATATAGTTTCTAAACTACTAAGCCTTATCAGAAGAAAAAAAACTTGATTGGTCAAAAGTTTGGATTTTAATGCAGTACTACAAAAATTTCAGGGCAAAAATAAAAAGTATGTTTGACCACCTTAATCAAAATAAAATTGTAATATTATTTTAATATAATTATAGATATAAAAAGTAGACTCATGCTTGGATGTGACACATATTTTTTGGTATTTTTATTTCAAATAAATAATTAAATATGAATTTTCTAACAAAACTTTTTCGAAAAAAAAAACTCCCATGTCTGACCACCTTAACTAATAGAAAATTTTACCAAATTTAATTTGTTTTTTAATTTTTTTTATACTAGGCGAAGCATATAATGTGACACAACTTTTAGATTTAAAAAATGTTATACCGTTTGAAAGTTATAGCTATTTTTCAATCAGTATGTCAATCAGCACTTTACAATAATCTTCTTTGATAATTAACTAATAAATACTTATTGAACTCAGAATTTGACAGCAATTATATTGATGGAATCTCAAGAGCGATATTAAAAAAACCCTTTTCGTTTAATTCAAGTTCAATCAAAATAACATTGTCAGATAGCTACCAGAAGTTTGAGTGTCACTAAAACCCTCCTCAAACATGTTTTTTGGGTTGACCAGGCTGGCTTGGTAAATTCCAGGCCTAATTGGATATCTGATATGGCTCAGTGAGCTCCCATCCATTTTTGGAGGAAAATTTCAAAAGGCAAGCTTTTTTAAATTTTAAATTTGGAGGGAGACACATTTAAAGGGAAATAAACATAAAACAATAACTTTGGACAATTTTAGAAGAAATGATATATTTCATGAATGTGTGAACATTAATATTATAATTATTATTACATTATACTAATATATATGATTATTATTATTAAATATAATATAGTTTTAAATATAATATAGCGATATATATGATATTTATTATTATTATTAAATCTATAATCTAGTAACATATATGATTATTATTATTATATTAAAATATACAATATAATATAATTATTAAATATAATATTGACATGTAATGGATTGAAGGGGGTCATAGGTCACCTTATAACCCCCTTTGACCCATAAGAATGATTCTAATATGTCCCTAGGGGTCCTACAAACTCTAGGGACATATGTCATCATGTCAAGGGTCGAAGGGGGTCATAGGTCACCTTATGATCCCATTTGACCCATAGGAAAGATTCTACTATGTCCCTAGGGGTCTTAGGACCCCTAAGGACATATGTCATCATGTAATGGGTCAAAGTGGGTCATAGGTCACCCTATGACCCCCTTCGTACCATAAGAACAATTATAATATGTCCCTAGGGGTCCTAGGACCCCTAGGGACATATGTCATCATGTAATGGGTCAAAGGGGGGTCATAGGTCACCCTATGACCCCCTTCGACCTATAAGAATGATCCTAATATGTTCCTAAGGGTTCTAGGACACCTAGGGACATATGTCATCATGTAATGGGTAAAATGGACCTATGAACCCCTTCAACACATAAGAACGATTCTAATATGTCCTCAGTGGTCCTAGGACCCCTAGGGACATATGTCATCATGTAATGGGTCGAACGAGATCATAGGTCACCCTATGACACCCTTCAACCCATAAGAATGATTCTAATATATCTGTAGGGGTGCTAGGACCCCTACGGACATATGTGATCATGTAATGAGTCAAAGTGGGTCATAGGTCAACCTATGAACTTCATTGATGCATAAGAATGATTCTAATATGTCTCTAGGGGTCCTAAGACTGTTAGGGACATATATCATCATGTAATGGGTCGAAGGAGGTCATAGGTCAACCTATGACCCCATTTGACCCATAAGAATGATTCTAACATGTCTCTAGGGGCCTTACGAACGCTAGGGACATATGTCATCATGTAAAGGCTCAAAGGGGTTCATAATTCAATCTATGAGCACCTTTGACTCATAAAAATGATTCTAATATGTCCCTAGGGGTCTTAGGACCCCTGGAGACATATATCATCATGTAATGGGTCGAAAAGGATCATAGGTCAAACTATGACCCCCTTTGACCCATAAGAATTATTCTAATATGTCCCTAGGGGTCCTAGGACCCCTAGAGACATATGTCATCATCTAATGGGTCAAAGGGGGTCATAGGTCAACCTATGACCACCATCAACCCATTAGAATGATTCTAATATGTCTCTAAGGGTCCTAGGACCCGTAGGGATAAATGTCATCATGTAATGGGTCGAAGGGGGTCAAAGGTCACCATATGCCCCCCTTCGACCTATAAAAATGATTCTAATATGTCGTTAGGGGTCCTAGGACCCCTGGGGACATATGTCATCATATAATAGGTCAAAGGGGTTCATAGGTCAACTTATGACCCCCTTTGACCCATAAGAATGATTCTAATATGTCCCTGGGGGTCCTAGCACCCCTAGGGACATATGTCATCATGTAATGGGTCGAAGGGGGTCATAGGTCAACCTATGACCCCCTTTGACCCATAAGAAAAATTTTAATATATCCCTAGGGACAAATATCGTTATGTAATAGGTCGAAGGGTGTCATTGGTAACCCCATGTCCCCCTTCAACCCATAAGAATGATTGTAATATGTCCCTAGGTCATCATGTAATAGGTCAAAAGGAGTCATAGGTTAACCTATGACCCCCTTTGACCCATAAGAATGATTCTAATATATCTCAAGGGGTCCTAGGATGCCTAGGGACATATGTCATCATGTAATGGGTCGAAGGAGGTCATAGGTCAACCTATGACCCGCTTTGACCCATAAGAACGATTCTAATATCTCGCTAGGGGTCCTAGGAACCCTAGGGATAAATGTCATCATGTAATGGGTCAAAGGGTGTCATAGGTAACCCTATGACCCCCTTCGACCCATAAGAATAATTCTAATATATCCCTAGGGGTCCTCAGCCTTCTAGGGACATATGTCAAAATATAATGGGTCAAAGGGGCTCATAGGTCAGCCTATGACTGCCGTTGACCCATAAGAATGATTCTAATATGTCCCTAGGGGTCCTAAGACCCCAACGGACATATGTCATCATGTAATGGGTTGAATGGGGTCATGTGTCAACCTATAACCCCCTTCGACCCATAAGAATGATTCTAATATGTCCCTAGGGGTTCTAGAACCCCTAAGGACAAATGTCATCACTTTGACCCATAAGAACTATTCTAATATGCCCCTAACACCATCATGTAATGGGTCAAAGGGGGTCATAGGTCAACCTATGAAACCCTTTGACCTATAAGAATGATTCTAATATGTTCTTAGGGGTCCAAGGACTCCTACGGACATATGTCATCATGTAATTGGTAAAAGGAGGTCTTAGGTAAACTTACGACCCCCTTTGAACTATAAGAACAATTCTAATATGTCCATAGGCATCCTAGGACCCCTAGGGACATATGTCATCATTTAATAGGTTGAAGGGGATCATAGGTCAAACTATAACTCCCTTTCACCCATAAGAATGATTCTAATATGTTGCTAGGGGCCCTACAAACTCTGGAGACATATGTCATCATGTAATGAGTTGAAGGGGATCATAGGTCAAACTATAACCCCTTTTGACTCATTAGAATGATTCTAATATGTCCCTAGGGGTCCTAGGACCCCTAGGGACATATGTCATCATGTAATGGGTCGAAGGGGGTCATATGTCAACCTATGACAACATTTAACCGATAAGAATGATTCTAATATGTCGATAGGGGCTTTAGGATGCCTAACGACATATGTTGTTATATAATAGTTTACAAGGGGTCATAGGTCACCTTATTTCCCCCTTCGACCAATAAGAATGAATCTAATATGTCCCTAGTTGTCCTAGGACCCATACAAACATATGTCATCATATAATGGGTGGAATGGGGTCATAGGATAACCCATAAAAATGATTCTAATATTTTTCTATGGGTCCTAGGACCCCTACAGACATATGTCATCATGTAATAGGTCTTAAAAGGTCATAGGTCAACCTATGACCCCTTTGACCCATAAAAATGATTCTAATATGCCCCTAAAGGCCCTAGTACCCTTAGGGAAATATGTCATCATGTAAAGGGTTGAAGAGGGTCATAGGTTGACCTATGACCCCCTTGGACCCATAAATTTTTTTTGAATATGTTCTTAGGGGTTCTAGGACCCCTAGGGACATATGTTTTCATGTAATGGATCGAAGGGGGGTCATATATCAACCTATGACCCCCTTAAACCCAAGAGAACAATTCTAATATGTTCGTAGGAGTGCTAGGACCCCTAAGGGGATCATAGGTCAACTTATCACCCCATTTGACCTATAAGAATGATTCTAATATGTCCTTAGGTGCCTTAGGACCCCTAGGGACAAATGTCATCATATAATAGGTCGAACAAAGTAAAAGGTCACCCTATGACTCTTTTCGACCCATAAAAATGATTCTAATATGTCTCTAGGGCTCCTAGAATCCCTAGGGACATATTTCATCATGTAATGGGTCGAAAAGCATCATAGGTCAACCTATGACCCCCTTCGACCCATAAGAATGATTCTAATATATATGTATTCATATAATGGGTCAAAGGGGGTCATAGATCATCCTGTAACTCCCTTTGACCCATAAAAACAATTCTAATATCTTTCTAGGGGTTCTATAACCCCTAGGGACATATGTCATCTTGTAATTGGTTGAATGGGGTCATAGGTCACACTATGACACCCTTTGACCCATAAGAATGATTCTAATATGTCCCTAGGGGTCCTACCACCTCCAGGGACATATTTCTTCATGTAATGGGTCGAAAGGGGTCATAGATCAACCTATGACCCCCTTCAACCCATAAGATCGATTCTAATATGTCCATAACAATGATTCTAATATGTCCCTAGGGGTCTTAGGACCCCTAAGGATATATGTCATCATGTAATGGGTCGAAGGTGGTCATAAGTCAACCTATGACCCCCTTTGACTCTTAAAAATGATTCTAATATTTTTCTAGGGGTCCTAGGACCCCTATTGACAAATGTCATCATGTAATGGGTTTAATGGGGTCATAGGTCACCCTATGACCCCCTTCGACCCATAAGAATGATTCTAATATGTCCTTAGGCATCTTAGGAACCATGAGGACATATGTCATTATATAATGGGTCAAAGAGGGTCATAGGTCAACCAATGACCCCCTTTGACCCATAAAAATGATTCTAATTTGTCCTTAGAGGTCCCAGCACCCTTAGGGACATATTTCATCATGTAATAGGTCAAACAATTTTAATATGTCCCTAGGGTTGTTATGTAATGGATCGAAAAGGGTCATAGTTCAACCTATGACCCCCTTTGACCCATAAGAATGATTCTAATATGTTCCTAGGGGTCCTACGACCCCTAGGGACATATCTCATCATGTAATGGCTTGAAGGAGATAATAGGTCAACCTATGACCCTCTTTGACCTATAAGAACTATTATGATATGTCCCTAGTGGTCTTAAGACCCCTAAGGACATATGTCATCATGTAATGGTTCGAAGGGGGTCATAATTCAAGCTATGACCCTTTTTGACCCAAAATAATAATTTTAATATGTCTCTAAGGGCCATTTGACCCCTAAAGACATATGTTATCATGTAATGGGTCGAAGGGAGTCATAGGTCAACTTATGACCACCTTTGACCCATAAGAACAATTCTAATATGTTCATAAGGGCCTTAGGACCTATAGGGACAAATGTCATCATGTAATGGGTCAAACGGGGTCATAGTCACCCTATGACCCCTTAAACCCATAAGAACAATTTTTAATATGTCCCTAGGGGTCCTATGACCCCTACGGACATATGTCATCATGTAATGGGTTCAAGCGGGTCATACGTCAACTTATGACCCCTTTTGACCCATTAAAATGATTCTAATATGTCCCTATGTGTCCTAAGAACCCTAGGGACATATGTCATCATGTAATGGGTTGAAGGGTGTCATAGGTTAGTCTATGACCACTTTTGACTCGTAAAAATGATTCTAATACTTCCTTAAGGGTCGTAGGACCCCTAGGGACATATGTCATTATGTAATGGGTCAAATGGGGTCATAGGTCAACCTATGACCTCTTTTGACTCATAAGAATAATTCTAATATATACTTATGGACAAATATTGTCATGTAATGGTTTGAATGGGATCATAGGTCACCCTATAAACCCCTTCGATCGATAAGAACTATTCTAATATGTCGCTAGGGTCATTATGTAATGGGTCAAACCTATGACCCCTTTCGACCCATAAGAATGATTCTAATATGTCCCTAGGTTTTCAAGGACCCCTAAGGACATATGTCATCATGTAATAGGTCAAAGGGGGTCCTAGGTAAACCTATGACTCCCTTTGAACTTTACAAACAATTCTAATATATCCCTTGGTGTCCTAGGACCCCTAGGGACATATCTCATCATCTAATAGGTCAAAAGGGATCATATGTCAACCTATGACCTTTCACCCACAAGAATGATTCTAATATATCGCTAGGGGCCCTAGGAGCCCTAGTGACATATGTCATCATGTAATGGGTTGAAGGGGGTCATAGGTCAAACTATGACCCCCTCTGATCCATAAGAACAATTGTAATATGTCCTTAGGGGTCCTCGGACCCCTAGGGACATATGTCATCCTGTAATGGGTCAAAGGGGGTCATAGGTCAACCTATGACCACTTTTAAACTATAAAAATGATTCAAATATGTTGTTAGGGTCGTTAGGACACCTAGCAACATCTTTCATCATGTAATAGGTCAAAAGGGGTCATAGGTCAACCTATGACACTCTTTGACTCATAAGAATGATTCTAATATGTCTCTAGGGGCCAAAGAACTGCTATGGGCATATGTGATCATGTAATGGGTCAAAGTGGTTCATAAGTCAACCTATGACCCCATTTGACCCATAAGAATGATTCTAATATGTCCCTAGGGGTCCTAGGACCCCTAGGGACATATGTCATCAAATAATTGGTTAATGGGGGTCATACGTCACCCTATGACTCCATTCAACCCATAAGAATGATTTTAATATGTCCTAGGGGTCTTGGGACCCCTAGAGACATATGTTATCATGTAATGGGTCGAAGGCGATCACAGGTCAACCTATGATCCCATTCAACACATAAGAATGATTCTAATATGTCCCTAGGGGTCGTAGGACTATTAGGGACAAATGTCATCATGTAATGGGTCAAAGAGGGTTATAGGTCACCCTATGACCCCCTTTGACCGATAAGAATGATTATAATATGTCTCTATTGATCTTAGGACACCTGAGGACATATATGAAAATGTAATGGTCAAAGTGAGTTATAGGTGAACTTATGACCCCCTTCAACCCATAAGAATGATTCTAATATGTCCCTAGGGCTTATAAGACCATTAGAGACAAATTTTATCATGTAATGGGTTGAAAGGGGTGAAAGGTAATCCTATGACCCTCTTGACTCATAAGAACAATTTTAATATGTCTGTAAGGGTAGGACCCCTACGGACATATGTCATCATTTAATGGGTTGAACGAGATCATAGGTTCACCTATTGCCCACTTCAACCCATAGGAACGATTCTAATATGTTTGTAGAGGTCCTAGGATTGCTAAAGACATATGTCATCATATAACAAGTTAAAGGGGGTCATAGGTCACCCTATGATCCCCTTAGACCCATAAGAATGATTCTAATATTTCTTTAGGGATCTTAGGACCACTAGGGACATATGTCATCATGTAATGGGTCAAACAAGCTCATAGATCATGCTATGACCCCCTTCAACCCATAAGAATGATTTTAATATGTCCCTATGGGTTCTAGAACACCTAGGGACATATGTTGTCTTGGAATGGGTTGAATGGGGTCATAGGTCAACCTATGACCCCCTTCAACCCATAAGAATGACTCTAATATGTGCTTAAGTGTCCTAGGACCCCTAGGGACATATGTCGTCATGTAATGGGTCTTAGGGGGTCATAGGTCAACTTATGTTCTCCTTCAATCCATAAGAATGATTTTAATGTCCTTAAAGATCCTAGGACCCTGAGGGACATAAGTCATGATGTAATGGGTTGAATGAGTTCATAGGTCAACCTATGACCCCCTTCAACCCATAAGAATGATTCTAATGTCCCTAGGTGTCCTAGGACCCTTAGAGACATATGTCATTATGTAATGGGTTGAAGAAGGTCATAGGTAAACTTATGACCTCCTTTGACCCATAAAAATGATTATAATATGTCTCTAGGGGCCCTAGGACCCATAACGAGATATGTCGTCATGCAAAGGACCCCCTTTGACCCAAAAGAACTATTCTAATATGTCCCTAGTGGCTCAAGGACCCCTAGGGATAGATGTCATCATGTAATGGGTTGAAAGGGGTCATAGGTCAACCTGTGACCCCCTTTGACCCATAAGAATGATTCTAATATGTCCTCATATAATGTATCGAAGGGAGTCATAGGTCAATCTATGACCTCCTTTGATCCATAAGAATGGTTCTAATATGTCTCTAGGGGTCGTAGGACTCTGAGGGACATATGTCATCATGTAATAGGTTGAAGAGAGTCATAGGTCAAGCTATCGACCCCTTTGTTCCATAAAAATGATTCTATTATGTCTCTTGGGGACCTACGACCCCTAAGGACATATGTTGTCACGTAATCTATTGAAGGGGGTCATAGGACAACCTATGACCCCTTTTGAACCATAAGAACAATTCTAATATGTCCCTAGGGAACTTAGGACCCCTAGGGACAAATGTCATCATGTAATGAGTTGAAGGGGGTCATAAGTCACCCTATGACCCCCTTCAACCCATAAGAATGATTCTATTATGTCTGTAGGGGTCATGAGACCCCTAGGGACATATGTCATCATGTAATTTGTCAAAGGTGGTCATAGGACAACCTATGACCCCCTTCAACCCATAAGAATGATTCTAATATGTCCCTAGGAGTTCTAGGACTGCTAAGTACAAATGTTGTTATGTAATCTGTCAAAGGGGGTCATAGGTCACCCTATGACCCCCTTCGACCAATAAGAACAATTATACTATATCCCTAGGGGTCCTAGGACCCCTAGGGACATATGTCATCATGTAATGTGTCAAAGGGGGTTATAAGTGAACTTATTACCCTCTTCGACCCATAAGAACAATTCTAATATGTTCTTAGGGGTCCTAGGCACATTAGGGATGAATTTTATCATGTAATGGGTCAAAGTAGATGATAGGTCACCCTATGACCACCTTGGACCCACAAGAATGATTCTAATATGTCCCTAGGGGTCCTAGGACCCCTTGAGACAAATGTCATTATTTAATGGGTCAAACGAGGTCATAGGTCAACCTATTGCCCCTTTCGACCCATAAGAACAATTCTAATATGTCCCCAGGTGTCTTAGGACCCCTAGGGACATATTTTTTCATGTAATGGGTCGAAGGGACCTATGACCCCCTTCACCCCATAAGAACTATTATAATATGTCGCTAGGAGTCCTAGGACCCCTAGGGACATATGTCATCATGTAATGGGGCAAACAGGGTCATAGGTCAATACCCCCTTTGACCCATAAAAATGATTTTAATATGTCCCTATGGATCGTAGGACCCTTAGGGACATATGTTGTCATGTAATGGGTCGAACAGGGTCATAGGTCAAACTATGACCACCTTCGATCCATATGAACGATTCTAATATGTCCCTAGGGGTCTTAGGACCCTCAAAGATTTTTCTTCATGTAATGGGTCGAAGGAAGTCATAGGTCACCCTATGACCCCATTCAACACATATTAAAAATTCTTATATGTCTGTAGGGGACCTAGGACTGTTACGGACATATGTCATCATCTAATGGGTTGAAGTTGACCCATAAGAATGACTCTAATGTCCCTAGGTGTCCTAGGACCCCTAGGGACATATGTCTTCATATAATAGGTTGAAGGGGGTCATAGGTCAACTTATGACTCACTTTGACCCATAAGAATGATTCTAATATGTCCCTAGGGGTCCTAGGATGCCTAGGGACATATGTCATTATGTAATTGGTCGAATGGGGTCATAGGTTGACTTATGACCCCCTTTAACCCATAAGAATGATTCTAATATGTCTCTCATCGCCCTAGGACCCCTAGGGACATATGTCATCATGTGGTTCGAAGGGTGTCATAGGTCAACTTATGACCCCCTTTGACCCATAAGAATGTTTCTAATATGTCCCTAGGGGCCTTAGGACCTTTATGGAAATATGTTATCATGTAATGGAACTATGACCCCCTTCGACCCATAAGAACGATTCTAATATGTCCCTAGGGACAAATGTCATCATGTAATGGGTCGAATGGGCTCATAGGTCACCGTATGACCCCCTTCAATCCATAAGAACAATTATAATATGTCCTTATTGCTCCTACGACCCCTAGGGACATATGTTGTCATGTAATGGGTCAAACAGGGTCATAGGTCAATGTATGACCCACTTTGACCCATAAGAATGATTCTAAGATGTCCCTAAGGGTCCTAGGACCCCTAGGGACATATGGCGTCATATAATGGGTCTAACAGGGTCATAGGTCAACCTATGACTCCCTTTGACCCATAAGAATGCTTCTAATATGCCCCTAGGGGTCCTAGGACCCCTAGGGACATATGGCGTCATTCAATATTAGATATCCAATATAATGCGAGATATCCGACATATTATATATTAATTATAACAAAAATATTTTATGTTTTTATTATTATATGATATTTTATATATAATATATTACATTATGTTATATTTTATATTATATTATATTATATATTATATTTTTTAATATTATATTACATTACTATATATTATAATATCAAATATTATTATAATATATAATATATTATACTTTTTTATTATATATTATATGATAATATATTACATTTTTATTATTATATATTATATTATATTATATTATATTATATATATATATTTTATATCTTTTATATATTATATTACATTACTATATATTATAATATAAAATATTATATTTTATAATCATAATATAATAATATTATATTATGATATATTCCTTTTTTATTTTTATATTATATTTTATATATATTATATTATATTATATATATTATATTACATTACTATATATTATAATATTAAATATTATATTATATTATTACAATATAATAATAATATTATAGTATAATATTATTATTATATTATATTATAATAATTATAATTATGGTATTGTTATAGTACGTTGATTATTGGATATCCAATATTTGATCGAATATTTGATATTGAATCAAATATTCAATGTCGAATTAGATATCCGATAAGGCTCAACCTTACCTTCCAGGTTTGATACCTAGATAGGTGGGAAAAGGTTAGAGCAGATTTTGAAGCACTTTTGGATGTCTTCAAACTCTATTTTTTTTACATCACCACTTTTGGCACACCATGATCCTGCACATACCCTAGGGTAAAAGAAAATGGAAGATAGAAGTTTGGAAGAGGTGAAAAGAAAGAGAAAGAAGAAAGAGAATTTACCTCAAAAAAGAGAATGCCTCAAAATCAATCAATTGTTTAAGATAGAAATTTTTTATTGAGATCACGAAAGAAGATAAGGAAATGAAGATCAAGATATGACCACAATTGATTAAAATTCCACAAGAAAGATGAAGCAAAACCCTCTCAAACTCATAATGCAACCTAAAAATGAAGTATAACAATGCAAGCTACATGAAAATGCAAAGGTTTACTTGCAATAGAGAAAGTGTAACATAGGATTTTGTGTTCATCATTCATTAGAGAATGTTAAGGAACTTATTTTCATCATTGGTCCTTTAATAATAGACATTGAAAAATCACACACTCATCACTAGTTACAAATGCAAGTATGAAGTTATGAATGTGATTTATATCATATTAGAATGTGGAAAGATTCTAACATAAGCATCAAAGACATAAAGGTCAAGATGACTTCGATGTTAGCTTACCTAATTTAATGTACCAAAACCATGCTCCCATCAAGGCATAAATGCTAGGATGACCATAAAAACAGTTGTGCAAAAGTAGGCAAGGATGATGCCTCAAATCTCCTAAGTGTTTCAAGGGGACAACAAGAGACATTCTAGAGCTTCAAGGCCACACCCACAAGCAGAAAGAAAATTAAAAACATGCCCCATGTCCCAAGTCCTCTAGGTATGCACACTAGAGAGACTTATTAGACAAGAAAATTCAATGAAAATCAATATCATTCATCACCCAAAGGAAAGATCATGACATAGCTCAAGCATTAAGTATATATGTTTTAAAAATCTAAGTGTGTTAATTGATACTAAGTTCTAAGGATAAGGAAAAATTCTTGCAAGTAGGTAATATCGCATGACAAAACTGGGTAAGACCAAACCAATAAGTGTTGAAAAGCACTCAATGTCAAGGGTCGTATTGAAAAATACAGTTGGGGTGGTTTTGAAAAACACCATTTGTGAGGTGTCCTAAAGACTAACACATCCAAGAGACCTAAGTTAACAAACTTATGACCCCTGGACAAAGACAAGGACCAATTCCAAACCCAAGAAACAAGGACAAGGAATGATGGAGAAAGGTTATGTGTTGAGGACATCCGCTAAGAAATAGGGGTGTAAAGCCCTCAAGTAGCACCCATTTCCAAGTTTTCACCACTTGGATCTTATTGAAAATTTTAAATTTTTTTTGGACTATATAATTTTTTTGGTGATACATCAAAGTACCTATTGCTAGGGTTTTCCCTAAGATGATCATTATTTTAGGACATTTTTTTATTTTTAGAATTTTTGACAATATATCATTTTTTAATTTTTGAAATATATAATTTTTCTCTTGGATTTTTGAAATATATAAATTTTTTGGATTTTTGAAATATATCTTTTTTTGAATTTTTGAAATATATAATTTTTTTTTCAATTTTTGAAATATATTATTTTTTGGATTTTTTCAGTATCAATAAATATATACAAAGGATGCCCCCAGATACAAAGAGCATCAAACTCCCAAGCTAGGGAAAAAATTTCATGTAAAGCACATTTGGACAAGAAATGAAAGGCTAGCATAGGATAAGTCACAAAAGCATAATGTAAAAGAAGGAAAGGATACAGTCCAAAGAAGTAGAAATTTCATCCGACTTCATAGAATCATGCTTTCCTCTTTTTAATTAGATAAAGACCAAATGAGAAAAGGATGGCGAAAGGCTAGAATGAATGGAGGAAAATAGATATGAAGGCTAAATATGAAATGAATGAAAGAAATATCATCATAAAATAGTTCACAAGATATCCAAATGTTCGTGTATAGGTAAAGATTATTACTATTAAAGTGAGAAAACATAATGGATGAAAGATGTAGAAGAACTATGCAAGATGCTTGATTGCCAAGTTTTTGATGAATAGTTACCTTTTCTATTAATAAAATATACTTAGTTTACAATTCACAAAAAAAGGGGCAAAGGGATACAAGATCACCCCACACAAGATTTCAATTGGTCAAAGCTAGACTAAAAACATGATTGCAGTCAGAATAAAAAACTATTCATCAAGAAAAATCATATAAGGCAACCTCAGCTGCCAAAGCAGTGGCAGCCAAGGGTGGTGTATCATCTTTATTTAAAAAACCCCAATCATCTCTAAGATTGGGGGTTAGGCTAGGAATAGTCCATCCATCATGACCAACAGTAGCAATAGTGGCAACCTCCACATCTTTAACCTCTGGCCGTAGAGGAGAAATCACCAAGTCCAGGCGAGGCCACTTCCCTGAGTGCACATGATGGGAACCAAGAGGAGGATTTGGGGACAAACCAGTATGACCATGGGGTGGGGAAGCTAAGTGGCACCTCCATCTACCATCACCACCACTAGGAGAGTAGTGGCGAGAAGCCTAGGAGATTTGGGTGTGCGAGTGGTACCTGGAGGAGTGGCATCGAGGATGGTGGCCGCAAGGCATTGAGGTCTCTTCTAAGGCATCTAGAGGAACTCTAGCGATAGTACAAGGAGCAATGCCCCAGTGATTGAGTAGCTCCTGCAGGTGTGCAACTTTGAGTGCAACCTATTAGCTTGCACCTAAATCTGCATAATTACATTATTACAAATGCATGCCTTAGTATACATAGCAATGTTAACATCCAAAAAACTATGTGTGAAAAGAATAACATTCCTATCTTTCCGTAGAGAAAATAGGATCTCTAGCTTAAAGGTATACCAAATCTAGGTGAACTTCTAAGGAAATCTGGGAGAGTCACCTAGTAAAATCATATGCCAAGAGAAAGACTTAGGTCTAAATGGCTTGAAAAAATCATGAATCCAGTGCCAATAATTATGAGCATGCTTGCAAAACCAAAAAATATGCAAGAAAGACTTGGTTTATCCACAAAAGGGGCATCTAGGGTTAGGAACCCTACTATGTTTGAGCTAAGGCCCCAAGGGAAGATCCTTGGAAGGCTAAGCACCAAGCAAAATGCACAATCTTGGGTTTAGTTATAGCATTCCATATTGTGTCAAAGCATTTTCTCCATTGAGAAATGGAAGATTACAAATACCATCTATGGTTTAGCATATCCACCATGGGAAGATGAGGCAAAAGCCATTTGTAGCCCAAACATGGCTTGTAATTAGAAAAAGGAGTGGCAAGAAATCACCTCCAATCAAGCCACCAAGGGAAAATAGACTAAATCCCCACTTTATGAACTAAGTGAACAAGGATGGAAGGAAGCAGAAGGTTAAAAGTCTGTCAGTCTAAATAGACAAGGTGGTACTATACTTACATATCTTCCCAGGTCCTAAAACTCATGGTGACCTATGAAAAGAGGTCCTTAGGAGTTTTGACACCACATTTGAAAAAATGCAGAGCACTGGCCCCTTGAGTCTTGTTGAGGGGAGTACCCTAAATGGAAAACAGGGGAGACCACCATATGTTATGCTAATTTAGGAGAGGCCATTATAGAATTCATCTCCAGCCCATCAAAGCTAGGGCTTAATAGCCTCCTAGGCTTTCCAAATGCTCTTGATGATGAAGGAGCCCTGAATGATCATAGACTCATGCATAGTGAGAAGGGTTTTGAAACCAATCCCCTTCCAAGAAGGCCTATTGATAGGGAAGCCAGAAGAAATGTAGTGCCAAACCAAAATCTTCCAAGCTTCATCTCTTGAGAGAGCCCTAATAATCCATTTGAACAAAGAGCAAGGCCTTGTCTCTGAGTGGAAAGTAAGCCAAGACCACCAGACTCTTTTGTGAGACAACATAAGTCTCAGGCCACTCTGTGAAAGCCATGGTGATTAGAACTAGAGGCCTAGAGAAAATCCCTACGCAATCTTTCTAGCTTCATTTAAGAAACTCTAGATGGAGCCCAATAGGAGGAGTAATACACATGAGTGGCCACAAGAATCTTAGAGAAAATCTAGAATTTTCTCATGAGGGAGAGTGGCTTTGTGATCCAATAGTCAAGTTTTTTGCTAATCTTAGCCAACACAACATTCCAAAGTTCTATAGGCGATGCCTGGAGCACAAAAGGAATGCCAAGAAAGTAGAAGATTTCTCTATGAACAACCCATTTCCACTCAAACTGGCTAAGCCAAGGTGGAGTTGGAAGAAAGGACTAGTAGAAGAAGAGCATTTTATGCCATTGAATAGCAGAACCATAAGCTTGAAAAAAGGTGTCCAGGCAACTTAAAGCATTATTGATGTTTTCTTTATCCTCTAAAAGAGTGAGAAAATAATCATTAGCAAAGTTTCCATTGACTAATTGGGAGGATGATTCAGGCAAGGAAATGCCATGAACTAGTCCCGAGGACACATAATGCATAACTAAATATGTAAAACCTTTTGCTGCAAGGACATAAAGCATAGGAGCTAGCAGAAAACTTTGTTTGATGGAACAAAAAAGTCCAAAAGCCTCCAATTTCAAATTTTTGATGGTAATGCAAGCATAAGCATCCCTAAAGAGCATCTCCATAGATTGGAGGAAGTTGGGGCCAAAATCTAGAGCCTGGAGTATAGCCAAGATGAAGGTTGATTGAATGTGATCATGGGCTTTAGCAAAATCTATCTTTAAAAAGATTTCCTTGTGATTGGACTTGTGAGCCCATTCCATTCCCTCCTAGATAGTAATGATGTTGTCAAGAATATATTTGGACTTGATGAATCCAATTTTCTCTAGTCACACAATTAAGGGCATCATATGCTTGATTTTGAGAGAGAGTGCCTTGGAAATGATCTTGTATGACACATTCAAAAGGGCAATGGGTATCCAATTACATATATCCTCAAGATCACCAACTTTAGGTATGAATTTGATATATTTTTTGTTTATAATGGCTCCTAAGATTTTAGAGTGATAGGCTTCAAGATAAACTTTGTGTAGATCAAGACCTATATGCTCCTAAAGGTGTTTGTAGAATTCACAAGGGAACCCATCACACCCAAGGGACTTATCATCTGCCATGGAGTAGACTACCTCTTCAAGGTCTCAGAGGGAAAGAATTTTCTCATGAAAATCACATTGCTCAGTTGCTAGACAGTTTGGAGTAACAAAAATACACTTTCTGAGAGCTTCCTCTTGAGCAACCGAATTTCCCTACAAAGAAAACATGTTCTCATCATGATGAAAAAAATTCTTATAGGATGGGAGGAGACTAGATAGAACAACATTTCCTTGTTTGATTTTTTTTAATCCCAACATTGGTATGACATGCATGAAGAGCTTGAAAAAACTCATACAAGGTTTCGTTGCAAATCTCCAACTAGTGGAGATGGGCTTTAATTTGGGATCCCCACTCAGCATAATTATCAGCAATTTATTTGTCATGGAGAAGCTTGACAAGATAAATTTGCAAGTCCACATCAAAGGGATTGAGGGTGAGGGCCTCAAAGGCTTTTTTGAGGGCAAGCATGCTAGTTTCATATGATCATTTATGGAACATAGCCAATTGTTTCCCATAAATGCACAAGAACTAAGTAGTTCTAGTAATGGAATCATTCTACTATTGAATCCAACCCCTTTAAGAATGTGGACATGGCTCATAGTTCCAAACACAAGGATGTGTGAAATGGTGGAAGCATGCATCAACATAGGAATGTTGAGGAAGAACTAAGACTTGGCCACCTTTGGGACAATTGTTTGCCAATAAATGACAACATAAATGGGATAGTGGTCATATATATCACATTTGGTAGGGGAATGATAGGAAAATCTCAATCCTTAGGAAAAGAGAAAAAAGATTCAAGATGTTTTAATATGCGATCAGAGCCAACTTGAAAGTTGGACCAAGTGTGCCAAACCCCACTATCCTAGTGGTGGTTGTTATTGGGATAAAAAAGCCCCAATTTATTATGCATGTAATACCAATCTTGTCTTTCCCTAGCTATTCAGTGAAAAGGTAGAATTTCATCTTTTTCAAAGACCACTTCAACCATATTAAAGTCCCCACACATAACCCAAGTAGCTGGAGGCAAGTTGTCAGCCAGCTAGGCCCACATCTGGAATCTTTCCATAGCATCATTGGAAGCATAAACATTAATGACTCCAAAAGAATGATTGTTAATGGAAAGAAAAAGCCAAATAATTTTATGCATGGGGTCAAAACCATGCAAAATAACAATAGAATGAAGGTGAGGTGATAGGAGAGTAACTACACCAGCTCAACTAGCTTTTTGCTAGGAAGAAAACATCACGCCATCCTACCAAATTATGCGGAATGCCAAAGCAAGCATGAAACCATAAATTTTAACTTCTTGTAGATAGAGAAAATCTAAATTACCAAGTCTATGATAGACATCCTGAACATAGTACTTTCTAGGGAGGTTTGTGAGACCTCAAACATTCCATGATAGGAAGTTCATGAGAAATCTTCCATATCATCGTTGTCCTCAAGAGAGAAGTAGCTATTCTACAAGAAGGTAGAAGCATGGTTGAAGTCAGATGGAAAACCCTCTGGACTTATAGCCTGCCATTTCACCTCTAGTATCTCTGCACATCTAGGAGGACTGCAGGAATGCCACATCATTGGTGGTGCTATGGAAGAGGTAGCAAGATGAGTTTGCACCCAAGCCAAGGTAGAAACCTTGGCAACTACCTTAATCCCTTGCGAGCTAGTAGGGTTTGAAACCTACAAAACTCTAGAAGTAGTTCCTTTGTCCATCACTTGCATCCCTATGCTGGCTAGAATTGATGCTCCTATAGGGATAGGAGGAACCATGTCAACCATAGCATAGGACTACTTGGGGGGCAAGGGATTTGAGGGAGCCTTTCCCTTATGGCCAGCAATAACCCATTCTTCTTTTTTCCCTTCAACATATTTTACAAGCACCTCTTTAGGCTTGGGCTTTACCCTAGGTGTGGCCAGAGGGAAATCCTTGATTTTGTGTTCTATAGACTGGCACCTATAACAAGTATATGGGAGGTTCAAGTAAAAAACCTTCTAAGAGAATGTTTTAGTCCTAATTTGAATTTCCATAGAATTCTTGAGATCCTTGGAAAGATCCACCTCTATACAAATGTGTAATTATGAGCAGGCATTGAAGAATTTCTTAGGCTCCTTGGTGACAACTTTGCCAAGGGCTTTGGCAATGGACTCAATGAATGGCCAACAAGGTAGGGGTAAACTTGAGAACTCGACCCATACAAGAACCCTAAGATTTTTATCATCTGAGATTGTGAAGTCTTGTGACCATTTTTGAAAAACAAGTAAGGAAGAATGCAGAAACCATGGTTTATTGTTAAAGACTATGTTGGCCTGTGACGGGTTAGCAAAGTGAAATTTTAAAAAAAACCTTTGGTAAGGTTTTGCATAGCATCAAGGTGGACTCCATGAGGAGTCCAGCTCTTATTAACCCATTCTCAAAGCATAGCTTTAAGGGGAGTCCTACCCACAAAATAACCTATTAAGGTGTACTATTATAACCAATCACATGCAAACATCAAATTTTTGCAAAGGAAGGATAATGTTAGGATTACCTTGTGAAAAACCTTTAGGAAAAAATTGCATGAACGTTTGTTCTATGGAGGTGCCACGACAAACTGAAGCAGCAATGTGAACACTAGAAACAACTAGTTCACTACTAGTAGGAGCCATTATATCCTAGCCTAAAAAACTCCAATAGTAAATGTGGAGTGACAAGTGGAGCTAATAGAGGGAAAGTTTAGAAAAAAAAACTATACACAAAAAAATTGAAAGATTGCATGAAGCAAGAAACCCTAGCAAAGAAAAAAAATTGTTCTAGTGGTAATTATCCTAGGATTTTCATTTCCTTTTGATGATTTAGAAGGAATATCTTCAATGATGAATTTTGGAAACCATACTTGTTTTGTAGTTCTCTTCTTAGATATCTCTTTTGACTTTATGCCCCTATGTTAATTAGAGGAGACATGGTGATCTTCATTTTTAGATGGATTCTTGTACTTTTTTTCTTATATTGAACATTCATGTTACTTCCAAGAGACTTGGGACTTGTGGAAGAACAAAAAGGATATCACTATTTTAGATTGGTGGGTGGATGAAAAGGATTCAAGGATATGCATCTATGTTGAACTTGAGGAAATAAAGGAGATGGAGGGATATAAGGCCCCACAATGGATGATGAATTAGGAGAGTTAGGAGGGGAAAATGGATGAACATAAGGACCCAAGATGGAAGGAAGACATGAAGCCATTGGAACTAGTGGAGGAAGTCCAAGGATGGATGTGGAAGATGAGAAAGGATAATCAATAAGTCCATCAACTTCTATATGGAAACAAAGGACATCAACATCTTTAGAGTGAGCATTAGGATTTTCAATAGGATAATGATTATCTTGAATAGGAGCAACTTATTTGATAGGATCCTTTGGAGCTTGAAAGGAATTAGGAAGAGTAGAAACTAGAAGAAAAAATGGAGTGGTAGAACAAGAAGATGGAACACTTTGATCTTGACAAGGATCTTTGGATAGCATAAGCATAGAACTTTGTTCACAATTTTTAGTAAGCTCAAGGAAAATAGTGGAAGTAATGTCCTCATCATAGTTAGGAGGTGGATAAGACATAGGATATGGAAGAGTGACATCTTGAAGGAGATGTAGGGGTGCTTGATCTTGATATTTCTTGATTCTTTTATCTTTATCCTTGAGAGAATCCTCTTGACATAGAGCTACTTCTAAGGAAAATGATAATATGAGGTTTGCATGATAGTATCTTGAGGAGATAGTGAATGAATAGTTGAAGTGAGCATAATAGGAATAGCATTAGAAGGTTGAGCATATTTAGTCTTAGTAGCATGAAAAAGGTTTGCAGCCAAGTGTAGATTAGCTTGAGCTTCTTTTAGTGGTAGCCCTTGAGGATATGCATAGTCAGTGTGGAAAGCATTAGGCTCTTTTCTTGATGGAAGAATGTTAGATATCTTTGAAGTTTTGGGAGTTGCATACGTATTGGAAGAAGTGGAGATGTCAATGAGACCATCACTAGACATAGGTTCATCAACATGATCTTGCTCAAGAGAAGTATCTTCATCATATAAGTCTTTAGGAATTTCAACATCAATGATTATGTCATCAATAAGATCTTGTATTATACATTTCAATGCAATAAAATCTTCATTTATATGACTTTTTCTTGTATCGTAGCCACAATAGTGATCATCTCTCCACCATGAAGGTTTTACCTTAGGTTCAAACAGACTAGATCTATATGGTAAAGTAATTATCTTACTTGCAACTAAGGTCTCAAGCACCATTTCATCTGAAAATCCCAAAGGAGTAAAAGTTCTCTCAAAAATATATCTAGGACCACTTTTGTAATCCTCATCTTGGTCAAAGAAAGGTCCAACATGAAATATTGGCATATTCTCAAAGGAGTTATTACTTTCTTTCTCTCTCAAGAGGTCTTTGGATCTATAATATGAAGACAATTGATGTTTTGAATTAGAAGATGTAGACCTTAAAGAAGATGAAGATGTAGACCTTAAAGAAGATGATTCATGTAATGATGTAATCTTCTCCTCTAATAATTTTCCAAATTTAGATCATATTCACATTATGCATTTAGTGAGATAAAGGTAAGTAGGATCATTTATCTCTTCTATCTCCAACAAAGCTTGTCTCTCAAACTCTAGGCATCTAAATTGTTCTTCCTTTATAGATTATTTTTCTAGGAAGGTTTTCTTTTCATGCTCAATTTTCTTAAGTCTTTGGTGAGTTTGAATTAAGGGTAATTGGTTAAAGTCAACCTGAGGTTTCTTTCCTTGATCTCCTTGATATCTTGTTGTAACCAACATGAAAGAAAAGGTACTAGTTGAGAGGAAAACCCTAACAAACATTAGTACCAAATTGGTATAGTAAAAGCATGCACTTGTCCAAAAGAGAGATGACAAGATAGAGTTTTTTCAATAGACATAAATAAACATTGCCATAGAGCTACCCATTGCTTTGGGTGAATACCTAGCACATATGGATCAGGAGAATGATTTACACAAATTATAATTAAATGAAATTGAGTTTTTAATGGAAGTGAATGGAGAAGATATTACTAAGACTCTCAAAGCGTGTTATCAAATAATCCAAAGGTTTGTCTTCTCAACAAGGATGGTTTCTAACTCACCAACTCCAACCAAGGTCACTCGTAAAATTAAATATTACTATTTCAAGAGGTAAAAACACAATAATATAAGGTGCAAACAAGCTTCCAACAATGTGGTAAGTAACCTAATTTGACCCGGATCAACCAAGGAGGACAAAAAATGATTGGATAACAAATTGAGAAAGCTTTTAGTTTACGAACTCAATTTTTCTTGTTCATTTTAACTGACAAACTAGATGCATCAATAGATTTTTATCATGAATCAAGCACACAAGACATCAATTAGGGAGTTCAAGAAAATGTCTACAAGCAATGGGGAAGGGACAAAGAAACCTTGTGCATAAACAAGAATAGTGTCTTAGTATGAATGTAATCCCTAGAACCACTACTGTGTATGTTCTCAAAATATTTCCCAATCATGCACATAGTCTTAGAAAAAAAAAATTGGATTGCACTATGGTTCTCAGTAATTGTCAACTTTGTAACTCTTGCAATCTCAAGTGTGCAAAATCCAATCCTGGCACACCAGGGTTTTGACACATTTCAAGAATATAATCAATCGAAGATGTTAAGGAAATCTGAGAGCCCAACAAAAGATTACACCTGTGGAGATTTCTTCCACAAGGACATTTATATAGTGGGTGTTGCTACCATGGTGAAAGTAGCTACTACTCCTTGAGGTTTTTTCCATGCGGTTTACCCAATAAATGGAATTTCCACTATGATTAATCCTCTCTAATCAAGGAAGACTCACAAAATTGGACCATATGGGAACTTAGTTCAGATTCAAGGATTCCAAGTTTCTGATGTGTCCAAAAGGGAATAAAGCATACTTCTCTAACCTCTTCACCTCACCCAAACACAAAAAATAGATTGATTAACATGCTAATTTCAAACCACTTCACTGTGGTTTGGAAATATGATAACAATCACCACCAATCTCAAGAGAAAAAGCACCAGCAAATGTCAAAGATAAACCAAGCAAGACAATGAAATAATATCAAATCCTTCCCTACCTACAAGGGGATCTATCATTAAGAAGAGCTTTATATGTAAGGCAAGAAAATGAATCCCACTCTCTCAAGATCACCACAAATAGTGTTCATAGGGCCTAATTACTATGTGAAACATGTATGGAAGAAATTAAATCTAGGTCCAATTTTAGAGCACCAATCGAAATGTGAATTATGAAAGCATATAAAATACTCAAGCCAAACACATGAGAGGTTCAATTTTAATTTGAAAGTCCAAATTTTATAGAAATGTATAAGAATACCTCAGATCCAAAGCAACGTGTGCATATCACTCCATTAATTTAACGAACCAAGCAATTGCTCCTAGCAAACAAGAAGCAAACCAATATAAGATAGATATGTCTTATGCAAACCCTAGGGTTAGATCTAAAAATATGATTATTAGGAGTAAAAATAACTAGTAAATAACCCAAATGAAAATTGACATCATGCATTAAACAATATGAAAATTCAATGCAAGTCAATCATTAAATGACCTTTTTTTTTTTTTTTTTGATTTTTGACCCACTCAATAAGATTGGACCTATATGCCATGAATTCAGACCCAAACCCCTAAATACAAAAAAAGAGACCCCTGTTAGAAAAACATAAACCTTTCAAAAAATGTTAGAATTTCATAACAATATTTTCATTTGTTCCCTAGGGACCCATTTTGTCAAAATAGACTAGTTTTTGTAAATCAAGTGTTTACACAATCATATGAGCTCTAAACTCATTACATGAAGAAATTTCCCTATTTGAAATTTAGAGAATTTTCTGACAATGTAAACTTTTCCAAAAAAATTGCTAATTTGCACCCAAAAATGATTTTTCATGAAAAACCAAGAAAAATTTATAAAAGATACAAATTATCTTGAACAATTTTGAATTTTTAACCAAAGCTTCTTTGATATTTTTCCAATTTGAAAAACAAAATTTAGAACAAAATACAAAGCCATTTTGGAGATATGATCAGATCTATAATATCTAGGGTTTTTCATCTCCAAATAAATCTGCACAATGGGGTTAGCTCTAAAAATAGTCAAAACCAACATTTAAAGGTGGATTGCCCCATGGTAGGTGCCAAAAATGTATCCTAAAATTTTGACACACTTCTATGAGTCATTATATCCAAGATTGCTCAAGAATGACGTCTCAAATTATGACTCATGGCTCTTTATTCATGGAGTGCGTGGGTTTATAATGAAGGCCCTCAGTTTGACCTAGTTTGTGTCCATGCAAGTACACCATAAAATGAGAGATTCAAAGAGAAAAAGTAATAGTGCTAGTCTCCATGATCATAAAATATGCATGCAAATGAAAATATGAGCTAATCTAAATGATAACAATGTAAAAAAATGCAAGAAATGAAATCTAATATATGGAAGGAAATAACAATGCAAGATTAATTTATGAAGCAAATATGACTCTAAGATAATATTAAAATGCAAGGATGAAGCATGATGATGGAAGCCATGGATACATGAGAGAAGAAGACAAAAAGAGAGAAGTTGCAATGAAGCTCCAATGTCCAATCCCTAAAGCTCAAACTCCTCCAAAATAGCTCTCCAAACCTACAACATAACAATACTATAGAAACTAACATCTATCTAAATGAGAAGGAGAGGGCTCCTTATAAAGGAAACTGTGGAGGTAGGAGGCTTCTCATAAGAGCAATGTGGGATAAATCCCTAAAAAGATAGGTAAGAGGAAAAAGCTCACCACTTAGTGATATGTGCAAAAAAAAAGGAATCTTTATTTGATTTATTTCCTTTTTTCATCAAAAAGAGAGCTTTAAATGGGGATTTATTTAAATAATTAAAAGAGGGATTTTCTTTTATTTAAAGAAGATAAGATTATTTTATTAAAAGGTAGATTTTAATTAAATAAGATAAAAACTATTTAATTAAAATAAATTTTTTATTTTAATTAAATAAGATTATTTTATTTATTTAAAATGATATATATTTTTAACTAAATAAGATAAGATTATTTAATAAAAAGAGAGATTTTAATTAAATAAGATTATTAATGAAATGATCAAACCTTAAGAAATATTGAAATAATTAAATTAATTATAATTTGATCAAGAAAAAATAATTGAATTGACTCAATAAAATGTTGTGAAGCATTGATTCAGGAATTTGATAAATTTAAGAATTGGGGCCCATAGTCTAGACGATCATTTTAGGGTGCACAGACTTGTTATGGACTAGGCCTTGTTAGAAGCCTCAACCTTGTTAAGAGTTCCTAAAACCCTATTAGGAGTTGCTAGAACAATTACAATGTGTGTAATAAGAGTCCATTGCCCTAACATGTAATTACACAATTTAATTCCTTCACAAGATAGGTATATATACAATACTTACTTTGCTGCTATAACTTGCACTTTCTCTAATCTTACATTAGATTTCACATCATATAAGACTCATAGATAGTTCTCAAAATAGTTGATTGTCTCATCTAATCACACAAATTTCTCATTATTTGTGCTAGATAAGATCTTTACTTATATCTTTCAAAATCACAAAACTCTGCATTGTTGGCCTTCATGTCTTTAGAAACTTAACATAATATAAAATAACTTATCAAATAATATTCACATAGTCAGGTCAACATTACTTGGTAATTATTTTGTAACTAAAGTAATTTCTAAATTTGTACAACTTTGTTAACTTGCTATGCTCCATTTTGCACTATTAAATGCCCACACTGTTAATCTTAAAATAACTTACATTGTATTGTATGTACACACATGCACACTAGTACACATCATCATGACAATGTCATAAACCTTTCGTCATTCACCCATAAGCTAATTCTTTGCACATTGTTTATATTCTTAACATCTATTCTCCGAACTACTACAAATTGTCTAATACTTGGATAATTTTCTATCTCAAATGCATAAATTAAATGTTGAATGTATGTTGCCAAAAAATGACAACCATCAAGACATCTAACTACCCATATTTCTAACAATCTTCCCCTTTGGCATCGATAAAAACATTCAAGAAAATTGGGTAAGCCCCAAAATGATGTCATACATAGAAAAAATAAATTAAAGTAACTACATCAAAATCACCTTAAAAATATAACAATTTTATTCATATTTTGATGTATAATTACATTCCTTATCACACCTTTAAATTGATACATACATAAGCTCCCCCTTACATATATATTTACATCTATATAAATTTTCCTTTACATAATACTCCCCCTATTATGTCAATGGAAAAGATGCCAAAACTATATCACAAAACTTGTCTGATGTTGATTAGCTTGTCATTCTAGATATGCAATCTAAAAAATCAATCTTTAGTCTATCAAAGTCTTTCTTCCAATTTCCTTTGACTGTATCTAATATTCTAAGGAGTGTGTAGAGTTCATAAGATGCCACTTCAACTACACTTAGGGTAGTATAAGAAAATTTGTTATAGGAATTCTTTGTTCAAAGACATTCCTACAATTTCCCCTACAAAATTACAATTTTAGGTTCTAGATATTCTCTAAGAATAGAGAATCTTCTCATTACCTTCTCCTTGTCACATTCAATGCTTCTAACAACATTGTGGATCTTCTCAATATCATTCTTAGAATCTTCAATTTTGATCTTAGGTTGTTGCAATCTTGTAGTCAGTGTTTGAAGCTCACTCATATGGCCTTTGATCTTTACATCAAAATCTGATAGGTAACTGTAAGACATTACACATTATCCATACAACTTATTACCCTCAAAAAAAAAATCTTAGTTCCTTGATGTTTCCATCAAGTCCCTTTAAATCATTGTGCACATTGATACACACTACGTTGAATAAAGCCACATCATGATTTGTCTACACTTGCACTGCTGCTATTTTAGCTAAAGTTGTGAATTCCCCATCAAACGTCTTCACCAAGTCTTTTGCCTTGGCCTACAAGTCTATATTTTCTATATTTTTGGAAACTTTCTTCTACATCCACTCTAAGACTTCAATAAGAGTATTCTCCAAGGATTTAACAGTTTTATTCTTTTCACATAACTTGTTTAGGGTCCCCATTAGTTCTTTATGATCTTCATCATCAAAACGGATGGATACTATTACTAATGTTCCATTTTTTGGTCTTTTTGAAGGTACAATAGCCTTAATCATTTGTTCCTCTTCTTTTAGCTTTTCCTCAGCCTCTTTCTTCTTTCTTTTTCTTCTTCTTCTTTTCCTCTTCTCCTTTCCTCTTCTTTTCCTCTGCTTCATTCCCTTTCTTCTCTTTTGCTTCTTGTTCCCTCTTTTCTTATTCTTCCTTCTTCTTTTTCTTTTCTTCTTCATCATCAAAACTAGTATAAGTAGTGATATTATTGATATTGGCAACAATATTTGATCCATATGCTACAAAAGGGTTCTCCTTTGCATCCACAGTTATGTGTGTACTATCCACTTGCACGGATTCAATACCCATAATAATTTGAGGTGGTGATAGTGCTTGTTGTGTCTCCTTTTTTTCTTCCTCTTCCTTGAAAGGTGTATGGACTTCCACATACACTAGACTATCAACCTTTTCTTGCACACTCTCCTTAGACGTTGAGGACATATACTTTACTATTTCCTCATATGTTTCTTTCCTAACCTCCTCATAATTACCTCCCATTAGAAGAATTTATCTTCTTTTGTTCCTCAACAAGGGCTCAATACCCTTAAAAAAAAATTTAGATTCTTCTTTTGATTTAACATCACATAACTTATTTATTGATGTGATCCTCATGTTCAAATATTCTTCTACTACTCTTCTCTTCCTATTAATTAACCTTTTATATAGGTCTTTAGGAATTTTATGTTGAATACTTTCAAATCTCTTATTTCTCAAAATTATGTTTCTTATAGTGGCATTCTCTAATTGCCTCCTATCCATACTACTAAACATCCTTAAAAAATTATTTAACTGAACAAATTGTCATCATTTATAATTTGCATGTTCAAATTCTCTACCTTTGGTTTCCATGTGTTTTTGCCTAAAGTTGGCTTAGCTTCTTGCACATCTTCTTCAATAGGTTTATCTTCACTATTATCTTTTGAGCTTTTAGAACTACTCACTTGCATGTTTTTTCTTCTCTTACTAGGCCCACTAGTTCTTCTTTACTCTTTTCTTTTTTTAGGTGTAGGTTCTTGCTTAACCTTCACCAGTATTCCTAACTTCCTTTGTGCAGAAGGTACTTCCACCTCTGTCTGACTCTGATTATTCATAGCTACCTCTAACTAGTTGCATTTGTGCAACTATTGCATATGATACAATAGGATTTTGTGCACGTGGATGTTCTATCATTACTCCTTACGAGGGTCCTACTACTAGAATAGGTGTTGCTACCAACAATTTAGACTATCCACTAGCCTTCATTTCTAGTGCAATTCCCTTTAACTTGTTGAGCTCTTGTCTTGACATACCATTTTCCCTGATGATGGAATCTATCTCTCTTTCTACTTTCTTCTTTCTCTCTTTGCTATGGAGCTTACATTCTACTATCCTTAACCTTTCATCATATGTTCCCCATCTAGAACATTCTTAGTCCTTCTCAAATTTGAGTATGATCAACACATAACCTTCTATCAATTATGTGCCCATCTCATAGCCTATAGGCTAAATGAACTTCACTCTAGGTATCACTACTTCCATGCAGGTGTTTTCAGTCTCCACCATGAAGCATAAATCATCTTTATATTTTTCCACCATAGAGGGAGGTATTTTATACCTCATTTTCATCTCAAACAAAAATTTCTTCAGCATTCTATCAATATCAATGTCTCTAACATTTTTAGGTTTGCATATGTAGCATTGAGTTATCATCTTCATTATGCACTCACTATTGTCCCAATTGATTATTCTAGATGCAATTTGATAATGTTGCACACGTTTACTTTCCTTCTTTCAAAAGCCATAACATATGCTACATGAAGAAATCTAGTGTGTACATAGTTAACGCTTGATCCATGGTTTAACTTGTATCCTAAGATCTTAGTCAACAATTTGACTCCTTTAACCTAAATAGGATCAACCTTCATATTCCTTCTATCAAACTTGGTTTTCAAGTCTGTCTCCACAATTTTACTAACATTTATTTCATTGATAGGATTACAACCTTCATTTCTTAATCATGTGACCTTGTGAATTAGGTCATTGTTAATGACAATCTACACATTACCCAACTAGAACATATCATCATGTATTCTATTCAAAATAATTTAGGTCCACTCATGATTATCAAATTTCATGTATAACATATACTTCACTAAATTCAAATTTTCAAGGTGTACATATTTAGACTTCAAGGATAAGTCATTATTGCACATGAATCCTAAGTCCTTGCAAATTTCCTCATCTCATATGCTCTCAATCTTACAATGTATATAACTCCTTATATATTCTATGTGCAACACATTTCTTAGAACTTGTGAAAATGTGCCTACTAGATCATCTAATAAAGAAACAAATTTGTGTTTCTTGAACTCATACCTTGGTCTATCATTAACATCATACACTCTCTAATAGGTCACTGCTCTATAACTATAAATAAAACAATAAACTAGATTTGATACTACATGAAATACCTTAATTTCATGATTTAGGTCTTCTAGAACTTTTAGCTTCACAAACATTACTTTTCACTACAATAGTTGTCAGCTCATTCTTCAATTCACATGAGAGACTTCACATGAACAAATGGTACACTAAATCTTCCTTGTGACCGTTAGATCATTTTAAATCATGTTGTGCATTAAATGTGTATCTACCAAAAACTCAAAATATTGTCTCTATCTACTAGTGACCTTGTTCTCACAATTCACATCAAGACTTATGTACTAAATCATAGCTTCCCTTCTATGTCTTTTATTTTATGTTAACTACACAATCTCTAACTCAATCTCTAACATCAATTTAGACCAACTAATGCTCTGCTACTTTTATAATATCTTAATTTAGATAGGTTGAGACATAACCAATTTGTGACTTCAACTTTCCATCACGTGCATCAAATAATTTCTCTTCCAATACTATATTTGAACTCTCTGGATTACTAGCCTCAAAAAATTCCTCTTTGTATTCCTCAACATGTTCCTTAGCTACTTTTTTCTTACTATTGTTACTTCCATTTTCATTCCTTCTATCATTATTATTTTTGTTCCTTTTGTGATTAGGGTTCATGTTAAATTTGCCTTTGTCCATTCTACAAAATCTTGTTGTGTGTCCAAAGTTATTGCATAACTAATATATAGGTGCATTTCTCCTCTAATTTTTTCCATTTAGACATCACTTGACATAACTAGGATCTAAGGTCCACATTCTCATATTTTAGATCAGGTTCACTCTTATTGCTAATAGTCTTAAGACTCAACTTTAGTTCAATAATTTTCAATTGATGTTTCAAGATCTCATTATATTTCTTGATATTTTTTGTATCATCATTATCACTAATCTACACAAAAGGTTCTTTTCCAAGTTTAAGATCATCAATTTCATCTTTCAATTTTCCAATGTAAACTTTTGCATCTTTATATCTATCTTTCAAGTTAGCTCTCTCTTCAATAAGAAGATTAATCTGTTCAAGAACTTCTTCAAGATTCTTCCTCAATTATTCCAAATTCACTAGGATATTGTTGAAGGTATTAAACCTCTTCAAAGTAACTAATATCTAATATCAATTGTTAGAAATATATCATACGAAGAGGGGGCTGAATCAAGCTTCTACAATCTTCTTTTGAAAATTGAATATTGTTAATTACTTTATAACTTGCATATGAAAGTAAAACAACAATGCTGAATAGTAAATATAACCATACACATAAGAACTCATAATACCATTATTTGTTAACTAGAAAAACCTTGACCAAGGGAAAACCCCGGTGGGGATGATACCCACTAGATGACTCACTAAACAATGGGATCATGTTAAGGATATTGACCCTATTAGGAGTCTATGAAGTACATATAGTGTCTCGAGTCCTTGTTAGAGGAATACATGTGAAAATCCTCAACCCTATTAGGAGTTATTACAAGCCTTTTAGGAGTTGCTAGAACAATTACAATGTGTGCAAGAAGCACCCACTACCCTAACATTCAATCAAACAATTTAATTCCTTCCCAAGATAGGTATACATACAATAAATGCTTTGTTTCTATAACTTGCACTCACTCTAATCTTACATCATATAAGGCTTGTAGATAGTTCTCACAATAGTTTTCATGTCTCATCTAATCATGCAACTTTTTCATTATTTTTGCAAGGTAAGATATTTACTTATACCTTGCACAATCACAAAACTCTACATTGTTGGCCTTCATGTCTTCATACACTTGACATAATATAAAACAAATTATGGAATAATATCCACATACTTAGCTCAACATAACTTAGTAATTATTTTGTAACAAAAATAATTCATAAATCATTACAAATCTATTTACTTGCTATGCTCTGTTTTGTACTATTAAATGTCTGTACACACATGCACATTAGTAGACATCATCATGACAATATCACAAACCTTTCCTCAACTATGCATAGGCTAACTATCTATGCATTGTTTGTACTCCTAAGATTTGTTCTCTGAACTCTTGCAAGCTATCTAATACTTAGACAATTTTCTATCTTAAATGGATAAATGAAATTTTTCATGTATGTTTCCATAAACAAAAACCATCAAGACATCTAACTAACCATAATGTCAACATGGAAAACTTTAGTGGCTAATATTCACCAATTGGCTAATCTCACTCATCAAGGACCCAAAATTTGGCTTTTTTTTTTGCACTTTTGGGGTAGTCATGTCACCTGCACTTTAGAAAAATTGGGCCCCATGCTTAGGCAAATTACCAATAATAATACAAAAGTATTTGCATTTTAGTGATGACTTAAACAATGGAATCTATTTTTTCTATGCCATAATTAAATATTTTTTCCTATAATTTCCATGTCTTCTATTAATCAATGGTCATATTTGCCATGTTTCTTTATTTTTGAGACTTTCCATGAAACTTTTTATATTTTCTCACTTTGGCCCAAAATGGGTTTGAATGGGGACATGTGTCTTTATTTTTGGGAATTTCTTTAAAACTTGGTACCCTTATAAAATTGTAGCCTAGAGTAGGATTCAAGTCGTTGATTTAGGATCATCCAATGGTTATAAATAGCGTTGACTCCAAAGCACCATTCAATAATTTGAAAGGAATTTGTAATGATAAATGTGGGATAAATTTAACCTTCAAGTTAGATAATTAATTAGGCTCCATATTATAATAATAATATCATGGTTTCTAGGTATATGTACCTTTGTCCATGATTTTCATCATTAATGAAATATTCACTAGGATTTTATATAATTTTCATATGATTGAAAAAAATTGCCAATAAAATTTAAAAATTTCATACTTAAAAAATAAATTTTGCAAAAAAAAATCAAATTTTCCCCTAAACTAATGTTTGATTTGTCAAAATTGTATACTTTATTCCAAATGGGGGTTGTTGGATACAATTGATTAATTATGTGTTGTCTTTGATGTTACACAAATGTCATATCAGTTTCAGTTAGTGTTTTTCGAGCTCACTTGCGTAGTGAAGATAGTTTTCTATGTCTACCAAACATTCCTATGTTTGCCAAGTTTAGAAAGTAGTGTCTACTAAGTTCACTCAGGAGACAAAGGAAAGTGTGCTAAAGATGAGTGTTAACCAAGCTCACACATTTGCCAAACGATTTGTAAGAGTATGCAGTGTTAATCGAGCATTTTTTGGTTAACAAATGAAATCATTTCTTATTTTGGAATATTAAGCTTAATTGATTTATCTATGGGTTCTAGCTAACTGAGATGATGAATATTGATCATTCTAAGTTATATTTTAGCTGACTTGACAATGTGGGTGATATAAGTATAAGGTCAAGTTGTGAATATAAAATATGAATGTATGCAAGGTTCTATGAGTGAATTGAAGATTTGGTAATGGGCAGAAGAAGCTAAGGATAAATAGAATATCCTTGTGGAGCTAAAGAGATATATTCGATCTGAGAGGATCAAGTACAATCCAAAATAGAGATCTATAATCAGCAATTTAGTTGCATTCAATTTAGGTAATCTCATTATTACTTTCTAACTATTGTAGCAGTGATCTAAATCTCTCAATAGAGTTAGCTTAAAAGCTATTTGTAAATCCTCTAACAAGGTGGTAATTCTATCGAATTGTCTCAAGACCTCTGACAAGGCCACTCTTAATAGGGTGATTAAATCCTCTAATAGGGTAACACCTAACACTGTGTTCTGTAACCTTTAACAAGTTTGGCTCTTAACAGGGCTCACCTTAGAAGAGTGAGAAACAATAACTAGTTGTAATTGGTGGTTTTAATTGGGTTTTCATGTTAAATCTTGGTGTCAAATGTGTTCATGCTATTTCCTTTTATATGTTTGTAACTAAGTTAAAGTAATAGTAATCATAGATAATATCTAAAGCTTTGCATGTTAATGTTTACTGAGAAAACATAATGTTTATCAAATTACAAGAATTTCTTTGTTTACTAAGCATTAGTAGTATTCAGTTTCTAGAGTTTGTTTTTGTACTGGCATATAAGGGATCTGGGATTTATTTTAGTGGTAACTAATTCACCCCTCCCCTCTCAGTTACTCCTCTTATATTTCCAACAATTCATATCAAATCTTTTGGTGCTTTCAGAGAAGGTTTCAAGGACCTAAGCTAAAGATCAGGATGTCTTATAGAAGAGAGATTCTCAAGCTAAATAGATACAACTTTGTAGCATGGCAAGGACTAATGAGATTACATCTAGTTAGTATCAGAGATTTAGGTTGCAAATACCTTGATGCTAAATACAAGACTCCCACTGGAACATTATCAATTGAAGATATTTTTGAAAAGAAGAACCATAACATCATGATGATTGACATTACATATGCTCTTAGTAATGCTAAATTTGATGAGGTAAAGGACTCCAAAATTACTTTTTAAATGTGGAACAAACTAAAAGATATCTATGGAGAAGATGAAAATGTAAAAAGAGCCAAAGTAGAAAGCCTTAGAGGATAATTTGATCAAATGAAAGTGAGAGAAGATGAAAACATTGTAAAATATGTGGAAAGAATCAAGGCCAGTGTAAGTGCAATCAAGGCATCTAGAGGAGACATCAAGGAGGAAATTGTTGTAGGTAAAGTGCTTAGAATTCTTCTTCCTATTTATGCAATTAGAGTATCTACTATTCAAGAAATGAGATGTGATCCAAATTGTAAAATGCCACTAGATGCTCTAGTTGGAAGATTGATGGCTTTTGAGTCAGATAATTTTGATAACTATGTTCCTACTTCAAAGAATATTGACTCTGCATTTGAAGCTAAACTTTCACTCAAGAAAAAAGGCAAAAATTCAAAATCTAGTCAATCAAGAAGTGAAGAAGATAGAACATCAGAAGAAAGTTTAGCCAGTGATCTTGAATTTGTTGAATCCATACTTGCAAGAAAATATTCCAAAGGTAGAGGAAAGTACAAGGGTAAAGTTCCTCTAATTTTTTTTTCTTGTGAAAAAGTTGGTCACATTGCTACTAGGTGTCCAACTAGGGAAAACAAAGATGAAAAGAAAATTCATAAGCACAAAGGTAAGAAGGATTTTAAGAACTACAAGAACCACAAGGAAAAAGGTAAGAAATCTTATTTTATGGCTAAAGATTTTGATAAGAGTGAAGATGAAATGGTATACATTGTTGTAAAGGATAAATCTAATGATGAAGGAGATAAAATGGCACTTATCTCTTATGTTATAAAAAATGATACATAGATTATTGATAGTGGATGCTCACATCATATGACTAGAGATAAAACAAAATTTGAAAATATGGAACCTTATGATGGAGGTAGTATAAGATTTAGAAACAATGAACCTTGTTGAATAAAAGGTAAAGGGCATATCTCATTGAACAATGAACTTGTATGTGAAAATGCTTATTGAGTTGAAGGATTAAAGCATAATCTACTAAGTGTGGCATAGTTAAATAACATTGGATTCAAGATAGAATTCATCAAATGCAAGGCCAAACTACTAGATGGGAAAGGAAATTCGGTTGGATTTGGTAAGCAAACAAAAGGTAACTTATTTTAACTTGACAGTGAAAGTTCATGTTTTATTGCTCAATTAGAAGAAAGTTGGTTACAAAAGGCTATGTCATGTAAACTTTGAGAATCTGGTTAAGATTAGCAAACATAAGAGAGTAAAAGGTCTTTCTAGTTTGAAGAAACCTAACTTGGGTCTATGCAAGAATTACCAAATTGGTAAGATGGGAAAGACTAGTTTCAAAAGCAAAAACTATAAGTTTGAAGAAGTCTTAGAGATTGTGCATACTAGCTTATGTGGTCCTATTGGAATAGAGAGTTATAGTGAAAAAAAAATTTTCATTCTTTTTGTTGATGATTATTCTAGAATGATGACTATAATGTACTTGAAAGAAAAATTTGAAGCTTTTCAAAAGTTCAAGTTATATCTAGCAAGAGTAGAAAAAGAAACCAAAAAAAGTTTGAAATGTTTAAGATCAAACAGAGGTGGTGAATTCATCTCTAATGAATTCAATAATTTTTGCATTGAAAGAGGAATCAAAAGATAGGTATCAGCCCCTAGTACATCTCAGTAGAATGGTATAGCTGAAAGAAGGAATAGATCCATCATGGATTGTGCAAGAACATTGATTATTGAAAATAATATTGCTCTCAAATACTAGAAAGAAGCTATTAGCACTGTAGTTCATACCTTGAACAAAGTATAGTTAAAGAAAGACTCAAACCAAACTCCTTATTAGCTATGGTATGGCTACAAACCTAATGTAAGTTACTTGAAAGTATTTGGCAGCAAAATCTTATATCTTTAAAGAATCTAGAAAAGGAAAATTTGATGTAAAAGGTAATGAAAGCATATTTCTAGGATGCTCATTTAGAAGTAAATCATATAGTTGTTTGAATCTATCTACTCATAAAATCATAGAAAGTGCACATGTGAAAATTGATGAGTTTGCAAACAAGAGTGAGGAAGAAAGCTACAAAGAGCTAGATGATTATAGAAGATTTTTTTACTATGAACTTAATACTTTTCCAAACACATCTAAAGGAAATAAGGCTTCAATTCTCAAGTCCCCAAAATCTCCAATAGCTATTGAGTTGCATACAGTGCAACCTAAGTCACAGTCTAAAGGACCTGAGTCAGAGTCAGAGGCTACTAAGCTAGTTCAAACCAAGTTTAATGGGCCTGAGTCACAGATGGTGGGACTTGAGCCTGACATTGAAGTTCATAACGAAACTAGTGGAAGTCATTCATTATTCAAAATTTCTATGTTAGCAAGATATGTCAGAAGGCATCATGCACCTAGTTAGATCATTGAAGACAAATATGAGGGAACCATGACTCAAATAAAATTAAAAGGTACATGTTTCCTTGATGAATTTGAACCTAGAAATGTTGAAGATGCATTGGAAAATGAAAGTTTGGTTGAGGCAATAAATGAAGAAATAGAACAGATTGAGAAGAACAAAACTTGGACTCTTGTTCCTAGACCCAAGGATAAAAATATAATAGGCACAAAATGGGTGTTTAGAAATAAGTTGAATGAAGATGGAGAAGTTTCAAGGAAAAAAGAAAGATTAGTATGTAAAGGCTATTCTCAAGAAGAAGGTATTGATTATGGTGAAAATTTTGCTCATGTTGCTAGATTAGAAGGTGTTAGAACTTTACTAGCATATGCAACACATAGATGATTTAAAGTATATCAAATGGATGTTAAATCTGCATTCTTGATGAGGAAGTCTACATCAAACAACTAGAAGATTTTATGGATTCTAATAATAGAGACATGGTTTATAAATTACAAAAAGCATTATATGGTCTCAAGAAAGATCCTAGAGCTTGATATGAAAAACTACATAAATATTTGCTATAGATTGGTTTCCAAATAACAAATGATAATAGTAGTTTGTATATCAAAGAAGGACCTAACAAGAAGATTGTATTGGTATAAATATTTGTTGATGATAATTTATTCATAGGGAATGATGACTTATGCAAGGGATATTAAGAAGAAATGAGAAAAGAGTTTGAGATATCTATGTTTGGTGAGATAACATTCTTTGTTGTGTTGCAGATATAGCAAAGTGAAAATGGTATCTACATTAATCAATCCAAATATATTAAGGAGATACTGAAGAAATTTGGAATGAAAGATTCAAATCCTGTTGGAACCCTTATGACTACTGGACATAAGCTCTCCAAAAATTATGATTCCAAAGAAGTAGATAAGACCACATAAAGATCAATGATTACAAAATTGTAGTATGTAGTTCACACAAGGCATGCTATTGCTCTAGTAGTTGGAATAGTGGCAAGATTTTTAGAAAATCTCAGAGAAAATCACATGATGGAAATCAAGAGAATCATGAGATATCTAAAAGGTGCTCAAGACTATGGCTTATAGTACAAACTTAGAGGAAATCTAGACTTGAAGGTATTTACTGATGCTGATTGGGCAAGAAGTATTTATGACAAAAAGAGCACCAGTGGTGGAGCATTCTTTCTTGGTAAAAGACTAGTGTCTTGGACAAGTAAGAAGAAAAATTGTACATCTCAATCCATAGAAGAGGTAGAATATGTGGTTGATGTAGTTAATTGTTCAAACATTGTGTGGTTCAAACAACTGTTGGCAGGTATGAAGATAGAAATCAATGATCTAGTTGTTATATACTATGATAACACCAATGCAATCAATATATCAAATAACCCAATAATTCATTCCAAAACAAAGTACATTGCTATAAAATATCACTTCTTAAGAGAATTGGTGCAGGATAAAGAAGTCAGATTGGAATACGTTAATACAAAGGAACAAATTGTAGACATATTCACCAAGCCATTACCTAAGGATGAATTCTTGTATCTAAGAGGTAAGCTAGGGGTTATTCTCCTATCAAAAGATCACTAAATAAAGTTTAGTAATGCATAAACTAGAGCACGTTGAAAATCAATCCATGTATGCAAAATTATCAAAGGCTCATTGCAAATGAATTAGGACTTGAGGTACATTGATATTAATAGAGATGTTGTCTATGACATGTGTTGTCAAAGAGGGAGAAGTTATACTATGTCATATCTCATAAAAAAATTCTCTAAGAGGGAGAAGTTTTCTATCATAGAAAATTTATGAACAAAAAGATTTTTTTTGATAGAGGAAGAGATCTAAAGATAGGAAAGGAGCTCACATTGATAGAGGGAGCTCTCATGTTGAGAATTAGAAAAAACCTAAGGATATGTTCCTTACATTATTATTGCTATATAAATTTTATTGTGCTATGACATGTTGTGTTGCCATCAATGCCAAAGAGGGAGATTGTTGGACACAATTGATTAATTGTGTGTTGTATTTGATGTTACACAAATGTCATATCAGTTTCAGTGAGTGTATGCCAAGTTGTGAGGCCTCACCCTGACCCATCGTAGCATAGTGGATACATTATTAGTTTGATACTCATGATTCGATATGTTGGGACACTATTTGATACATCGAAAATTACTATGCTATTTTATGATGTGTGATGCTTTACCTTTAGATATTTGATTTTGTCATTTAATTCTCTATGAACATGCATGATGATGAAGTAAATGAATGCAGAACTAACACTTTGATTATGCAATTTTTAATGGTAAAAAATATGTGTAGAATGAGATGAACAATTGATTATTAGAAAAATGGATGTTTTCAATTTACATAATTTTCCTAATATGTAATTTACATATATGCATGTCATTTCTTGAGCTACTGATGTGTGCAATGAGTGTGCCTGATAGTTAGCTAGGAAATCTAATGGAAAGATGAAGCTGAACCCCTTGCTAATTTGTGCTATTTTGTATTATCTTTCTCTGAAGGTTGTTATTGGGTCTTACTATTCTCCTAGCTTTGGTTTGGTTTCTATTAAGTCTTTAAGGCCTAAAAACATTAAATTTAAGTATCCTAGGGGTAAGGGTATGGGTTGAGAGTACTTTCCACCCAAAAACCCTACTTTTGGTTGATTGCGAAAATTGATTTATCTCCTTCATGAGTTGGTGACTCAAACTCCACCTTAGGGTTACCTAAAGTCTAGTTGAGTTAGGATGATATTTAGATGCATTTTTGGAGAAGTTTTGGGGTTGTTACCCAATCTCTAGTTTTAGAGAGAAGTTTCAAGATTGAAGGAAAGGAAGGAAAAACTCTTCTCAACTTGTCATTTTACCATAACTTTTTGTGAAGGTAGGGTTATTCACTCTTTTGATCATGTTATTCATATTGTTCATGCTTTGATTCATGCATAAGGCATTGTGTTGTTCTCTGTATTGCTTGTATGTGTGTTGAGGTTGTTTGGGAGATATATTAACTTGTTCTTGGATGCCATTCTTATGCTTTGCTTTGAAATTTTGAGGGGATTTCATGGGGAGTGTTTTATCATTACTCACCCTTGGATAGGGTAGAAGTGGCCATGTATGGGGGAAGGGCCTTGGTTGGCTTAATAGTGTAGAGTCTCCTCTCATGGTGAGAAGAGGGAAAGAGGGTAGGGTGTTATGGGCCCCTACTTGTCATCACATACCAAGTTTGAAAATTTGAATTCATGAAGAAGGGAAGGAATGAAAATCCTTGTTGTATTGGTCTCAAAAGGGCATTTGTAGAAGAATGGAAGTTCTTGAGTTTTAGCCTTGAAAGGGCTATATTATGGTATGGTGATTGATGTCTCCTATTGCGAAAATCCACCTCCCCCCTAGTCTAGTTCAATGTTGAACCTATTGTGCAAAATTGGGTTGGGAATGCATACTTGAATTGTTCATCATATTATGTTGTTTTACTTCTGGGTTAGTTCTCATCTTTCCCATGATTCCCTTGATGCATTGAAGATATTGGAAAGGATCTCTGGTGAATGACCTAGAAGAGAATTCATTTGAATTGTAACATTTTGAAAAATGTATTTAAATTTTGATGTATTAGCAAGGATGTCAGGTTTTCTTACTGGTTCTTTCCTGATGGAGCCTTGAACTAGGTTAATTAATAGGGAGAAAAGATTGAGAAAACCTCCTTGCATTGTAACTTATGCTGTTCAATTTATGCATATGAGTGTGGAAAAATTAATTTAATGATGATGTTTTTTAATTATGCAATCTTCAATTTGCAAATATGTTAAGGAAAGTAATTGGATATGTTGAATTTTTTTTCAATTCAATTTCATATGTATTAGGAGAAAGTAAATAATCCTACATTGAGGATAACAAAGTTATCACCTTCCTTGTTAAACTATGTTGAGGCTAATCAAATTAGACACAAAAGAAGTGTACATCTCATTATATTCAAAAAAGAATGATACAATATATATATATCCTTGCATTACAATGCATGACTTAGGAAAACAAGTCTTAAAACAAATAGAGTTTATGCAAGTTTTAAATAAACCAATCAAACACTAGATAACACTTAGGAAGAAAAACATGGCTTGAAACAAAAAAATGTTCACCCCTAGGAGCAATTTTCTCTCTAGAGTTTGTATTGGGACACAAAATTTTATCCCATTGTCAACAAAGCATATTCCCCCCTTGATTCCCTTTTAAAAATCTTTATTCAAATTGCTCATTTATAGAAATAAGTAAAGTTGGGATTAAAACAATATTTCTATTTTAGAAATACCCCCTTTTTCTATGAACTTGCCTAATAAACTTTAAATCATTATTGCTCCACCGTTTCCTTTGTTCTTACTTCACCCCACTCATCCTCCCTAGGTGTGGTCAGGCTTCCTTCATTACTCCAAGCAAATCAGGCCTCCCTCATGCCCGAATCCTTTGTGTCAGAGGTACCTACTAATGTCATGTGGGGCAGGTTGAAATACACTTGTTTTTAAAACTTAATAAATTTGGGCTATCAAGTCATCTAGCAATAAATTGTAATATGAAGCTTGTCTTTACTTTGTTGTAAAACCATTATTCCTTTCCATGTGAAATCCTCTACCAAAAAACCTTTGGACCATGTACCATGGCTAGATTGTCATGGAGTCATGTCAGAGTTTGGGATCAGCATATATGTTGGTTGAAATAAGTGATTGTAATATGATTTGAATAGGTTTATAAATGTTTCCTTAAAGATCCCCCTTACTTTATGTCTTCACTTTAGACTTGTGTACCTTCTTCCTAATCCTCTATAACCTGCATCCTTGTTTCTTGGGTTGCATGAGTTGCCTCGGGTGGTGCCCAGACTTGGAGAATGTTTTTTTTTTTAAATTTCCTTTTATTATGGCTATCCCCCTTACCTTAGTGCCTAATTAGCTTGCTTTTAGTAAAGGTAGAAGGGGGGGAACAGGTCTACACATCGTCAGACCTTGGATCACGTGTCAACGTGGGGGCGGGAAAAAAATGAGGAAAGGGAGATTAGGGAGTTAGGTTTGGGGGTGGGATTAAATTAGGTTAGTTTTAAGTTAATGCTAGTTTAGTTTGTTGTTGATCCATTTTTTTATGTAAATGATTTTAAATTTATATTTAGTTGTCTTTTGTTTTATTAAAGGCCTGTGACGTAGTGTTAGACTAGTTGTAAGTTTTAAATATGTGAAATTGTAAGTTAGTATTAAATAGTTCTCTTTATTTAATTTAATATAGTTTAGATTTAATTTAGTTAGATTTAAGTTAATTTTTAGATTTGAGTATCATTGGTAATTTAATGGTTTGCACAATGTGTTATTATATTGGATTAGTTTTTTTTTTAAAAATAGGACTACTAATAAATGATATTTTAGATTTAGGTTTAGTTAAATTCAGTTTAGCTTAGCTAGAGATTCTATTTACAATTAAGTCAAAATATTAGTTTAGTCAATGTATTATTATTAATTGATTAAATTAAATCTAACATACTATGTTTATATTATTATCATTTCTTCATTAAATGTTTCCTTGGGCTTCTGTAAAAAGGAAGAAATCATTTTAAATAAATAAGGAGTTGTTGTGTGTGTTGACTGAATATACATCAATTTTTTTAAAGGAATAGCCTTGTTTTAAAGAGTATTATCTAGATTAAATTTATATTAATTAAATGGATTTTTGAATCAATTAATCATATAGGTTGAATGATATTTTTTTTGCTTAATCAAAGTTCTAATAATTATTGTTGGAAGGATTTAAAGTATTTATTAATATTAATGTGACAGGTCTTTTAATTAATTGAATTTAGTTATTTAATTAAATAATTAATTGAATTATCAACGAATGTTTAGTTTAACAACCTAATGCTACATGATGATTTTATCTAGATGGCAGTCTCACAATATTATTTTTAGGAGATCTTATATCCATCTTGTAATGTACCCTAGTCTTATCTAAACTTTTAAACATTTCAAACTTTAGTAAATTAATTTAAAAAAAAAAAAAAAAATTGTGTGCAGTTTTCCCTCTTACCTTTTTTGGGCATGACACAAGCTCACTGAAGTAGTGAAGACAATTTTTTGTATCTACCAAGTGTTTCTATGTTTGCCTAGTTTAGAAAGTAGTGTCTACCAAGTTCACTCAGGTGTCGAAGGAAAGTCTGCTAAAGATGAGTGTTAACCAAGCTCACTCAGTTAATGAAAGAAAATTTGGATGGGACTAGTGCTAACCGAGCTCACTCAATTGCTAAAGGATTTGTGAGAGTATGCAGTGTTAACCAAACATTAGTTGGTTAATGTAGGAAATCATTTCTAGGTTAGTGTCTACCGAGCTGGGTAAGCTAATGAACAATTTTCTTATTTTGGCATATTAAGCTTAACTGATTTATCTATTGGTTCTAGCTGACTTAGATGATTAATGTTGATTATTCTAAGTTATATTTTAGTTGATGTGACTATGTGGATGATATAAGTATAAGGTAAAGTTCTAAATGAAAAATATTGATGTATGGAAGAGTGCATGAGTGAATTGAAGATCTGATAATGGGCACAAGAAGCTAAGGATAAGTAGAATATTCTTATGGAGCTGAAGAGATATATTCGATTAGAAAGGATCAAGTACAAGCTAGAAAAGAGATCTATAATTAGCAATTTAGTTGCATTCAATTCAAGTCATCTCATTGTTACTTTCTAACCATTGCAACAGTGATCTAAATCTCTTAATAGAGTTAGCTTAACAGTTGTTTGTAAGTCCTCTAACAAGGTGGCAATTCTATTGAATTGTGTTAAGACCTCTGACAAGGCCACTCTTAAGAAAGTGATTAAATCCTCTAATAGGGTCAAACCTAATAGTTTGTTTTGTAACCTTTAACAGGGTTACCTTCTAATAGGGCTCACTTTAGAAGAGTGAAAAACAATAACTAGTTGCAATTGGTGGTTTACCCAAATCGAGTTTCCATGTTAAATCTTGGTATCAAATGTGTTCATGCTATTTAATTTTATATGTTTACAACTAAGTTAAAGTAATAATAATCACAGATAATATATAAATATTTACATGTTAATGTTTACTGAGCAAACATACTATCTACTAAGTTACAACATTTTCTTTGTTTGTCAAACATTAATAGTATTTAGTTTCTAGAGTTTGTTTTTGTACTAACATCTAAGGGCTCTAGGATTCATTTTAGTGTTAATTGATTCATGCCTCCCCTCTTAGTTACACCTCTTATATTTCCATCAAATGCATGACTCCACATGTCAAAAATATGAATAGAGGATTGATGATTAAAAAAAATTATAGCCATGGCTAGAAAGCATTGGAAAAATACCAAATTAATGGAAAAAATCTTCCAAAAATGTAGGTCATTGAATCTCTAGAGTAGAGGGCCCAAGGCATGGTGTACAAAACAAGGTCCACTATCAAATAGTCCCACCCCACATGGCCAAGTCACATTCACAACCATGAAACCATGAGGCATGTGATAGGAGTAGTCTATGGCCCAAAAAAAGGTTGCAGATATTGAAAGTGATGAACCATCCAAGTAAGGTTCTCTATCAACAAGTGGAGCCAATGAAAAATCATCATTGACCAAGAAATGTGCAAGAAAATCTAGATGAAAATGATGAAAATATCCATGTACGATGACCATCTTGCACAAAGATTAAGGGAAGTCCCAAGTCAAATCATCCAATATTTAAGGGCCAAGGCATGTCAAAAAAGGAATAGAGGCACTCCCTCGAAAAAATGCACCTCTTAACACATGATGGAGCCTTTGACTAGGAGTATTTATGCATGTGAGCCAAGAATGGGTAGGGAGGAGTGCATTGCCACACATAGCCTATGTGAGTGTTCAAAAAAAAATGCCCGTGGATATTGAACCCACCAAAAATAAAACCACTATTCTATCATACACCAAACCAAATTCATCCTCCATAAAAAAAGGAATATATCATTAAATTATGAATTCAAACCCAAACATGTGGGGCCCCATAGGGATGACTGAACGTGAGGTGTAGTCTCAAAGCTTGGCATCCAAACAAAAAATCATCTCCAAACTTTAACCCTGCTAACACCACCAAGAATGTATTGGATGTTGTTTTATGGAAAAAGTAAGAAGGTGACTAGTTAACTCTTCAATCATGGAAATCCATGACCATGGAGCCAACCAAACTACAAGGTGCAGATATTGGAGCCATGTAAAGCCCTCAAAAAATGACATGTGATGATACCACAGATATCTATGTCAAAATAGTAGGGAAATCCAAAATAAGCTTGCCTATGGATGGTTTCATCTCTCAAACTCCTCCTTTATAGGATGGAACACTAGATAGCAAGTGATATCCTCAACCTAGCTGAACTCGTGAGTATCAGACTTATTAGCCTTCCCTTCACTATGGAACAAGTTTCATCCCAACAAAAATTCCAACAAAAAGGTTGTGTAAATTAATAGTGATATTTATAGAAATCCTTTGAACATGAGGCCAAATTTGGTGAAAAAACACATAGGAAGAGATCAACATGGAAATTATTGAGAAGAATGGAATGGGTGAAAGTGATGTGGTCTAATAAGAGAAGAGGGAAGCCCCTTTGAATGCACAATGCCTAGAATTATAGGCACAAAGAAATGGAATGTCCCAAAGGTCACATGGAGAGCTCTAGGTTGCTTATTGGACATGCAATTCTCCCCCACCTACTAAGAAAAACTGGTTGAAATGATTCACACAATATAATACAACTACAAAATCAAATAGTGACCCACCAATTTTTTGATAAAAAAGCCCTCTTCTCTTAAATTTTTGATTAATAAAATTAAAATCACCACCTCATTTGCATACCCAAGTCATTTGCAAAAAAAAATTGCCTCATATTTCAATAGTGTCTAAAATAGATGTATTTTATACAGAAATGAGGGTTTTTGAAGTGCTTTGAGCTCAATAGAGGTGTCCAGTTTTTGCTCAAAGTGCCTAAAAAATTAGTGACCCCTAGATCCAATAAAAAATGCTAAAATCTTAGATCTAAAAACCAATGCCAAATCACACATAAACAAAAAAGAGGCATGAAGATCTGGTTCTCTAATATCATGATGAAGTTGATAAAAGATCAACCCTACAACTCCCAAGAATCACCTATAGGAAAACACCTATCACAGAAGGAGAGAAGAAAAAGTTATGGAGGCAAGCATTTCTAGATCCATAGATGAGACATTCTTGATGAGAAAAAAAGAGATTTCTATTATAAAAAATGAATTGAGTTAATTACAAAGAGAGATTGTCCTTAGAAAGGAGATCAAAACCCTAAAAAGATCTAACCTAGGTTGCATCATAATAATTAACAAATGAATTAATCCTTATCATCCTTATCTTTATTTTCTTCTTTCTTCCTTCGTATTTTTTTAATCTTCTTTTTGATAATGTAGCCTCTTGTTATCTAATTTTCCCTAAAGTAATTCTATCTTAACTCTCTTCATCCTTAGTATCATGTTTTTCAATGTCAATGATTTTTTTATTAGTCCTACTCTTTTTAGGGGTAGGGCATTGGCTTCTTGAGGGAAAATTCTTCCATTTTGAAGGGGTTTCAAGAAGCAAATCTTTTTAAGGGTTAGTAGTAGGTAGAGATAGATCTTTATTAGATTTTTTCTAGGTTTTGGGGTTAGGTTTTTCTTTTCTAGAGATCACAAAAAATGATGGTTTTATTTCCTTAATTCTTATAGACAAGCTAGTACCTACAAACTCTTTCCTATTGGTCAAGTTCCTGTTAAAATCTAGGTGAAGGAAAAACAAATGTTATGATAAAGCAAAAACTAAACCATAATGAAGAGGTAGGTTATCTCCATTTTCAATGCAACCATTGAAGGAAAAAAACAAAAGGAACAAAATATTTTATTTTCTCCCCATGGCATAGGAAAATCAATAAGGGGAAGTGATAGGAATGGTAAGGGTTAAATATACATTTACAAGTAAAATATTTCATAACCTAGAGGTAGATAATACAAAAAGGAGTGGGGAGAAAGATTTTCATACCCATGTTTTACATTCATGCATTTTGATTTCTAGTTGTTGTCAAAGATATTTTTCATATTGTTTTTGTACCTACCCTGGCTTTTCCTTTCAACCTAGTGATCTTCACACCTCAAACTAGTGGCCTCTGTAGTTAGCTCTGGTGTAAGCATAAACTCAATCCTTTCAATTGTTACCATGCTCATATGCCAGGAGTTGGAATAAGTAGAAGAGAGATCTTCATTGAAGCCTCTCATGACTTCAATAAAACTAGTTAGCCCTACATCCTAAATGTACTTCCATATCTCTTGATTCCATTTCGATTCTTGATTGTCCCTTGGTTCAACTTTTTTCAATGGTCCACCCATAATTTTTAGCTTTACCCAAAACTTGGAGATTTTCTTGAATAGCACAATTATCTTCCATAGTGATGGAATTTTGAGAAACTTCATAGCTCAGCATATTTTCCATAGATGAATTGCCTTTTGTACAAACTAAGAACCAAGAAAATTTGACAATGGCTAAGTATCTCAAATTTTGTATCCTTAAAAGCTCATGATTTAAATAATATCATCATAAATAATTTCTTTTTAATTGAAGATCCTCAATTTTTTAAAAAATAGTATAATATATACTGACATTCTTGGCACATTTGGTGAGTAATGAAAATTTGGTCAGGTTGCATAATTCTTCATACTTTTGTCCTTCCTTACACCTGTAAAATCCTTCCCATATCTTGTAATTATTAGAGAGGCGAGATAAATGTTTAATAATGTCACTAAATTAAAGTTTGATATGTTGATATTGGCTACCAAATTGACTTTAGATATTCTACTATAATTAGCAGACTTCTTCACATTTCTAGTGATAATTTTGTCAACCTTAGATCATTTTCTTATAAGGAAGAAATGTTAACAACATCTTTTCTATCAGGAAAAATAAAATCAAAGGGTAGGGTAGTTTACTGAGGAAGAAAAATTATCTCACGCTATTCCAATGATAGAACAAGTTAGGATCAATTTTTAGTTCAGAAAGAGGACTATAAATCTTGAAGAGGAAAAACAAGTATGAGTAAGTGCTAGTTGGCCACAAATATTTGCACAAAATGGATAAGGAAAAAGAAGTACTAGATAAAAAAGAAATGAAGGTAAATAATCCTCTTAACAATAACAAAATAAGTAAGAAATTGGTAAATTCCAACTCATTATTTCAAATCCTTTGTGTCAAATAAAACTCCAATTCATATCCTTGAGATTGTCAAGATTTCTTACTACACCAAGGAATTTCTAGATATTTTATATAAACTAAGAAAGGAAGGTAATTCAATAGAACAAAATGTCGATAATTTACATCTGACCATTTTAACTAACAATAAATCATTGAGAAATTGCATGATAGATTCAGGTGCTCTAGTGAACATTATGTTTGCTGATGTCTATTGGTTAACAATTTATCCCTCTTTATAACTTGGTTTTAACTTGAATCTAGATACCCAAAATGTGAGGAAACAAAAGGATATTTACCAATAAATGGGTCATTGTAAGTATTCTATCACTACCCTCTATATTAATTAGGTACAACTCCCTAGGATTTGGAATGATATGCTATGAATATGTTTTTATGATATCAGAAGTCTTGACATTATAAGCTCTTAACCTGAGAGCACTAAAGGATAACCAAATTGTTTGTAGGCACAAAAAATTTAAGAAAAATAGATTTGACAACCTATAACACCTAATGGAATTATTTTAATAGACTATATTGAGATTCCTAACCCTTAACTTCTATTCTAAATGCAATCTTAATCATCTAAATGTGAAAAAGAATGAGACTATCTAACATGATATAAAATGAACAAGAGAGGAAGCATGATCATATATGAGGAAAGTAAATGGAATCACTTCTACTACAAATATCAAATGAAATAAAATCCACTTGATCATTGTAGGATCACATATAATTGTTGTTCAACACTTAATGCATAACTAATTTATGCATGCACAACAAAACATGAGAAGAAAATACTATAAATGAAATTATAGAAAAATTCACCATTAAGTTTTTTGACCTTTGTTATGTCAAATAAGTTACATTTATAGTCTATTATTATCATTTCTAAATTCTAGAAGAGCAACAATCATATAATAAAGAATAAAATATGGAAATATTCAATTTGTATTGTGATATGAGCATGCGCTATCTCTTCTATTGATGATTTTGAATTCATGATATTCTTGAAAAGACACTATGACTGTTCATCTTCATGTAGTCCTAGAAAATCCTATAGAAATTCATTTATTCTTCATTTTCTATTGTTTTGCACCAAACCTATGTATTTCATATTCCAATGGTCACTGCATTTTTGAATTCCCATTGTTGATCTCAAATGGTTAGTCAAGATTAAAATGTTATGGATTTTTTTATAACTTCCTCCATGGGTCCCTCCTGTCACTTTTTTCACATAGAATAACGATCGAACAACTTTATATAGCAAGATAACAACATTCGTGGATCTCTTTTTGATCTAAAAATTGTAACAAAATGATGTCAAGTCTCTTTGTTTCATGGCGAGGGTCCCCTTTTTCCAAATAGGCACACTATGATAAACAATTGGCACCATTCCATTGCTTGGATAATCCGATATTCACTTTCTTTCATTCAAGGCACTTAGTGACTAGATTTTGACTGTGCTTCATGAAATATGATGGCCCCTTAGACACATTCCTTCATGTCACTATGTCACATAGAATAAAAATTGAGCGTCTTTATATAACAACATAATGAAATCTATAGATCTTCTTTGATCTAACGATCAATGAGATACATTGTTAGATACTTTAAAATTCCATGTTAAAATATTATCCATTGATGCGGTCTTCATTTAATCATTGTGACTTATTTCCAAGGAGACTTGACTATTCAACTTGATGATGTGAATGATCAAACATGTTTTGATTCATTGATTTGATTTCAACTTTGGCCTTTGCAACCTTTGACCTAGTTCTTTCACAATTTTTGATGATTTATCTGCTTCTTCTATAATTGAATTCAACGGATTCTCTTTGTAGCCCATTCTCATGATCTACATTTATCTTTAAGCCTTAGTTTTTGATGTTTCTCTACTGTATTTTCTCTTTATATATCTATGAAAATGTATCCTTCTCTAGATATATATCTTTGACCATAGAGTTAGAAAATTTTAGAGATAAAGAAATTCTTTCATAAAGAACTGCTTCTCAACATGAATCTTGTATCTAACATGATTAGGAACAAAGAATATGAATCATTAGAGATATTCAAATGTTTATTCTTATCAAAAAAATGGATAACAAACCCTCCTAAAACTTAATCACCTAGCCAAAAAATAATGTATTGCTCATATCTAGATTTCCCACATTAGGTTAACTCAAAGGGAGATGAGAAGAAAAATCATTCTAAGGGAAAACTCGACTCAGACTCAAAACTTTAACTTTTGAATTCACTCAAAAAAAAACCCCTAAAGCAAAGATATAGACTAAAACTTGGGCAATAGATGGCTCTATCTGGGGATTTAAGCATGATAATGCTTGAAATAGTCCAAGCAATCTTTTGTTTTCTAAAAGGCTAACAACTTGGAAACAAAAAGAAAAGGGTTTTATTAAGAAATTAGAAAGGAACAACCTAAGGAAAACAAGCAACTAAACTGAGCAAAACGTAAGAAAGAAAAACCTACATATCTATCTACTCCACAAGGATTACCTATTTTCAATTTTTCATTTGATACAACTTTAGATCCTACCCATTATAAGAACATGGCAGGGTTTCTCTAGTTGGATATGCCAATTTGAAAGAATTATTTTGATTTTCTTGTGTGATCTGAATAGATCCTTTCCACAAAGACTAAAATTTGGAATGCATGCCTCTTCGCTCATTTCTCTTATCCCATAGCAACACCAAGTTACCTTCCATAAATTTCCTAGTCCTTGCTCTTCTATCAAAAAAAATATTTATCCTTCCTTGATGTTCAATAATCTTGTCTCTCTTCTTGTAATTTAGTAAGATACACGATCCTCTTCTCTAACCCATCTTGGAAGACATCATCTTCAATTATAGTTTTCAATTTACAAGCAACTAGTCCTAATGGTAGTGAAAATTTGGCTTCTACTCCATACAACAATTTAAAAGGTGAGATCCCAATACCCCTTTTAGGTGTGGTCCTATCAGCCCATAAGACATCAAGAATTCTTTTATGCCAACCTTTCTAATTATTCGAGACCAATTTCTTCAAAATATTAATCAAATTCTTATTACTGGACTCAACCTATCCATTTCCTTGAGGGTAATAATTAGAGGATTGACCCACTTGAATACCACTATTATAGAAAAGCTCAATGATCTCTGAAGAGGAAAAATGAGATGAATTATCCATTACTAACTTCATAGGAACTCCATACTTAACCAAAATATGTTCTTTGAGGAACTCACATACCACTTCTGAGGAAGTCTTCTTCATTGGCTTAGCTTCAATCCATTTACTAAAATAATCTATGGCAGTTAGTATATATATGAATGTCCTTGACTAGAGAGAGGATTAATTGGACGTATAAAATCTAAACCCCATTGATGGAAATGAGTTTCAACTATTAGTGGCCTAAGAGTTAAGGCAACTAATTGAGGTTTACCTATAAATATTTTTCATTTTTCACAATAAGCCACCTACTTATATGCATATTTAAACATACTAGCCAATAATCTTCGAATGTAGTGAAAATGCTATAAAAAATGTCCTCCACATGCTTCATCATGAAATGATCTTAAAAAGTTCACCTAATGTTCCTTATCCACAAATCTTAGAAATGTTCCATCGATACTTCTCTTATAGAAGACATCACCATGAATTACATATTTCAAGGTTTTAGTTTTTAGATCTCTCCTTTTCTTAGTAGTTAATCCATTAGGGCATTCACCATATGTCATAAAATAAGCAATGTTTGAGAACTAGGGATCTTAAAGACTTACCATAAGAAATTTTGGAGTATCCTCTTCTTTGCTTTCTTGATCCTTTTCTTAGGATTTATTGAGTGCATTTCCTCTTACAAGTTTGGTTGGTTTTATTTCCATATCATATTCTTGAACTTTGGGTATCCACACCCCTCTATTATTGCAACCAACATCTTGTTGTGTCTAAAAAAATTTCACTGTAGGATCTAGCACATATATTATTGAATGAGAATGCAACACATAAAATTTGAAATTCTTCAGGGCTCTCACCACTACATATGAATATTTTTCAATTTGAGAATATCTTAGTTCTTGATTTTCAATGGTATACTCATAAAAGCTATCGGGGCTTGTATTCTCTCTTTATTTTCCTGCATCAATATGGCTAACATAATATGTTTTAAGCCATAACAATAAATGATGAATTCCTTACTCTAATCAGGATGGACAGGTATAGGGGTTTTAGAAATGGCATCCTTGATATCTTCAAAAGCTCATTTTCGAAAATCGCTCCATTTGAAAGTTTTATTGCCTTTCATCATATCAACTATAAATTTAACTATTTCAAAAAAATTACCAACAAATTTTCTCAAGAAATTTACCTAGCCAAAGGACTTCACTCTAGTTTTACTCAATGGTAGACTTAGTTATTGAATAACTCTAACCCTTTTTGGATCAACCTTTGCTCCTTCTAGGGATACAATATGACCAAGCAACTTACCTTCTGCAACACAAAATACTAGTTTCTTTGGGTTTAGGGAGATACCATGCCCTCTGCATCTTAACAACACCTTTTCTAAATGTCTAATATGATCTTTTCTCTTCTTGCAAAAGACTATCAAATCATCAAGATATATGACAATAATTCTATCTTTCAAATCTTCAAAAGCCAAATTCATGCCATGCTGAAAAGTTTCTCCTGCATTGATTAAGCTAGAAGGAATTCTATTGTATGAAAATGTACCCCATAGTGTGGTAAATATAGTCTTGAATAGATCTACTTCATTTACCTAAATTTGATTGTATTCTAAAAATCCATCCAACATGGACATCATCTTTGACCCTACATCAGTCTGTAAAAGATGATCCATATTAGGGAGAGCAAAGTTATCCTTGAGTGAGGCTTGATTCAAGTTTTTGAAATCTACCCAAATTCTTATTTCTCCATTATTTTTTCTCACTAGTACAATATTAGCCACCCAAGTGGAATGGTGAATAGGGTATATAATCCTAGCCTGCAACATCTTGTTAGTCTCCTTGAAAATTTCCCCTTCAACTATAGGGTTATAATTTCTCTACTTCTGCCTAAATGGTGTTGCATCTATTCTAAGAGGGATTTTATGTTTGAATTTCCAACCCATAAAATTCTTTATGTCTTTATATCTCTAAGAAAATACATTTTGAAATTCAATGAGCAATTTCTTGATTTTTACTCTCTCTTTTGGTGTGCAACACTTCCCTATGTTTATCATCTTGGGTTTGACTTCCATCCCTATGTTGATTCCATCATATTCACCATAGGCATTTTCCTTCTTATCTCTTCCTCTCTTTATATATGCATCATGCCTATCAAAGAGTTTTTTAAAAGAGATTAAATGAAGTTGAATCCTATTACGTTTCAACTGAAACACATTAGATCTTGTCTTTTTTTCATCTCTTGCCATTGAATCTTCACCTTTTACATTAGTGCTTCCTTCAAAATAAAAAAATTTAAAAGGATCCTCCCCTTCAATGAATTTGAGTATTTTTTTATCATTTTCAAATACCTACCATGACTCCTCATTATCAAGGACATTAGGCCTGAATAGAACTTTTACATTATACATTTGATTTTTGAAATCAGGGTGTGGTAAGAGCAATAATGCAAAGATTTCCAAAGAATCATCTCTTGAATTGAATTCTCCAAGTACCAATGTAATTGAGAAGGCATAAAAACATTCAATTTCATCCCACACCTTACTACGATAGTTTCCCAATCTTGAATTCTTCACTGCATATTGATTGTTGACGTGTCTTACTAACAACTCTGCATTGCCTTGTGCTTTAATCATTTTGACTCCCTTTTGTTTTGCTACCATTATACCAAGAAGAAGAGCTTCATATTCTGTAGTATTATTATGTTTTTGAAATCCAAATTATAAGCAAAACAAGTTGCTTCTCCATTAGGTGATATCAAGACTACACCTGCACCTGAGCCAACATTTGCACAACTGCCATAAAATTTAAAAGTCCACAATTGATCACCTTTATTTATTTTTGATTCATCTAAGATTTTAGAGGTACTAGAGAATAACATATAATTTCCAAACTACATTTCATGATAAAAAATTTGAGATCTAGGATCATCTAATTTCAAAACATTGAATTTTCTTTCTCTTCTGGTTCTAGCTTCACTTTTTTTCTCCAACTTGTATAGTGGGACTAGACCAATCTAATTTTATTCCTCCTCCCATGTCTTTATAAAAACTTCTACTCAAGAGAATTCCATATCTTTCAAGGATGTTTTCTACTAGAATGGTAAGTTTTACTCTCTTAGAGAGATAAGCAGCAAGGATAGCTTGAGCATCTTTAATATATCCTAGCAATGGCACTTGTTTAACATCTACCAAAATTTTCAGTCAATGGAGGACCTAAAGCTTTGGCTACAGAGGCAAGCATTACATTTTTAGAGGCTCCTAAATCTATGATGCAATTTCTCAATCTATTTCCATTGATGAACAAAGAAATATAAAAAGGATTTGGCTTTTGCTTTGGGCAAGTAGCTAAAAGAGTAGATTCTTCTTCTTAAAATAGTCTAGGAATTGAAAAATCTTCATTATCAAATGAAGCTCTAATAGTGCTAGCATTATTATGATGTTCAAAATTGGCATTAATATCAACATCATCTATCTCTTTACTATTGTAATGCTCAATGAATCTTTTGAATTGATCATGATTAGATTTCAAATAACCCAATGGAGATATTTGAATTCTTGTCTCTTCAGAATATTATACTATGTCAAAGGAATGAGCAGACTTACCTTTATGCTCCTTTTGTGAAGATTAAGTTACTATGCCACTATTTTTATTAACTTTATTTGATTGTGTGTTATTCTTGACAAGAACTGATTTGTTCTAATTTCTAGTTTTTTGACCTTTGATCATTACTATTAATTGAGGTTCTTCTAGAGTAGTAAAACAATCTCCTCTTGCTTCTAGATCTCACTCATACTCCAAGAAATAATTTTTAGATTTTTCATAAAGAGCATTATCATCCTCATTTTTAGGATATTTAATTGTTTATTCTTTGTTATGAAGCATTTGTCTATATATGATCATATCAACACATGTATCTTCATCATGATTCACTCTTAGGTGAAAAACACACATATTTTGTCTTTTTGGAGTAGATTTAATTTCTAGTCTCTATTGAATAGGTGGTATTTGCAATATTTTACCTCCATTTTTATTTCTATAACCTTCTTGATGAGTTTGATAAGAAGGTCTATTGATTTGTTTCTTCAATGAGATGAGCTCATTAGACAACTTTTGAAGCATGGCTTCTGTAGTATTAGAAATACTAGTTGTATTGCTCATAGTTCCATATTAAAACTCTCTTTTCAACTTACCAAAGGCTATCATGTTGTCCTCCATCTCCATAGCTAGTGTTTGAGTAGCTTGCAAGTTGGCTACATGTGCTCTTCTAATTCGATATCCTAGATTAGGTGGCATAGAGCTAGTGTAGAAAATTTTCTTATTATCATCAGTATGTGCACTTGTAGTAGGAATTCTTTTGAGAAGTTTATTTGAATTTTGCATTGAAATCTCTCATAGAAATTGAGGTTTCTTTCTTTATTTATGCCAGTTGTAATAATAAAGTTTTTGCATCTTTTGTGCTTTTGTATCTTTACTCAAACCTTTGTTTCATAGTGTTCCAATTTGTGATACATCCTGAAGGTATGTCTTGAAACCAATCAGTAGCATTGTCCCCCAATGTATTAACAAATATTTTGATTGCTACATCCTCATGTTGAGGATTTATTGCACCACAAGCTTTATGTAAATAACTCAAGTGTTGTTCTACAAAAGTACAACCATCTCCATTAAATCTTGGAAAATTTTTCCTTGATGCTCTTCGTAAATCATTATTAGACCCAAGGGAAAGAGGACCAATAGCATTTCCCCATGGTTGCGCCATAGTTGTTGGTACAATATTTTGATTTTCCTGAAAAGTAACAAGAAATAGAAGTGTTGCACCAATCAACAACAAAGCATCAAAAGTAGGAGGAATGAAAGTTTTGAAAACTAGAGGAGTAGAAGATTGACTTCTTTGTATTCTATTAGGAGGAACAAATAAAAATAAGAGAGTATCTTGGAGTTATTTGGTTATAGATTCCCTTGCACACATCCTTCCTCTTTTTCAAAAGTCCTCTATGATAGGAAAGTTAGCCTTCTTAAGCTCTTTGTATATTGGGTCAATCTTTCCTTTCTCCTTGACACTCCTAGTATATTTGAAATAAAAAGTGTATCAAAATGTTCAGATAAAGGGTATCTTTCAAATTTATCTTACTAGTCTTCAACATTGAATTTGCTTCTTTTTTTCAACAGGTTGAGGATGTAAAACTAGTATCAAGCACTTATGGAAAACACTTCACTACCACAAGTTCTTTCTTGCAACTCAAATATATGGAACTAGATTGAAAATTAATGTGAAGGAAAATTCTTCAGAACTTTCATCTGAAACTCCCCAGTAGAGTCACCAAAAACTATTGGTTAATAGTTTGTCCCTCTTTCTAACTAGTTTTACCTTCACTCTAGATGCCCAACGTGTGAGGAAATAAAAGGATGTTTACCAAAAAAAAGTGGGTTAGTGTAAGCATTCTATCACTATCCTCTAAATTAATTAGGTACAATTCCCTATGATTTTCAATGATATGCTATGCATATGTTTTTATGAGATTAGAAGTCTGGACATTATAAGTACTTAATCTGAGAGTAGTAAAGGATACCAAATTGTTTGTAGGAACAAAAAATTAAGGAAAAATAGATTTGGACAATCTATCACACCCAATGGAATGACTGTAATAGACCATCTTGAGATTCTTGACCCTTAACTTCTATTCTGAATGCAGTCTTAATCATCTAAATGTGAAAAGGAATGAAACTATTTAACATGATATAAAATGAACAAGAGAGGAAGAAAAATCATATATGAGGAAAGTAAATGGAATCACTTCTACTACAAATATCAAAATGAGATGCAATCCACTTGATTATCACAAGATCCATATAATTGTCCTTCAACTCTTAATGTAGAACTAATCTATGCATGGGCAATAAAACATGACAAAAAAATACTATAAATGGAATTACAAACCAATTCACCATCAAGTTTTCTAACCTTTGTTATATCAAAACAACTTACATTTATAGTTTATTGTTATCATTTTTAAATTTTGGCATAGCAACAATCATTTAATAAAGAATAAACTATGGAAATATCCAATTTGTATAATGATATGAGCACGTGCTATCTCTTATATTGATGATTCTAAATCCATGATATTCTTGAAAACACAGCATGACTATTCATCTTCATTTAGTCTCAAAAAATCTTGTATAAACTCATTTATTCTTCATTTTCTATTGTTTTGCACCAAACCCATGTATTTCATATTCAAATGGTCACTACATTTTTGAATTCCCATTGTTGATCTCAAATCGAAGGTTGAGATTAAAATATTATGACTTCCTTTATAAGTTCCTCTATGGGTCCCTCTTATCACTTTGTCATATAGAATAATGGTCGACCAACTTTATATAGTGAGATAGTGACATTCGAGGATCTCTTTTTGATCTTATGGTGGTAACAAAATGATGATAGGTCTCTTTGTTTCACATTGTGTGTCCCCTTTTTCCAACTAGGAACACTATGGTGAATAGTTGGCACCATTCCATTGCTTGGATAACTTGACATTGACTTTCTTTCCTTCAATGCACTTAGTGACTAGATTATTAGTGCACTTCATGAAATTTGATGCCCCACTGGACACATGCCTTCATGCCCCTATGACACACAAAATAACAATCGAGAATCTTTATATTGCAACATAACAACCTTTGTAGATCTTTTTTGATCTAACACTCAATGAGATGCATTATTAGATAGTTTATAATTCCATCTTAAAATATTATCCATTAATCTGGTCTTTACTTGACTGTCGTGACTTATTTCCAAGGAGACTAGACTATTCAACTTAATGATGTGGATGATCAAACGTACTTTGATTCATCAATTTGATTTCAAATTTGGTCTTTTCCACCTTGGACCTAGTTCTTTACCTATTTGTGATGATTTATCTACTTCTCCTACACTCAAATTCAATTGATTCTCTTTGTATGTGATTCTCACGATCTACATTTTGTGTTTAAGCCTTAGTCTTTGATGTTTCTCTACTATATTTTCTCTCTCTCTCTCTCTCTCTATATATATATATATATATATATATCTATTAAAATGTATTCTTCTCTAGATATAGATCTTTGACCATGGAGTTAGAAACTTTCAAGGATAAAGAAATGATTTCATAAAGAATTGCTTCTCAATATGAATCTTATATCTAACATGATTAGGAACAAAGAATATGAATCATTAGAGATATTCAGATCTTTCTTCTCATTAGAAAAATGAATAACAAACCCTTCTAAAACATCATCACCTAGCCAAGAAATAATGTGTTGCTCATATGATTTTCCACATTAGGTTATCTTAAAGGGAGATGAGAAGAAAGACCATTGTAAGGGAAAACTAGACTTAGACTCAAAAGAAAACCCTAAAGCAAAGATATAGACTAAAATTTGGGCAACAATGTCATGAAAAATTTAGGTTTAATTATGGAAACACCTTATGAAAAACTCTATGTAATGGCCAAATAGTCATTACCAGTAGTAGGAATTATGAAGGACATTGAGTTCAAGTTTCCATCACATCCATATAATTCATACAAGATGAATTTCACTATGGTGGAAATACTAGATTATTTTTCTATGTTACTTTCAAGCCAATGGAAAAACTTGGTTGGAGGATACATCAAATTAGTCTTATCTTATACAAATATCCCTATGAGTGGAAGATATTTCATAATTTATAGGGAACCACGATTCACATAATTGGTAGAAATTTTTAATCCTAATTATGGAGTCAACATCTATCAAATTGATATAGTTAATTTCAATGTAAGCTTAAGTAAACCAAATCAATGCTTTGATAAAATATGATGAAGTTTATATGTAGAATGAAAGTAATTCAATATGGAAAATGTATTTCTATGGAGCTTTTAGTAGGGAAGGTAAAGGTGTGGTAGTTATTGGTACATCTCCCTCTTGTAAGATCTTTATATATTCCTTCTTGTTAAATTTTGAATGCACTAATAATATTATTGAAAATGAAGTATTGATATTATGATTAAATGGATAAAATTTACAAGATTAAAATTGTATTATTCATTGGAGATTTTGAATTAATAGTGCCTCATATTAGAAGTTAGTGTACAACTAAGAATTCAAGATTAAAGAAATATAGAAACTATGTCTCAAACTCAATTGAGTTATATGATGCAATTTTAATCAAATGGAATGATAGTAATGGAAAACATTTAGTTGATATGATGGATGACCCAACAATAAATAAAATTGATATTCCATTGCTAGAAATTGTGTAGATTCAAATGAAAAATAGGTCATCTACAATAGAGAATGTACACAATTGCAAAGTATTTTACAATGACATGGACTTGACTTTCTGACATGACAAGGACATTACCATGACCAAAGCATTGGTTGGAACAATTTTTCTTTGATAATTGTGATGATAAAGAGAACTTATTAAGAGAGGAAATAATTCGACTCAAATCTAATAAAATACCCAAAGAATTAGTGGCATTCAATACTTTTTAATGAACATGAGAATATCAAAACTTGTAAGCCTACTGCTAAACTAGATGAAATTAAGAAGGTTAATCTTGGGAATAAAAATTCCCCAAAAGAAATATTTATCAAGGTAAAAGGCTAACTCTTAAGGTTATATTAGATCTTATCTCTTTGTTGAGAAAATACAGACATGTGTCCACGTGATCTTATGATGAACTAAAAGCTTATATAAATCATTTGTTCCAATATGAAATACCTTTGAAGCCATATGCTAATCCTTTCAAATAGAAGCTAAGACCTATAAACCCAATGTTGGCACCAAAAATGAAGGAGGAATTGATTATCATGAGAGTTTAAAAATCATCAAATATATGTTAACCTCATAATGGTTTTTGACACTTGAGTGCCAACACACTTAATCACATTCCACATTGGAGCCGAGTACACTATGCATGCCAAGCCACAATAGATGCTGAGTTAGGAAAGACTTTAGATGCCGAGTGAAGATCAGATACTGAGTGAAGTGTAAGTGCCAAGTAACATAAGGTGTCAAGTGTTAACAAGTTTCGAGCAACATAAGGTACTGAGTGTTAACAAGTGCCAAGCAACATAAGATATCGAGTGTTAACAAATGCCAAGTAACATAAGGTTCTGAGTGATACCATTTTGTTTAGGTGCTGAGCTATCCAGGAAATAGCATGTGCCGAGTATCAGCAATAGTTCAGGAGCTGAGTAACTCAGTATATCAACATAAGAGTTTGTAATTGCACAAACTATGATGTAAATAGTTTTTATAGCTAACATAAGGTAAATCTCGAAAGATTTAATAATGAGATTGAATCTTTTATTTTTCCTATGCAATCTACATGCAGCCAATAAGAAAAATGATGAAGGCATGCAACCAATGGAAGAAGTGCAAATAATAAGCGAAAAATGAAGATTGAATATGGATTGTAGATCCATACTTAATCCTAAATCCTCAAATGTCTTTATAAAGAAGATGAAATTTCATTGTAAATGTATGAGTGGACATACAAGGGTGCACAAGGAATTCTATTTACACAAGCGAGGGTTATTAGATCACAAAAAGGATCAAGATTAGAGAAAGCGAAAATGGTGCCTACATTCAGCAATCAAGGATTGTAATCTATTAGGTTCATTGTACCTAATACTTTCTAGCAATTGTATTAGAATGAAAATCCTATGGTGATAGGTTAGCTTAACAACTATTTCATAGATCCTTTAAATAGGTGATTAAATCCTTTAACAGGGTGACACTTCATCTTAAGTGTTTGTAAATCCTCTAACCAGGTCACTATTAATACAGTGTAAAGCCTTTAACAGGGAAGACCATCAGAAGCGGTTGAACAATATTGCTGCAGTAATTTTTGTGGGTATCATCCCCACCCCAGTTTTTACCTTCTTATTCTTGGAGGGTTTTCGGGGTTACCAAATTCCAGTCTTATGTGTTGTTGATGCATGCATTTAGTTTCATGTTTACTTGATGTATTTACATGTATGCAATTTACTTTCAGTTAAAAGTTTTATTGGCTAAAGTGTGATACTTATGATTCACCCCCACACCCCCCCCCCCCCCCCCCCCCCCTCTCATAAGTACTCTTTCCATATTTGAATATTCCAACAATTGGTATCAGAGCATCTAGATTCTCACAAGGAAAAGCCTAACAACTTGGAGGAAAAGATCTAATGATGGAAGCTTTCAAACTTGGAAAGATCATTGAAAATTAGGTGATAGATGTGCAACTTGCTCTACACAGCTTGGAGGAATTTAGAAACAAGTTGAGAAACTCATTTAAAAAAAGGAAGGATCTAGCCATAGCTGAAAATGATATACACTACAAGGAGATTGATACCACCAACATATTTTCCAATGGAGATACTAAAGAGTTTGATGCAGCAATAACAAAATTGATAGAGAGAAATAAAGTTCAAGAAGATGAGATAAGATCTCTCAAGATGGAACATGAATCACAGGCCATAATGATGTGTCAAATTATTGAACACAAGAAAAGAGAAGTTGAAGATAAATCCATGATAGAAAATGAAAAAGGAAACCTTGCAAATAGACTTGAAGAGAAATGTACTGAATTGACAAAGATCTCAAATATGCAGATGGATACACTTGCCCAAATGATGAACCTTCATCATGAACTCAATGTAAAAGATATTGAGATCTCTACTTTAAAGATGCAGAATGAAAAAATATAGAATGAATTGAATAGAGAAAAAGAGGTAGCAGAGAATCTCAACAAGTCAAGTGAAGCCATCAAGTATTTTGAACAGTTGCTGAAATCCCCAAAATCTGCCCATGATACATCAGGACTAGGATACAATAGCACTGAAGTTGGGGAATCATCAAAGCATTTTGAACAAAGAAGTGACAAAGTAAGAATTCAAAACCCACTTGTCATTATTGTAATAAGAAGGGGTATACAGTTAACGTGTGTAGGAGTAGAAGATTCAATCAATCAAATACACCCAAAAATAAGAGTTTTTGTCACAAATGCAACATGCAAGGACACATGATACAAAATTGCAGATCTAATGTCACAAGGACTCAGAGATTTGGTGGAAATTTTTATAATTGAAAAAAGTATGGGCATAGGGCATTTGAATGCAGATCAAAATCGATGTGGACATCAAATCAACCAGCAAAAATAGAAGGGAATGAAAATCATTATCATTGGGATTACAATACCAGATATAGCTATCATTATTGTCAAGAATATGTACATATACCACAGAACTGCATAAGAACACATCTCAAAGGGAACTACAAAAGATGGTTGAATTAAATTACATATTTTAGTTGTTTGAAAATTGGTCATATTAGTAGAAACTGTCCCACAAGATCAAAGGCACCCAAGACTGAAGAATACAAAGGAAACAAAAAGATTGATGTCGAAAAGATAAGGGGGCAAATGAACAAGACTTGGAAAAAGAAAGATGAGTGCAACACATCAAGTGGAGGGATCACTTCACCGAATGGGTCAAGTGATCACACTTCATCAAACTAAGCATGAGAAGTACACAAGACTGATATACAAAGCTATATCACACATCACTCCCAAGAAAAAGAAGATAAGAAAAGTATAAACCTACATGAAGCAAGATGTCAAGACAAAAACTAAATGTTGTTGCCAAGTTGTCTTTGGATACCGAGTTAAACTCCAACAGATGCCAAGCTCCCAACAACGACCGAGCTAATAATTGATGTTGAGTTGATTAACTCCAATGTAAGCCGAGTAAAGTGGAAATGCAGTGCAAGCTGAGTTAGGTTAAAATTTCTTTAGAAGCTGAGTTGGTAGTTGAGAATTTAATGTGATGGAAATAGGGTATATTATCATGATTTCAATTAGTTTTACTCATCGCGATCAAGAAGAAAAGAAGAAGAAAGAGAGCTGAGTGATTTCATAGCAAGAATCCAGCATATCAAGCAAATTACAACTTCATTCAACACATTTTTCATCGATCTTGAGGTATTTTCATTTGTGTTGAGCTACATAGTTCCGTATCCTTTTGTTGTGAAAATCCTAGTTTGCATAAGTGCCATCAAGCTCAAAGAAAAGCAAGGTAAAAGAGTCTTTTGAAGTCTAGTTAGTTTCAAATGAGGTCAAGCAACCTAATTTTTGTCCTATACTCAAAGTTGCCTACAAAAATGACCTAGCTGGTGCTCTCTCCCATATTCCCCCAAAAGTTGTAATGGTCCAAGATGTAAGAAAATGTTACAATTGTAAGATAGGAGCCCTAGAAGACATCGAAATGAGACAAGCCTATGAGAAACTATGTGTAGATGGAGTCTTGAAAGAAGAATTGAAAATAGTTGAAAGGGTTTGACCCGAGTTTTAAGCTTTCCCACCGTATTCAAAATAGAATGGATTAGACTTGTGATGAGCATAATTCATGGTGAAAATTTGTGGTTAGAAGGTTCTCCCATCAAATTGACAAAAGAAATCATACATAGAGTAATAGGGTACCCAAACCTAGATCGGTACAAAACCCTGAGAAGTGAATCAAAGGAGGTTATTGAAAAGAATACGGGTGCCCAGTGGAACAAAAGAGGAATGACAATTCATACCATATAGGATCCTCTAGTTGAGTTTGTTGTTAGAATCATCACCCATAAATTCTACCAATCCAGTAGACTCAACAGTGTACCATGTATTGCAGTAGATGTAGGCTACAAATTGGTGAAAAAGGATCATAATTATGATCTTGTAGAATTGCAACTACAATAGATCAATGAAACCTAGCTGCCATAAGAAGAACAAAGGGCACTCAATGCAAATTTGGAGCAATCCTAGTTTTCATATTCTTTTATGTTTAGAATGAGTTTCCTTCTTTTGAAAAAGTGGCATGCAGGAATGACAAAACCATCATTGCCCAAATCAATGAATATATAGAGAAAATGGGAGAAAATTTTGATACCTTGATGACAAGCTATTTTGAGGATTTCAAGAAATCCATGAAGCAAAGATCAAGGATACCAGTTTCCTTAGTAGAAAAACATACTAATGATATATGTTTCTTAGTTGACATTGATTTTACCTATATTCAAGTAGTGATACCAAGGGTAAGCTGGCTAAGGCCATTTGGATATGAAATTAATATTGATGAGGCATCTGCAGCAATAACTGCATTATTGGTAGAAGAAATAGATAAAAGTGCTCCACATTTTGGCACTTATGATGTGGTAAGATCAAAGATAAACATGGAATTAAAAACTGCTTCCACATTGAAGAAGAAAGAAAAATTATTAAAGAAGATTAAGAAGAAATTTGGTAAAGAAATTGAGGCTAAAGCAGAAGAAGAAGAAGATGATAGTGATGATGAAGATGAGAAAGAACAAGGGCCGATGGAATTAACTCAAGGTCTTGGAGAAGAAAAGGAGGAAGGTGCAGAGGAAGAAGAAGCCAAGGAAGCACCAACTGAAGTTGAGCCAAAGAAGAGGAAGGCAACAGAATAGCCTCCAGCTAAGTCCAGATCAAAGAAAGTTGCCATGCCATCACCTCAAAAGCCAACAACACGAGCATCAACAAGGGCCTCCACTCAAAAGGCCAAAGAGGAAGTTAAAAAGAAGAGACAAATCAAGGAAACATAGGAAGAGCTGAGGAAAAGAAGAAGATATGTGGCTCAACCTGACACTGATGAAGAAGACCAATCTAAAAAGGTAAGCCACTCTTCAGTTGATACGTTATGTAAAAAGATTGGAAATGGTGACTTAAGTAATTTAAATAAAGTTGATTTCAATAAATTTACTAAAGAAGAACAAAATAAGATAGAAGAAACAGTTTATGGAATAATGGCATAGTTCAAGTACACCCCACTTGAATTAGATGGACAAAAATTGTAGAAGACAGATGGCATTTCTATTTGAAAATGGAGAAGGAGATGAAGGAATCAACCCTAGCAAGTGTATTGCCAGATTTGACTAGGGAACAAGTAAAGAATGCAATCAAAAGGCACAATAATAGGTTTACACCTAAATATAGGGCATTCTTCATACTCCAAAACAGGATGGAAGAAATTGTTCAAAGAACAATGAAATCATGGAAGAACTTGTACAAAACGATTGAAGATTTTCTTGAAGAAGAATACAAGGAAGAAGTTGCTGTACCAATAGAGGAGAGGAGAAAAAGGAAAGAAGATGAAGAAAAGAAAAGAGAAGAAGAAAGGAAAGAAGAAGAACAAAAGAAAAGAGAAGAAGAGAAGAAGAGAAGAAGGAAGAAAAAAAGAAAGATGGAGAGGAGGAAGAGACACAAAAATAGGATATAATGGGAATAGCTAAGCAAGAGCAGTAACTAGATCAGAGTGTGCAAGGCACACAATTGCCACCCCCTAGCCCTCCTCAAGCATCCATCTCACCTGAAGATATTGTAACTATTACTGATGTTCTTGGTACTTCTGGTCACAATATCAATCCATTAACTGCAAAAGATCTTAAAAGAATTTTTGACCAATCTACACAACAAGCAATATTATGTGTAGATCCAGTATTGGTCAGTACAGATGAATTGCAAAAACTAGTAGAAAGTACAGTCAAAGATAAGGTGAATCCACAAGAACCACCTTCTATCATCTCTACAACTACTAGTAGTCAATTTCAAATGCCAACAAGCATAGTTGATGCTACAATACAGAAGCCAAGTGCAGCTATAGAAAAAGGAACAGAACAAATAGGATAGACTATTACATCTCATCCTACATCAAAAACACAAGGTGCACTTCCCAAGATTACAATAATTGATCATGGTAGATAGAAGGAGGAGGAAATAGTGAAAACCCCTAAAGAATAGGAGACAACACAAACAATAATTGATTTGCCTACCTCGGGAACTCCTTCACACCAACCATTGCAAATATATGTACCAACATCCAGTACTACCAAAGTTGCAAGGGTACTTCACTATGGAGACCCTGAATTAGATGAGGAGATAGTCATACCAGGCTATGACTCAAAAATAATAACCATTAATCAAATCAATGAGGTGCAAGAAGCACTAAATAGGGGGAAAAGACAGGAAATACTCAAGGAGTATAAACAAAAGCAAACACTATATGAGATTAAGGACATCTTTATGGAAGCCTTTAGTGTGTAATCACCAGATGAGTCAAAGTATATCATGGAGTAATTAACAGATATTGTTGACCAGGTGACAAATGAAGACCTAGAAACAAATGCAAAACTTACGGAATGGTTAAAAAGAAAATTTCAGGGGAAAGTGAATGAGAAAATATCAAGTCAAATTGCACTTTCACAAGTTGAATTGGCAAAGCTTATTGATAAAGTGAAAAATGTACTTGAGAACATATTTTCATTGTACAAAAAGCTGTGTGATTTTTTATACTTCACACAAGAAACAAGCCAAAAGATACTGAGCCTGGAAAGAAATTTAAACATTTCAAGCATGCAACTACCAAATGATCCAACTCAAAGTAAGAAGCATTTTGCTCAATCGCTTCACACTCACAAAGAAATAGTTGTATTAATAGCAGATGAGGCTAATATCAAGGCCAAATTAATACAGCTCCAGTCCTCCATTACCCAACATTTAGAGATACTCCATAAAGAGCAAGTATATGCGGAAACTGTTCTCAAGAAAGACCCAAATATTTCTACATCAAATGGACTTATTCATCTTTCTGTCGAGACTACCATCCAGCATAAGTCATTGGAAATTGCTTTCAACAATTGGGATGCAGCTCTATGGATGATTATGGAGGTAAACAACACATTTTTGGCTAAATATGGTCTTAACCCTTAAACATTCTTTGACATAAGTGTCAAAAAGGGGGAGAAAACAGACATAATAGGGGGAGATACAGATATTATGAGATGAATTAATGGGGGAGAAAAGATACAAAGGAGGAGCATGATATACAGATAAGGCACAATCAACTCAGGGGGAGTTACAAAAATTTTGAGGTATATATTGTAAGTTACAAATTTTGATCAAATTTTCTTTAAACTCTATATATACCAATCAGATTAGTAAATGTACTTATAAGGTCAGTTAAGTGTTTTTGTGACTCATGTCAAAGGGGGAGATTGTTAACCTCATAATGGTTTTTGACACTTGAGTGCCAACACACTTAATCACATTCCACATTGGAGCCGAGTACACTATGCATGCCAAGCCACAATAGATGTCGAGTTAGGCAAGACTTTAGATGCCGAGTGATCTTCATGTGCCGAGTATTTTTCAAATGCTGAGTGAAGATCAGATACTGAGTGAAGTGTAAGTGCCGAGTAACATAAGGTGACGAGTGTTAACAAGTGCCGAGCAACACAAGGTGCCAAGTGCTAACAAGTGCCGAGCAACATAATATACCGAGTGTTAACAAGTGCCGAGTAACATAAGGTGCTGAGCTATCAAAGAAACAACATGTACTGAGTATCAACAATACTTCAGGAGCTGAGTAACTCAGTATATCAGCATAAGATTTTGTAATTGCACAAACTATGATGCAAACAATTTTTATAGCCGACATAAGGTAAATCTCGAAGGATTTAATAATGAGATTGAATCTTTTATTTTTCCTATGCAATCTACATGCAGCCAATAAGAAAAATGATGAAGGCATGCAACCAATAGAAGAAGTGCAAATAATAAGCAGAAAATGAAGATTGAATATGGATCGTAGATCCATACCTAACCCTAAATCCTCAAATGTCTTTATAAGGAAGATGAAACTTCATTGTAAATGTATGAGTGGACATACAAAGGTGCACAAGGAATTCTATTTATAGAAGCAAGGGTTATCGGATCACAAAAAGGATCAAGATTAGAGAAAGTGGAAAAGGTGCCTGCATTCAACAATCAAGGATTGTAATCGATCAAGTTCATTGTACCTAATACTTTCTAGCAATTGTATTAGAATGAAAATCCTATGGTGATAGGTTAGCTTAACAGCTATTTCATAGATCCTTTAAATAGGTGATTAAATCCTTTAACAGGGTGACACTTCATGTTAAGTGTTTGTAAATCCTCTAACCAGGTCACTATTAATACAGTGTAAAGCCTTTAACAGGGAAAACCATGAGAAGTGGTTGAACAATATTGTTGCAATAATTTTTTTGGGTATCATCCCCACCCCAGTTTTTACCTTCTTATTCCTAGAGGGTTTCTGGGTTACCAAATTCCAATGTTAGGTGTTGTTGATGCATGTGTTTAGTTTCATGTTTACTTGATGTATTTACATGCATGCAATTTACTTTCAGTTAAAAGTTTTATTGGCCAAAGTGTGATACTTATGATTCAAACACCCCCGCCCCCCTCTCATAAGTACTCTTTCCATATTTAAATATTCCAACAATATATTAGACATTCTACATGGGTTTCCAATCTTGTCCCTATAAGAAAGAATAATGGGGCCATTAGGTTATGTGTTGAATTTAATAAATAAGTCAACTTTAAATATTTAACACTCTTATCCTAGGAATCAAGCCTTAGAGTGTGATTTTTAAGTTTTCCCCTTGAATTCACCCCTTCATTTAGGTGCGGCATGACATTGGCCATACCCAATGTTATGCCTTGTTTTGATGTGTCATTCCCATCTTCACATCAGATGATTTTGACAAAGAAGACACTTCTTTTAGGCCTACTTTCATCTATGACAAATTTATAGCTATAAAGCAAATTCAACCATGCAAGCTTGAAGAGTAGAGAAAGATCCAAAATACTGAACCCTTTAAACATGAGTCACATGTGCTCCAAGATACAGTTGTGAAGGAAAGGATGTACACCTCATAGATAGTTGAATAATGCTAGCTTCAATACAAACCTTGCAAACAAGATTATAAACATTTAATAGCTCAACATCAACCATTTTTTATTATTATATAAAATAAGAGCTTTTGTTTGTTTTTAAAGTAGAACAACATCTTCTAGTTTGTTATTTTGAGATTAAGGAAGTAGAATTGTGAAAAAAAAAAATATTTTTGTTTTAAAAATAATTTGATTTTTTTTTTCAATTTACTATTTCTGATGAGGAGGGAATAAGACTTGTAAAATATATTTTAAATTTTTTGTGAACAATGATAATAGGATGTAAGAAAGAAAGAAAAATTAAATTTGGAAGAAAAAGATCACCTAATATAGAATATAGAAATCATAAATTGTCATTGGCATCTTATTAATGAACATTAAAATCACAATATTATGTAGAAAATTCCCCAAAAGGACATGATTTAAAACTCTATAAATATTTATTTAATTTTGAAATGATTTCTTTTATTTTTCATTTTCAGTTCATTGCATTTCACATAACTAATAGAAAGAGGTAAAGTTTTTAGTTATTATTTTTCTATGATTATAATAATTTCATTTAGTAGATTTTTTCCAACTTCTACATGTTTGTGTTACACTTATAATCATTTCAATATTTAGATTCCCCACATCTTTCACACATATCTCTTTATTTATAGTCCTCCATTCTTACATTATGCATAACATTAGCATGCTTCGCTCTAGATAAAATAATAAATATATGATGCCCTTAGTTCATTAAGGGTTTCCAAAACTTTGAGATTCTCTGATCCGTTAAAGATTTCCAAAAATTTGAATTTTTTTTTGAAATTTCTTTGAGCTCATCATGGGCTAGAATTAATAAATAATACCGATTATGCTAGTTAAAAGTAATTTAAACTTAATCAACATATTGCATACAAATTTTTTAGTGTATTTGATTAGAATATTGAATGTATTGGTAAGTTTAGTTAGTTATTAGTTTCTTGTAGGTTTTCATTCTTTCTACCCTAGTTGAATTTTCTATATAATAAAGAAACTCCCTTCTCATATAATATAAGTCAAGGAATTACATATTACCGTTGTCTATGATCTAGAGAATAATACATAATATTTATTTTTAGGGTATCGACTATTCATTCTATAGACTCCACTATGACTCCTCCCATCCAAAAAAATTATCTCATGCATGAGCTTCAAATCACATAATGGTTTGGGGAGGGCTAGAGAAAGTGATTTTATTCCAATGCACTATGAAGGATCCTTAAGAATATATCTAGATTTCATTCCAAGTCTATAACTCAAGAATGTACATACATGCACCCAACACATTCTCATATGGTCAAGGAGCATTCAAAGCATGTCTACACATTCAGAATGTCTAGATATATCTAGGACAACCACAATAGGATATCAACACAAGGTAAAGCAAGTGTGTCTTTCACTTTGTATGTGAATATAAGAAAACTTATCATTGTTAACATATGTAGAATTCTACTAAATGTCATAACTATCAGGAAATGACTTAGTCCTCTAAGTAAATCTTATATTATAAAACTTACTTTGAAAGTTATTACATTTTTGTAATGTTTGTGTCTAGAAATTGATATATTATAATTAAGGAATTGCAATCTTTTGTTTCACTTTCTAATATTTTTCACAAGATATCAAAATCATCAATCAAGTTATTATTATTCATTTGTCTTTCAATGCCTATCATGGTATTCTATCAGCCACTTAATATCATTTCTATGCTCAAAATTCCATCTAAGACTAATACAGAGCTTCCTAAATATGCATGTTAAAACATATATTACTATTGATTCATGTATATTTTTACTCTTTTCTTATTGACACTTATCTTTAATAAAATCTAATACTATTGTGCTTTCATAATTTAACAAGGATTTGGAAATTAATACACTGCAAGGTTGATTTTTTATTACCACATCTACACCCATTCAAAGCTATGATAGTAGAAAATTTTGAAATAGAAAAGGTAAATTATGAATCTAAGAAAAATTGAGGTCATGGGCTTATCTTTTTTATTCTTCTAGAGATAGTTAGATTCTCACAATATTTCTAAAGCAATGTGCATCCCCGGAAAGAGCCACCAGTGGAACCACCAAATTTATCTTGAATTTGCCATGAAAAAATCATAAAAGGGGAATTTCACCATTTTGGAAGGACATGCATGAGAGGTTAGGGAAGAAACAAAAATAAGACCTTACATAAATCATCTTAATTCACCTTTTCTCATTGAGATGGTGTTCTCCATGAGAAACATTTTTGAAGTTTTTGGTTTTCTACTTTTTTTACTTTCTAATTTTAACAAATTTTAAGAATACATATTTTGTGAAGCTCAATTTTGGAGACAACTTTAAGACTTGATATTATTCTCAATATTGATTGTTGTTAAAAAAGTTTCATATTATTTAATCAATAACTATATCCTTTTGTGGTCACTAAACAATGATTCATTCCATGACCACTAAATAATAAATAGAGATATATTGCATCTCTTGGAAATCATTGCTTAATAATTCAAATTTTTTTTATTTTAGAGTTTGGGACTGATATCATAAGAACATGTTTTAACACTCACTTATGACTACACAATTTGAAAATAGAGAGAACACATGTAAGAGAGGTTTCAAAGAGCTATTTTTTTTGTATTAACATAGTGTAATAATCTAGGTTACATCAAGAGCTCTATTAAATGCTGAGCACCTTACAATATATTTTTGAAATATGTTGAGTAGAAAGTATATGCATACATCATAAATAGATACTTGAAATGAAAGTATTTCTTACAATACATAGTACTTGTTAACTTTTTACAAAAACAACTATCATAATTGAGATTTATATTATTTAATACAAAAAATATGTATAAATAGCTTGACCGATCCTCCCAACATAAAAAAAAAAGCCATATAGAGGTGCTGAAAACAAGACTATTTCTATGGAATCTAGAACAATTATTATATTATCAATGATGTCAAACCTACTACTCACTGGTGAGACAACTACTTGTTTGGTCTGAATTCTATCATTTGTTTGATTGATGAGGATTATTTGATTAGATGAGATAGGAAGAGCACCTAGAGGAAAGGTAGAGTTATTTAGTGTATAAAAGGATTACTAAGACCAAGTAAGACATGGATGATATGTTGTATTGATTATCTACTAAAAGATGAAGTTGATGGATATACTAGCTTAGTTGTGAAGAACAAAGGGAAAAAAATGATTCTACTATGCTTGACCAAGTGATAAGTTGGTGCCGAGAAAAGTTAGTTCAAGCTGAGCAAAAAATTAGTTAGTGCCAAGAAAAGTGAAGATCTAGTGTATACTAAGTGAATTTTGTATGTGCCAAGTAAATTCTTGTGAGTGTTGAGTGATAGAAAAAGACACTATTTTCTAAGTGAATGCTAGTAGATGTCAAGCAACACAGTATGTGCTAAGCATTAGAGGTTAGTTGATGCCGAGTGACAACATTATAAATTTAATCATGGATTCATTGGATCTAAGCTGGAAAAGTTGATTTCTTGGATTGTGTTATGCATGTGGAAGATAAACTTAATGAGCCAAAGGCATAAAATATAAGATAACCCATTCTGAGGCAAATTCAAAGAGGATTGTAGCAGAAGTTTCTAGAGGGAACAGAATGGAAAAGAGAAAAGATTCAATGAATCTGACCTAACCCTAAAATGAATGATTGTTATAGAGTGGAAAAAGACCTAAATCATCTTTATAAGAGGATACAAGGCTTCAAACAACAGTTGGCATGTGCGAGAATGCAAGGAAGATAAGGAGTCTAGGGTGTTGCTTCATATGGGTGCCAAATAAGAGAGTCTGCAATTGGAATGTAAAGAAAGAAGGCTTAAGAGGATGAATGCTTGAAGGGTAAAAATGTTGTCAGACCTTAACTGAATGAAGCCAAGTAGAATGGAGGACTAAAATAGAAATCTATAATCTACAAGTCAGTTGTGATTTGTTATTAGATTAAGTCCTACTATTACTTTCTAATCATTGTATTAGTTTAGGATAAATCCTTTGGATTAAGGTTGACCTAATAGTCATTTGTAAATCCTTTAATTAGGTGACATTCTAATAGAATGTTTTAAAGTACTTTAACAAGGCTCACTCCTAACAAGGTGATTGAAATTCTTTAACCTGGTCACATTTAATAGGGTTAGCCTTTCATAGGACATCACTTTAGAAGAGTGAGAATTAGTAGCATGTTAATAGTAGTTTTTCTCAAATTGGGTGTCTATTTAAAATCCTTGTGTCAAAATGTGTGAATGATTTTGTGGTGTTTAACAATTACATTTTTGCAAAGTGATTTTGACCTAGGACAATGACCTACTAAGTCAATGGAATTATTTGATGCATGCAAGATACATGATAAGGATATATATGAATAAGTTTTGTTAAGTGCAAAAAAAAAAAATTATTGGGACATTTGGACCTTGGACAACTAATTCACCCCCCTCTTAATTATTGTAAAGTATTCCAACAATAGGGCTAACCTCTCTATCTATGTACAACATGATCATGAGAAATATAATTTCTAGACTTTACTTTATCTCCAATACTAAAATCTTTAATAAACTAGTTAAGATTGTCCATATTGCTCTATTTAAGGTTATCATTGTGGACATCAAAATATTGACATGAGACAATATTATCTTTTTGGATCAAGATTTGTCCCTCCCACATCAACATCATAAATATGTCCTTGGATATAGCCAAAGTAGTAGCAACATGTAACATAATTTGAAAATGTATGAGTTAAGATAGACCAAAAATTATTCAGTTTTAGATCAAAATTTTCAACAAAACTTGCAAGGATTTCACTCCAAGTGAGACTTGGCCTACTATTCTAAACAGAGGGTGGGTATGTGCAGGATCATTGTGTGCCAAAAAGTGGTGATCTGAAAAATTTGTAGTTCTGAAATATCTCAAACCATTTCAAATTCTATTCCAATTTTTTTCCCACCCACCCTGATACTAAATGAAAATAATTAATATCTTTATAAGGTCTACTATATTTTTTGATACTAAACCTATATGGTCAACTTTAAAACTAAAAATGTACTTTTGGCCTATTTTTATGTGATTTTTACTTCAAATATGTAGCTGATGACTTTATTCTCACCAAAATTTGATGAAATGAAAACGATTTCTTAAGAATGTTCTTATCTTTCCATAAATGTAATGTTTGTCAAATTATGAGTTTAGTAAGTAATTATTACTTATTTTCTAAAGGAGTTACATATAAAGTGCTAGTTGACACACTACTTGAAAAACAACTATAACTTTCAAATGGTACAACATTTTTTAAATATAAAAGATGCATCACATTCTATGTTTCTTCTACTATAAGGGAAAAAAAATGAAAAATTGAATTTTATGGAGTTTTGAATTAGTTAAGGTGGTCAGACATGAGAGTTTTTTATTCCAAAAATACTAAAGTAAAAACTTAATTATTAATGATTTATTTAGAATAAAAATACCCAAAAATATGTGTCACATCTAGGCATGAGTCTACTACTTATATCTAGACTATTATTAAAGAATATTATCATTTTATTTTGATTAAGGTGGTCAGACATACATCTACTTATTTTTGTTCTAAATTTTTTGTAATATTGCATTAAAATTCAAAATTTTGACCAATCAATTTTTATTTTTTTGAGATAAGTCCTAGTAGTTTAGAAACTAGATTTAGTTTTCTAGAGATTCTTTTCTCTCAAATTTTTGATATAAAGTTAATAACAAGTAGAAAATTGTACATCAAGTTGAAATAACCCTAACTTTTTGATTTTTTATTGCCACTTAAGGGTATATTTTGGTTGACCATGATCTTGCACATGCCTAGCTAACCTGAGAAAAATAGACCAGACACCACAGGAAAAGGTATACACAAAAAAAGTGCTCATAGGACTCATGGATAGAATAGACACCACACATAATAGGACTACCATGACCATTAGGCAGTGTACTACCCATAGAAAGTTTTTTCAAAAGTAAGAAATATCTAAAACAAGATTTCTTAGGCTCAGAATGAGAATGCCAAAAAAAAGTAAAGAAAAAATACCATCTATTAGCTAAGAACACCAAGCCCTAGCCAGGGTTAACACTATCAATAAAAGAATAATCATCTTTAAGAATTATATATATATATATATATATATATAGTAGAAACACTACTAAAGTGATTGTCATCTTTGCATATGATCTTCTGCACAAACTAATTAGAGTTCATAACATGTCCAAGGAAGACATTACTTAAAAATTTAACAATGATGGAGTAAGTCTTCTTTTGAGAATTAGGAATGCGACATATGTCAGCAATCTAATTCCATCACCCTAACCTATTGTCAACCAATATATCACCAACAATAGATATACCATATTTATTCCATTTTTTTGTAGAACAACTTTGGGTTAATGCAAGAGGTTTAACACTAGGTTCAATACCTGACCAAATAGATCTATCTATAAGAGAATATTTAGCGACACCACCAACTACATCCATGAATGGAATAAGCTTTCTAACCTAAGACCAAGCCCTCCAAATAGAATGAAAAACTTTAGATCTAAACACTGATAACTCAAAATTCCCAAAAACCTTGTCACATAGCTAAACATTAGTCCATCTTTTTCCCTTTTTGATACCATATGTAGAAATTTTATTTCTAACAATACCTTCCATGGTTCATCCCCACTCTAAGCTTGAATGATCCATTTAGAAGCTAGTGCGATACCTTTAGCTTTTAGATCCATAATCCCAAATGCTCCCTTTTCTTTGGGTAAACAACAACACTCCCATTTTACACAATGCCTTTTCTTATTCCTTAATCCACTAGAAAAAAATAAGTCCCTCATAATCTTTTCTAAAATACTACTCTAATAGTTGGAAAATTACCAAGCTGAAGAAAAATAATGTGGTAGGTAGATAACAGTTTCTGAACAATTTGAACTCTACCTGGTAGAGACAGGAGATGAGTTTGGGACTAATATCAGAAGAGCATGTTTTGAGGCCCACTTATGACTACATGATTTGAAAAAGAAAAAAGACATGTAAGAACGGATTCAAAGAACTAATTTTTTCCTAATATATTTTATGATCTATAGACATGTATTCCATTACTTTACTTTTCTTAATTTCATCCTTTATATCATTCCACTAATTTTTTCTTAAATACCACAAAATATAGTCAGTCACAAATGACCCATTATTTCTTTGTATACATCCATTGACATGGACATAGAATATTGATTCCCACTTTTTAACAAGCTTTGACATTGAAACAATTATTTATTTTAAACTTCACTTTTAAGTGTGTATTACTAAAACACCATAAATAATTTTAAAATGGTTTAAGATAGTTATTTTTCTAAAATGGTTTAAGATAGTTATTTTTCTAATTTTATTTATAGTATTCAAATACACTTTAAAAAAAATTATTCAAATTTATTTGACTCCATGTTTAATTCTCCTTCAAAAAGTGGTTTACTTGAAAATTTGACATTTTCAAAGAGTGGTAGCTCTTTTGATCAACATAATTTTTTTTTAAAAATAGGATAATGACTTGAAATTATTTCAAGGATAGATTTGCAACATTTATACCTAGACATAGTAATCGATTTCATGTATTTTATTGAGTGATGATGTGACATTAACCATAATGTAGACATTTGTTGTTTACGATCAATATTACTTGACTTGAATAAATAGATATATATTTTAAGTTATTTTTATAGATAGGAGATAGAAACATATCTTGAATACATATTTTTCTAAAAAATATTCTCTTATATTCTATTTTTTTTGAAGCTTCAAATATAGAACTTTTGAAATGGAGGGGCGCAGGGGGTGGGACGGCAAGGGGGGAGGGTTGAATCAATACCCATAAAGTATTTTCTATTCAATATTTTCACCATTTCTAGACCTATTGGTTCTCACTTTTTGGCCAACTTTGACACTGAAACATTTTTCTTTTAAACTTCACTTTCAAATGCATATTACTGAAAAACCATAAGGAATTTTAAGGCAATGTAAGCTAGTTATTTTTCTAATTTTTTTCTAGTCAATAATATACTTTAAAATGAAATATTTGAATTCATTTCACTCCACATTTAATTCTACTTGGAAAAGTGATTTACATGAGAATTTGACCATTTTAAAGATCGGTGGCTCTTTTGATCAACTTTAATTTATTTAACATATGATAATGACTTGAAATTATTTCAAGGATAGATTTGTAACATTGATACCTAGCAACATTAGTTGGTTTCGTTGAATATAGTTTAAAATTATATATTTTATTGAGTGATGACATGGTGCTAATCATCGTATAGATATATGTAAAATATAAATACATTTCTACTCATGTTTGTACAAAGGAACCAAAAACACCTCTTGAATGAATATTTTTCATATAAAAAGATCTCTCACATTTTATTTTTCTTGAAGCTTCAAATAGAAAGTTTGTGAAATTCCATCTACAAACTATATTTAATAAAACTAATGCTAAAATGTTAATATAGTTCTTTTGTGTTTTTAAAGTAGTTTAACACATTCTAGTTCAACTATTGGAAATATAAGAAGAGTAACTAAGAGGGGAGGGGTGAATCAGTTACCACTAAAATAAATCCTAGATCCCTTAGATGTTAGTAGAAAAATAAATTCTGAAAATTGAATACTACTAATGCTTGGAAAACAAAGAAAATGTTGTAACTTGGTAAACATTATGTTTTCTTAGTAAATATTAACATGCAAGTCTTTAGATATTATATGCAATTACCATTGCTTTAACTTAGTTGCAAACACATAAAAGTGAATAACATGGACACATTTGACACAAAGATTTAACATGGAAACCTAATTTGGGAAAAACCACCAATTGCAAATAGTTACTCATTTTCACTCTTTTGAAGTGAGCCCTGTTAGGAGCCAACCATGTTAAAGGTTAAAAAACACACTGTTAGGTGAGACCCTATTAAAGGATTTAATCATCCTATTAGGAGTGGCCTTGTTAGAGGTCTTGAAACAATTCGATAGAATTGTCACCTTGTTAGAGGATTTACAACTAGTTATTAAGCCAACTCGGTTAAGATATTTTAGATCACCGCTACAATGGTTAGAAAGAAACAATGAAATGACTTGAATGAATGTAACTAAATTACTGATTACGTATCTTTTTTTGGCTGGTACTTGATCCTTCCTAATTGAATATATCTTTTCTGCTTCACTAGGATATTCTACTTATCCTTAGCTTCCTCTGCTCATTTATTAGATCTTGAATTTGCTCATACTTTTTTTTCATTCTTACACAATTGCACACACTTTTCATTTACAACTTGATCTTATACTTATATCATTCACATTGTCAAGTTGGCTCAAATACAACTTAGAATAATCAACATTTATCACCTTAGTTAGCTAGAATACGAGTTTACATAAAATTACAAAGGTGGCAAAAATGTAGACACTCGAGTTTAGAAGAATAGCTCAGTGAGGTTCTAATACTCGACATCCATTATCAATACTTGGTATCATCATGCACTCGGTAGAAATAGAAACTCAGTCCATACTGATCACGTTCAAGTAATCTCCAACTCGGTCTATACTGGCAACTCAGTGAATACTATGAAACTTGTTTCATGTTACATAGCTTAGTCAATGCTGGTTCCATCCAACTTTCCTTCATTAATTGAGTGATCTTGGTTAACACTCATCTTCAACACACTTTCCTTTGTCTCTTGAGTGAACTCAGTAGACACTACATTTTGAACTTGGAAAACACAAGAATGCTCAGTAGACATAGAAAACTATCTTCACTGCCCGAGTGAGCTTGGAAAGCACTGACGGAAACTGATATGAGATATGTACTGATATGACATTTGTGTAACATCAAAAACAACACATAATTAATCAATTATATCCAAAAATCTCCCTTTTTGGCATTCATGGCAACACAACATGGACAAGGGTATAATGAAATTTCAAAGCAAGCATAAAGTAAACAACATATCCTTAGTTTCATTCTGATTCTCATCCATGAGAACTCCCTTTGTCACTGTGAGCTCTTCTTGTCTGATAGCTTCTCCCTCTTACTGAAAACTTCTCCCTCTTAACATCTCCCTCTAAGAGAAATTTCTTATGAGATATGATAGTAAACTTCTCCCTATTTGACAACACATGCCAAAGACAACAACTTCCTTTATAATATCAATGTACCTCAAGTATTGTTTCATTTGTAATAAGTTCTTGCCAATTCTGCATCAACTGATTGATCTTCAATATGCTCTGGCTAATGCATCACTAAAATTTATTAAGTGAGCTTTTGATAGGGGAATGGCCCCTAGCTTACCTCTTAGATACAAGAATACATCCTTAGGTAATATGTCTACAATTTATTCTTTTGTGTTCACATATTCCAATTTGACTTCCTTATCCTGCACTAATTCTCTTAAGAAGTGATATTTTATTGCAATGTACTTTTTTTAGAATGCGTCACTGGGTTCTTTGATATATTGGTTGCACTAGTGTTATCATAGTATATGACAACTGAATCCTTGATCTCTATCTTCATACCTACCAATAAATGCTTGAACTAAACAATGTTTGAACAATTATCTACTATTGCCACATATTCTGCCTTTGCTATGGATTGAGATGTACAATTTTTCTTCTTGCTTGTCCAAGTCACTAGTCTTTTACAAAGAAAGAATGCTCCACCACTAGTGTCTTTTTTGTCATTGTCCTATCCCCTTTTCAAATAATTAAAAATAATAATCTTTGCTAAGGCAGGCAGGCCCAAAAAGGTGAAGTTTCGGAAAAAGGGGATAATATTTGGAAGCTAATGGACTAATAAATTAAAATTATTATTAAAATATCTTTTATTAACCTCTCTTGGACATGAGTTAGGGTTATGCCTTCTTTTAAGGAGTTTGGAGGCATTTTGGGCTGATTCCAGAATTTGATTTTTGCTCATTTCTTTGTTATTCTTTGGAGGCTGCCAAACCTGTGAAGAAGGAGACCCAAGAATAGGAGTTTTCAGGTTTCCAAGAAGGCTAAGGATGGGATTTTGAAGCCATTCTATGTGCATGCTCATGCAGAGTTTCCCTTTGTGCTGAACAGTGCAGATTTGTGGGTTTTCAGGTGTGTTTTTTGTAAGAGTTTGGTGTTTCCAATTGAGTATTTCATATCAGTTTTGGTTGCTGCTGTATGTCAAACTTTTAGATGTTGAAATAGAGCTGAATATTTTTATTTGGTCATGATTATACTTCTGTGATAGATTATTAGTATTTTTGTGGTGTTTTCGGGAGCCCGATGAGCATTGTTTTTATCCTCCGTTTGGGAGCTGTTGTGTAAATGTTATATAGATCTGGAACTGTCATTTTGTAAGATTTTATGCTGCTCAAATTTCTATAAGAATTTCCACTTTCAGATTTACTAATAATATGTGAAGCTGTTAAGTTTTTGGCACTATTTCTGGCATACCCGATTTGGGGTTTATTGAGAAATTGGTGGATCTTTGAAAGATTGGTTGTTTGATCTTAAAATTTTTATTAGAGGCTTGAAATATCATATAAAATCAGTAAAGGGACATTTCAATGGTATCAGAGCTATGATCTTGCTAGCCTGAGGGTTTGTAGAGGTTTGCATGTCAGTTTTGACAACTACCCAAATCTTGCATGTCATAATTTATCATTGCATGTTGCTTCTAATCAGTTGCATATCAAAATTTATTGTTGCATGCTACTTCTAATAATTTTCATGTTAGTTCTCAATGAATTTGGTGGTTGCATGCTACTTCTAATCATTTGCATGTTAGTTCTTGGTGTTTGAAGAAGTTATAACCTATTGGGGTTACACTCTACTTTATCTAGAATGGATAGGTATAGTATAGAGTCTTAGAGGATATGATCTTGGACAATTGATATCTAGAGTCAAAATAGTAGAAAGGATGGTTATTTAGACATTTGAGATAAACTTAGGAAAATAAGCCATGACATGTTTGAACAGTTGGTTGAGCACCACCGTATGATGAATGACATGTTGTCCGACCTAGCTTAGGTGGATAAGTTGACCAGATTTCTATTTGGAAAATTTTCTCATAGGGTAGGTGACACAATTACCAAGAACTTGCATGAGGAGTTTGAGAAACTAGCTTATAGTCAGGCAGAGATCTCAGATTCTACTCTGCCATAGGAGGTAGTGAGAAAGGATATTACGCAAATTGATAGTAATGGTCAACTTGATACTCAAATTGAGACAATTGTATATAGGTCATCAAAGGGTGATATCACAGGTATTCAAGATGGTATAGTTACAATAGGTAGTGACTACAACGTAGTGGGTTCAGATGATGATTATGAGGATGTTGTTGTGCATGATGGTGAGATACCTGGTAGAGATGAGCAAACATTGAGCATTCATGACTTTGCTGAGAAAGAGTACCAGGCATAGTTAGATGCTTCATCACATGAGGTTGAAGCTGGTAGTACTTCACACGATTTGTGCAGCCAGCTGAAAGTGAACAAAGACATTATTGTGACTTCATTATCTCATCATGACAGGTATGTGGAGTTCGTTGGTATTGGTCATATTACTCAAGTGAGGATTTTGCTTGAGTTACTAGCTGATTCTAGTTTACAGATATGGACTCGAGATTGTTATATTGGCATTTGGGACTCAGTTGACTAGAGATCTTTAACACTTTTTGGTAGCAGTGTTTGTTTGGGTGCTATCATAGATTTGATTAGCAGATTGCACGGTGTTGTCTTTTCTTGTGCTAGCAGCTTGTTCTATGTTGGTATTAGTTTTTATACACCGATGTTGGGCTTTGTTCATATATCCAGGCAACCATACTTGCTGGAATGTGTTGATGATCTTTCATATTTGGCAGTGTGTATAGATGAGTCCCAGGATCATATTCGCATTGATGACATCCAAGAGGATGCAGTGGGCAATTTTGAAGACTTAGTTTCCTTGGGTACAAAGTGTAGACACCTAAAAATCCTTTAAAAAATAAAGTATTTTTATTTTTTGAAAAAATACCTGATGACATCATCATTTATTAATTAATTAATTAATTTTTATGCCATTAAATCCCTTTATCTTAATTAAAAATATTTAATTAAGGAATCCCTCCCAAAAATGTTTAAATCTTATTTAAATATTATTTCCTTATTTATTAATTATTTAATTAATAAATTGACCAAAAATCCTAAAATAAATAAAAAATTTATTTTTTGCCCAAAACTTGACCAATTTCCTTATGACCAATAACCTCTTCCAAAATCTTCTAATCCTTCTTTAATTTCGATTAAAGGCCAATCCCATCATTTCCTACCCTTAATCCCAACTCAAAATATTTAATTAAGATTAAATATTAATCCTCATGTTTATTAAAAAAGTTTTAATAAATATCTCCTCAACCCAAACCTTTGAAATAAATAAAACTTTATTTATTTCCTAAAAATCTAATTTATCCTCATCCTAAGAAGTTCTAGACTCTTCTAGAAAGTCTTCATCCTCATCCTAGGAAATTCTAGACTATTCTAGAAAGTCTTTATCCTCATCCAAAGTCTAGACTCTTCTAGAAGATGTCTTTAAACCTAATCCTAATCCCCTCCTAACCTTGTCACATTCCCTAAACATGGGTTAAGACTTACTAACCCAAGCCAAAGTTAACAAATATCTCCTCCTTCACCCACCCTCATTAATTTCCATCCACTTGCCTATCCCTAAGCTAATTCTAAACCATCCTAATCCATCCTCTAATCATTTGCACAAGCCTAAACAAGCTTAAAACCTTCTTAATCAAGTCCAAGTAAAAATTTCTCTCATCACCCTCAAAATATCTCAACCATACAACTTTATGAAGTCCAGTAGGCCATAAATGACTCTTCCAAGCCCTTTTATTGCTCTTACAAGTCATTATGAGGGTCTTTATAAAGATTTTATCCCTTAAGCCTCCTTTGTTGACTCATCCTTCCCCTTTCCTCCATCCCCTCACCATATGACATGTGTCACTCCTTGATTTGTTGTAAGGAAGCACAATCCATGTGCTCTCTTCTCATGCAATCTAAGCCCTCCATGAGCTTTTTCCCATCCTTGCATCTTAGCCCTCAATCCCTCAAGCCTGTTGCCTATAAATTGGATCCTTCCCCTTTGCAAAATAACACAATCCATGAAGTAAAGTTATAATGCTATTTTGAGAGCCAAATCCATACTAAAGCCATCTATCCACACCAAAAATCCACAATCATCCATTGAAGCCTTTGGAAGCATATTGAGCATACATCCTATCCATTTAGATAAAGCCACTCAAGAAGAGAGCTTCTCATTGAGAGAGCCCATTAATGGCTCATATTTTCAATTGAGAGCTCATCTTAGTCTATCTTGAAGTTTATGAATTTTGTTTAGTTTGTAGAATCTTTATTTAAATTTGGTTTCTATTAGCATACTAACATTGCTCATATACATTTTGGCACGCCCGGTGGGACCCCGCATGGGTCATCTTCATTAGCTTTTTTAGTCAAGTTTTGTATGTCATTTGCTGATTTTGGCTAATTTTTCTTGTTTTTGTGATTGGTAGGATTGTATAAATTGGTTTTGTAGGTCCACATGAGCATGAAGAAGACAAAGGAACTCATAGTCTATCTCATAGTATTTGCAGATTTTTCAAGCTTATAGGTGGACAAAGCACTTGGAATTCTTCTTCCTCTTCTTTTCTATATTCTTCTTATTCCATCTTCTTCTTCTTCTTCTTCTTGTGGGAGATATTGGCCATTTTTTTTTTTTAAGGAAGCAAAATCATACACACTTCTTTTTAGTGCTTAAAATGAACCCCCAAATCATACTTAAATCCATTGAAAAATTAAAAAAATTGCAAAAAAGAAAAAATCTTTTAACAAGTGAAACTAAACCAATATAATCATTTGCATCCTTGCAACATCAAGGTTTTAGATGCATTCATGCAAAGTTAGGAACACTTCATTTTTGGGAATTTAAAAAAAACTTCAAGTTTCCATTTCAAAAGGTTCAAAATCAACACTAAGTGCACACTAAAATTTAAATCAAACTCAAAGCATCAATCAAGGATAAAATGTACCTCATTTGCAAATATGTTAAAGTTCTTTTAAAAATCTCATGAAAACTAAGAGTCCTAAATGGTTGCCAAAATTGTCCTAAAAAGCTTTGTTATTTGTTCCAAACAAATGTCTTGTTGCAAAATATTGAATGTTTCTTAGGTTTTTCATACATCAAAACAATTTAGGAATATCATTTTTGGGCTTAAAACATGCAAACTAGAACACAAAATCTTGAATGAAAAGCAAAGTCCAAAGAGTCATTTTCTCTTTTGAGTCCAAAAACAATCTTGAATGATCTAAGGTTAAAACAAAGCACTTCAAAGTTCTTAAAACAACACACAAAATCTCAATATTGAATGCTCAAAGAAAAAAACATGAATGTTTAATCACTTGTCTTTGAATGCATGTTGCTAAAATCACTCTTGAGTGCCATGAATTAAAATCAAAGTTTTTTTTTTTATGAATGCATGATTAAAACAACAAATCCAATCTTGAATGCCATAGATCAAATAATAATCTTTTGGAGCATAAAAAGAATCTATATTTTTGTAGTCTTTTAAGTTATAAAAACAAATAAAAATGCTTTGAGTGAGTTTGTCGTTGGACTCACCCTCTTTAATCACCCATCAATTTAACCATTGGTTGCAATCTTAGTGCCATCTATGGGGATGGGTCCACCTAAGAGGGTGTTAAGTGATCCACGCAAATCAAACTCCACTCACTTGGGTTTTTAGTGGTTTTTCTAAGTTAGAAAATTCCTTGAATGTGCATTAATCTCGCTCACACTTCATTTGGGCATAAAAATTGGACAAATCTTGACGTGGAGGGCCTCCAGGTGCGCGCTTGAAATCGAATCTCACACACCTTTGTTTTGGGCTTAAAATAAACTCACACTCAATCTTGAATGCCTTAAAGAAAAATCAATCGATACTTGACGTGGAGGGCCTCCGGGCGCACGGGTTTACCTTCTTGTTGACCCTAACTCTTCTTCTTGTTCGCATTCTTCAATCAATTTTATTTTTGTCGACGCTTCAAAGTTGGAATAAACATTGTATCTTAAACATGAGTGCTTGCAAAGTCTAGATCAGAAAATTTAAGCGTCAATTGGTAAAAGAACAAGTGTATTTTTTAGCCCAAGATCATCCAAGTCTTCTCTCCCCTTGTCATCTTTCGAGGCCATCTTGGGTGCATAAGATTAGGATCCAAAACCTTGTTTCTTTTTAGGAGGCCTGCTTGGGGATTTCATCACCCCTTGGATGACCTCAACTCCAGTGTTCTGGCGGAGTATAAGAATTGGGAGGTGAATCGAAAGACACCTCTCTTGGGATCAAGATTTTGTCACTCAGGCTAAGCCTCAAGGAACTTTATACCCTTGAGAAGTGAAAGAGGAGAAGTGGGTTACCGCTCCTCTCGGCTGTGTGACATCTTTTTGGTCTCATCTACGGATTTGGGCCTCACGTACCTTGGGTATATCGAGGACTCCTTAGCTAAACAAACTGTCAGCCTTGTAGACAACCATCTAGGATGTTAATGTGTTTGAGGTGACTGATCGAAACATTTGTAGAACATACACACTCCTTGGCACAAGTATCACTTTCTAAGAATCAAAAACTACTATCTGGTTGTTTCTATCTATTGCTTGATCTTTTATTTGTTGAATGAATGTTTACCAAACTTGGTCAATCCTAGCTTACGGCATACTTAGCGTAGTCACTGCCTATTCTAGAAGTTGAACGAGTTAAAGCAAAAAAACCAAGATCTCTCAAAGCCAAGCAGATTCAGGAATTGATGTTAGAGCAACCCAAACCCAAACAGAAGTTCCACAAAGTTAAACTCAAACTATCTCTAGCATACCAAGAACTTTCAACCAAGAGAAAAGAAATAACACCAAGCCCACAAATTGCCAAACTCCACAAAGCAGAGGACAAAGCTACCGACGAAGCACTTCAAGAGGCCTGGTTAGAGCGCAACATCAAATTTAGCCAACAGCCAGGAGTTAATCCTGCTTATGCCTTACCAACTGGGCATGATTTCTATGATTAGACACCCTTGTTTCTCCACATCTTCTTGGATAAGCTTCACTTTAGAGTCATCTTTGTAGAAAATCCAGCCATCTTAGGTTATCCCCTTAAGCATTATTAGCTCATCCATCTCATTTAGAATCAAACCATCTAGCCAACAATCAAAACCTCACATCCAAGCCTTCAAAATTGTTGTCACTTTTGCCAAAAGTTTGCCACTCCTAAAATCTACCAAATCCATCAATCTCACCAAGGTTATCCCTTTGACAGAGCTTTTTCTAGGGTAATCTAACTTTGTCACTTGTTATCCCTCATCACCTTGAGCTAAAGGTTGCAATCCACAAGTGGTCAATCTTGTGTTCTTCCTAAAGGATCATCAGTCTATCCTTAAGTTGACACAATCACCACCAAGCTTGCACATAGGAAAGCAGACCTTTCATGCTTTGGCAACATATCTCTAAAGATAGAATCTCCAACCCAATCCTCCTTAGGTTTTGTCATATAGCTTTTCCTTAACCTAGGAAATCATTTTCATAAAGAAGCCTTCCCCCTTTTGCATCCATCAGCATTATTGCATCTCATCCCTAGGAGCATTTTTCATGCCACCCGTCACTCGATTAGCGAAGAAGAAAGAAACAATGGAGCCCTATCATTTGGATCGAACAGCCTCACCCCCCTAGAGCACTCAGCCATCCTTCAGCCCAGAGAAAGCTATGCCATCATGTACTGACATTGAAGCTATCATGAACCAACCAGGAAATGCAGTATTGGTAAATGCCATTATAGACAAGAAAAAAGAGACAATCATGGCTAATTTTCGAAGGGAAAATGTAGGAACCTTTGACTTTGGAAGACCCCCTCCATTATTAGATCCATCTCACCCATTGTTTGGGTAGCTACCACCACCCATAGGCTCTTATGATCCAAATTATCCTCAATATATGCCAAAAGAAGAGCCTCCAGCCAATCCATATGATCTAATAGACCCAAACATACCATCATCCACCCAAGTTGAAATCTCCATGCCGCAAGCCAACCCAGCCACCACCACTCCATCCTTGGTTCATACCTCTCTGCTCCAAACCCCCTTTACCCAAAATAGCTCACCGTTCACCCCCTTCACTATTGCTGCTGCTGCTCCCCAACCCAGCCTTCCAAATCCACCCATCTCCCAAATTAGTGCTAGCATCTTTGGCCAACCTCAGCAATATACAACAAGGATGCCACCCATGGGGCCAAGTTATCAATATTTCATCACCCCCAGCATGTTCACTACAGCCCAAAGCACAATCCCATCATTTCCATTAGGTCTTGGGAGCTCAATACCATTAGCCACAAATCTACAAGCTACTACCCTCACTCCACAAAGCTATCAAATCCCACAAGCTACTACCAATTTTATACCAAGCTCCCAAGTGACCCCAGCCCCTGCCACCACTCTACCAAGCTTCCAAATCCAACCACAAACCTATCAAACCCCATCAGTTCCATTCCCAAGCTTTCAATTCCCACCACCTCCACCACCAACTAATCCATTACCTCCAATTACCAACTACTTTTCAATGCCACTTCTAGGAGGTAATCCACCACCCCAGCCAACCACCAATTATTTGCAGATACCATCCCAAATGGGGGCACAACCCACATATATTGGTCAAACCCCACAAGCCCCCCGATCCTTTCCCCAAGCCTCTCAACCATCTTATACCTTACCTCCACAAAGAAATCCATTTATCCCACAGCCAGCTTATGTTCCTCAATCCCAACCTCAAATCTTATATCAACAGCAAGCCTCGCAGCACATGCAACAATATGTGCCACCTCCCCCTCAGCAACCTGTCATCCACCATGCAGCTACCCAAACAATGTACAATCCCTATCAGAAAATCCCTCATAGCCACCCATATTCAGTGGCCCCATCTAGCACATACCTACCTCAAGGCACTCCTACATTGGGGGCACCCTAGCCATCACCTATCAATTCAGAATGGGAGCAAATGAAGATATCTCTGAAAGCCATCCAAGAAGGGAATGATCCGAAGACATTCAAGTTTGGGAATGTGTGTCCTTACCCATTTGACAGAGCCATTACCATGACACCATTTCTCAAACACTTTGAGGTACCCAAATTTGACAAATTCAAAGGAAAAGGAGACCCTATCACACATATCAAAGAATTTTACATGCACTACCAGGACGTAGCATACAATGATGTCTTCCTCTTGCGCCTTTTTCCAAAAAGCTTAGCTGGACTAGCTCTTGAATGGTTTTATAGAATCCCCTATGGAACAATTAAAAACTTTTCTGAATTATCTGAGGCATTTGTAGCCCAATATGCCCATCTTGTTTAAACAGAGCTATCAATAGTTGATCTTGTCCACACCAAGCAAAGAGGTGGAGAAAGCCTTGCTGAATACCTGCAAAGATGTCAAACCCTTACCACCCGCATATTCTGCACCTTTCTAGAACGCCATGTGGTGAAAATGTTTATTGATAATGCCCATCCTAGCTTGGCTCACCACATGACCATGAACTGTTTGCAGACCTACAAAGATATCAAAGAGAAAGGAATGATCCTTGAGCAAGGACTCATTAAAGATGGTGTGGTCAAGATTTACAAGGAAGCCAACCAAAATCAATCACATTCCAATGACAAGTCTAGGTATTGGAACAAAAACAAGCACATTGCAATAGATGGCATCACTGACACCAGACATGTGAATATTGTTGGTCCTTCTCACAACCAGTCCAACCCACCATATCAACCAAACAATCAACAAGCTATCAACTACCAACAACAGAATAACCAAAGCTATCAAAACCACAATCCAAGACCCAACTTCCAAGGGTCTAGCAATCAAGCTAATGCCATCAATGTAGCTGCAGGACAAAAGCCTAGATTCCAACCTACACCTAGAAAGTATACACCCCTTGGTGAGCCATTAGATGTCATTTTTGAGAAATTAGTCAAGGAAAACCTCATCAAATTTCCTCCTACCTAGCAAATTGACCCAAGCCAATCCAAATTTGCATGGTACAAAGATAATGAGTACTACAAATTTCATAGGGTAAAAGGTCACACTACCTCAGATACATGAAACTAAAAGACTATGTGCAGGACCTCATTGATCGGAAGGAAATCACTGTTGGTGCCCAAACCTCTACCAATGCAGGCTTACAGATCCATCGAAATGCTTTTCCTCCACACCACAACCAAAATCTTGGAAAAGCACCTATCCAAACCAACAACAACAACACCAACAACCATCAGCCAAACCAACAGCATGGGAAGAACAATGACCACACTTCATCCTATATAGACTATGGTAGCCTTATAGGTTGTATATCCGAGAAAGAGCTTTCCGTCAATGTTATCAATATCCAATGACAAAATAATGAGTGTACAATCACCACTCAAAGAGCGCGATTTAACATCGCAGGCCCACCTATTACACCAACACCATCAGCTCCATCAAAAAGCCAGTACAATATCTTGGAACACCTTGGGAACATGCCAGCCCAAATCTCCATTTTAGACCTTCTTCGCACTAGTCCTATGTACAAGAACATCCTTGACAGTTCTCTCATAGAATCCTGTGTCCCTTCTGATATCAATGCTACTGATTTTCATAATCTTGTTGGACACCTCTCATCCTCATGTGCCCTATCGTTCAAACCCACCGACATACTCGTGGTCGAGCCAGATCACACCCTTCCGCTTCGCATAGCCATCATGGTATCCAACTTTGCTATGAAAAGAGTAATGATAGATAATGGATCAGCCTTGAATATTTGCACCCTAAAATTCATAAAACAAGCTGGGTATACTGAGGCAGATATCATCAGTGAGGTTATCACCATCAAAGCTTATGACAGCTTGGAAAGAACCACAGAAGGAACTATTTTGCTGCCAATCAAGGTTGGGAAAGTCATCCAAGAGACACTCTGCCATGTTATTGATCTAAACCTGCCATTTAAAATCCTCCTCGGTCACCCATGGATTCATGTCGTGAAAGCCATTCCATCCACTTACCATCAATGCGTCAAATTTCCGCATCAAGGCACTGAGGTAACCATCCATGCCGATCCAGAACCCTTTGCTTACTGCAATGCAGTTGAAGCTTCATATGCAAACCATTGCCCTGGAATTGATATCGGCACATTCATCGCCGGCTCATCCCACACTTATAATGACCCAGAAACCATCCTCACCTCTACCCTGTCTACCGTGAAGATCAATAACAAAGGTTGTGGAGAGTATAGTCTGTCAGATGCATTTGCTGTCGAGGCACTCCCACTTGATCCACATGCCCATGGATGACTGACATATCACAAAGCTAAGGAGATTACACCTCCTCGATAGAAATAGTTTGGCCCAACAACCTTTGTATCCTCGAAAATCCCTCTTCATGAGGAGCTCACTCCAGATATCAACAAATGGTTACATAAGGATGCACCTCGAAGAAATCAAGCATGCCTTGATCACTTCAGCCAAAAGTATCCCCAAGAACATAAGCTCATCACTGACAAATGGAACTATCAAGGTGGTGGTCTAGGACCATAAGAAAGAGGCATGCAGTGCCCCATCAATGCACACAAGTGGGAATCGAAGTCAAGTCTTGGCTTTGGCATACCCACAACTGGGGGCACCAATGAGAACGGTCACACTTTTTCGAACATTCACTGCAACCTTGTCAAAATTGAAGACATTCCTGAGGAAGTTGAAAAGAGAGCCTACGATAATATCCTAGACCAAATCTCCCTCAAAGACTCTGTTCTCCAAGAACTATCCATCCACCTCATTGACCTACCACTCGCCCATCCACAACTCATAGATTGGGACCAACCAAGTGTCATACACATCGATGAGTTCACATCAGAGGAGGCACTTCTAAGATTCATGGGAGCTGAAACTCCTCACAAGAAAACAAAGCCAGATTCTAACTATATCTACAAGCTAGATCCCAAGGGGTATTTTGGAGAAAATCCTCAACCTAGTTCCGATACACCCAAAACTGGAACTAAGGTGAATCTAAGACTAGCTAAGGCAACAAAGAGAACCCCTCAGCAAGAAAATCCAGAGCCACAAGAAGAACATGAGGATTTAGCATTGCCTCATCAAGATAATCGACCAGAGGTGTCTTCTATTCTAATTGAGGATACTCAAGAAGTCAACATTGGTTCTTCAGAGATCCCCAGACTTGTTCACATTGCTGCATCCCTATCACAAGACCAAGCTGACCTCCTCTTTGAGGTCTTAAGAGAGAACATTGGCCGATTTGCATGGTCATATCAAGACATGCCAGGACTTGATCCAAAGCTTGTAGTTCATCATCTTGCAGTTGATCCAAAGATCAAGCCCATTAGACAAAAGCTTAGAAAAATGCACCCCAAGGTGGCATTATTGGTCAAAGCTGAATTAGAAATAATGTTAGCTACTAAGGTTATCCGACCTATCGACTACTCAGAGTGGATCTCCAACATGGCCCCTGTCACTAAACCTTCCGGTGACATCAAAAGCTGCACTGATTTTAGAGATCTTAACAAAGCTTGTCCAAAAGATGATTTTCCCTTGCCCAACATAGCTATAATTATAGATCTTACAGCTGGACATGAAATTTTGTCCCTCATGGATGGATTTTCTGGGTATAATCAAATCAAGATTGCAGAAGAGGATCAGCATAAGACAACATTCACTACCCCTTGGGGAACCTTTTGCTACAACATGATGCCTTTTGGCCTAAAGAATGCTGGGGCTACCTATCAAAGAGCTATGACAGCCATTTTTCATGATCTCATCCATACCATTTTGGAGGATTATGTGGATGATATCTTGGTCAAGTCTCATACCTTCATGGATCATCTTGCTGACTTGGAGAAAGTCTTTGATAGGTTAGCCAAATATCATCTCATGCTGAATCCCAAGAAATGTGTCTTTGGGGTCACATCTGGCATGCTTCTAGGCTTCATAGTTTATAAACGAGGTATAGAGATCGACCCCAAGAAGGTCAAGGCTATCTTAGACATGCCTCCTCCCCAGACACTGTGACAGCTTTGCTCTCTTCAAGGAAAGCTCCAATCTATTCGGCGCTTCATCTCCCAGCTTGCAGATAAGTGTACACCATTTTCACATTTACTGAAGAAGGATGAGAACTTCAAGTGGGATCCTTTATGTCAGCGCAGCTTTGACCATCTCAAGTAGTATCTCATCAATCCACCTATCTTGGTTCCACCAGTTCTTGGTTGTCCCCTGATTTTGTACATATCAGCAACACCTACTGCTCTAGGGGCACTTCTAGCACAGCTTGATGACTACAACATAGAAAGAGCCATTTACTACATCAGTAGAACCCTAGTTGGTTATGAACTCAATTACACTACTATGGAAAAAGCTTGTTTGGCAGTTGTTTTCTCAACTCAAAAGCTTTGCCATTACATGCTAAGTCATACCATCCAACTAGTCTCCAAGATTGACCCTCTCAAGTATATGCTCTCTAGAATAGCACTTACAGGCCGTTTGGCCAAATGGGTTATGCTCCTTAGTGAATTTGACATCTAGTATGTGGATAGAAAGGCAATCAAAGGGCAAGCTATAGCAGATCACCTAGTTGATGCACCTCTAATAGATGCTTATCCATTGATCACAGAATTTCCAGATGAGCATATCTATCTAATTGAAGAACAACCCCCATGGAAAATTTATTTTGATGGCTCATACACATCTCATGGATCAGGGGCAGGAATATTTTTGGTCACACCTCAAGGAGATTACATTCCAAAAGCCTTCAAGCTACAATTCCCTAGCACCAACAATATAGCTAAATATGAGGCCCTCATAGCAAGATTAAAGATAGCTGCAGAATGGAACATTTTTGAGCTACAAATCTTTGGCGATTCTCAGCTCATCATCAAGCAAGCCCTAAATGAATATCAAACCAAAGATGAAAAGCTATTACCCTACAAAGAGTTAGTTGATCAACTAACCCAACATTTTACAAAGCTTTAGTTTACACAAGTGCCTCGAATACAGAACAAAGCAGTAGATGCTATGGCTACTATAGGCTTGCTCTTGGAAATTCCCCAAGTAGCTACACAGTATGAGTTTTTAGTGGAGCAGCTCCTCACACCCACCTATGTGAATGAGGATTCAAACCGTGTTTGTATCTTGGTTGGTCCCCAATCCCCTTGGTACCATGAGATTCACGCTTACCTTAACGATGGTATCATATCCCCTCACCTCACATGTACCCAATGCCAGAACCTCATCCGAAAATCATCCTACTATGTTATCATAGCCAATACACTATATCATCGGGGTTATCACGATACTCTCTCTCGATGTTTAGACCAAAATGAGGCCGCGATGGTGTTAAAGGAAGTACACTCTAGAATTTGTGGTGCCCACACGAGTGGTATTGTCCTAGCGCGACAAATCCTTATAGCAGGCTACTATTGGCCTACCATTGAAGAAGACTCCTATGAATTTGTCAGAAAGTGTCTCCCATGTCAGTAGCATGCAAATCTTGTGCACGCTCCGGCACAGGATCTACAGCCTATTGCACCACCTTGGCCTTTTGCTTGTTGGGGCCTTGATCTAGTTGGAACTATCACACCCCTCTCATCTAATGGACATAAATGGATAATAACAGCGATAGACTATTTTACTAAATGGGTGGAAGCAGTCCCCCTAGTCTCAGCTACAGGAGTTCAGGTCTCCAAGTTCATCTTGTACCACATTGTTTGCTGCTTCGGCATCCCATCCACCATCTTCACCGACCACGAAGGTAACTTTGAAAATCTCATCATGGAAGAATTATGCACTTCCCTCCACATCCATCACCACTTTTCTAGCCCATATTTCCCACAAGGTAATGGCCAGGTAGAGGCAACTAACAAAACCCTCCTCAAAATTCTAAAGAAAGTTGTCAATGATTCCGGCCATGATTGGCACCTACAAATAAATCCAGCCCTATGGGCCTATCGAATTTCCTTCCATACATCCACAGGCACAACTCCATACTCCCTAGTCTATGGTGCCGAAGCGGTACTACCTATAGAGGTTGAACTTCCCTCCTTGTGCATATCTTTGCAAGGGCAAATATCAAATGAAGAATATAGAGTAGCTCGACTCACCCAGGTAGATCTCTTAGACGAGAAGCGACAACAAGCCTATGATCATCTCACAGACTATCAAACTCGTCTCAAAAGGAATGTCAACAAGAAGATGCTTCCATGACACTTTCAGCCAGGTGACATGGTCCTCAAAGAAAACATGAAATTCCAGGTAGATCGAGAAAAGAAAGGCAAGTTTGAACCTACATGGCTTGGTCCTTATGTTGTCACTACTTCCTTTGGCTCCAGAGATTATCAGCTATCTACACCAGAAGGAGAACTCTTGAATGATCCTACTAACATCATTCATCTCAAGAAGTTCTATGCTTGAAGATCCTTGGTATACCCAGCTTTTGAAAAATACAAAAGAAAAAAAATAGTAAAAAGAAATAAGTGTCCAATGGTGAAAACTTTGCAATTCAAGCACCTTGGATAGGTACCTTTGGTGAAAACCTGGTAATTCAGGTGCCTTGTATACTAAAGACTAATCCATTATCTATCACTATCCTATCCCTCATCCATTCACCCACCATCCCATAAGACACACTTGCTTGTTCCCTTGGTGTTCCAACCAAATATCCAAAATCTGATGAAGCTTTTAAATACCTCTTGTACAGCTTGTAAATCTTGTACCAAAGCTTGTATTATACCTTGTAAATCTTGTACCATACCTTGTCTATCCAAATCTTGTCCAAGGTTTGTACCATATTCCAGCCTATAAATAATCTTGTATCCTAGCTTGTATACTATCACGTGCACACACAAAACCCCATTTTCACTTAAGCTTTTTGCAAACCATCTACCTATCCACCTATCACCTATTATAGACATCCTATCCTTCACAAACATTTCCATCTCACTAAAACCAAAACATGAACAAACTTGTACATTTGTAACATATCTTGGTCCATCAGCTTGTCCATCCTCTTTAGCTTAGTACCATTGTATCTATCCGGCGTTCGTGTCAGTTCATCCTTGATCAGCATCTTTCACCCATCACACATCTTGGTTAGCTATTCCAACGTATCCTTTAGCTAGATTTCCTGTCACCAAAGTGTTATCTTTCTTAGTTCAACTTGCCAGATGCATCACTCATCCAAATCCACCAGCTTCAGTGCTCTCTGATAGGTCCTTGCAGGATATAGCTTTCCTCATGTCTGATCTTGGTCCGTTAGTACCTTGTCCTACCCATCTTGTTGGCAAACGACTCTCTTTTGGATTTTCACTTTCTTTTGATTTGGGATCTTCCCTTTTGGGTCTTGAAGTATCTTTTCCAAGAAATCTCCTTGTTCCCTCCTCAAGGTTGCCACGATCTTCCATATCATGGTATGCTGCGAATGGGGCAATTAGAGCATAAGGTCTTAATCAGGTCTTTCGTTTGTTTTTCTTTTTCTGCTTGTGGGTTCTCCAGTGTCGTTTCCACGCTGCTTCCTCTAGGATTCATGTGTGATGCTGGGGCAATCCTTGTGTGTTTATTTTGAGTTAGTTTGTCAGTCCTTTAGACGGTTGTTGAAAAGTTCTTGATGTTTTTGGTAACCTTGGCAATTAACCAATAGTCCTATAGCAAATCTAGTGCTCAACTACATGGTGGTACTTCTCTTTGAAGTATCCCCCCACTCAAAAAGCTTCAATGGTTTTCCTTCATCTCCATTATCCCCCATCCATATCCAGCATCTGTCTCTCCTACCCCAGCTGATGCATCAGTATCTCTTTGAATCACTCATCACTCTTAACTTTAGGGATCCACAATCCTAGTCTTAGGGATCCACCAATCCAAATCAACCCACCAAGCCTCATCTTTCGAGATCCACAATCCTAGTCCTAGGGATCTCCGAAACCCATCTTCCGCCAATCTAACTCTTTGAAATCCTATTGCATCAACTTTATAATCCCCTCATCCATCTCCCTATCTTGGATTCTTTTTTATAGCGCTCCGCTCCTTCATCCTCTGCAATCCCTAAGGTCTTAAGCTTGCTTCCTCTTCTGCATCTGATTCTCCTTTATCATTCTCCCATAGTGAGAGTTTGAGCTAATTCAGCCCCTTCTCTTTGCCAATCTGAGTTTCCTTGCTCATCCGAGATTCTTGTACTTTTCAAGAAGTCATCGAGCCTCACTTTCTCTCCCCACTGCCTTCCTGAGGGGGCATCTCACAGTCCATTCTCTCCTCTTCTGCTCTAGCCTTGGACATCTTATTTTCTTATCTTTGATGCCATGCCACTTGCGGCATCACATCAAAGAGGGGCAAAATGTAGACACCTAAAAATTCTTTAAAAAATAAAGTATTTTTATTTTTTGAAAAAATACCTGATGACATCATCATTTATTAATTAATTATTTAATTATTTAATTAATTAATTTTTATGCCATTAAATCCCTTTATCTTAATTAAAAATATTTAATTAAGGAATCCCTCCCAATAATGTTTAAATCTTATTTAAACATTATTTCCTTATTTATTAATTATTTAATTAATAAATTGACCAAAAATCCTAAAATAAATTAAAAAATTATTTTTTGCCCAAAACTTGGCCAATTTCCTTATGACCAATAACCTCTTCCAAAATCTTCTAATCCTTCTTTAATTTCGATTAAAGGCTAATCCCATCATTTCCTACCCCTAATCCCAACTCAAAATATTTAATTAAGATTAAATATTAATCCTCATGTTTATTAAAAAAGTTTTAATAAATATCTCCTCAACCCAAACCTTTGAAATAAATAAAAATTTATTTATTTCCTAAAAATCTAATTTATCCTCATCCTAAGAAGTTCTAGACTCTTCTAGAAAGTCTTCATCCTCATCCTAGGAAATTCTAGACTATTCTAGAAAGTCTTTATCCTCATCCAAAGTCTAGACTCTTCTAGAAGATGTCTTTAAACCTAATCATAATCCCCTCCTAACCTTGTCACATTCCCTAAACATGGGTTAAGACTTACTAACCCAAGCCAAAGTTAACAAATATCTCCTCCTTCACCCACCCTCATTAATTGCCATCCACTTGCCTATCCCTAAGCTAATCCTAAACCATCCTAATCCATCTTTTAATCATTTGCACAAGCCTAAACAAGATTAAAACCTTCCTAATCAAGTCCAAGTCGAAATTGCTCTCATCACCCTCAAAATATCTCAACCATAAAGCTTTATGAAGTCCACTAGGCCATAAATGACTCTTCCAAGCCCTTTTATTGCTCTTACAAGTCATTACGAGGGTCTTTATGAATATTATATCCCTTGAGCCTCCTTTGTTGACTCATCCTTCCCCTTTCCTCCATCCTCTCACCATGTGACATGTGTCACTCCTTGATTGGTTGTAAGGAAGCACAATCCATGTGCTCTCCTCTCATGCAATCTAAGCCCTCCATGAGCTTTTTCCCATCCTTGCATCTTAGCCCTCAATCCCTCAAGCCTCTTGCCCATAAATTGAATCTTTCCCCTTTGAAAAATAACACAATCCATGAAGTAAAGTTATAATGCTATTTTGAGAGCCAAATCCATACTAAAGCCATCTATTCACACCAAAAATCCACAGTCATCCATTGAAGCGTTTGGAAGCATATTGAGCATACATCCTATCCATTTAGATAAAGCCACTCCACAAGAGAGGTTCTCATTGAGAGAGCCCATTAATGGCTCATATTTTCAATTGAGAGCTCATCTTAGTCTATCTTGAAGTTTATGAATTTTGTTTAGTTTGTAGAATCTTTATTTAAATTTGGTTTCTATTAGCATACTAACATTGCTCATATACACAAAGGAGTTGGACAGCAGTGCTACAATTTTTGATACTCCATTTGTTGATATGAGCTTTAGAGTTGATTCACAGGATATGGATGGTAATACTGTAGAGACTAGTAACTTTGAGGATACTCCTTTAGATAGTGCATCAGAGGAGGTTTGTAGGAGACAGTCAAGCCAATGCCATCATGTGTCTAATCAATTGAGAGTTAGTGAGTGAGACATTGCTATCGCTTGTCAACATTTTGATGTTGCTCATCAATTGTTAGCAGTTTATGGATGGGGTTCTCCTACTAGTGATGAGAAGGGAGGTAGTTATATTTCCTTGATAGAGTTCCACTCTTTATGGGAGGCTATCCAGATTCTAAGACAGGATTATATGCAGTTGGTAGCTGATAGAGATTATCTTATGGAGTGGGGCAGTACAGCATATGATGCATTGTTGGCCAAGGAAGATGAGGTGAGTGAGCTTACTGAGCAGCTTGAGGTGACTTCTGAGATTCTTGAGAGTACATAGTTGGATTTCAAGGAGTCGCAATTTCATTTGGCTAAGGTGACCATGGAGTTAGAGAAACTATAGTCTTTACTAGATTATGTACAGTCACAAGCTGTGGTATTGATCTGATGATCCGAGGATGTCCATGGTTGAGATAGTCAAAGATATTAGAGATGGGGATGCATCCATCCTTGATACTAACATTGGCATATCGGGTTCATCCCCACTAGAGTTAGATTCAATTGAGTTGGGTGCTGCAGCAGATTGTTGTGGTATGCCTGACATGGTGGTGACCTCTAGCACTAATGGCACGAAGACTAGAGATGTTGTATCAAAGACCATGTGTGATGTTGGTGAGCCGATAGTTGGCATGGTTCCTACTAGTAATGCTACTCCCTTGGTGATTTCTTTAGAGGTAGTAGTCAGATCCAACTTGGTTAGTGATCAATTGCAGTTAGTTACATCTAGATTGCAATTTGAGCCACTGACTGAGATTGGCACATTCTATCAGCATTACATTATGAGGTATGCTCATCAATTTACCTTTTTTTATACAGAGATGTACTTTGGTTCCTAGTGCTTATCATCAGTTATGGGATAGTTTGACACCTTGAGATGAAATTTTTGATGGGCACAACATGGCGATAGGTTTTGCAGTTGACAACTTGATAATGCATGACTTAGAGTAGGAGTTTCGGAGTGATGCTTCAGTGGGTGTTGTTATTGATTCTACTCCTTTGACTATGACATCTCCTGACTTAGCTGGTGATCAGTCACAGTGGGTTGTATCACTTGTTCATGGTGAGCTATTGACTGAGGTTGGTTTTTTTTATTAACATTATATTGCAAGGTATGTACATCAGTTAGCATTTGATCCTTGTGTTGAGGAGTTGATTGCAGGCAAATTTGGTTTGGGTTCCAATTCTTGTTGTTTATCTTGTGATGGCTTTTCACCATCAGGGGTGCATGGGAGTTATGGTTATGAGATAGTGGTCGATGATCTACAGAGTTGTGTTGACTGCAAGAGTTGTACAGTGTGTGGATTCTCCATACTTGGTACAATTTCATTCGGGAGCACTCACCATTGTTGCAGAGTTGGATTGTACATTTCGTATAGGCCAGTGGGATGCATTGATGGTATTTACTATGTTGGAAATTTGATTTATCCACTTTACTTGAGTTATGATGTTCTAAGAGTTTGTGTCTCGTGGGTTTTTGACTATGGAAGTTGTGACTTTGGAGTTTGGTTGAGCAGTAATTGTCAGTTTGATTATGGATTCCTCTTGGCTATATTGCAGAGGATATTGCAGGAGCTTGTGTTAATCGACAATAGTATAGTTCATGACTATATTTGGGATCTAGGTGGATTGATTGGTCTATTTTTTAGCCATTTCTTGAGGACAAGTAATATTTGGAAGGGGAGGACTTGTCATGTCCCCTTTTCAAATAATTAAAAATAATAATCTTTGCTAAGGCAGGCAAGCCCAAAAAGGTGAAGTTTTAGAAAAAGGGGATAATCTTTGGAAGCTAATGGACTAATAAATGAAAATTATTATTAAAATATCTTTTATTAACCCTTCTTGGACGTGAGTTAGGGTTATGCCCTCTTTTAAGGGGTTTGGAGGCATTTTGGGCTGATTCCAAAACTTGATTTTTGCTCATTTCTTTGTTATTCTTCAGAGGCTGCCAAACCTATGGAGAAGGAGACTCAAGAATGAGAGTTTTCAGGTTTCTAGAAAGGCTAAGGATGGGATTTTTAAGCCATTCCATGTGCATTCTCATGCAGAGTTTGCCTTTGTGTTGAACAGTGCAGATTTGTGGGTTTTCGAGTGTGTTTTTTGTAAGAGTTTGGTGTTTCCAGTTGAGTATTTCATATCAGTTTTTTTTGCTGTTGTATGTCAGACTTTTAGATGTTAAAATAGAGCTGAATATATTTATTTGTTCATTATTATACTTCCTTGATAGATTATTAGTATTTTTGTGGTGTTTCCGGGCTATTCTATGTTGTTTTTGGAGCCCGATGAGCATTATTTTTATCCTCCGTTTGGGAGCTGTTGTGTAAATTTTATATAGATCTAGAAATGAAATTTTTTAGGCTGTTATGCTACTGAAATTTCTATAAGAATTTCCACTTTCAGATTTACTAATAATATGTAAAGCTGTGAAGTTTTTGACACTATTTTTGGCATACACGATTTGGGGTTTATTGAGAAATTGATGGATCTTTGAAAGATTGGTTGTTTGATCTTAAAGATTTGATTAGAGGCTTGAAATATAATATAAAATTAGTAAAGGGACATTTTAGTCATAAATAATTTATGCCCAATTAGCATTGGTAAATAACTTTAAGTCTAGACTGCCTCCAAGTTTGTACCATAAGCCATAGTCTTGAGTACTTTTTAGATATCTCATGATTCTCTTGATTTCCATCATATGATTTTCTCTTGAATTTTTTGAGAATCTTGCCACCATTCCAACTGCTAATGCAATATTAGGCCTTGTATGTACTACATACTATAGTTTTCCAATCATTGATTTGTATGTGGTTTGATCTACTTCTCTAGAATCATCATTTTTGGAAAGTTTATGTGTAGTAGTCACAGGAGTTCCAACAGGCTTTGAATCTTCCATTCTAATTTTTTTCAGTATTTCCTTGATATACTTGGATTGAGTAATATAGATACCATTTTTTCTTTGTTGTATTTGCAACCGAACAAATTTTTTTATCTCTCGAAACATAGACATTTCAAATTCTTTGCTCATTCTTCTGAAAAATCCTTTGCATAAGTCATCATTTCCTATGAATAAAGTATCATCAACAAATATTTTAGCCAATACAATTTATTTGTCTGGTCCTTCTTTGATATATAGATTACTATTATCATTTGTTCTTTGAATGCCAATCTATTCCAAATAGTTATGTAGCCTTTCATACCAAGCTCTGGGAGCTTGGTTGAGACCATATAATGCTTTGTGTAATTTGTAAACCATGTCTCTCTTATTAGGATCCACAAAACCTTTTGGTTGTTCAATGTAGACTTCATCATCAAGAATTCCATTCAAGAATGTAGATTTAACATCCATTTGATATACTTTAAATCCTTCATGTGTTGCATATGCTAGTAAAGTTTTAACACCTTCTAATCTTGCAATAGGAGGAAAAGTTTCACCATAATCAATACCTTCTTCTTAAGAATAACCTTTACATACTAATCTTGCTTTACTTCTTAAAACTTCTCCATCTTCATTCAACTTATTTCTAAACACCCATTTTGTGCCAATTACATTTTTATCCTTGGGTCTAGGAACAAGAGTCAAAGTTTGGTTCTTCTCAATGTATTCTATTTCTTCATTTATTTCCTTAACCCAACTTTTATTTTCCAATGCATCTTTAACATTTATAAGTTCAAATTTAGCAAGTAAGCATGTATCTTTCAATTTACTTCTTGTGTTGGTTCCATCATATTTTTCACCAATGATCTAATCAGGTGCATGATGATTTTTGACATATCTTGCTAACACAGGTTCCTTGGATTTGGAATGACTTTCATAGATTTAATCATGTACTTCAATTTCAGGCTTGAGTGCCACTATCTATGACTCGGGTCCATCAAACTTGGTTTGAACTAGCTCAGTAGCCTTTGACTGTGACTCGATTTGAACTAGCTTGGTAGCTTTTTATTGTGACTTGGGTTGCACTGGTTGCAACTTGGTAGCTGATGGAGATTTTGGGGACTTGGGAGGTGAATCTTTATTCCCTTTAGATGTGACTAGTAATGTATCCAGTTCATAGTAAATGAATCTTCTGTAATCCTCTAGCTCTTTGTAGCTTTCTTCTTCACTCCTTTTTGCAAATGCATCAATTCTAACATGTGCACTTTCTATGATTTTATGAGTAGATAGATTCAACCATTTGTATGCTTTACTTTTGCAGGAATATCCTAGGAATATGCCTTCATCACCTTTTATATCAGATTTTTCTTTTCTAGATTCTTTCAAGATATAACATTTGCTGCCAAATACTTTCAAGTAACTTACATTAGGTTTGTAGTCATACCATAGCTCATAAGGAGTTTAATTTGAATCTTTCTTCAATTATACTTGGTTCAAAGTATGAACTGCAGTGCTGATAGCTTCCTTCTAATATTTGAGAGCAACATTCTTTTCAATCATCAATGTTCTTGCACAATCCATGATAGATCTATTCCTTCTTTTAGCTATACCATTTTGTTGAGGTGTACCAGGGGTTTATGCCTATCTTTTGATTCTATTTTCAATGCAGAAGTTATTGAATTCATTGGAGATGAATTCACCACCTCTGTCTGATCTCAAACATTTTAATTTCTTTCAAGTTTCCTTTTCTACTCTTGCCAAATACCATTTGAACTTTTGAAAAGCTTCAAATTTTTCTTTTAAGTACAGTACAGTCATCATCCTAGAATAATCATCAAAAAAAAGAATGAAAAACTTTTCTCCACTGTAACTCTCTATTCTAAATGGACCACATAAGTTAGTATGAACAATCTCTAAGACTTCTTTAGACTGATAGTTTTTTCTTTTAAAACTAGTCTTTCCCATGTTTCCAATTTGGCAATTCTTGCATAGACCCATGTCAAGTTTCTTCAAACTAGGAAGACCTCTTACTTTCTCATGTTTGCTAATCTTAACTAGACTATCAAAGTTTACATAACATAGTCTTTTGTGCCATAACTAGCTTTCATTTACTTGTTCAATAAAATGTGAATTTTGACTATGGTCAAGATAAAATAAGGTACCTTTTGTTTTCTTACCAAATCCAACTAGATTTCCTTTCCCATCTAGTAGTTTGGCATTTCCTTTGATGAATTCTATCTTGAATCCAATGTTGTTCAATTGTGTCACACTCAGTAGATTATGCTTTAATCCTTCAACCCAGTAAGAACTATCACATACCAGTTCATTGGTCAATGAGATATGCCATTTACCTTTTATGCAACAAGGTTCATTATTTCCAAATCTTACACTACCTCCATTATAAGGTTTTGTATTCTCAGAATTTCTTTTATCTCCAGTCATATGATGTGAGTAGCCACTATCAATAATCCATGTATCATTTCTGCTAACATGAGAGATAAGTGTCATTTTATCTCCTTCATCATTAGATTCATTCCTTAAAGCATTATATACCATTTCATCTTCACTGTTAATAGAATCTTTAGCTATAAAAAAAGATTTCTTACCTTTTTCCTTCTTGTAGTTCTTGAAATCCTTCTTGCCTTTGTACTTATGACTTTTCTTTTCATCTTTGTTTTCTCTATTTGGACACCTAGTAGCAATGTGACCAGCTTCTTCACAAGAAAAGTAGATCAGAGGAACTTTACCTTTGTACTTTCCTTTACCTTTTGAATATTTCCTTACAATTAGGGCTTCAACAATTTCAAGATCAATCTTTGAACTTTCTTTTGATGTTCCTTCTTCATCACTTCCTGATTGACTGGATTTTGACTTTTTTCCCTTTTTCTTGAGCTAAAGTTTAGCTTCAAATGCAGACTCAATATTTTTTGAAGCAGGAACATAGTTATCAAAATTATCTAACTCAAAAGCTGCCAATCTTCCAACTAGAGTATCCAAAGACATTTTACAATTTAGAGCACATCTCATCTCTTGAATAGTAGATACTCTAATTGCATAAATAGGAAGAAGAGTTCTAAGAACTTTACTTACAATAGTTTCCTCCTTGATGTCTCCTCTAGATGTCTTGATTGCACTTACACTGACCTTGATTCTTTCAACATATTTAGCAATGTTTTCATGTTCACTCATTTTCATTTGATCAAACTATCTTCTAAGACTTTTTGTTTTAGCTCTTTTTACATTTTCATCTCCTCCATAGATATCTTTTAGTTTGTTCCACATTTCAAAAGTAGTTTTGCATTCCTTTACCTCATCAAATTCAGCACAACTAAGAGCAGATGCAATATCAATCACCATGATGTTATGGTTCTTCTTTCTAGCAATATCTTCAATTGATAATGTTCAAGTGGGAGTCTTGTATTTTGCACCAAGATACTTGCAACCTGAATTACTGATACTGCTCAAATGTAGCCTCATTAATTCTTGCCATACTACAAAGTTGTCTCTATTTAGCTTGGGAATCTCTCTTTTGTAAGACATCTTGATCTTTAGCTTAGGTCCTTGAAACCTTCTCTACAAGTACCTAATGGAGGGCCACACCACCCTTACCCACTCACAATCAAGAATGCAACAACATGGAGACCAAGAGAAATAAAAAAAATGCTTCACAAGCAATTTTATTATACTTGAAAATCCTTACAACACCCACAAGATGATATCATAGATATGACTTCTTCAAAAAGAAGTTTGCAAATTCTTCAACATAAGAGAAATCCCAAATAAGAGTCTTCACACCGAGAGCTTCACCAAGAATTTCTACTTGAAGAGCTACACCTCTAGAGCTTTCACACCTTGAAGTCTTCATGCCTTCTAGCTTCTACTTTTCAAGCTTAATTAGAAATGCTCATATGCCTTGCTTAAATAGGCACTTACCACCCAATGCATGACTTATCCACAACCTTCTAGAATTCCACCTACACAATATCCACAACCTTCTACAACTTTCATAACCTTCTAGAATATCGACAACTTTTTACAATATTCATAACTTTCTAGAATTCTACCCACACACCTCAATAAATGGAATGACAACCATTTTTTTTTTTTTTTTTCTATTACACCACCTATGCACCTCAAAAATAGAAATCTCCTTTTCCTTTCTTTTTTCCTTTTTATTTTTTATTATTTCTCATCTAATTTTTGTCACTTTCTCTCTCCTCCACTTTTTTTTTTTTTTTTTTTAAAATTTTACATTCAACATGTCTCCCCCTTATTTTGGATGCAAGATGCTCCTACATCAGACTCCCCAGGTCTGAAAAGATGTTCTAATAACTGGAAGAACATCTTTCAGGATTCAACACATAAATCCCAAACTGGTTCTTCACATATATGTCCTCCAAATCTTCAATTTGCACACTCTTTCCCTTGTTTATCTTCTTCTCCTTCATTTCCACCATAGGTGTTCCATAGGTCTGCTTCCCATGCTGATTTTCAATCTTCTCAAAATTTGCCAACTCAACTCGACTGCCAATACTCAGGTTTCTCCGACTGAGCACTTCATTCTGCAAAGGAATCAAGGAAAACTTCCTACCACCTTTCTCAATAGTAAACACAATCCTAACACAATCATGCATAGCCCTGCAATCATACTGCCAAGGTCTACCAAGTAACACATGACAACTGTTCATATCCATAATATCACACAATACTTGATCCTTATACTGCCCAATCTGAAAATCAACAAGACATTGCTCTCTCACTTCCAAAGCATGCTCACCTTGCAACCACCCAATCCTATAAGGACAAGGATGTTTCAATCTCTTCAAACCAAGTTTTTGAACAATCTCCTCAGCAACAAGGTTAGCAATACTACCACCATCTATAATCACCTTGCAAACTTTCCCACTAGACTTACAACAAGTTTTGAACAAACTAGTCCTTTAACAAGAATCCAATGTTTTCTTACCCATTAGTACTCGCCGAACCAAAAAAATTTCTCCTTCCTTGGGCTGATTTTCCTGGACTTCAAGCTCATTCACAATAGTAGCTGTCCTACCAATAGAACATTCAAAAGATCTATGCCCTTCTTGACCACACTTGAAACAATTACCTCTGAATACACCTCCACTTGTCCTTCTTCTTTGTTCAATAAGTTTTGGTTCACCTTCTACTTTTGGTTTAGCTTGTACCGAACTATCCTGCTTCTCCTTCCCTCGAAAACTAACCTTGATTCTTCCTCTTTAGATTCTCTTCTACTCTCAAAGCATACTGATAAGCATCCTCCACTGTGGAAATATTTAGCGTACCAACCTCATCCTGAATATTAAATCTCAAACCATTAATGTACTGTGCTACCTTCTCCTTTAAAAATTCTCTATCCCTAGACCGAATAGTCAACTTGTAGAAATCCTCAATGTAATCCTTCATAGTCATATCCTTCTGTTTCAGATTCTGCAACCTCTTAAACAATTCAAATTCATAATCAGCAGGAATGAACTTTGCCTTTAACTTAGTCACCATCAATTTCCATCTAGTGATCTTCATTTCACCTTCCTCTTCTCTGTCTCTTTGCTATTCCTTCCACCAAAGAGCAGCATGTCCCTTCAACTTAGTTTGTGCCAACCTTACTCTCAGTGGATCTTCAATACCCTCAAGCTCAAAGTAGTACTCTTATTCACCAATACAATCAATTAGGTCTTCAGGATTCAAAGTACTTGAAAAATTAGAAACCTCCATCTTATGCTTTAGCTTCAACTGAGATCTAGATCGAGCAAACTGACTAGCCCTAATTCTAATAGGTCTCTCCTCATGATCACTTCTATCCTCACTAGTAGCTTCAAAGTCTTTGGCAACTTCATCATATCTGTCTTCAGTACCCATATGCCTAGGTACACCACCCAAAGCACTCACAATTTCAGCAATCATGTCACTCTTCGTCAATGCAATCTCTGATTTGACCTCTGCTCTTATCTTCTCTAAGATTCTTTCTTCCATCGCTTCACTAAGGTCATCATTTTCCTTAGGGTCCAATATTCTCGGAGGAATCTTCCAAAAATTTAGCAAACCCTAAACAAATCCACCAATCTAAAAGATCAATCAGCCACAAGATCAACCTTCTTTGCAAATCCTGGTGTAAACTACCTCACGTTCGGCGATCTGTCCACACACTCAGGAACTCCTACTGTAATACCACTTAATGGAGGGCCACACCACCCTTACCCACTCACAATCAAGAATGCAACAATATGGAGACCAAGAGAAATAAAAAAAATTATTCACAAGCAATTTTATTATACTTGAAAATCCTTACAACACCCACAAGATGATATCATAGATATGATTTCTTCAAAAAGAAGTTTACAAATTCTTCAAAATAAGAGAAATCCCAAATAAGAGTCTTCACACCAAGAGCTTTACCAAGAATTTCTACTTAAAGAGCTACACCTTTAGAGCTTTCACACCTTGAAGTCTTCACGGCTTCTAGCTTCTACTTCTCAAGCTTAATTAGAAATGCTCATATGCCTTGCTTAAATAGGCACTTACCACCCAATGCATGACTTATCCACAACCTTCTACAACTTCCATAACCTTCTACAATATCCAAAACTTTCTACAATATTCATAACTTTCTAGAATTCTACCCACACACCTTGATAAATGGAATGACAACCATTTTTTTATTTTATTTTTCTATTACACCACCTATGCACCTCAAAAATAGAAATTTCCTTTTCCTTTATTTTCTCCTTTTTATTTTTTATCATTTCTCCTCTAATTTTTGTCACTTTTTCTCTCCTCCACTTTTTTTTTTAAAAAAAAAAAAATTATATTCAACATGTCTCCCCTTTATTTTGGATGCAAGATGCTCCTACATCAGTACCAAAAGCTCTGATACCAATTGTTGGAAATATAAGAGGAGTACCTGAGAGGGGAAGGGTGAATTAGTTACCACTAAAATAAATCCCCAATCACTTAGATGCTAGTACAAAAAAAAATTCTTAATACTGAATATTGAGTGATGCTCGCTACACAAAGAAAATGTTGTAACTCGGTAAAAATTATGTTTTCTTGGTAAATATTAACATGCAAGTCTTTAGATATTATCTATGATTACCATTTCTTTAAGTTAGTTGCAAATGAATAAAAGTAAATAGCATGAACACATTTGAGACTTAGATTTAATGTGGAGACCCAATTTGGGAAAAACCACCAATTTCAAATAGTTACTAATTTTCACTCTTCTGAAGTGAGCACTATTAGGAGCCAACCTTGTTAAAGGTTACAAAACACACCATTAGGTGTGACCCTAATAGAGAATTTAATCACCCTATTAGGAGTGGCCTTGTTAGAGGTCTTGGAATAATTCAATAGAACTGTCACCTTCTTAGAGGATTTACAACTAGCTACTAAGACAACTCGGTTGTGATATTTTAGATCACTGCTACAATGGTTAGAAAGAAACAATGAAATCTCCTGAATGAATGCAACTGAATTGTTGATTACAGATCTCTATTTTGGCTTGTAATTGATCCTTCCTGGTTGAATATAGCTTTGTTGCTCCACAAGGATATTTTTCTTATCCTTAGCTTCCTCAACTCATTATCAAATCTTCAATTTACTCATACTCTTTTTCATTCTTACACACTTGCAAAAAATTTTCATTCACAATTTGATCTTATACTTATATGATTCAAATTTTCAAGTTGGCTCAAATACAACTTAGAATAATCAACATTTATCACCTTAGCCAGCTAGAATACAAGTTTACATAAAATTACAAAGTCGACCAAAATGTAGACACTCAGGTTTAGAAGACTGGCTTGGCGAGGTTCTAATACTTGACACCCATTGTCAATAGTTGGCATCATCATGCACTTGGTAGACATAGAAACTCAGCTCATACTGATCACCTTCAGGTAGTCTTGAACTCAGTCTATATCAATGAATACTATGAAACTTGATTCATATTACATAGCTCGGTCAACACTAGTTCCATCCAAATTTCCTTCATTAATCGAGTGAGCTTGGTTAACACTCATCTTCAACACACTTTCCTTTATCTCCTGAGTGAGCTCAGTAGACACTACCTTCTGAACTTGACAAATATAGGAACACTCGGTAGACACAAAAAATTGTCTTCACTATCCGAGTGAGCTCGGCAAGCATTGACTGAAACTAATATGACATATGTACTGATATGAGATTTGTGTAACACCAAAGACAACACACAATTAATCAATTGTATCCAACATCAACTACATTTTTTCAATAGAGAAATGAGAATTTTATTGAAGATTCTATTATGAAGATGTTCAATTTTATAATTGGAGATCTATAACATGTGCAGAGGAGAATTAGTGGTCAATGCTTATGTAAGAGTTCCACATTTATATGAAAAAGGCACAAATAGTGGCTAAAGTTGTAGATCCGCACTACTTGTACCATGCACATTATTAAGTTTTTGAATCTTTGGTATAGTGCTTGAAAAGGGCTGGAAATATCCACTCACTATTCCACATTTTCAAAAACTACAGTCTCTTTATCACACATGTTAAAATAATCAAAATGAATACTCTTTGAAGCACATTTTTCTTTGGCAGAAACCACTTCATATAAATAAGTACCTTGAAACTCCAAATGAAGATGTGGGGCTAGAAGTGATAATTTGAGAAACTGGTAGAGCTCTTCAATAGAAGCATCAAGACTTAAATGTCATTTTTCTAAACTTGTTATCAAGTTTTGAAGATGAAATATCATATGTTAACAATGTAGGATAGAGGAACTTCCATCATCTCATTTCAGCTTCTCTTCCTCAGATGATGTTCTCCATGAGAAGCATTTTCGGTGTTTTAGATTATCTACTTTGTTGTTTTTTTTTTTTGTTTTTTTTTATTTTTATACTAACAATATTTAAGAATGCATGTTTTTTGAAGCTTCATTTTGGAGATTGGTTTGCAACTTGATATTGTGCTCAATATTAATTGTATTTGACTAATCTTTAGAGTATATGACAAAAAATAATATCCGTTTGCAGTCATTTAACAATGATTCATTCCATTATCACAAAATAATAATAGAGACATGTCACATCTCTTAGAAATCATTGTTAAATAATTCAAAGATTTGTGATTTGAGAGTTTGGGACAGATATCATAAGGACATGGCTCAAACATACACATTTCCAAAGGACACAAAGACATCTTAATGGTACCTTGCATGATTCAAGAGTTTCTACTTGAAAAGTAAAAATTTCTCAAAATATATATTTGAGATATGTAATCATCAAGTTTTAATATATAAGTCATTGATTTAATATTTTTACCATTAATGTAATAGGGGAAATGTGGACATATATGACTATTAAAATGGAAGAAAACCTACTATTAATGACATTAGTTATCTCTTATATATTTAGGTTATGACAACTATATGTTCATTGTCTTTTACATATAAAAAAGCATGCGTAATATTCATTAACTATTTAAATAATTTAACTGTTAAAGAGTCAAAATCCTATCAAAATATCATTTACAATTTCCCATTTTGATCTAATGTGAGATGTAGTATTAGAATATACCTACACAAGATCGACCAAGTTATCACAATGTTAACCAAGCCACCACCTACCACAGTGCAAACTTATTTTTATTGTCACATTTTGTTGATATACTATTATTATATACATTCTAAGTTAAGAATCATTAGTCCACAAATTGGCACAAGAAAATATATGAACAATGGGTGTAAATAAATGTTTGGTGTTGCATCATATAAGCCGTGAAGAAACAAATGAATTATTCACACTGAAGCTAGATTTATTTACTCTAATGGCACACAAATAAATCAAATCTACAGGAGCAGTCCCTTCGTCTTATTATAACTTGGTATTCCTATTTTGACTTTGAGCATGTTAATTCTTATTGAAATAATTATGATGATAATATAACTCGCTCTTAACCTAAGAATCAAGCTTTACTGTGTGATGTTTAAGCTCTCCGTTTGGATAGACTCCTTCATTCAGACAGAGCGCGGCTACTCTTTGCTCTGATGAGTCATTCCCATCTTCACGTGACATGATTTCGGCAGAGGGGCCACTTCCTTTAGGCCTACGTTCATGTATGCTCAAATTATAGCCGTAAAACAAATTAAGCCACTTGAGCTTGAAGCTCCGAGCGAGATCCAAAACCCCATGTCTTTCCAATCTGAGCCACACCCACTCGAAGAGACGGTCGCGAAGGAAAGGATGGACACCCCGCAGGCAGTTGAATCTCGCCAGCTTCACCGAAAACCTCGCGGACAAGTAGAGAAACGAGAGAACGGCAGAGAAGCCGACGATGACGGAAGACCAAAACATGAACCAGGCCAGCTTACCATGCTTGTACTCAAGCATTGTATACACTGCCGCCATGAAACCACATGCCGTAAATGCATAGGAAGCACAAACCAGCAAGTTGCTGATGACCAAGAACAACACCTTGTCTCCAGTGGTAAGAGGTGAACTCATCTGCCACATCAGCACCACAAACAGCGACAGAAAGAATGCCAGGCAATCGAAAATGACGAACATCTTAAAGGAATCGATTGCAATGAGAATTGGCATGCCCAGCATTTTCTCTCTCTCTCCGTTCTTAAGATCCGTCTTGAAACCGCCCGGAATGGTGAAGACCGCTGTGAATGACATTGTGGCTAACAACACTGCCACCACTAATTCTTTCTCCCGCCTCGCATCATATGTTTCATCAATCATCTTAGTGGCATTTTTGTATTTTGCGGCACTCACCCTTGGAGCACTGTACAGGAATGGCTTGTTCTTGGGAGGGTGACTTGTCAGGAGTGATATTATCTGGTAACTTTCGTGGTACTCTGTGATTTCTCGTGCAATGTCCAGAGCTGTTAGCCCTGCCTCGTTGAACGCCTCCTTGTTTATGCCCCGTATATTCAGCAGCGAAATTACCATCTGCATTCATCACACATTAATATTTAAGCATAAAAGAAACACTGATTATTATTTTTAATTGGATCGCACATCAGAAAAAAAGAGAGTGTGCATTACTACAGCTTACATTAAAGTTTTTGTTCCTTGCTGCAATATGCAGGGGAGTGTCTCCCCATTGCAAGGGCTTTATCTTTGGAGGTTTTTCAGGTCCCTGAGGCCTCTCAAGTCCCTCATTCACCAGACCAGACAAATTTAAATTGTCTGATTTATTCAAGTAATCAACAATTCGCACTTGGCTAACTTGAGCGGCTAAATGTAGGATGTTCATTCCACACCTATTCCGTTCCTTAACAGATTCTATCAACTCTTTGGATTCTATCAACTCTTTCAGTGCTTCCAGATGCCCCAATTTCGCTGCCATGCAAACCGGAGTTTCTTGCTCACGATTAGTGAGCAAACAAAGCTTGGGCTGAAATGATACCAACTGCCTTATTATATGCACGTAGTTTCTCCCAACGGCTACATGTAAGGCTGTATTGCCATCTCTGTGCCGTACATCGAGTAGATCTACTCGATCGCCATATTCGCCACTCAATATTTTTTTCAGCTCATCTGCATTTTCGACATCCAAAACTAGTTTAGAAAAAACACATTTTTCGAACTAAGGAATTGCTGTATCCAATTTTAACAAACTATGCAACACTACAGGCGAGAGATTACAAACTAGTGGGATCATAACTTGTGTGAACAATTTTTTCCAATAATATTTCAAAGAACACATGATAATTAAAGAGAGATGACAATTCCCAATATAGCATTCTATACATGATCTTGTTTAGACATTTCATGTCTCCATAAAGTAAAACATATTATTAGAAATGAACAAGCAGAAATATGACCTGAATCTCCTCTTTTTATTGCAACCATTAAAGCTGTTTTAGCATCGATCTCGCCATTGGTTTGTTGCCCTTTAGCTGCCATGGCTTTTCCCAACTTGAAGAATATCAATCCACATTAACTTTATATAGTTAAGTCACTTAACCCAGAAAGATGGCATGTTAAAGAATGAACTTCCTTCCTTCCTTCCTTCCTTCTTCCTCCGCTCAACTAGAGAGAATATTTTAGAAACGTAATATCTTAAAATCTTTCAGTTCCCATTGGGTGGGAGTATTTGTCTTTTACTGTGCCCTTTGCTGTACGTACGCTTTCTTCCGTTGACTTGGAGAAGACATCTACCCCGGGCAGGCTAACAAAAGAGCAATCGAGACTACATTTTATGCATCAGAGTAAACAACAATGTGAACAGAGTTTTTTTTAAGCCATTTTAGCAGTGTAAACGTATCACAACGTGAAGAATATGTAGGTTGCAGACGACGTACCTTCATAGTGGTTAGCATTATTTACTCTTATAATAAAAAGATTTCAATGATTACATCTGCCCCGTAGAACAGTCAAAACTATTGATTATAATAAAATATGTTTCGAGCTTAGAAAGTAGAACAGTCAAAACTATTGCTCATAATAAAATAGGTTTCGAGCTTAGAAAGTAACGTGAACGGAGATGTCTAAGATTCCTGACATGCAAAAGTCTAGCATTTAAATATCACAATAAACAAAACCATAGTCTTAATGCCACTTTTTTAAAATCTTAAATTATTTCTAGATTTTGTTGCATATTTCTGTATACATTGCCAGGGACATTTTTTCCTTATGTTTCTTGACAGAGCGTGATTTCAAATATTGATGTAAAATATATACATGATATAATCTAAAACAAAATTTTGAAGATTATTTATGAATTGTTAAAATTTAATAGCTCCTACTTTCTAAAAAGTGTGATCTCTTATTTGTTCATTATGTTATGCAAAATAAAGGAATTTGATCATATGATTTTCTTTTGAATGACAGTTTATAAAGAATTTCTTTTGTTGCTAATAAGTTTTTTAGCATTTATAAAATAATATATTTAGACAAAAAATGATTATAAAAATTCAAATTCACAAATTTTAATGTTTAGAACTAAAATTATAAATATTTGTCTTTGAGTTAAAGTGTTTTAAGTATGTTTTCTTATATTCTATATTCTATTTTCTATTAAAAGTATTTATAATAATTATAAAATAATGTATTTGTGTTATGTGAAAGATGACCAAAAAAAATAATCTCGAATCTAATCTATTAAATAACACATCTTTTAAAATAAATGTCCATCTTTTCAAGCTTAGCCCTACAAAAACATTAAAAAACTAGTGAAGGGGCTAAGAAAATTATCCCTCTGATTAAAATTAAGAAGGATGATGATAACACAAAGCAAGTTAAGAAATAAATAAGTAATAAGGTAAGCCATGATCTTTGGAGAAACGTATTGTGTAGTGCCTGCCCCTAGGTCACATTTTTGCTATCATGGTCAGACTATGTTAGCCTAGGTTTATGTTAGTTAGTAACATTATTTTGAGATTATCAAATATTGTGCTATTGTGCTATGGATTCAGTTGATATGTGATGAGATCACTTAGACTTCACATTTCATGTATGCATGATGATTATTACATTGCTTTCAGTTATGGATAATGATTAGATTAGATGGTTTATCATCATACGTGTTTTCTTATAGATACTTACCTCATACTCGCATGTGTATGGTGTGCATGTTTGCTTTTGTATGGCGTGTTTGATGAGGTTAAGGAAGGGAGTCGTAGTCACCTGCTAGTCGGGATCTACACGATGCACCACTTCCTGCCATTGCCTATTTAGTTTAGTATATATTATGCTTGTACATGCATGCTTTTTTTGCAAGTTGTAGGTATCGGGTATTGACTTCCTTGAATTGTCAGGATACCCTATTGCATTATCTCAATGGTAAGAGAGGGGAGATAAATTCTCAAGTCCAAATCCCAACCCTTTAAGCCATTTGTTCTAATTGGAAATTAGGACAAGTATCTGAGTTGAGTACCCTTCGAATACGTTGGATAACGTAATTCATGATATTAACCCTTGATTTGATTTTGTATGATGGATTTTCATATTTCACTTTATGAGTCTTTGGAGTATTTTCTATTAATTAAGCCTAATTAAAAGATTTAATTAATGGCTTAATTTAATAAAAAATTAATATGATATTTTAATATTTATTTTATTTAATTAATTGGAAAATTAATTAAATAAAATAATTAAATTTGAAAATAAAAGTTATAAGTTTAAATTTGGAATGTGACAATATTTATTTTAATAATAATTTGGAGTTCATTTTTAAATAAATGATTAAATAATAATATTATTAAAGCTAATAAATAATTTAGCAATTAAGTTTTGAAAATGAAATTTAAAAGTGAAAAATATATTTAAAATTATTAAAAGATTCTAGATTTCATGTGATTAAAATATAAATATATTAAGGTTAAATAAGTGGAATTATTAAAGTTAGTGCATGAGATTTAATAAATAAATAAATCAAACTAAAAAGAGAAAAGTAAATATTATATTAATGACTATGTATTATTTTAATAATTAAGAGTTTGCAAATTCTCGAGAGTTGTCATATAGACAACATGGGTGCACTTGTGATTTTTGCTTATTCTATTTGCACTCTTTCTCTTCCTGTCTTCATCGTGTGTGTTATATGTGTCCAAAACTTCTCTATGATTGAATCTGTAATTTGAAATTAGAATCTAGATATGTATTTATTTGGTTGCAAAAGAAATCAATAGAGAACTCATTAGAAAACCCTAGTTTCAAATGAGAAAGAATTAGATCTAAATCGGGTTTGGGTTTGAGTTAGAATCAAATTGATAAACAGATTTGAAAAGAATTTCTAAATCTACAGTCAAACCTATTAGAGAAATTAATGGATAAATTTAGAGAACAATTACGTTTTAGAAGAAATTCTTAATTCATCACAAACTGTCATGTCGCTGCCCCTTGGATAGACCCGAACTCAGTCATTTATAACTTTTTATCATGATCGAATTTATTCGATCACTCCAGTCAGAATTGGTGCAACTTGGCCCTCTCCAACGTATTTCAATTTTAGCCTGATCCAATGGTTCATTATGGAGATATGGCCCTCGTACTGGGACTATTTTATTCAAAGACAGATATTTCTCCATTTCCCATAACCAGGAGTTCTTTATGCTTAAACTTCACAAAAATAATATATCAAAACATGAAATGAATTAAAGATATTATTGCAATCTTTCCTTAGTAGAATCTTATTTTTATGCATTAGTTTTATATGATTTATTAACTAATCTAATTTAATTAAGATTAGTTAATAGTAGAAGAAGTATAATTAATCTATTTATCAACCAACATAGGAGGTATTTAGTTGAGATATTAATATTGGAGATTTATTATAATTTTTTATTAGTAAAGCAATAATTTGAACATTGATGGAGTGATACATAGTTGATTCTTAATGAACGAAACTATTATTAGCTGATAATCATGTAGTTATTGACATAGCTACTAGTTAATTTAATCATAGAATTAATTAGATTTAATTGATAATAGAAGTTTAATTGTTTTATCAAGGGAATATTAGTATTCATTGAAAGAATGACGAATGTGGTCATTATAGATTTATTAATAAGATTCTCAATATAGCTTGTTATTAAATATTAACAAGTTATTGAACTATGAATATGAATATTTGTGTACTAGATTATAGTTGACTTTTAACTTACAAAATTATAGTTAGTTATTAGTCAACTGATATTAATTGGAACCTTGCCATGGATATGTAATTATTAATTAAATTAATTAGAGTTAATTAGATTTAATTAATAATTAAGTTATGTAATAAAGTTTTAATTGATATGCTAATATCGATTCCTCTAGCGAAGTTGTGAAGTATGTATATCAAAGTTGACAAGTCATACTCTCATGACTTGAATAATGACCTTAGATATTTTAATAGTGAGACTTAGTAATATTTATTGAGAACTATTAGAATGTTAATAGGTCATGGATGGTGTACCTATGTTAATTGATTGATTAAATTGATCATTTTAATAAAGTTATAATCTTCTTATTTGAAGAGTAGTAATTGGCTCTCTTATAATTTAGATGAATAATGATCCTTGATTTATGTTAAAAGTTGAAGTAACATTAAGAAGAGTCATTCAATTTCTAACATTGATCTTAGCAAAATAAAGTGAATGATTTAATATTTATCCTTCAGCTATTTTTAGAATATTATTTTAATGATGGAAAGAATAATGCTATCGAGGAACAAACAGGTTGACTTGTAGGTCAAATGATTACTCTTAGTTTACTTGAAACGAAAATTGGAAACCTCTACACTTAACTCATCCATGTGATTTTAGTAAACCAAAACATGTGTTTGCATTGTGTTTTCTCTATGCTTCTTGTTTTGGGTTTTGGGTTGACTAGTGTTGACCAGTTATAGGACGTCTACTAGAGGCTTGGGGCTTATAATTGTGATGTCATCTTAATTCTGATCTTTATAAACCCAACCATGGTTATGTGATGTTATGCTCTATGAGATGTCGTGTTTACTAATTTGTTAATGCTTTTCAGTCTTCATGTGTGAAGCTAAGATTCTTATGAATGAGATACTTGAGCTAATCATTTTTGAGTCATTGATTAGTTATCCTTGGATTACTTTTCAGTCACCATGGTGGGGCTAAAATGTTGATTTATGATGTCATGTTGTGATATGTTTTGACTCAACCATTTTGGAGTCTTTGATTAGTATGATTTTGAGATATTCTTGGTTGCTTGTTGAGAACCAATGGATATTGTGATTCATATTGGAGATTATATTTATTAGGTTTATCTTGAGGAGTTTTATGTATTCTTGGATGGGAGAACCATCTTATTATCAGGTTTCCTATAAAGGAACCGAGTTTGATCTTTATGAGTGTTGTGGTATGAGACACAACTGTGGATTTATGTTCTTAGGAGAGGTTGTCTAGGTACATGACTATGGGAGTGGCTTGCATAGGGGTCCGGGGTCCAAAGTGGTCAGTACCGGGGTAACCTAATGCAAGTTATGTAATAAGTGATAATCTAGTAATTAAAATTTATGAGGGGAAAACACATTAAAAAGATAAGTTAGAGATATTTGATCCACCCATGCCTTGAGTGCTTGTATAGACTAAGGATGGGATGAGTGCATCATCTTCTTGAGAGGGCTCTTAGTTTCCACATGTGCCACATTGAGGGTCTGGAGTTTAGAGTAACCAGTCTAGGGTAACTCAATGCTTGAGGATCCGAGGTCTAATGAGAGACTAGTCCAGGGTAACTCAAGTAGCCATGTGATGACACTCCCTAGTATGTAGCCTGAGTCTCCTCTATAGATTTTGTGTACTTTTGGTGGTGTACTTATTTTTGTGCCTCTGGGAATTAGATGTCGGTTTTGTGTGATGGAACTTTTGAGTTAGTATACTTTTAGGATTCCTAGACATATAGAGTTTTATGCTATGTGATTTGGATAACCTATTTGGGACTTGAGATTATCTCCTTAGCACAGTGGGAGTGGACCACTTAGGTGCCATGCGGTCGGGTGGTAGTGTATTTCCACTCTTATCATTTGAGATCTATCTGAGACACTGTGGCTGGAGTATTCTTCGTTGGTATTTATCTTCATTCTGTTTTTGGATCATTATGATAGGTAATATACCTTATGATGGATGTATTTACTGGTATGTTTTTTATATTGATGATTAGCATATGTTAGATGATGTTATCTTATGATTATATTTTCATGTTAGATTACTTTCTGCATATGATGTAGTATGATTTAGGTGTGACATTCCTACTATATTAATATCGATGATCTCTTCGGTGATTTGGAATTTTACGTACGGAGGGATGGCTAGGGCCCACGATGGTCTAATGATGCTATTTATGGTTGGGAGGAACCATGCACTTAGTTATTTATGTTTGTGATATATGGTTATCCTTTATGATGGATGTTTATATCTTTATGATGATGATGTATCATGTATGGCATGTGGTTTCATTTACTTTTACTTTAATTGCATCATGGATTAATATTGGATGATGAAGTACTTTATTTATACGGATGTATATTCTCTTAAGCCTTTCATACCTTGTGACATGTGCAGTGAATGATTGAGAAATCTAAAATGTAATTCATGAATGTTGGATGTATCATTGTTACTTCATAAGGATGTGATATTAGATGACTAGTTATGTTAGATGTGATTCAATGTTAAGGGATCTTTAAAGAATGTAACTTGTTATGCATGTTATGTTTACTTGTATTTGAATTGTTGCTATTGCTTCCGCGAATGTTATGAATGGTTTTACTATCATGTTTAAAATAAATAAAAATTTTTTGGCAAACTTAATGAAATTTTAGATTAATTTTTTTGGGACCCTTGGTAGGGCATTACATATTGGGCCATCTATTAAAAAGGGACTAAACTATAAGAAAATGCAGGAAGTTGTACCCAAAATTGATTCTAAATGGGAACTAGAGGAAGGTGATTTCGTTACCAATTATAAGGGTGAAAAATATAAAGAGAGGGAAGAGGAGTTGTGGGAAGAGATAAACTAAAAATCTATGGACCTAACTATCAATTAGAATGATCTACATAGCTTAGGAAATAATACTTGTTTTCCCCTATTTTAGATGAAGAAAAAAATGTGGATAATTGCTCAATTAACTTAGAGCTAATAATGAAAGGGGTGTTGCTAATAAGATTATTGATCACATAAGAGAACTCAAGCTTATATTGATTAGATCTTAAATATACCATTTCCTCTACCCATACCAAACAATAGTTTACTAGTGTTTTCTCTTCTCTATTCAAGGTCATGGAAGGATTGATGAAGATAATTGTCTCCAATGTGGTTATTTATCAAAGACTTGAATGAGGAAGAACATGAGAATAAAAAAAGTAAAATAATAGAGCAATGATAAGGAAAAAGAAAAAGAAAATAAGAAGTGGATGGACAAGTTGAAGAATATTTCAAGAAACTAGTTGTAAATTACTAAGTCTAATTAACACAAAGAGATTAATCCTGAAGGATTTTGGTCCTTTTGCTTTGCTTCTTATGCTAGACAATGTTAATTAATTATTACCACAATTAGTCTACTTCTTAGTTACTACTTTATGGATTATGCTAGACTTAAGGGCTATGATCAAGACAAGTTTGTTCATACTTTGCTAAATAGATACTCTCGTTGATATATTTTGTTGATTTTGATAAATCATTATTTTGACTATACTTAAAGTAGTAGTGTTAGGGTCAAGATAAATGCTGGAGTAGTATGGCCCCTTTTTAATTATTTTTTTGCAATACATGCTCTTTCAAGGACTTTCTACTATAATAGCTTGAAGGTGGATTCTAGGGTTGTTTTGTGTCTTATTTATTATAAATTTAGGATCAAGGTCCTTTCCCTATGAGTATACACACATGTATATACAATAATATCAATTATTATGAATTACCATTAATAATAATTAATATATTTGCAATAATATTAATTATTGTAATTCATAGTTATTATAGTTTTAGAAAGGGAAAAGTACAAGTGCTCATTATCACTAACTTCACATAAGTTAAATTCGTAAGTAATACATCAATTTTAGAACATTTTATTTATGTTTTGTCTTTAATATGGGTTTGATGAACACAATGGGAGTTTTCATGTGCACAAGGATAAACAAATGGTCATTTCAAGTTGATGCTGTATATACATTCTACATTTCATTATTAGTTATTTTCTCGAACCATGAAAAAATTAAGGAAACTCACAATGTACTTATGCACATCCAATAATTGTGTTGAAATCTTATCAATTAAGTTAAAAACTTCATCTAATTACAAAACCATTTTCTGGCTACTAGGTATCTTTGTGGGTAATCAAATGAATTTCTTGCAAGCCAACTTTATTAATGTAATCTAATCAACAACTAATGGAAGATGATATTTGATAGGATCACTTCCACATGAATTCAATTTAACATGTAAATATAATAAAATACAATATATGATTTCTATTTATTGTGAAAAATTATATATACCAAACTTTAATTAGATAACTAACATATACATACATGCATCTCTCTCTCTCTCTCTCTCTCTCTCTCTCTCTCTCTCTCTCTCTCTCTCTCTCTCTCTCTCTATCTCTGTGTGTGTGTGTGTGTGTGTGTGTGTGTGTGTGTGTGTTTTTAACATGTAAATATAATACAATACAGTACAATACAACATATAATCTCTATTTATTGTGAAAAATTATATATACCAAAATTTAATTAGATAACTAACATTTACATACATGCATATATCTCTATGTGTGTGTGTGTATAGATATATAGATACACACACACACACACACACCCACACAGACATGTATATCTATACATACATATGCATACATACATACATACATACATACATACATACATACATACATATATGTATATATAGATAAATATATGTATTTTTATATAGACATATGTACATATCGATAAATACATACATACATACATACATACATACATACATACATACATACATACATACATACATATATATATATATATATATATATATATATACATACATACATACATATATATATACACACACATGTATATATATATATATATACACACACATGTATATATATACACACACACACACACATGTATACATATTTATCTATATGTACATATGTATGTGTGTGTGTGTGTGTGTGTGTATACATATGCACATATATACATATACATATAAACACATATACATATCATATGTATTGGGTCATTTTAGCTACACAACAACAAACATATTGTTTTCAAATTAAATTCGATGATTGTGATTCTCAAACATTAATTATAACTAGGGAACTTGTTATAAACCTTTTGTATAAGCATGAAAGTGATTTGAAGTTGTCCTACAAAATTTTAAGACTCACGTAATTGAGATGCGTAATTTATTTTTACTAGACTTTATATAACAAGAATCTAAAGTTCCTTACCACTAAGAATACATCCAACAAAAATAATTCTAAAAATTTTACATCCATGAAATCCAATTAGCTTTCATGTCTCGGAATATGTGGTCATAAAAAATATAAATTTTTTACAATAGATGCAAGAATGGGGGACTGTGTAGTTCACGTTTTTAGTCCTTATCTAAGTACCTTTATGATTCAAAATGATTTTGAAATTTTAAATTTCAATGGCCTTGTTATTTTCTTCTAGAAATTTTTGAGTAGGTGTAATAGAATGGTTTAAACTCCTCTCATTATATTAATCCTTTTCTAAGGTTTTTAGTTTACCTAGCTTTTAATTTTTGAAGCATGGGGTTAGTTCCTTTTATCCTTTGTTTTATTTTACCTACAGTTACATCTTTCTTTGTTTGTGTGTCATTTAATTGTTTTTGGTTAACTAAAGCGACAAGATATTTTGTAAACATTTGATTCATCCTAGATCTAAGGTTCTCGTGATGTAACTATGTAGAGGTGAAGGTTTTTTAAGTTTTAAGACAAAGCAAGATTTTGACACCTGTCTAGTGGGACCAAAGAAATCCATCAACTCAAACAATAAATGTCAGCCATTAGATGCCAAAAGAATGAGTGATTATCACTTCTTTTCTATGAGAACATGTGCTCATTTTAAACATCACGACATAGCAAGACTATGATAGATGGATGTGGTGAGTGCATAAAATTTTGAAGGGAGTCATGTCATCACCAAATAGCTATCATATTGTGGTTGGCTCACAGCTTAGAAAAAACATGTTTTAAAGTGTTTTCCCAATCATTGATCAAATTAAAGATCCATGGACATCACATTATTGCTATGGAGAAGTACCTAGTTTTTAAGGAGTGCGAGAATGCAGGAAGTTTTCACATGTCTAGTGCATCCCTATGAAATAGTAAAGTATGGAAACTTTTTAGCCATTGATCTAAAAGCAGATCAATGATGGTCGCATTATCTCTATTCCAAGTTGCATATTATTTAAACAATGCAACAAAGTGACCATTTGAAACATGTCCAATGGGTCAAGATGAGTGCAGTGATATCAATGTTTAAATGCCATCTATTGGATGCAGATAAAATCCATGGTGGTCACATAGTTGCCAGAAGAAGGTGCATGCTTTCTAACCATTGCAACATAGCCACGTGAAGACATGTGGATAGGGTGGGACAAGAAGCTTTGCAAGCTTGAATAGGATATTGCATTAGGAAATGACAGGTGTTAAGTTGTGGTTTGCTCATGGTTCACTATAAACAATTGTTAAAGTATTGTTCCTAGTCATTGATTAAAGTTGAAATCAATGATTATCTCTTTGTCACCATAAGGAGTAACAAGGCCATTAATCACACTGACTATGCAGCATGTTGATGCATGTCCCTTTGGGCCTAGTGATATGATACATTAATAAGCAATCCTAACCATCTAATGCCAAATAGATCAATGCTTGTTGTGTTGTTGCTACAAAAGGATGCAAGGTCCTTAATCATGGTGACATAACAACATGAAGGCACATTTCCAAGGTGGGCCACTTGTTAAGAAACAACTAACAAACCTAGAATGATCTGAATCAGTTGATGCAGTATGGATCTATGATTGTCATTATGTCTCTATTCAAAGTTGTGAAATTTTAAATGATCATGACATAACAATAGGATGAAGCTTGTCACAGGATTTCATTACTGATATAGAGAGGATGCAAATAGGACATATGGTTTCCAACTAGCAAGGTATGATTGATTTAGTTATCATGTCAATATGCATAACTCTGAGTCACTAGTAGGATTCAATCTAATCTATTAGATGTAATACATATCGATGGCTAGTTTTCAAACTCTTTTGCATCACATGCACATATGATTGTTGTAGAAGTTAGTGGTGAGTTAAACCTTCCTCATGTGAATGAATTAAAAATAAAATATACATGCCTTTTCTTCATTTTGCACAGTGTGTGAACATTTGACCATAGGGAATAGAGCTAGATTTTTAGTATTGTTCAAATTGTGAATTGTTACAATGAGAGTGAAGTTTGTTACAATTGCGATTTGTAAGAAGTGCTAGTAAGATTATTACCCTCCTCAGTAAAATTTTTTCTATCTTGAAATTATCATAATTTGGGAAAGATTCCTCCATAAAGGAATTTCTTTGGGAAGATAGAATATGAACACAGGAATGTCCATGATGAATTCCTGGAATAATTGACAACCTCAACTAATGAAACTGCTAAAGGAAAAACATTAGTTCCCAGAAGCCCTAGATTGAAAATACATGAAGGCTTGTATGATAGGGGAGTTTTATTGAGATATGAAGAGACATCAATTGGTGGCCTACAACTATTTGAATGATGGTTTTCAAAGAGGAACCCTAATACACCATTGAACAATGTCTTGGAATTTGATGTTGGGAATCTTATTGTGTTAGGAATGTTTATGGATGTTGACTTGTTGACTATGATGGCCAAGATGTACCACAACCTTGTATTACAGATGGTAAAGAATGGTTCTAGGGATAAGCATTTTAAGGTTATAGTTGAAGAAATTAGAGAATTTTATATACTGAACTCCAACACCACTATATATTAGAAGACTAATTTCGATGATTTGTAGGTAAGATATGATGTACAAAGGGTATATATTAAAGGTGTACCACTATAAGAACATTTTGTGACACCTTCTACCCCAAAGCATCTTTTGAAGAAGTATTTCAATTCTAGGGTACATGCTTTGTATAAATTTCTCTCTATAAGATTTTTGGCATGGATGAACATAAACATGTCCCAATGCCCCTAGTATTCATGATGGCCCAGATATTGCAATATTGAATGACCTCTAGATTTGATTTTTCTTCCTATTTGGCTAAAGAGATACATAACGGGTTAATGGGCATAAGTAAGGGTAAGATTGATAAACCCCTTGTTTGGTATACATTTCTCACGTGCATGTGTCTTTTTAAAGGTGTTTATGTCTTTGAAAAAGATATGCAATTGTAATGAGAAAGAGATGGTGAGACGTTTCTAGTTCAATTAAGGAATGCTGATATGACTTGGGAGGTTACTGATGCCATTTTTATTTGATTCAATTGATATTTTTGACAATATATGAGGGCATTATTCCTAAACCCCTTTTGAAGTTGATCAGTCCTAAGGATCCTGCTTAGAGTTTGAAGGTTAGTCACAATTGGGAAGATATTATCCCATACTTTTTCTACACTATTTTAAAAGTATATGGATTACAAGGGATGCCTCATGTCCTACCTTACTAAGTACCATTAAAGGTAGGTTTTTTTTGAATTTTTGTGGCAAATTGGTGGGTTTGAAGAGAGAGAATTGGTAGCAAGATCCAAAGGGACAATTTTTTGAAGCTTTACAATGGTTCACCATTTTGTTATAACAAAGGGAGGATGGAGACACTTGGGTAAGTTCCTAGATAAATATTAGATGGCTTAATTTCATCTTAGGTTTATAGCCCTAGAAGGATTTTATGAAATATTTAAACAAAGAATTAAAGGTAAAGCTTATAATCATGTGTTTTACTATCCTAAGGATATAGTTGGAAATGAGTTTTCCTTGCAAGAACAAGAAGTAAGAAAGGAAAAATGAAGAGTATTTAGTAGAGTTTTTGAATTCATTAATACTTTAGATAGTCAATATGATCCTTTGAGAGATATAATATTTGATGACAAATTTTGCTAGAAATATGCAAACTTTGAATGAGGAAAAGGAGGCATTAATAAAGAAATATCCTACAAGGAGGTGGAAAGAAGATTATTAAGAAGAACTATCATCAGTCGAGGATAGTATACCCTTCAAAGAAAGCCTGGATATGTAGTTTTTAGAAAGGTGGAAGAACATCTTGTGCCAGTCTATCATAGGCATGACTCTGAAAGCCCACCTTTAGAACCAACAACCAAGAAGAAAAAGATAGAAGTGGGGTCTTCATCAAGAATGTAAGAGCACTCACCTTCTAAGAATCCCATACATTTTGAAAGAGGATACATTAAGGGATAAATTAAAACAAGTGGGAGGTCATGATGATGTTTTAACACCAACATCAGAATTAGAAGAAGGAATCCCTCAAGAACCCCCAATTTCACATTTATACCTCATAGTTGAGGATAATAAGGGGAGGGAAATGGATCCTATCATAAAGTAGGCTGCCAATAAATTTGTTTCTAATGATGACTTTGTCAAGTCTAGAGCCTTCATTCAATTTTTGTAGAGGACTAATATTTCCAATTTTGAGGTAAACTGTAAGAAAATAAAGCCAAAGAAACAGGGTCGAGTAGAATGGACTCTGGGATTGGCAAAGAGTTGAAAGATGATTTAATGGAAAACTTTGGCCAAATAATCTCTAAAGTGGGAAGACAATTTCTCAAGGATGCTAGTGCTCTAGTACTATCTAAATGGGACATTGCTAATGCAATAATTTTTTATTCAATCATGAAAGAAAAGGATACTAAATTTAAAATTGAGGAGAAGGTTCCGAAAGCCCATAAGGGGTTTAAATAAAATAGAGATCTTAAGGCTCTTGTGGTGTGGTCAATTCAAAATATGGATGAATCCAAACTCCAAGAAGTCTCAAATTTAATGCCTCCAGGAAGTCTTGTGGTGTATACAATCTCTGATACAGGCAGTTAAATTATTTTCTTGGTGAGTAAAAAAGTTATTGATTTCAACATAGATGTTGCAAGGAAGGACAAGAAAAAATTCATTGAGTTGAACACTAGGTTTGAAAAGGTGTTAGAAGCCTATGATGAGAGGGGAAGAAAAATTTATGAAATATAGTTAATTATTTCAAATTTGAAGAAAAGGCAAGGAAAGTTGAAAATAAGGGAAGAACCTAGTCAACCTATGATTACAACATCCATTTCTCCACTTCCTTATACTGGACCTATCATTGACATTCTAGTCACACCCCAACATCAAGAGTTTATACCACAGAAGAATTGGATTATAGAAAAGCTAAACTCAATGCAATTCAAATAGAAGTACAATTAAAATATGAGAATAGAATTAGGAAAAAAAATTTGTTCTTAGTTAATAAAGTAAATTGGCCCTTGTCCATTTAGAAATGTAAAAGCTAGTAGATATCAGGCGTGAGCTCAAGCATATACAAAGTTCCTTGAGATAGATTAAATTAGATAAATGGATTAGTAGAGGACATGAGATCACTTCTCTATGTGTCACCATTATTGAAAAAGTTGATGATTAGATTGAAAAGACATATGATCAAGCTGCTAATCTGTTGGGTTTTGATCTTAAGAGGGAAATGTTACAAAATTTGGGCACAAACCTATGTCACCATTTGTGATATTTGGAAGGGTTACAACCAAAATAGTTCTGACCATAATGATTATAGATAAAAACATTCCAACAGTACATATGTGGTAGGTTTCTCTATTGACGTGGCATGTAGGGTTATAGCTGAAATACTTCTAGCTAAAAGGGTTCTGGTCGTAACCCCCATGTATCAAATGACTCAAAATATCATAAAAAATAGCCAAAAATTGGTTGATGACAATTTTATAAGCCTGGAGATTTTGGCCATAACCCTTTTGACCGAAAAAGTTATAGCCAAAACTTTTTCAACCAAGACTACCTAGGTGGCAACCACACAAGCAAAAATAAGAACTTTTACAAACTTCTCACTTTGAAGGCCGATTTGACTTATTAAATTGAAGTTTTTTATAAAAATTAAAAATATAGTTTTGTAGGTCTCGAAGTCAAGATTATGATCATATAATTTTATTATTATTTTGATTATGGATAATATGTTATAATTTGAAATAATTACAAGTAGGTATTTTAAGATTTAGGAAGATGTCTATTCAAAAATAAGAAAAAAATAGTAAATCATGTTCAAAAATTATTATTTTTTAATGCTATACTAGAGGAGAGAGTCTTCTTCAAGAATATGTAATTTAAAAAATATATATATTTAGATTTGATCGAAAAATTTTGACAGGAGAAAAAAATTGTCAATTTTTAATAACTTTGACTTTGATCAACTATAACTTGAAAAATATTAGCCAAATTTTAATTTTTCTTTTTTGGTACACTAGGTATACATGTTTACTCTAACATGTCCCAAAATCACACCAAAATATAAATATTTTCATATATTTGTTTGACAAGAAAAAAACTCTATATTTTTAGCATTTTGTTAAAATTAAGAAATAGACTTTAAAAACTAAAAAATAGATAAAATTTTCACTCAATTTAAAAGAAAAATATTACAAACATAAAATTCATCTAATTTTACACATTTCATTAGTTTACATCATCTTCAAATTCTAAGCACAAATGCCACTTTTATGTCGTTAAAGTTGAAGACTTTAAATTTTGATATCACTTTTCCTTTATAAAAGGTGACATAGGTTTGTGCTTTTAACCTACAAGGTATGTGTAGGATCATGGTTAACCAAACTATGCTCTTAAGTGGTAATTAAAAATCACCAAATCAAGGTTATGTCAACTTGACGTGCAATTTTCTACTTGTTAGAAACTTTATATCAAAAAGTTTACATAAAAGAATCTCTAGGAAATTGAATTTAGTTTCTAAACTAATCGGCCTTATTTGAAAAAAAATAAAAAATTGATTGCTCAAAATTTTGAATTTTAATGCAATAGTACAAAAAATTCATGACAAAAATAAGAAGTAGACATATGTTTGACCACCTTAATCAAAACCAAATGATAATATTTTTAAAACATATTCTAGATAGAATAAGTAGACTCATTCCTAGATGTGACACATATTTTTGTGTATTTTTATTCAAAATAAATAAATAGTTATTAATTATCTACTTTAGTATTTTTGGAATAAAAAAACTCTCGTATCTCACCAACTTAACTAATTCAAAACTTTGCAAAATTTAATTTTTCTTTTCTTTTCCTTATAGAAGAAGCACTGAATGTGATTCAACTTTTGAATTTCAAAAATATTTTACCATTTAAAAGCTATAGTTGTTTTTCAAGTAGTGTGTCAATCAACACTTTATACATAATTTCATTAGAAAATAAGTAATAATTACCTGCTAGACTCGTAATTTGACAAACCTTACATTTATCAAAAGCTAAGAACATTCTTTTATAAACTGTTTTCATTTCATCAAAATTTGGTGAAAACAAGGTCATCAACTACATGTTTGAAGTAAAAAACACACAAGAACAGGCCAAAAACACATTTTCGAGATGTTTTTAAAGTTGACCATATAGGGTTGGTATCAAAAGATATAGTAAGCTTTATAAAGGTATTAATTATTTTTTTTAGTATGAGGATGGGTGGGAAAAATATTGGAATAGATTTTAAAAAGCTTTGAGGCATTTCAGGACTACATATTTTTCAAATCACCACTTTCTGACAAAACATGATCCTACACAAACCTTGCATAAAAGTTTGAAAAGATGTTTTTCCTAGCATATCAATAGAAAATTTGATCTTTTTCCCATGTGCTAAGAGGCATTGGTAATATTAAAAGTAAAGAGTAATAGGGAAATGAAATAAAAAGGATTATGAGTGTAAGGATGAATGATGTCATCAAGAAAGAAAATAATATCTAGTTTGCAAGAACTATGGAAGAAATAATAAATGTTCATATATTCCTTGATTCTTTCAACCAAGATTTTGAAGAAATAAATAAGCTTAGAAGGAACGTTGTGAATAAAGAGAAAGAAAATCTTAATTTTAACTTGCCATATGACACACTTTTGAATAAGTGGATGAAAAAATATTCTTTAGCTTCAAGAATTTTATAGATGGAATCTGAGAATGAATTAGTAGACAAATCTACAGTCATTGAGGAGAGAGAATTTATTGAAAATAATGTATATGTAACAATTGAAGAGATAGAAGGGGTGGTCCCATAACCAATATAGGAAGATGAAGATAAAACATTAGAGGTGATTGAGGAAAGGGCCATCCAATTATCAACTAAAGAAACTAAAGAATCAAATCAAAGTGAAAAGGAGAAGGAAAAGGTGGCCCCACAACCTAAAGGAGAGATAAAAGATGAAAAGGCACAAGAAGTTGTTGAAGAACTTGAGAAAGATAGAGTAGAAGAGGACACTTGCCCACCTGAAAGTACCAACAATTAGCATGATTGGCAATAAATAACAACCAAAAAATAAGAAACTAGTAATTATAATAGGATACCTTACCTTTTTTTCTCACCCACTGTTGGTATACCTATACAAAAAACCATTGGAATTACTTTCAGAATATTCATATTATGCCACATGCACTCTTTTCAATTATCTCATGGGCTTTTGAAAGCAGGTTTTGTCTCTTATGTAACTATGTTTTGTTTAGGACAACTATCCTTTTCCCTCTATGTATTTTAAGCTTGGTTCAAATTTTCCTATATAAATGAGTTCCCAAGGATATTGGAGGGTCTGAGTTTTTATTAGTAAATGAACATATACTTTTTATTTTTGAATCAATCCAAAGTTATATGTATATATTTTGTCTCAAAGAAGCCATTAATGGAATATAAAAGGTTACATTGGTGAGTTAGCATGGAGTCTTTTTCTTGCAAAGGATGACAATAAATTATATGATTTTCAATGAAATTAATACAAATTTTTTAAAAAAAATTAGTTACTCAATTGAGGTCTTGTCACTTCTTTTGTTACTTTTAATTTGCTTGAACCGGATGATAATTTCTATTAAGTTTTAGTTGTAATTATTTAGAATTATATTTCTATTCATATTTTGCTAATAATCTACTAGTTATGTAAATACTTAATATTAATATGGATGGATTGAAGGTTGTCTAAAGAATATTTTTACATGAATGAGATCTAAATTGAGTACTATTTCCCTCCTTGACAATGTGATACAATGGATCTAGTCATATGTGTCAACTTCTTGCAATGAATATCTTAATAGATAAGGCACTGGTCATATTGTAGAACCTGATGGATTATAGGAGAAATTTATATAGTAATCAATTTATCAATCAAATCCTTTATTTTTTAGTATTATGAGTTTAATGCTTAAGCCTGCACTTGATTCAAAGTTTTAGAGGTAATGAGAATTAACCATCTCATATTATCTTTTCAAACTCCTGAATTAGAAGAAGATAGGGCATACTCATCTGTAAAAATTGAATTAATATTGTAAAAGTGTCAACTACAAAGAGCCCTAAATTCCTAGGTGTACCCACTTGAATCTTGTAGAGTTCAAAAAGAAGAAGACATGAGCAGTCTTGTTAGTTGGTCCTTTTGATTTTCTTATTAGAAAACCCACTATGGTTTTTTTTAGCTAACTCTTGGGTTTTCCTTTACATATCAAGTGGTAGTTTAAATCATGGCAAATTAGGTGCCAACAAAATGACCACTTTGCTGGGGAGGCACATGACGTGGGTTTTATCTCAAAGTGTGGTAGGTCATGTGTCAGAATAGTGCCTAGTCCATGTAATAGAGTGTTCATTTCCCAAAGTGCATCATGATAGAAGTTTTATTGTGGATTGGGCCCTTCTATCAGATCTACTGTCAACATCTCATTCTTGTGTGTAGTAACTTTCCCATTTGATTTTTGTAAGCCATCCTAAAGGATACAAACTTGATGATCTTGTTTTTTGAGTGATCATGATTGTGACCATTAGTGGTTTACACTCTTGTAGTGATTAAATTTATGTTACTATAAATTAACTACTTTGATTATGCTTATGGCTGATTTATGATGTGTTAGATGGCTCATTGAGGTTTGTTCCAGTGGTTACCAAGATCGATGTGGTATCATGATGTTGTTTCATGATTATAATGAGACGTGTGTAGAGATTGCACTATGTACTATTATCTTGCTACACTAGACTAGGTAATAATAAAATTTAAATATTTGAGTCTTGAACATTGCATTCTACATTGAACATGATAGTAAAAATTTGAACAATAAATATCAAAATTTTAAGTACTCAAATGAGAAAAATGAAAGATCTATCACTTCTATTATATAAATATTAAATTATAAAAGTCCTAGATGTCAAAAAAATGAGTATCTCATCATCAAGATGATTACATTAAGAAACATGATAAGATATTCAATACACCCAATAGAATATTAAAACATATTTAAATTTCTCTTGGTTGGATAGGGCACTGCCACCACATTCTCCTTTCCTTGAATGTACTCTACCTCAAAGTCATACTCACATAAAAAATCCATCCATTGCCTCTGGCAAGCATTCAAATTAGGTTGAGTGAAAATGTATTGAAGACTACGATGATCACTATGAAGTTTGAATTTGTGCCCCAACAAGAAATTTCTCCACCTTGTCAAAGCATGAACTACTGCTACTAACTCAAGATCATGTGTAGGATAAATCAACTCGTGATCCTTGAGCTTTCATGATTCATATGCAATCACCTGCCTATTTTGCATCAAAATCACTCCAATCCCATCAAGGGAAGCATTTGTACACGCTATGAAATCAGCTTCTGGATCTGGTATTGCTAATATCGGTGCACTAGTTAAAAACTCCTTGAGCTTTCGAAATGCTTCCTCGCATTTTTTCATCCACATAAACTTCTTTCCTTTCCTCTAAAGGGAAGTGATAGGATGCACTATTTTGGAGAAGTTTTGGATGAATCTACGATAATAACCAGCTAGACCCATGAAACTACAAATCTTTTAGATTCTATTTTAATTTGAACCCAAACCCCAATCAATTTCCAAATCTTGATTCTATTAAGGGAAGATTGCAATAATATTTTTAATTCCCATAATTGGATGAAACAATATGCATGCCCAAATTCCAAATTACAAAATTGAATATTCATTCATAAAGAATTATTCAGACACACATAATAGACACGATGAAGACAAGAAGGGAAAGAGCATAATAAAATATGTAAAATAATCATGAGTACCTACCTGGACACTGATGCTAATTCGCTATGCCTCAAAAAATTATAAAGGAGCTCCTCCTCTTAGAACCTTCTCCTTTTCAAAAATTTCTTCCTTCTCCAACATTCGCAATTCCTCCAAGAACTGAAACCCCCCCAAGTGACTAGGAGTGCTTGTAGAAGCATATGAGGATGTCCATACAGAATCACCTCAGTCCTATACTAGTGACTGGAAAGAATCATAAAGATAATCAAAATAATCACATCAATTATCTACGAGCAACTAAAAAGCATCAAATGATAGATCACAATATCCAACAGTTCTCAATGAGCAACCAGAAAGTATCTCAAAGTAATATTGATTGTAGACCCCAAAATGGTCAAGTCAAACATGTCACAACATGACATCATCAAGATTAAAGTAATCCAAGTATAACTGACCAATGACTCAAACATGGTTAAGTCAAGTATCTCATACACATACACCTCAGCTTCACACAAGAAGACTGAAAAGCATCAAAAAATAGTAAATACAAACATCTCATAGAGCATACCATCACATTACCATGGTTTGGTTTTAAAAAGATCGAGATCAACATCAACATGACATCGCAAACACATAACCCCCGAGCCTCTGGTAACAACCTAAGATTGGTCAAAGCTAGGACAAACCCCAAAACTCCAAAACACATATAGCATAGAGAAACAAGATACAAACACATATTTTAATTTTCTTTTGCAATCACATGGTTAAGCCAAATATGAGGTTTCAGTTTTTATTTCAAGTATATTTCAAGTGTATAAGATTCTTCATTTAATCTCCAAGTCAACCCATTTATCTCTTCAAATTAAACATAGAATTATCCCTCCATTATTTTAAAACAATTTTCTAAAATAATCAAAAGATAATTATTTACTTATTTAAATAATTGAACTAGTTCTCATTGACTTTTAGATAAATTCATTTGCATTATTTCTCTAAGAATCAATGTTACTAATAATTCCAAGAAGTGTCTCCCATGATTCAAATTATTATAATAATACTTATCAACCTTCAAATAATTAGTTTACAATTTCCTTAAAACACTTCAAGAACAATCATTTATTTAAAATAATCTTCATTGATTTTGAAGTAAAATCAATCTTAATAATAATTCAATTATTTAATTCCACTAAACACTTATTAATATCTCTTTTCTTTTAATTTTCCTTGATTTAAAAATCCATTTACTAAAAATGACTAATAGTTAATTAGACTTCTTCTACTATTAACTCATCTTAATTAAATTAAATTTAATTAGATTAGTTAATTAATCATATAAAACTAATGCATAAAAATAAGATTCTATTTTAATAGGAACCCAAACCCAAATCAATTTCCAAATCTTGATTCTATTAAGGGGAGATTGCAATAATATTTTTAATTCCCATAATTGGATGAAACAATATGCATGCCCAAATTCCAAATTACAAAATTGAAGATTCATTCATACAACATTATTTAGACACACATAATAGACACAATGAAGACATGAAGAGAAAGAGCATAATATAATATGCAAAATAATCATGAGTGCCTACTTGGAAACTGATACTAATTTGCTATGCCTCAAAAAATTGTAGAGACACTCCTCCTCTCAGAACCTTCTCCTTTCTGAAAATTTCTTCATTCTCTAACATTCGCAATTCATCCAAGAACCGAAACCCCCCAAGTGACTAGGAGTGCTTGTAGAAGCACATGAGCTTGTAGAAGCATACGAGCTTGTCCATACACACTAGGGGAGCCTGTATATAAAGGCCTCTAAAATGCATCTAGAATGTGTCTAGAAAGAACTAAGAGATAAGCATGACAACTAAGCACATAATTTCCACGATAAGAAGAAAAACATGATGAGGTGTCTAGAATGTTGTAGACACCATGTGCTCAAATAATGTGCTAACTCCTAAGTGTAGACAACATGTGTATAATTAGAGTGCAAACTCTCGTGTTGTCAATATGACAACTCACAAGAGTTCACATACTCCTATGTGAATAAATATTAGAATAATTTAGATTACTTAATTAATTAAATTTATTTATTTAATGTTCACTTAACTCCTTTTTAAATTAATTCATAAATTCTCAATCTCATGCACTTATCATGTGGTCATGAAATTTTTAATAAATTAATTTCTTTTCCATTTTTAAATCTATTTTTGAAACTTAATTGATAAAATATTTATTAACTTAAATAATAATAATATTATTTAGCATTTATTTAAAAATGAACTCTAAATATATTATTACTAAATTAAATAAATATTATCACATTCCAAATCTTAACTTATAACTTTTATCTTCAAACTTAAATCTTTTATTTAATTAATTTCCCAATTAATAAAATAAAATAAAATATTAAAATATTGTATTAGTTTTCATTTAATTAAATCTTTTAATTAGACTTAATTAATAGAAAAATACACTAAAGACTCACAAAATAAAATATGAAAACCCATCATAGCAAAACACATACAAAATCAAACCAAGGGTTAATATCATGAATTACATCATCTGATGCATTCGGAGGGTACTTGACTCAAATAATTGTCCTAATTTTCAATTAAGACAAATGGCTTAAAGGGTTGGGATTTGGACTCAAAAATTTATCTCCCCTCTCTTACCATTGAGATAATGCGATAGGGTATGCTCATCTTGGCAATTCAGAGAAGTCGATACCCAGTACCTACAACCTGCATAAAATCGACAGATGTACATACACAATATATACTAAGCTAAGTAAGCAATGGTAGGAAGTGGTGCATCATGTAGATCCCAAGTAACAAGTGACTACAACTCCCTTCCTTAACCACATCAAAAATGTCATACAGAAAGAAAACAAACACACACACCATACACATGCAAGTATGGGGTAAGTATCCATAAGAAAACACATATGATAATAACTCATCTAACTAATCATCATCAATATCTGAAAATATTGAATACTCATCATGCATATATGAAATATAGAGTATGAAATAAACTCATCATATAATAAACTGAATCTGAAACAATATCTGATAATCTCAAAATAATGTCACTAATAATCATCAACATGAAATTGGCGTAAAAGAGTTTGGAAACAATAGCAAAATGCAAACTAGGATAGGCACTACATCCACCCTCCCAAGAATAAGGCTTACTCCTGGAAGCCTGCAAGAATAACAAAACTAAGATGCTCACTGTGTGGGTCCCATTGAACCCTTTTCCCCTCAAAGGAGGATATGATTCCACTAAGGACACTACAAAACACTTAGAGTAATATGATTTTGGTTTAATAGTAAACTAAAAACCACATTGATCCAACATTCATTCTTTTAACAAATACTAAAATAGATTCCCTAAACACTCCAAAGAAAGGTTCAACATAATGCTCACAAAGATGATCAAAGGCATACTACCTTAAGGCATAGATGAAAGATACATGTTTTGAAAACACATAAAGATAATCATAATAACATATCAATTCTCTACAAGTAGCTGAAAAGAATCAATGACAATTCATAGTGTCCATCGATTCTCAACAAGCAATCGAAAAATATCTCAAAATAATACTGATCAAAGACTTTCAAAATGGTCAAGTCATACATGTCACAACATGAAATCATCAAGATCAACCAAACACTTCAGTCCAATCAAGGCGACTAGATAGTAATCCAAATACAACTGATCAATGACTCAAAAGTGATTACATATATCACAGCTTACAAAGGAAGATTGGAAGAAATATCAATCAGTAAACCACACACATCATAGAGCATGCCATCTCAAAACCATGGTTGGGTTAAAAAATATTGAGATCAAAAGGCATCAGCATGACATCACAAATCATAACCCCCAAGCCTCTAGTAGACATCCTATAACTGGTCAACAATCTAGTCAACCCAAACCCCCAAACAGATAGCATAGAGAATACACAAAATGCAAGAACATGTTTTTGTTTCATTAAAATCTCATTGTTGAATTAAGTGTGGGGTTTCAGTTTTCATTTCAGATTTAGATATCAAGTCATATCAAACACACAGTAGCAGAAGCAATAACATACATTCAACTAAAAGGATACATAAGCATACATAATAGGTTACATTTCTTAAAGATCCCAAGACGTTGAGTCATATTTAATCTAATTAATACTAAGTCTAACAGCTACCACAACCATATTAAAGAATAATTTAAAAAGTCCAATGTCCATAATATACTTTTTTTTTTTTTCTGAATGCCTCTTGGCAATTAAATTCAGAATGCTCAATCATCCATTGTACATGACACAAGTTATGAAAAGCATAAAAGATTAAACATATGTAAAAATAAAGATACATCATCCTCATCGAATCCATGATACAAGTGCAATAAATTAAATGAAACCAATAACATACATGATACATCCATCCATCAATAAAGATTTAACAACCATCATAAAAGATATCTATTCATCATAAAACACAACTAACTAAGTGCGCGGTTCCTCCCAACCGTCAATAGCATCATTAGACCATCATGGGCCCTAGCCATCCCCCACGTGTAACATCCCAAGCCACTAAAGAGATCATTAGTACTATCATAATAGGGATGTCACTCCTAAATATACTACAACATATGCATAAAAAACCTTACATGATACAACATATGCATAAAGAAATCTAACATGTAAGGAATAAAGCATAAGATGATCCTATGAAATAGATAACATCATATATCACATGCTAATCATCAATATAAAGAAACATACTAGTAAATAACATCCATTATAAGATCCAAGAACAAAATGAAGATAAATGTTAACAAATAAAGCTCTAGCCACAGTGACTACAAACGGATCTCAAATGGTAAGAGTGAAAAAGCACTACCACCCGACTGTGTGGAACCTAAATGGCCCAATCCCACCACACTAAGGAAATAATCCTAAGCCCCAAATAGGATATCAAATCACATAACACAAGATAAAAAATCACATAACACAAGTACACTCTAAGTCCACAAATCTTGAAAGTATACTTACTCAAAGGTTCTAACATAGAATGACATCTAATTTCTAGAGGCACACAAAAGACATGTTGGAAACCTACTATGTAAGCAGGAAAGTTTCATTGCATGAATCACACTAGAGTTACCCTGGTAGTCTCTCAATAGACCTTGGCCTCCTAGTGATCCCTATGTGGCCACTAGTATCCTCTCATACTAACGAGGCATACTACAAAATGCCAGGTCACAAGCGAGCATTCTCTCTAATCCCATCCTAGTCTGTACTAGCACTCAAGGCATGGGCGAGAACATACAATTATCTTATTAGGTTCATTTTAATCCTCATTTAGTGTAATGTTTTCACTTATTAAAATAACTTACAATGAGTTACCCTCGCAGCCACTTAGGGCCTTGGCCCCATTGCAAGCCACTTCCCAACACTACATGTAGATAACCTCTCTTAGTCTCATGAAATCACAAATCAAAAAATTACCTCAGTCCTATACAAGCAACTGGAAAGCATCAAAAGATAATCTACAATGCTTACATCAGTTCTCCACAAGAAACTGGAAAGAATCAAAAAATAATCATAATAATCACAACAGTTCTCTATAAGAAATTGAAGGCAATAACGATAAATCAAAATATCCAATAGTTCTCACTGAGCAACCAAAATAAATCACAATGTCTATCGGTCCTCAATGAGAAACCAAAAAATATCTCAAAGTAATAATGATCGAAGACTCCAAAATGGTCTAGTCAAACATGTGACATCATCAAGATTAAAACAAACACTTCAGTCTCATCAAGGTGACTAGAAAGTAATCCAAGTATAATTGATCGATGACTCAAAAATGGCTAAGTATCTCATATACATATAGGTCAACTTCACACAAGGAAACTAGAAAATAATAACAATCAATAAACCACACACATCATAGAGCATGCCATCGCATTACCATGGTTGGGTTTTAAAAAGATCAAGTACAAATCAACATAATACCACATTCACATAACTCCCAAGCCTCTAGTAGATGTCCTATAACTAGTCAACAATCTAGTCAACCCTAATCCCCAAAACATAGATAGCATAGAGAAACAAGATACAAACACATGTTTTGGTTTGCTTTTGTAATCACATGGTTAAGCCAAATATGAGGTTTTAGATTTTGTATCAAGTATATTTCAAGAGCATAAGATTCTTCTACAAGTCAACCCATTTATTTTTTGAATAATGCATAGAATTATTCCTCCATTAATTTAAATAATTTTCTAAAATAATCAAAAGATAATTATTTACATATTTAAATCATTAAACTAATTTCTATTGACTTTTAACCATTGCATTATTTTACTAAAATCAATGTTACTAAATAATTAAATAAAACTCCATTGATTCCAAGAAGTCTCTCATTATTAAAATCATTAGAATAATACTTATCAATTTTCAATTAAATAATTTACAATTTCCTTAAAAAAATTCAAGGACAAACATTTATTTAAAATAATCTTCATTGATTTTAAGTAAAATCAAACTCGTTAAAAATTCAATTATTCAATTCTAGTAAACACTTATTAATATCTCTTTTCTTGTAATTTTCCCTCATTTGAAAATCCATTTAATAAAATTGACTAATAATTAATTAGACTCCTTCTACTATTAACTAATATTAATTTAATTTAATTTAATTAGATTAGGTAATAAATCATATGAAACTAATGCATAATAATAAGATTCTATTTTAATTCGTACCTAAACCAGAATCATTTTCCAAATCTTGATTCTACTAAGGGAAGATTGCAATAATATTTTTAATTCCCATAACTAGATGAAACAATATGCATGCCCAAATGCCAAATTACAAAATTGAAGATTCATTCATAGAGAATTATTTAGGCACACATAATAGACATGATGAAGAAAGGAAGAGAAAGAGCGTAATAAAATATGTGAAATAATCATGAGTGCCTACCTAGACATTGATGTTAATTCACTACACCTCAGAAAATTGTAGAGAAGCTCCTCCTCTCAAAACCTTCTCCTTTCTAAAAATTCCTTCCTTCTCCAACATTCGCAATTCCTCCAAGAACCAAAACCCCCCCAAGTGACTAGGAGTACTTGTAGAAGCATATGAGGATGTCCATACACACTAGGAGAGCCTATATATAAAGACCTCTAAGATGCATCTAGAATGTGTCTAGAAAGAACTAAGAGATAAACATGACAACTAAGCACATATCTTCCAGGATAAGAAGATAAACATGCTAAGGTGTCTAGAATGTTGTAGACACCATGTGCTCAAATAATGTGCTAACTCCTGAGCATAGACAACATGTGCATAATTAGAGTGCAAACTCCTATGTTGTCAACATGACAACTTACAAGAGTTCGCATACTCCTATGTGAATAAGTATTAAAATAATGCACATTAATTTATTTAATTAAATTTCTTTATTTAATATTCACTTGACTCCTTTTTAAATTAATTTATTAATTTTAAATCTCATGCACTTAACATGTGGTCCAAATTAATTCTTTTATTTAATTATTTTACCAATTAATTAAATTAAATTAAATATTAAAATATCATATTAATTTTTCATTTAATTAAATCATTAATTAAATCTTTTAATTAGACTTAATTAATAGAAAATACATCAAAGACTCATAAAATAAAATACAAAAACACATACAAAATCAAGCCAAGGGTTAATATCATGAATTACATCATTTGACACATTCAGAGGGTACTCGAATTAGATACTTATCCTAATTTTCAATTTAAAAAAATGGCTTAAAGGTTTAAGATTTGGACTTGATAATTTATCTGCCCTCTCTTTCCTTTGAGATAATGTGGTAGGGTACACTCATCCTGAAAATTTAGGGAAGTCGATACCTAGTACCTGCAACTTGCATAAAATCCACACATGTACATTGTAATGCCCCACCAAGGGATCCAAAAGAATTAACCTAAAGTTTCACTAAGTTTGGTAGCATTTATTTTTCTTTATTTAATCTAATTAATACTAATTCTAACAACTACCACATCCACATTAAAGAATAATTTAAAATGTCCAATCTCCATAATATACATTTTTTTTTCTGAATGCCTCTTGGAAATTAAATTTAGAATGCTCAATCATCCATTGTACATGTCACAAGGTATGAAAAGCATAAAAGATTAAACATATGTAAAAATAAAGATACATCATCCTCATCGAATCCATGATACAAGTGTAATAAAGTAAATGAAACCAATAACATACATGATACATCCATCCATCAATAAAGATATAACAACCATCATACAAGATATCTATCCATCACAAAACACAACTAACTAAGTGTGTGATTCCTCACAACCATCAATAGCATCATTAGACCATTGCAGGCCCTAGCCATCCCCTGTGTGTAACATCCCAAGCCACCGAAGAGATCATCGGTACTATCATAATAGTGATGTCACTCCAAAACACACTATAACATATGCATAAAGAAACCTAACATGATACGACATACACATAAAGAAATCTAACATGGAAGGAATAAAGCATAAGATGATCCTACAAAATAGATAACATCATATATCACATGCTAATCATTAATATAAAGAAACATACCATTAAATAGTATCGATCATAAGATCCAAGAACAGAATGAGGATAAATGCCAACAAAGAATGCTCTAGCCATAGTGACTATGGACGGATCTCAAATGGTAAGAGTGAAAAAGCACTACCACCCGACCACGTGCAACCTAAATGGCCCACACCCATCGCACTAAGGTGATAATCCCAAGTCCCAAATAGGATATCAAATCACATAACACAAGTACTCTCTAAGTCCAAGAATCTTAAAAGTATACTTACTCAAAAGTTCTAACACAGAATGAAATCTGATTCCTAGAGGCAAAACAAAGACACGTAGGGAACTTACTATGTAAGTGGGAAAGTGTCATTGCATGAATCACGCTAGAGTTACCCTAGTAGTCTCTCAATAGACCCTGACCCCCTAGTGATCCCTATGCTGCCACTAGTATCCTCTTATGCTAACAAGGCATACTACAGAATGCAAGGTTGCAACCAAGCCTTCTCTCTACTCCCATCCTAATCTATACTAGCACTCAAGGCATGGGCGAGAACATACAATTATCTTATTAGGTTCATTTTAATACTCATTTAGTGTAATGTTTTACTTATTAAAACAACTTACAATCAATTACCCTGGCAGCCACTTAGGGCCCCAACGCCCATTGCAAGCCACTTCCTAACAATACATGTAGATGACCTAGCCTAGGCTCATGAAATCACAAATCACAAAATCAACTCAGTCCTATACAAGCAACTGGAAAGCATCAAAAGATAATCCACAATGTTCACATCAGTTCTCCATGAGGAATTGAAAAGAATAAAAAGATAATCATAATAATCACAACAGTTCTCTATAAGCAACTGACGACAACAATGATAAATCACAATATCCAATAGTTCTCAATGAGCAACTAGAATAAATCACAATGTCTATTGGTCTTCAACGAGCAACCAGAAAGTATCTCAAAGTAATACTGATCGAAGACTTCAAAATGGTCTTGTCAAATCTGTGCCATCATCAAGATCAAAACAAACACTTCAGTCCCATCAAGGTGACTAGAAAGTAATCCAAGTATAAATGATCTATGACTCAAAAATGGCTAAGTATCTCATATACATACAAATCATCTTCACACAAGGAAACTAGAAAACAATAACAATCAATAAACCACACACATCATAGAGCATACCATTGCATTAGCATGGTTGGGTTTTAAAAAGATCGAGTACAAATCAACATAATACCACATTCACATAACTCCCAAGCTTCTAGTAGATGTCCTATAATTGGTCAACAATCTAGTCAACCCCAAACCCCAAAACATAGATAAAATAGAGAAATAAGATACAAACACATCTTTTGGTTTGCTTTCGCAATGACATGGTTAAGCCAAATATGAGGTTTTAGATTTTGTATCAAGTATATTTAAAGAGTATAAGATTCTTCTACAAGTCAACCCATTTATTTTTTGAATAACGCATAGAATTATTCCTCCATTAATTTAAATAATTTTCTAAAATAATCAGAAGATAATTATTTACTTATTTAAATCATTAAACTAATTCCTATTGACTTTTAATCATTGCATTATTTTACTAAAATCAATGTTACTAAATAATTAAATAAAACTCCATTGATTCCAAGAAGTCTCCCATTCTTCAAATCATTAGAATAAGACTTATCAATTTTCAATTAAATAATTTACAATTTCCTTAAAACACTTCAAGGACAAACATTTATTTAAAATAGTCTTCATTGATTTTAAGTAAAATCAATCTCATTAATAATTCAATTATTCAATTCTACTAAACAATTATTAATATCTCTTTTCTTTTAAATTGCCCTCATTTAAAAATCCATTTACTAAAATTGACTAATAATTAATTAGACTTCTCCTACTATTAACTAAACTTAATTTAATTTAATTTAATTAGATTAGTTAATAAATCATATAAAACTAATGCATAATAATAAGATTCTATTTTAACTCAAACCCAAACCTAAATAGATTTCCAAAACTTAATTCTACTAAGGGAAGACTGTAACAATATTTTTAATTCCCATAACTAGATGAAACAATATGCATGCTCAAATTCCAAATTACAAAATTGAAGATTCATTCATACAGAATTATTCAGACACACATAGCAGACACGATGAAGATAGGAAGAGAAAGAGCATAATAAAATATGGAAAATAATCATGAGTGCCTACCTGGACACTAATGCTAATTTGCTACGCCTCAAAAAATTGTAGAGAAGCTCCTCCTCTCATAACCTTCTCCTTTTCGAAAATTCCTTCCTTCTCCAACATTCGCAATTCCCTCAAGAACCAAAACCCCCCCAAGTGACTAGTAGTGCTTGTAGAAGCATATGAGGATGTTCATACACAATAGGAGAGCCTGTATATAAAGGCCTCTAAGATGCATGTAGAATGTGTCTAGAAAGAACTAAAAGATAAGCATGATATCTAAGCACATATCTTCCATGATAAGAAGATAAACATGATGAGGTGTCTATAATGTTGTAGAAACCATGTGCTCAAATAATGTGCTAACTACTAAGTGTAGACAACATGTGCATACTTAGAGTGCAAACTCATGTGTGAATAAGTATTAAAATAATGCACATTAATTTATTTAATTAATTTTTAAAATTTAATATTCACTTGACTCCTTTTTTAATTAATTTATTTTTCTTTTTTAAATTTATTTTCAAAACTTTATTGGTAAAATATTTATTAGCTTAAATAATAATATTATTATTTAGTATGTATTTTAAAATGAACTCTAAATATATTATTATTAAATTAAATAAATATTATCACATTCCAAATCTAAACTTATAAACTTTATCTTCAAATTTAATTCTTTTTATTTAATTAATTTCCCAATTAATAAAATAAAATAAAATATTAAATATCATATTAATTTTTATTTAATTAAATCATTAATTAAATCTTTTAATTAGACTTAATTAATAGAAATTACATCAAAGACTCATAAAATAAAATACAAAAACCCATCACAGCAAAACACATACAAAATCAGCTTATTGCGAAAATTGCGATCACATCTTTGCCTGCGAAAAAACCTCGAAAGAAACCTACACAAAAATGAAAATATAGAAATTCATGTGGGCTAAGATCGAACGGGCAGAATAGGCTAACAATTGATGCAATAAATTGGCAACAAAAGAAAGTCCAAAGCAACGCTAATAGTAGATATCCCATAGATACTAAAATCAATTCAAAGCTTTTAACCTAGGCACAGACGTGCCTCGTAGCCAGCGAGGAAACAGAGGGCACAAAGACAATAAAATCACTAAGCTAGCTCTGAATCCCCCCCGACAGATCCCCCTTAACCACTCAAAGATACCTAAAAACCCTTTTCATCGGATCTTCACAGTCGACCAATTAGACAATCAACTCTGCATCTTTAATTTGACAAGATATGCATGTCCAGAGGATGTCAAATCTAGGGCATCATCAAATATGGCTATGCCATAGGTAGGAAAACCATCTTTGAAGCCTACCTCCCCAGGATCTTATACTCCTCCCCATCATAGAATTCATCTCGTTCCATGTACTTTGAACCCTAGCTCACCTCTTAAGACAATTACATGCATTAAAGGGGATAAACCTATCAGAATCTCGAGCAAAGCGGTCGATGTTTCATGGGATAGATGCCAAAAAGGAGGAATCTTTTCTATATGGAACGAACCATGGGAAGAATTCCCTCTGTTACTCGACTGGCTGGAGAAGCATTGCGAGGAATAGGTAAGTATCTCCACCTTCTCAGATAACATGCTTTTCTTACAATGCTTTGATGAGGACATTAAAAGGAAGTTTCTAGCAGTATCAAAATGTTTCTTCAATGGTCATTGTGTTAAATTCATAGAGTGGTCACATAGTCTTAAAAAAGATCAATTAGATTGCTTTCTTCCCTCCTCATTTGTTTTGTCGTCTCTTCCCCCGAAGCTATGTCATGAAGATATCATTAAAACCATAGGTTCTGAGATAGGAGAAGTTAGAGGTATAGATGCATCCTTTTATTGCTGCAATGATGTCAAGGTTCTGATCAATGTTAGATATGATCATCCATTGGAATTTATAAGAAAATTTATAACCAATAAGGCATCTTATGAGATTAGCTTTCAGACATACAAAAGTAGAATCGTGGACATATTAAGTTTTGATGATGTCCACAAAATTATGCCCAAGATCCTCCCCCTTACCTTGGATTTTAGAAGCATCCTTCCCGGGTTGAATACAATAAAGAATAAAGAAGTCAGTATGTGGAAAGAATAGACCTTTCCAACAATTTTTCAATATCAGGAAAATTTGATAGAAAGGAAAACTTCCAAAGCTATAGATAAGGTGTTACCTAATAAAAAAAAGGCTTAAATCTATTATAGTCACAAATTCTAAAGAGGACACAGAAATGGGACTTAAGGGATCTCATTCAAAGAGACAGAAAGGTAAAAAGAAAAAGATTTTAAAAAAAACCAATAAGGAATATGACTCCAAAGAGAACTACCTTGCATCTACAAGGAATGCAGACAAAGATACTGGGCAAGAATTGGTGAATCATAAGATTCCAGAAAGGAGCAACACAAAGGATGGTTGTGAAGGGTCCCATTTGGAAACAAACATTACAAAGGGGTCCCCCACTCAAACAAATCAGGAAAAACTGGATAGGAACAAAGAAATGGAAAGTTCAAGAGAGACTCTAGTCAGGTCATCAGAATTAGTGGATGGTCAAAATTTAGGGGAGGCAGAAAATGATTTTCTCTTTTCTTCACCCAAAGTCAGAAGAGATACAATTGTTTCAAGGATAGAAAATCAAGTTGCTCAACAGTTGGTAGATGATACTTCTCGTGAGGTAGAGATATCCACCCCTCTATGTAAAGGATCCAAATTTTGGCAAACACCTGAGGAGTTTTTGACCTCACCTTTCACTCCAATGGAGGACCAGCCTCAAAAAAGGATAGAGGGAAGAAGTCTAGAATGCTCGATTGTTGAAGTTTTTCAACTCTTTCTAAATGAGGATCTAGATCATACACCAGAGGATAGATTGCCTGAACTCGAAGACAATAATCTTGAACTACTTTCAGAGGAGTTAATACATGTCTTTGACTTTGAAAATTTAGATAAGAGTACTGCCTCACAAAAACAGGAACTTATTCAAAAAGTTATCAAAATGGGAGGAGAAGATTATACGGTTGAAGACCTCCAAAGGGACATCATAAAGATTCAGATAGAGGACAGTACAATGAAACAATATGAATAAACAAGGCACAAAACTAAAGAGAGTAAGGAAATAAATAGGATAAATTTGCAAGATTGGATAGATATAGAGAACAATGAGTTGGGGAAGAATGATCTCGGGGATAAGATTTGCAGAGAACTTGTAATAGAAGAATTTGAAAGAACAGAGGAAGGTATCTCGTCAACAGCACAAGATTTGGGTATACTTCAGCAAGAGTTAGGGATACATATGAATAAGGAGGTTCTGTCCTCTCCAATTTATAATAAGCCCAAAGGAAAAAGAGGTAGGAGATCTTTGAAGGAACTCTGAGAGTTTGAAGGCCTAGCCAGGGAATAGAGGAAGATTGATGAGCTTCTAAATCTGAGGAAGGGGAAGTCCCTTCCCAAGAAATCATGAGGATTACATCTTGGAACATTAGGGGTCTAAATTCCCCTAGTAAAAAAAGGTTAATAAAACAATATATTAAAAGTTTCAATTCTAAAATAATTTTAGTTCAAGAAACCAAACTTAACATTTTAGAAGGGTCTAAACTTAGTAGGATGTTAGGTGTGTGGGATTCAATCTTTATAGAGTCTATAGGTGTGTCAAGTGGCTTAGGAATTATCTGGAACCCAAGGAAAGTAGCTCTATCGTATTTAGCAAACAACAATAACTTGTTGTGTGTTAGTATACAAAGCCTAAAATTAGATACAAAATTTATACTGATCAATGTGTATGGCCTGAATAATAAGATAGGAAAAAATGTTGTTTGGGATGAACTAAGTACAATGATTACTAAGCATAAAGATAGCTTGATCATATTAGGAGGTGATTTCAACACGATTTTAAATTTGGATGAGAAAATAGGAGGATCTCAAAACCTCACTCCTTCCTCCATAGATTTCAAGTTATGGATTGATAAGCATAGTTTATTAGAGTTCCCTACCATGAATGGTATATTCACATGGAATAATAAAAGGAAGGACTCCAAATTTATTGCAAAAAAACTTGATAGATTCTTTATTGTAGGAAACCTTACTAACTATAATAAAGACTTTTAGTCTTCCATCCTTCCCTTCATAGGCGCAGATCATTTTCCAATATGTTTGGAGATTGATAAACCTTCCAAACCTCCCAGAAATCCTTTTAAGTGTGAAAAGATGTGGTTTCAAGATCCAAAATTTATGGATCTTGTTAGGACATGGTGGACTGAAGCAAAATTCACTGGTTCTAAAATGTTCATCTTCGTCTCTAAACTTAAACTGCTGAAAGAAAACATTTTGAAGTGGAATAGAGAGCACTTCAACAATATTTTTAAGGAAAAGTTGGAGACTGAAGAAAAACTGAATAATCTGAATCAAGAAATTTTAAAATATGGTATGAATAACAAGAAATACATATTAGAAAAAGAACTCCTCATGAAATAGGAAACCATCCTTTCAAAAGAAGAGATCTTCTAGAGAGAAATGGTTGGATGAGGGAGATAGAAATACTAAGTTCTTCCATAATTTGATAGTTCACAATCAATCCTTAAATAAAATTACCAGTATCACAACCACGCAGAGTATGTGTAAAGAAAACCCTGAAGAAATAATAGACTCGATCGTCTCACATTTTAAGAACTTACTCAACAATCATGAAGGATCTAACAGGGAGGCTCAGTCTAGTATGCTCAAACATATCCCAAAATTTGGTCATAGTAGAAGATAACAAATTGATGAATAGATGAATAACCCTGGAAGAGATTCAAACTGTGCTATTCAATATGAAACTAGATAAATCCCTAGGAGCTGATGGGTTTCAAGCTTTCTTCTTCCAAAAATGTTGGGATACATTAGGGGAAGATCTATGGAGAGCTATTGAAGCATCTTGGAACAGTGGTTCCTTGCTGGCTGAAATCAACTTTTCTTTCTTCACTTTGATCCCTAAACAAGAAGGCCTGAAACATCCTAGAGATTTTTTCCCAATAGATTTGTGCAATACAATTTATAAAATTTTCTCAAAAGTTATAGCGAATCGACTTAAGGAAATTCTGCCAAAACTGATCTCAAAAGAGCAATCAGGTTTTGTCCCTGGGAGGTCTATCTTGGATGGCATATTCATTATTCAGGAGACCATTCATTCTGCAACAAAAGATAAAGAAGCATGTATGTTTATGAAGCTAGATATACAGAAGGCTTATGATATGGTTGATTGGTGTTTTCTCTGCAAGGTCCTAGAAGCTTTCGGCTTTTCACGACAATGGGTAAATCTTATCTTTAAGTTTATCTCCACTCCAAAGATTTATGTTCTTATAAATGGGATGCTTGAAGGTTTTTTTGAGATTTCTAGGGGTATTAGGCAAGGATACCCCTTACCCCCTCTCTCTTCATTCTAATGGCTGAAGCTTTCGGTAGAGCAGTTTCTGATGCATACCACAAACGAAATATTTCTGGTATCTTAGTCACCAAAAATCTCCCTAATATTACTCACCAACAATATGTAGATGATACCATATTACCTGGCAAAAGTTTTATCCAAGAGGTGATGGGTTTTAAAAACATTCTTCAACATTATATGGAAGCCTCAGGTCAAAAGGTTAATAGAGAAAAATCTGAAATATTCTTTTTAAATACCTCTCCTGAAATGGAAAGTAGGATATATAGAATTATGGGTTTTAAAAAGGGTGTGTTCCCATGCAAGTATTTGGGTATTTCCTTAGAAATGAATTCTAAATTCTCCAAAGTTTGGCAAGACAGAATCGAAAAGGTAGACAAGTGGACTGGAAACTGGAAGAATAAATGGCTCTCAAAGGCAGGTAAGATCACTAAGATCAAATCCGTTCTTTCAGCAATCCCAATTTTTCCCATGACATGTCTTCCTCTTACGAATTGGATTTCTAAGAAATTTGAAGCCAAACTCAGGAACTTCCTTTGGAAGGATAAAGTAGACGATAAGAAACTTGCCCTCATTAAATGGGACAATTTATGTAAACCCAAAGATTGTGGGGGTCTAGGAATAAAGAAGCCACAGTGGCAAAATGAGGCTTTGGGAGCTAAACTTGTTTGGACAATATACCTAGAACATAATCACAAATGGGCTAAAATACTATATCATAAATATCTAGATCTGAAGGATCCTGAATCACTATTGAGGATGAAAAGTCTGCCTAAAGGGTCAGAGTGCTAGAGTTTCATGACAAAATGTTGAGTTATCATCAGTAAATATCTATCTTGGGATGTGATGGCATGAGATAAAGCATTGTTCTGGAAAGACTCCTGGAATGGGCACCCTCCTATTCACTCCGTCCCTAATTTAGAAAATCTCAGAACTAGATTAAAATCATTCTGGGGTAGCAAGGTTAAAGATTACAAAGTTAAGAAACTCTCAGATAGGGTAACACAATGGAAATGGCATTCTTTGGATGGTCTAGATTTTGATCAAGACTTAGTTGCAGCCTTTGAAAAAATCCTTTCTAATAGAAAAATTAAACAATCTGATAGGTTAGATAAGCTCATTTGGGCTGGTTCAAAGGATGGAGTGTATAGTGTGAAATCAGGGTACCAGGCCATTATGCACTCACAACACTAGAATTCTGTGGAAATTCCTTTAAAGCTATGTTGGGATACAGCCTGTCTTCCTAAAGATGGTTTCTTTTTATGGCTTGCCCTTCAGAACAGAATTTTGACCGCTGATAGATTAGAAAGATTTGGCATATCAGGTCCCAATTGGTGCGTCATGTGCAAACAGAGTAATGAAGATGCTGATCACCTTTTCCTCAATTGCCCTTTTGCTCAAGATTGTTGGCAATGGCTTAAGTCACATCTCAAGTGGTCTTCCCCCTTGCAAAATTCCCTTAAGGGACTTCTTTGCTCATGGCCTATGGTCATGGTCCGTGGGGTGTATAGAAAACTCTAGAATATATGCCCTTCCATAGTGGTATGGGAGTTATGGAAAGAAAGGAATCATTGTATTTTCAATGCTAAAGAAAGGATTTTAGATAGATTTCTTTGTAGTCTTGAAGCATCCATCATAGAAGTAATGAACGCCAGTCTCAGGAAAACCTCACATGAAGAAGGTTCCTTTTCATTCTGGGATGGACTTATGAAGAAACAATGGTCAAATCTTATCAATCCACCCTTGGTTTATGCAGCCAGCAATAAGGAGGCAAGGGCTAAATGCAAATGGGCTCCCCCGCCTCCTAGATGGCATAAATTGAACTTTGACGGCGCTGCTAGAGGCAACTCGGGCATTGCTAGTGTAGGATGTATCATAAATAATGAGGATGGTCGTTGGGTAGTAAAGATAGCTTCCCCTCTCCCTCCTGTTTCTAATAACATGGCAGAAATAGAAGCTTTGGAGAGAGGTCTACTACTCTATAATAAATTAGGACTTTCCAAAATCTTCATTGAAGGTGATTCTCAAATCATACTAAATGCGATTAGACGGAAAAAGACTCCTAATTGGATCTTGAATTCAAAACTCCAAGAAGTGCTCTTACTACTGGAAAAATTTGAGGATATCCTTATTAGTCACATCTATTGAGAAGGAAATGTGCTAGCTGATGGATTAGCCAACATGGGCATGGATGGTGAGTCAATCTTGATATTCAATTCCGACCCACTCCCTACTCATTAGACTCTATTTTCATATAGGTATTTTTATTGACTCATACTCATACACCTATATATATTAGACATAGAGATAATATACAAATTTATATACATACATAGATATATCTATATATATATATATATATATATATATATATATATATATATATATATATATATATCCAATTTATATAGTTTGACTTGATTACCTATTATAATTTGTAGGTATACTATTATATTAATAAATAAATAAATATTTAAATATTTAGAAAAAAAAAACATAGAAACATTTAATCAAATAAGAATTATTTAATTGTATTCTAAACCAACAAATTAAATTTAAAACCACATTACATATTCCTTTAATCAGTATTACACAGGGTAGGTTGTCAACTTGAAGTTCGTCCACCAATCTAGTAACAGATCAAGCTGAACCTATGATTATAATTTCATCCTTGGTCATGCTCCCATAGATCACAATGAACATATCTCCTTTCCATTTAGTCATAGTTTATTAGAGTATTCCAGGTTTAGGGAACTGACACCTATTCATTTTTTATTTATACTTAACCCGTCTAGTGTTGGTTTAGGATTTCCCATATCATAAACATCCTCCCTGACTCTACTAATGATTATTTAATAGTTGGACACATCTTGAGTCTTCATTAACTTTCTCATTGTGGTTAGAGGTGGTACCACTACCATCTTTCTGGCATCATTTTCTTATATGAAGTCTCTAGGAGATCCTAAATATCAACTTTCCATCATGGCTTCTCACGAGTATAGGCTCCTCGAACTCATTTATCAGTGTTCCTGCATTTCCAAATTGGCCCTTGAAGTTTCCTTGTTTTGCTCCTGCATTTCTCTGAGTTATTCTTGTGAACACTTAAGTTGGGTGGGATCTTGGTCATTGTTAGTCATGAAATTCAATATCGTTCTCTTCCATGCCTTAGAATTTCACACTATGGCCTTTTGTGGAGAGGTTAAACTAGAAAGATGGAACAAGATTTTACTTCTAGTGGATGATATGATGCATTTTTCTTTGAATAAAGCCTTAGGTGAAGGGGTTTTCAACTATCAGTTCACTTGGAGAACGAATAGTGATATCATTGGGTCATTTATTGGTATTTTGGCTAGAGCCAAAATCCAAGCAGATGATATCATCAGGTTGTGCAGGGATTTGTTCATTCTTTCTTGGAGAAAGGGGTTAGAGAAAGCGGTCTATAGTATAGACAACAAACTTAGAATCCCCCTTCTTGAAATATATATGACCCTCCCTGTAGGTCATCCAGACCTAGTAGCAACTCCTCGACAACAGTCTCTAGTTATCAGAGAGAATTTGGCCTTCTATCATGAATGGACAAAGATGGAGGCCAGCTTGAACTTTCTTCTTTGTTGGAGGGGCATCATCTCGGTAGACAATGTCATATGGCTTATTGAGTACCTTCACTTGAAAAATGCTCACATTCAATCAGGGGTGACTTTCAAAAATCTGGATGATTTGGAATTCAGCACACCGAATGCAGAGAGGACAAGCAGAAGGAGGACGACTTTTGAGTTTCCCCCAAACTACCAAGTCGAGCAATACAATGACATCTCAGATGTAATTATGGTCTGCTGGAAGGAAGGCCAAGGTCTAGTAAACATATGAGGTCCTAAATTACATAGACTAAGAATTTTTGTCTTATGCTCAAGACTTCTTGGTTTGAGCTGTACATTTAGTCATGTATTACAAGTAGCTCATAGAATAGGGGCAGGGGCCCAGCTAGATATATCCTATAGGTGCTATAGTGTCTATCCTGATAGCGATTTTTCCATCTATTGTATATTTCCAAATGCATGTCCTTCGGCCTTATTCATAAGTGTCTAGTTTGTTAATGGGTGTTAAGGCTATATCGGGTTTGTTAACTACAATGCTATGTATATGGACAATATGAAATATACTATGTTTATAGAAATATGACTTGCGTATTTTTTGGTTTGTGATGTTGGATTCATTCTATAGTGTTTTGGTTCAATTTCCTTCTAAGTTGATGTGACTACAATATGTGTTTATCATTGGGTGTTGCGTATTTGTATGATTTACCTTTGGGTATCAGTTCTCTTAGTAGCTGTATATGTCATAACACTAAAATTTAAGATTATTATTTTGAACTTGTAGATTTTAAATACCTCAAGCTTGCTCATAGTTTTGAATCCTCAATAGATTAGGTATAATTGCAGTAATTTCAATATGGGTATAAATGTTCAGGCAGTTTTTTGATCAGAAAGTCCCTAGCTCTGGCTCTTGGTATGAATACAATGGCTTCGTAATCACCTTTCACTTTTCTTTCAAGATAGACTCTCTGGATTATGTTACTAGGTGATTTTTTTCAAATTGAAATCCCCTTATTAGGATAAAGAAGCTGTGGCCCCAAATTATAGGTCCTTTAACTCCTCTTTATCTCCTTGATGAAACTAGTATTTATTCCCTATCATGATCGATTATGTGGATATCCTAACTGGTAGATGTATGGCTTTTGTTGAGGACTCTTTAATGTGTAGACTTTTATTAAGTCTCTCCCATCATTTTTTGCCTAGAAGATCAATTAGAGGTTGTTAGTCTATATGTGTTCCGACCTAACTTTTGCAGGTGGTGATGGAATCATGGCTTGGGATTCTTTTTCTGTCTTATGGAAATTTACTAGGTAATGTTTGGCTTCACTAATCATAGTAATAGATGCTGAATTTGTCATGTTATGGTATTTTTATTATTTGTCCCAATTACAATTTTGTGATCATTTTGTAGTTTTAGCCTGTCCTTTATTCCTCTAATTTGGGCAATTCTCCTCCTTAATTTTTACCCCTTTAGTTAATTCTATAATTAGATTTTAAGTCTTACCCTTTCACTTGATTGTAATCAACTTCTTTTTTTTTTTGATCTTGTTCCTAACATACTAATCTTCTGAGTATTTTAAGTGGTCTAGATGGTTAGACGCATCAAAGAAGAAGTGATAGCTCATTATCAATCTTTTGACCGTTACCTTTGTTCCACTTGGCAGAGACTATAGATTATACTAAATAATGTAATTATCAGGGGAATGGCCCGATGCATATGTAATTAATTTGATGATTTCACTGGGGTATGCCCCTATAAAAATGTAATAATATAGGACATTTTGTCTCGGGAAAGAATGGAGGTTTTCTTCTCCATTCTTTCCTACCAGTGCCCGTTTGAACAGAGATATGACACTGTAATTTCTTTTAAATTAATAATAAACATCAAGGCCTTGGCCATTTACCGATCCAAAAAAAAAAAAATACATAAAAAATCAGGCCAAGGGTTAATATCATGAATTATGTGATCTGACACATTCAGAGGGTACTCAACTTAGATACTTGTCCTAATTTTCAATTAGGACAAATGGCTTAAAGGTTTAGGATTTGGACTTGAAAATTTATCTCCCCTTTCTTACCATTGAGATAATGCAATAGGGTACGCTCATCCTGGCAATTCAAGAAAGTTGATACCTAGTACCTACAACCTAGATAATATCCATGCATGTACATACACAATATATACTAAGCTAAATAGGAAGTGGTGCATCATGTAGATCCTGACTAGCAAGTGACTACGACTCCCTTCCTTAACCACATCAAAAATGTTATACAAAAGAAAAAATAAACACGCACACCATACACATGCAAGTATGGGATAAGTATCCATAAGAAAACACATGATAATAAATAATCTAACTAATCATCATCAATAACTACAAACACTATAATAATCATCATACATACATGTAGTAAGGAGTATCAAGTAATCTAATCATATGATCAACTTAATTTGAAACAATATCTGATAATAACGAATAATCATCATGCATACATGAAATATAGAGTACTAAATGATCTCATCATATAATAAACTGAATCTAAAATAATGTTTGAAAATATCAAAATAATGCTACTAATAATCATCAACATAAAATTAGCCCTAAAAGAGTTCGATAATGATAGCTAAAATGCAAACTAGGGCAAGCACTACAGTTCTTGTAGTAGTGGTTAGTCATGTATATGACTATGTTCTCTTATGTGTTTTAAGTGTCTTTTCATGTTGTTCATAAAAACATTATTAAATGCTTAAATAATTACAAGTGGATTATCCATGTTGGATTCATTAGTTATGTGCTACAGATATTTACCTTGTTATATTTTGATCTGAGAGATACTTGTTACTCATGTTATGTTTTACATTTGAGATGACCTGAGGGTCAGATTTTATATTTTAATTTCAATATTATAGATGTTAGACTATTATTTTATTTAGTTAATCATATTTGCATGATGATACCAATTTGAGATGACAATATGTTTTATGATGATATCTAGTTATCTTGTATTTGGACATATCTCTAATTATGTTATGTGATGGATTTAATGCTCTAATTATTTAATTCATTCTTGCTTCATTATGCTATATGTGAACGTGAGTGATGTAAACTGATTATTTTACTGTAATTGAATAAATAGTTAAATTAAGAAATTAAATGCATTTATTGCTTCAGCTAAGTTATTATATGTAATTGTACTTGATCATGTATTTTAGTGTGTAGGATTTATATCCCTCAGTGGCACATGGAGTTAGTGATTCGACTATTCAGATTTTACCAATGTCATCCCTATATTGCTGACATATCTTATTTAATTGTTTAATTAAACCTTCAGTTGATTTGATAAATCTAGACTCATTTGCATTAGGTTATTAGACTACTAAATGTGTCTATGCATTTAGAGTTTCACATTGTCGTGAAGTTGTTAAGGAAATTTCTATGATTTTGGGTTTTTGGGCTTGATTTTATTATTTTAAATTTTTGGCAGCTTTGCCATAGATGAATTCTAATTACATGGAATAGCCTATTTTCATTTGGGTTGATTTAGGACTTAACTAGTTATCCTATTATTTGCCCTAATCCATTATTCACTCAAAAAGTGAATTTAAGTATTCAAAAAGGTATTTAACTCCTCACTTCTCACTTTTGAATTGGAAATTTTGTGAGTAAAACCCAAAATCCTCTTCATGAGGATTTTTATTTATTTATTTTGGGAGCTATGGGTGTGGGATCATCATGAGATCCATCTTGTTGGATCTAGCTTAGGGAGACCTTGGATTACCATGATTTTTGGCTTCTTCTATAGGCTTTTTATTTTATGGTTTAGATTCCCATTTTTCCCTTTGGTTGCAACATAGGGTTCTCCCATTTTATTGTTTTCGCTCTTTTATTTCTTCTATTTTTGGTAGTCATTTGTTAGGAAGTCGAGAACTAGTGTTCCCCTCCATTTTTGTATGCTAGTTCTACCCAATTGGGCAAGTTTGAGCATTTCCATGTTTTCTAGGATGAGGGTTTGGGATTTTCCACCATTATGCTAGTCATTTTTGCATATGAACTTCAAACCCAAATTTTATTGGATATTTGTGACTTTTGTGCCATAAGATCAAATGGGTTTTAATTTCAAAGTTTTCTAGTTTTTGGGGTTTTTACCTCATTTTGCGTACTGCCCTATTTTCCTGAGTTTTCTTGGTATGATTTTGGTTGTGGACCTAGATCATCCATTGGGATGCCAGTTAGATCATGGATGCACTTTTATGTTGCATTAGGATGTGTGCCTCATCGATACTCCCAACTTTGTGTTTGGTTTAGTCATTTTGTACCTGGTGTTATTATTTCTTTTGGACTCTTATTTTTATTTTCATGGACATTAGGATTTGTTTAGATTCCATATGCTTGGATTGAGGCTAGTTGAGTGAGTTCATGATGTTTGGTTTTGTTGCATTATTGGGATTCATGTAGAATCCATACTCCCAGATTAAGGCCAGTTGAGTGAGTTCATGATATAGGGTTTTATTGTTTATTGGGATTCATGTAGAATCCATCCTCTTGAGCTTGTTTTTAGTTGAGCGATATTTTTCTTGTCTTCTCATCTAGTCCTTGTATTATGATGATGGTGGTGCACCACAAACAATCATGTGCATGTGCAATTGTTGGGTGACTTGTGAGGCCTGATCTCCCATTTGTATTTTGGTGGAGTTATGATCATTTGAGTTTGGGTTGGGAATATGCATGTCTATGGGCACTCATCATTCAATGAGCATAGGTAGGGTAGAGTAGCATATGGAGGGGGGCTTCTATCTCCGCAACTTGGCGTCCATGCCTAGTGTGTTTGTGTGCAGAAGTTTTAATTAAGTGATAACTAAATAAAATGTGTGAGTGGTAATAAAAATTAAGATAATAAAATATGTGAGCACCTTATTAAGTTTGAGGACACATGATCAGAGCTTGGGATTTTTGATGCCAAGTGACTCTCCATGATGTCAAGCCCTACATAGTAACCCATTGAGTGTCTAACTAGTACCTATAGTTCTTGCATTATGTCATGCTCTTGTTTTTAGTCTTCATTACTGTCCAACATGAGTGATAGCCATGAATTTTTTCTTGTGTGTGAGTGTGGTTGGATCATTATTTCTATTAGCATGACAGGAGTGGACATACATGTTTCACATTATTTGGAGGTGTAGCTACCTTCATCACTATTGGGTACTGGTGTATAGAGACAGTCTATTGTCCTACTGCGACTATTGCTAGATGTTTTTACTTGGTACTTTAGCTTCTGGAGTATGCTTTCTTGTGATTTATACTTTCATTGGAATGATTGGATATCATGTTTAGATGATGTTAGTTTATTTGACACATTCCATTATTATGATGTTTAGCATATGATTAGATGATGTGATTTTCTTAGTTGAATTGTCTATTGCTTATTGGATTAGCATGTTAGATTTCTTATTCGTATAATGTTATTACACTTCAGTAGTGACGTCCTCATAAGATAACTCTGACTATCTAGTTGACATTTTGGGATGTTACATGCAAGGGATGGCTAGGATCTTCGAGGTCTCATGATGCTATTATGGTTGCGAGGAACCACAGACTTAGTTTTTTATTTTAGTACATTGCAATGTTGCTTTTAGTCATTTCCCTTCATTGCTATGTTAGATGGTTAGATGTAGTTTCCATCTTTTAGTTATTTTGTTCAAGTTTTTTCACCTTGATTATGGATCTAGTACTCCTTAGTGTGGAGGAAATTTATTTCCTAGCTTTTTATCTTTATGTTTTCTTGCTTGTTGTTTTGTATCCTCACATGAAATTGCACTTTCTCATGTGAGAATGAAAAATCTCATGTGGTGTGTTGAATTTCCTCATGTGGCTCATATTGCATCCTCATGTAAAACCAGAAACCAGTTTGGGGTATTTTGGTTATTGGCCCAAGAAAGTCCTCACGCGATTGGATAGATCCTTGTGTGGCTTGTTGTACATCCTCATGTGGAGGAGTACATCCTCACATGAAAATATGCCAGTTGTGTTTCCTCGCACAAAAAATAAGGAGCATCTCCATTAGTTTTTGGAGAACAATTTGGTGTTTTGAGTACCCTTTGGATTTGCTTAATTTTTCTTGATTCGACAGATCTGAGATTCTTTGTTTAGTTGTCATCTTTGGTTTCACTTCTTTGTTTGAGTGTTTCATTTTGGATAGTGGCATTTGGAGATTCTTTGGTTGTCAAGATTATTGGTGAAGTTTTCTAATGTGATTCTTGTGATCCCTCTATGATGTTTTCATGTGCATTCATGCTTGTAAAATAATTCATGTTGGCTTATATTGAATCCTTAATCCAAGGATTTCCAAGTGGGGCATTACATTGTGATAGTCTCTTGATTTTAGTCATATTAATGTTTTTCCCTTAGTGGGTGATGATTATGTCAAAGGTTTAGTATCTAGTGCTATATATTTTAAGTATTCTTTGAAATGACTAATAAAAAGAGGAACACAAGAGCATATATGAAAGAAAACCAAGAGGTTCCTTATAAACACATAACTACCTTAGGTTGGTCGGAAGAACCAGCCTAGGAAAAAAGGAGATTCTCACCACACATGGAAGCCATGAGATATTGCATTAGCCCATTAATAGTATTAACATGTGATAGAAAGAAAATCCTCATCTTTGAACTTTGAGTTTGAGAATACTACGCTTCTAGGTGAAATTTCCACTACTCAAATTCGTGAAGAAATAGCATACCAAGATAAAACTGTCTCTTCCATAGGAGATACTACTTTTAGACCCAATATATCTAAGGAGGTAGATCAACAATGGAGATATAAGAACATCCTAGATAATAGGAAAAAATTCAATCATGTTCCATATGTTGAGATAAATCTTATAGATTTAGATGATCTTGTAGATTTAGAAAGCACCTTTCTAGATCATAATGACATGTTATCTAAAATTGAAGCACTTAAGAAAAAGGTTGCAAGGAAGGATGCCAAATGCATACATTTGTAGATAGAGAAAGAAGTAATTACCATTAATGCCCTCATAGAGATGGAAATTTTGTTCAGAAGAATGGAAGCACTTAAATATAAGAATAGGAAGTTGGAAGTGAAATCTTCCACTTTACAATCATATATATTTGGAGATATGGTAGAAATAAGGTCTAAGTTCCAAGATCAAGAATGTGGTTTACATGAAAAGGAGGGACCTATTATTTCTCAAGTTCAACCTTGAAAACCCATTGAAGAAAATGTGATATATCTCACTAATAAGAATGCTTATAAAGGAAAGTAGAAGGTTGTATGTATTCAAATCAATGAGCCTCTTGTCCCCCTCCACACCCCCAAGAAGATTTTTATCTCCAAGATTTATTTAGAGTTGGAAAGAGATAAGAAAGAGAGTGAGGATCTAACAAAAGAGTTGAAGAAAGATGAATATGAAGTTGAAGTAGTAGAAAAAAGAAAGAAAAATTTAATTCCTAAAATCCACCTCTTGCCTAGCAACATGGCAAAATCATACTTCATGGGGTGTATCTTCTATGCCAACATGTGGTCCTATGATAGATAGTCAAGGATTTTCCCAATCAGTGCCAACGTCCTCATCTACTTCTACCTATAAACTAGCTATAACCCAACAAGGAAAAATTCCCATGCAAACTCAAGTGGTTGGACCTAGTTCATCAAATGTCCTAGGATATTAGAAAATGCCCATCTATATGGATAGGAAAAAAAATAAAATGGTAGATCTTGTTGCTAATGTGGCTATCATGCATGATGATATGTCTTTTGTTGGGGTCTCCAAGATTGAAGTGCAAAATAGACCCTCAATTCCTGATAACATAGAAAACTGGTAGGTATTTGAAGATGATAGAGACATTCTCAATTCCTTTCGAATGAAGAAAAATACCATGGTTAGGAATTAGATTTTAGTGCCTTTTTTGAGAATATAAATGGGAAAGACACTATTTTTGGTCAGGAAATCTTGAAGTCAAAGACAATTAAAGTGCCCAAGGGGTTAGATGTAGTATTGGAAAGTGTTTTCTACAATCAAGATAGGGTCCAGCTAGAAGTCAAAGATAAGAAGCTAGAAGAGCTACAAGAAATTAATCTTGGAAAAAATGAATCTCTTAAAAATGTGTACATACATAAGGCTCTATCCCCTTCTATAAGAAAATCCTTAGTTGAATTTTTAAGAAAATTTAGACATGTATTTGCATGGTCATATGATGATCTAAAGGCTTATAGGAAGAATTTTTCAAGCATGTTGTCCCACTAAAAGAGAATGTAAATGCATTAGGAAGAGACAAATACATGTTAATCTCACACTATCTTCAAAGATTCAAGAAGGATTAATGAAGCTTAGGGATGGGGCAGTCATCAAGCCTATAAGACATTCCACTTGGGTGTCCAATTTAGTGCCAGTCAGAAAGAAAAATGGTTATATCAGACTGCGTGTGGATTTTATAAATCTTAATATTGTTTCCCTAAAGGATAATAATGGTTTTCCCAACATGGAGATTATGTTGCAACAAGTTACTAGCTCTAAGATAATGTCTATGATGGATGGATTTTTTGGTTACAATCAAGTACTAGTTGATGAAGTAGAACAATACAAAAATACTTTTATAATACCATGGGGAGCCTATGTCTATGTTAGAATGCCTTATGGCTTAATTAATGTAGGGGCCAATTTCCAAAGAGCCGTGGATGTTTCTTTAGTAGAATACATAGACAAGTTCATGGTGGTTTTCGAAGATGATTTAATAGCCCATTCCAAGAAAAAAAAGGATAATTACAAATGTCTAGAGAAAATATTCTTGATAGATTTGGGATATGGAGTTTCCTTAAATCGAAGGAAATGCACGCTTTCACAGTCATTGAGGGAGAGTTTCTTGGCCACATAGTGTCTAAGGATGGAGTAAAATTTGATCTCAAAAGGGTTCCAACTATTGAAAAGGTCCTCAAACCAAGAAATTTCAAAGGTATCCAATCATTCTTTGTCCAAGTAAACTTCCTAACAAGGTTTATATCAAATTTTGTAGAGATTACCAGGATAATTTACAAGATGCTCAAAAAATGCACAATAATCAAATGGAATAGAGAAACTTTAGTTGTCTTTCAAGAAATAGAGAATTCAATCATGAAAGCCCCTATTCTCAAGACTCTAGATTATACCAATCCAATGCATATTTTTTAATTTGCATCTTTTCACACAATTGCAAGAGTCCTACTTGAGAAAAATGAAGAGGGTTTTGAACAACCTATTGCATTATTTAGTAAATCAGTACAAGCTATAGTGCTAACATATGATATAAATTATAAGAAGGCCCATGATATGGTAAAAGTAATCAAAGATTTTAGATGTTATCTAGTGTGTGCTATTGTCATAGTTTTTTTCCCTAGTGCTACTGTGAAAGACATATTTTATAAACAAGAGATGTCTAGTAGAAGATGTAGATGGATAAATATGGACCAAGAGTTTAACATACATGTCCAAATTACAAAAAAAATTATGAGGCCAATGATTGGAAAATCTAATGTCTAAATATAATTTAGATGCCAACCAAATAAATCTTACTGATGAAGACCATTGGCCCTATACCTGTGATATGGATTATTGTGACTAGTATAAGAATATCATTTATTATCTACAACACATGGAAGTTCTTTCTAATTTGACTAATAATGACAAGAGATCTATAAATTTGCAAGAAATCAAATATATTATTATTGATAGGAAACTCAATTGGAGAAATTTTGAATGGATATTGTTATAATGTGTGAACCATGATGAATCAAATTATATATTAACTAAAATGCACTCAGGAGTTTGTGGATGATATTACATGGCCAAGAAAATAGCCCAAAATGTTATGAGAGATATTTTTTGGTGGCCAAGATTATTTAAGGATGATCATTATTTAGTTAGAAAATATGACCCTTGTTAGAGTTTTGCTGGTAAGTTGAAATTTTCTAGAAACACCCAATTGAAACCACTCAAAGTTTAGGCAAATTTTTAGCAGTGGGGAATGGATTTCATAAGAGAGATTGAAAATAAATCTAGTACTAGCTAGTCATGGATCCTTGTAGCAGATGACTATTTCACAAAGTGGCTAGAAGCTATCCCCGCTAGAAAAGCAACTAGCAAGGTTGTAAACAATTTCTTGTTGAATAATATTATCGCTAGATTTGGATGCATAAAAGGAATTGTAACTGATAATGCCATGTTCTTAAAATCATATGAGTTCATATAATTCTATGACAAATATGGTATCACTAGATCAACCTCATCTCCGTATTGTCACCAAGGAAATAGGTAGGTTGAATCCACAAATAAAATCTCATTGAAGATCATGAAATAGACTCTAGATGACAACTAAAAGGAATGGGATTCTAGGCTACCTTATCAATATAGGCTGATAGAATATTAATTAAGAAGGCTCTAGGAGTGTCACCTTTTGAATTGGTATATGGGTTTCAGGCAAGAATGCCTCAAAATAAGTTGATTGGTTTATACTATTTTATTTAAAATTATGATGAGGATATTATAGATGATATGCAAGAAAGAATGGATGAGCTTTTTGTCTTGAATAAATACACAAGACAAGCCTCTTGTGAAAATCCTAAAATATAGTTGCAAATGAAACACTTGTTTGATAAAAAGGTGGTGGAGAGAAAATTTGAGCTTGAGGGCCTAGTGTTAATGTGGAATGCAAGAATGCAGGATAAGAGGAAACATGGAATGTTTGATCCTATATGGCTTTTCCCTTATTTAGTAGACTTTTAGTGGGGAGAAGATTCATACTCCTTGAAAGAGGTTAGTGGATATACTCTAGAACTACTGGTTCATGGACAGTTCTTGAAAAGATATTTCTCCTAAAAGATACCTCTCTTTTCCATGAATGGTAGTTAGGGGTTGTATATATATTTTTATTTATATAGGTGTGTTTTTCCTATTGTGTGCATGTTGCTGACTATAGTTTTGTCAAGTATGTGGCCTACTTCATCTAGAGTTTCTAAGCCCTTCTATGAATGGAAGTCATTCATCATCCCCAAATAGAGCCACTATTAGCCCCTCTCCAAGTGCCTTTATGATTCAAAAGAATTTTCAAATTTTGAGTTTTGACAGTCTAGTTATTTTCTTCTAGGGTGAGAATTTTAGAGTAAACCCTAGGTGTAATAGAATGGATTAAAACCCTCTTACTATATTAATTCTTTGTCAAGGTTTTCATTTTACCTAGCTTTTATTTTTTGAAGCATGGGGTTAGTTCTTTTTATCCTTAGCTTTATTTTACCCATGGTTACATCTCTCTCTTTGTATGCATGTTGTTTAATTATTTTTGTTCAACCAAAGGGATGAGTTATTTTGTAACTATTCAATTCATCCTAGATCTATGGTTCTCATGATTTCACTATGTATAGGTGAAGGTTTTTAAAGTTTTGTGACAAAGAGAGCTTGTGACACTTGTGCAGTGGGACTAAAGAAACACAATAACTCAGACAATCAATCGCAGCCCTCAAATGCAAAAATAATGAGTGGTTATAACTTCTTTACTATGGCAATATGTGCTCATTTTAAACATCCAAACATGGCTTAATTGAAGCTCCTCATGGCTTCAATGAAGCTAGTCAGCCCTCATCTTGAAACTACTTCCATATCTTTTGATTCTATTTCAATTCCCTATTGTCCTTTGGCTCAAATTTTTTCAATATACCACCATAATTTTAAACTTTATCCAAATCATGGACCACCATTTGAATGACCCCATTATCTTCCATAGTGATGGAATTTTGAGAAATTTCAAACCTTTGCATATTTTCCATAGATGAATTGTTTTTTGTAAAAACTAAGAACTAGGAAACTTTGAGAATGATAAAATCTCTCAATTTTTTTATCCTTCAAATCTCATGATTGAAATAATGATGTAATAAATCCTTTCTTTTTAATTGGAGTTCCTCAATTTTAGAATATCTAGTATAATTCTCGCTAGCATTTTTGGCACATTTGGTGAGTAATGAAAAATCAGTAAGGTTGCATAATCATTGTACTTTTGTCATTCCTTAGACTTGAAAATCCTCCCCATATCTTGTTATACTAAAGAGGTGAGAGAAAGATTTAATAATGTAGCTATATTTAAATTTTGGTATGTGGATATTGGCCACCAAATTGAATTTAGATAGTATACTATAAATAGAAGACTTCCTCTTCTTTCTAGTAATAACTTTGTTGAGCTTAGATCTATTTCTTATAAGGAAGAAATTTTAATAGCACGTTTTCTCTAATGAAAAAGAAAATCAAAGGGTAACATAGTCAACTAAGGAAGAAAAGAGATCTCACATCGTTACAATGGTAGAACAAGCTAGGAGAAGTTATTGGTTAAGAAAGAGGAATATAAATCATGAGGATAGAAAAAGAGTAGGAGTAAGTGTCAGCTGGCCATAAATATTTGTACAAAAAGGATAAGGAGAAAGAAGTACTAGATCAAAAAGAAATGAAGGTAACTAATCCTCTCAAAAAGAAAATAATAGGTAACAAATTGGTAAATTCTAAATCACTTCTTTAATGTTTGTTGTGTCAAAAAAATTCTAGTTTGTGTCTTTGAGATTGTCAAGATCCCTAAGTATAGGAAGGAAGTTCTAAATCTTTTATCTAAAGTAAGAAAGGAGGATAATTCAAGAGAATAAAATGTTAATGATCTAGCAATTATTTATTTTGGGATGAATATTAGTGAGAACTCACAACATGTGGTTACTTTATATTTGAATTTTTTAAATAACAATAAATTGTTGAGAAATGACATCATAGATTTGGGTGTTGAAGTGAACATTATGCCTACTGATGTCATGAAAAAATGGGTTTAACTATGGACACACCTTATGGAAAATTTTATGAGATGAAAAATCAGTTAGTACAAGTAGTAGATATTATGTAGAGCATTGAGTTCAAGTTTCCCTCATGTCCATATGTGTCATACAAGATGGATGTCACGATGGTGGAAATACTAGCTTATTATGCTATATTACTTTCAAGACAATTGTAAAACATGGTTGGAGGATACATCCAATTAGACTTATCTTATGAGACTATCCTTGTGAGTGGAAGATATGTCAAAATTTATAGGGAACCAAGATTCAAATAATTTGTGGAAACTTGTAGTCCTAATCATGGAGTCAACATCTATCAAACTAATATAGATAATTTTAAGGTAAGCTTTGGTAAACCAATTCAATGCATTGATAAAATATGATAAAGTCTATAACTATAAAGAAACTACTACAATATGGAAAATGTATTTCTATGGAGCTTGTAGTAGGGAAGGTAAAGGTGTGGAAGTTATCCTTACATCTCCCTCTTGTAAGATCTTAAGATAATCTTTCTTGTTAAATTTTGAATGCTCTAATAATGTTGTTGAATATGAAGCATTGATATTAGGATTAAATATAGATAAAATGCACAAGATTAAAATTCTATCAGTTGTGAGATATTTTGAATTAATAGTTTCTCATGTTATAAGTTAGTTTATGACTAAGAATTCAAGATTAAAGCAATTTAGAAACTATGTCTCTGGCTTAATTTAGTTCCTTGATACATTTTCAATAAAATGGAGTGGTAGGAATGAATTTTTTTTTTTTGATATGATGGCTAATGTAGCCATAAAGAAAATTAACATTCCATTGTAAGATATTTTGCAGATTAAAATGAAAAATAGGCTATCTATAGTAGACAATGTGCATAATTGAAAAGGTTTTTATGATGACATGGACTTGGTTGAATTTCTGACATGTCAAGGACATTACCATGATCAAAGAATTGATTGGAACAATTTTGTGTAGAATCAAGATGATAAAGAGAACTTATTTATAGAGGAAATTGTTCAACTCAAATCTAATAAAATACCTAGAGGATTAGTGACATTCACATTTGTTTTTGATGAAAATGAGAATCTCACAATATTTAAACCTGTCGCTATACTAGAAGAAATTGAGAAGGTTAATCTTGGGAATGAAAATTCCCCAAAGGAAATATTTATTGGAAGAAGGCTAACTCCTAAGGTCAGATTAGATCTTATCTCTTTCTTGAGAAATTACAAGCATGTATCTGCATAATCTTATGATGAACTAAAAGCTTATAGAGATGACTTGTTCCAAGATTAAATATCTTTGGAGCCAGATGCTAAGCCTTTTTGACAAAAGGTAATGCCTATAAACCTAGTGTTTGCACCAAAAGTAAAGGAGGAGTTGATTAATATGAGAGTTTTATAGATCATCAACTCTATTAGACATTCTAAATGGGTTTCTAATCTTGTTCCTGCAAGAAAGAAGAATGGGGACATTAGGTTATGTGTTGACTTAGGAAACCTAAATATTTCACCATTAAATGATAATTATGCTCTTCCCAATATGGAGGAATCATCAAAAAAGGTAACAGGGAATGAACTTCTTTTTATAATGAATGAATTCTTAGGTTATAATTAGGTTAAATTTAATGAATTTGAACAATATTAGACTTCTTTTATCACTCCATGGGGAACATATGTATATGCAAGGATGGGATTTGAAATAACTAATGCAAGCGATACCTTTCAAAATGCATTGATGTTTACTTTTGAAAGGTTAAATTTACTTCATTCATGTGGTGTACTAGTATAACCTCAATTCTTATTCAAAAAGGGCAAGATGACCATTTAGAGAATTTTTTTTGAAGGGATCTTGAACATGGAGTGTCTTCAAACCCAAAGAATTGTAAGTTCAAAGTCACAAAAGGGAAACCTCTTAGCTATATGTGTATAAGGATGGAGTTAGGATAGAAGCCAAAAGAGTAGCAGGAATATAAAGGTCCCCAAAAAAGTTAAGTCTTGTTGAGTTGTCATTTTGCACAATGCTTAATAATTGGAATCCTTTCGAACTCCTCTCCTTAAGAGGTAATCTAGGATCAACTCCAAGGTTTTGGGCAATCTTGCGACCTACTAGAATCCACTTGATTGAAGATTTAAAAAATTGTTCATGGGGAGGCCTTTGCTAGTTCTGACTAAATTTGGATAAGATGGTCAATCTGCTTACTATTTCAAAAATAACCACAAAAAGGGATATGTTTTTGGTATTTTTTATTTTTAAATGAATGCAATCAAACAATGCAACTATATGAATTCCTAATTTAAGAAAGTGTTAGTAAAGAAAATAATGAAGATAAGGTAATGAGAGATTAAATAAAATAGCATGAAATGGAAATTTCTAATGGACGTAAACCATGACAACAACTTGTTGATGAGTTAAAATATTGAAAAGATTGGGTAGGAAACTAATGGAAATAGGAACAATGCTTCCTTAAATCTACTGATGCAATCATCAATTGGAATTTAGTAAAACTGAAAGATGTTTCACTTCTTATCGAATTGCAAGGCCACAAAAAGTGCACTGATGCCAAACAAGAAGCTATGTGGGAACAATAGGGTTTATCTCTTCTTTGACATTATACATGAGCATAATTCATCAACACACAACAAACACTAGAACTAAAATATCACACAATCAAATCAACACAAAGAAACTATTGGCTCCATTAAGAGAACGAATAACATATATTATTGCATCAAGATAATGATGCATAATACATGTTACATTGTTGAATTGATAAGAAATAATTTCCTCAATTTATGTTGAGAGTGAGAGATCTCTTCATGAAAATATATGCTTAAAACTAATAAAAAAAATATAATTATGTACAAATTGATTCTCTAAATAGTGCTAAGTAGGACTCCACCTTTGTTTACATCCATTAATGGGTGCATGAGCCTTTACATATCTTAAAACAAAGAAAGAAGTAGCAGATAAGGAGGAGGATGTTGCAAGCATGGATGTTGATGATATTCCTATGTGGGAGTATTGAGATATGATCATATGTTACCTTCATAACTGAGTTTGTCATTGATGTCAACGTAGCAGTTTTTTGTGGTATGTGATAGAGGAACAATGGAAAGATCAAGTTGGTATGGATGAATAGTTGAGTATTCTAACTATTCGAGGTTATGGGAGATACTTATGAGTATCTAGTCTATGTAGTTAACATCAAAAGAAGAAATGATAAGTCTAGAATAAGTTATGTAAATTTTGGTGATGTCTATTTTGAGATAGATTTTACAGAGGCATGTTTTGGTAAACTTGTTACGTCTCCTAGTAGAGTTGTTATTATGAGAATCAAGGTTGAGGATATACATATGATATTTTTATGATGACATGGATAAGCTCACTCATCATAGTATGGTGTAAACAAAAATTTATTCATGTTGCAAGGCGTAAGATTAATGGTATTGCCAATTGTAACATGTTCTTAATGAGGTCCTATATGATTAATTAAGAAGGTCTAACAACCAAATCAGGGAATTGCTTTGGGGACTTAGTCTAAAGAAAGGAAATTTCCCTTTATCAAGTATGACATTAATTATATTGATGCAAAGTAATTGTAAGTAGAGAGAGAGAGTAGAATATGAAGTTGAGCAGAGCAGAGCAAAAGTGAAGGAAGCTTCATTACCGAGGTTTTGTTGAGTGATCTAAGGATTGATATTTGGATCCAAGGTTTGTGACCTAGTCTACAAGGTTGAACAGTAATTTGTTTGGTTGATAGAAAAAAGTAAAGAAGAACATAATAGTAAATTTCATGTTTGAGCAGTGAGCTCTTCTTGTAGTTTAAATTGCATGTTTTGGTAGTGTTCTCATCTTGCATACATTGCACTACAACTCTCAATAGGGTTGGAATCTTCTAACATTGATTCAAAGTCTCCTAACAAGGACTCTATGTACTAAATATTGTAATAGACCCCTAACAGGGTCCATCCTCTAACAAGGAATATTTGTATTATTACATCATCTTGTGGGCATCATTCCCACTAGGGTTTTCCTTCTAATAAAGGGCTTCCCTAGTTAACATATCTAGTGTAATTATCTATGTGCATCTTATTATGGTTGTTGTTTACTTTGGTTGAATGTTTAAGATTTTTTAAAGAAGATAAATCTTTTAATTTTTAGATAACTGATCAAAAAGATGTTAAGATAAAGCTTAACATCTTTTTGAGATCCATGGCAAGCATGTTCAAGAAAGATAGTTCTACATCTAATTGGAGAAATTTTGACACCCAAATGATGGAAATTCTTGGCAAGTTATCATATTTGTGTAAAGAGTTGAATATCAATTTTCAAATTTTGAATTCTTCTGTTATATACAAGGAAACTGTAACGCCCCGCCAAGGGATCCAAAAGAATTAACCTAAAGTTTCACTAAGTTTGCTGAACATTTTTTTTTTAAAAGTAAGAATGTATAACATACACATCAAACACATAGTAGCGGAAGCAATAACATGTAATCATCGACAACCATACATTGCAAGTTACATTTCTTAAAGATCCCAAGACGTTGAGTCACGTTTAAATTTAATTAAATCTAAGTCTAACAACTATCACATACATATGAAAGAATAATCAGAAAGTCCCATGTCCATAATATACATTTGATCCAAATGCCTCTCGGCAAACTAATTCGGAATGCTCAATCATCCACTGTACAAGTCACAGGGTATGAAAGGTTTAAAAGAATATACATATGTAAAGATCAAGATACAACATCCTCAAATCCATGATACAAGGTATAGTAAAAATATATGAAACTATTCACCATACATGATACATCCATACATCCATAATGATAAAACATCTATCATAAAATCTAACCATCTATCATAATAATCCAAGAACATAGTGAAGGTAAATGCCAATCACGAAATCTTCAGCCACGGTGACCATGGAATGGATCTCAATGGTAAGAGTAAAAGCACTACCACCCAACCGCGTGGAACCTAAATGGTCCACTCCCACCGCGCTGAGGAGATAGTCTCAAGTCCCAAATAGGATAACAAAACACAAAACACAAGTACTCTCTAAGTCTGGTAAATCCTAAAAGTATACTAACTCAAGGGTTCTAACATAGATAGACATCTAGACCTAGAGGCACCCCAAAGACACGTAGGAAACCTAATATGCAAGCGGGAAAGTGTCATCGCAAAAGTCACGTAGAAGTTACCCGAGCAATCCCTTAGGAATCGCGGGTCCCTACTGATCCTGCGGCCACTAGTATCCTCTCGTACTGACGAGGCATACTATGGAATGCAAGGTCGTAACCAAGCATTCTCTCTACCCCATCCTAGTTTGTACTAGCACTCAAGGCATGGGAGAGAACATACAATTATCTTATTAGGTTCATTTTCCCTTATTTAGTGTAAATGTTTTCACTTATTAAAACAACTTACAATGGGTTACTCCAGGCAGCCTCTTAGGGCCCCGATCCCCATTGCAAGCCACTTCTCGACTCTACACATAGATAACCTACCCTAGGCTCATGAAATCATAAATCAAAGAATCATAATAAAACCACCTCAGTCCTATACCAGCAACTGAAAATATCATAAAAAGATAATCCACAAAATATATCAGTTCTTCATGAGCAACAGATAACATCAAATAGTAATCAAGTAATCACGACAGTTCTCTATCAACAACTGAAGGCATCAATGATAAATCACAAAATCCAATGGTTCTCCAATGAGCAACCAGAAAGTATCCCAATAGTAAATTACAATACTGATCAAAGACTCCAAAATGGTCAAGTCAAAACATGACATCATCAATAACATAACAAACACTTCAGTCCTCTCAAGTGACCGAAAGCAATCCAAGTGTAACTAATCGAGACTCAAAAATGGTTATCAAATATAACTGATCGATGACTGAAAAATGGTTATGTCAGGTATCTCATAAACATACACCTCAGCTTCACACAAGAAGACTGACAGCAATAACAACTAATAAATACAATCATGTCATAGAGCACTCCATCACATTACCATGGCCGGGTATAAAAGATCGAGACTGATATCAACATGACATCACAAACACATAACCCCCGAGCCTCTGGTAACAACCTAAGACTGGTCAACACTACAACAAACCCCCAAAACCCCACAACACAGACAACAGAATAGTCACATAGAAAACAAAATCCTCTCACAGTCGAGTATGAATGATAATCTATTGTTGAGTTAATGTAAGGTCTAAGTTCTAATTTATAGCAAGATTTCAATTTCGTTTCAATACAATTTTTTTTTTTTTTGAGTAGATAAGAATTATAAGTAAATAAGTCTCAACGATCTCCTTTACAATTTAACCCATTCATATTTTAAAGTTAACTAAATCTAATTTAGTAAGGCTAATGATTAGTTATTTATAAAATAACTAGATGATTAACATTTAATTAATCATTATAATTTAAATCTTTTAATAAGTTTAATCATAACCTACAACCATATTAATATTTTATGAATTATTAATTACTTAATAATTAACTTATTATTTAATAAGAATTATTAATAACTAAATTAAAATAAACTATATTAAAATTTGTTAACATTAATTAATTTAACACTTATTTAAATAAGTATTATTAAAAACAATATTGATAAATTTATTTTAATATAACATAATGTAATTTTATTATTAACTCATTCATTAATAAGAAAATTAATATTAACTTCCATTAATCAAATTACTAAATAATTATAAAACTTGTTAATAGATTATTATTAACCTATTAATAAAATTAACATAGTAAATTTTATTAATAAAAATTATAAATAATAATAATATTTATGAAATTACTATTAAATATTAAATAATATTAATACAATTTTAAACAACATACCTCATAAGTAAATAGCCGCAGGTCTAATATAGCTGTGCGGCTGTTAAAGCCTGTCGGCACTTATTATATGCAGCAGGTACTACTGCGAATTCGCAGTACAGACCTGCGCACAGTACTGAAACAAGTACGTTGGGGGGTTGGGTCAAACCCCTCCCCACTTATATTATATGTTATTTATTAAAAAGAATATATATATATCTTCTCAAATAAAAATATATAATATAAGAATTTATTTTTAATAAAATTTTAACCAAAAACAATTCCTCATTTATATACTTTATTATATTTAAATTAAATTCAAACAACCTCTCTTGTAAAAAGTGTTATTATTATTACTTATAATATCATTTACAAATATAGTCTAATAGGAGAACTTCTATCAACGATTCGAATTTTCCTATCTTAGCATTTTCTTTCTTTCAAACCCCACCTAGATTTAATTACAATTCTAATTCGACTGAGGGAGAATTGCAACGATATATATATAATCTCGTAACCAGATGAAAACAACATACATGCCCGGATTCAAGTTTACAAGATTGAAAGATTCGTTGTAATGAAGTACAAACAATCAGATGCACAGTCACGAAGAAGACAAGAATATCAAATTGCATAATTCAATCAGTGATCACAACACAAGATCCTACCTCAATCTGATGCTAACACGTAACCAATCGAGAATTGTGAGAAGATTCGCTTCCACAAATTTGCATCCAGATTCGTCCCTAAAATTTTTTTCTCCAAAATTCGTGTCCAATCTTCATCTCCCCAGAAATGAACCTTCAATGTTGTGATAAGCAAATTTTCTCCTCAAATCGGGGCACTAATTGTGCGTTTACCCGAGAAGACTCTTTGCACAACTCAGTTAACTCCAAATTAACCTTTATTATCTTTTATTTTATTTTGCATTCATCTTTCATGCACATTAAGTTGAATTATTAAATAACTTTATTTAATAGTCCACTTGACTTCCATTTTTAATCTATATTACTTTTAAACTCATGCGCACTTTATGAAATTAAAGTAACATTATTATTTTCACTTATTTTTTTATCTTTTAATAAATTTCTTTTATTTAATCTTATGCATAAGTCATGCGAACTAGAATCTTTTATTAAATAATTATATTTTCACTTTTTAAATTATTTTAGAAACTAAATTGATAAAAATATTTATTAACTCAAATAATAATAATATTTAGCATTTATTTAAAAATGAACTCTAAATATATTATTATTAAATTAACTAAATATTATCACGTTCTAAATTTAGACTTAAAGCTTTTATCTCCAAATTTAATTCCTTTCATTTAATTAATTTCCTAATTTAAATAAAAATAATAATTAAATATTAAAATGTCATAATAATCTTCTATTAAATTAAATCATTAATTAATCATTTTAATTAATTTCTTTTATATTTAAACTCATGCTTAGATCATGCGATCTAGAAACCTTTAATAATTTAATATCTTTTCCACTTTTAATTTATTTAAGAAACTTTAATTGATAAAATATTTATTAGTTCAATTAATAATAATATTTAGCATTTATTTAGAAATGAACTCTAAATATATATATATTATTATTAAATTAAATAAATATTATCACATTCTAAAATTATACTTAAAACTTTTATTTCCAAATTTAATACTTTTTATTTAATTAATTTCTCAATTAATTAAATATAATTAAATATTAAAATATCATAATAATTTTCTTTTAAATTAAATCATTTATTAATCCTTTTAATTAAACTTAATTAATAGAAAATACATCAAGGACTCATAAAGCAACATATGAAAACCCATCATAGAAGAACACATACTAAATCAAACAAAAAGGGTTATAATCACGAAATAACATCATTTGATGCATTCAGAGGGTACTTAACTCAGATACTTGTCCTAATTATCAATTAGGACAATTGGCTAAAGGGTTTAGGATTTGGACTTAAGAGTTTATCTCCCCTCTCTTACCATTGAGATAATGCGATAGGGTACGCTCATCCTGGCAATTCAGGGAAGTCGATACCCGGTACCTGCAACTTGCATAAAATTCACGCATGTACAGACACAATATTCTAAGCTAAACAGACAATGGCAGGAAGTGGTGCATTGTGTAGATCCCGACTAGCAGGTGACTACGACTCCCTTCCTTAACCACATCAGAAACACCATACATAAAGAAAACAAACATGCACACCATACACATGCAGTATGGGATAAGTATCCATAAGAAAGAACGTGTGATAATAAACCATATAACTAATCATCATTGATAATTGAAAACATTGAATAATCATCATACATGCATGAAATATAGAGTACCAAGTCATCTCATCATATAATAAATTGAGTGCAAAACAACATCTAATAATCTGAAAGTAATGCTACTAAACATCAAGTATAAAACTGGCCTAAAAGAGTTTGGCAATGAAGACTAAAATGCGACTTAGGGGCAGGCACTACAGAAACAATAGCACAAGTGAAGATAGATCTAGATTAGAAGAAGACATAAAGATAGAAGAAGGTATTGATCTACTTATGAAGAGAGAAATAGAAGGTATGAATTTTTTTGTTTTTTTTACATGTAAAGAGTTTCATCATTTTTCAAGTAAATGTCCTAAGAAATTGAGAAAAGCTAGAAAAAATATACCCTCCAATAATGTTGAAGAATTTAGAGAAAGTATGGAAAGATCCTTGAAAGATGGTGTTAATAAGTCAAGACTAGTTAATGAAGAGCAAGTAATGGAAAAGACTATTATGTAAAGTGTAGTTGATTAAATTCAGATAATGATGTTGTTACTAAGCCAAGGAATGATGAGGTATTTTTTGAGACTAAAAATGATTTGTAGAATGAAGGAGATCCAAGGTAGGAACAAATTTCAGAATCTTTAGTAGAGCCAAGAGTTGAGATAGCAACTTCTACTTTAGGAAAGAATATGATAAAGAATCACCCATATGAGTAGATCATCAGAAGAAAAGATAAAGGTGTGATGATAAGAAGCAGAGTCAATGAAGAACTATGTTTAATATCTTGAGTTGAGCCTAAGAATGCAGATGAAGCATGTAAAGTTGATCATTAGAAACAAGCTATGAAAGAGGAATTGGATCAGATATTAAAGAATGAGACATGGGAATTGGTTCCTAGACTAGCAGACAAGAATGCAATAGGAACTAAATGGGTATTTAGAAACAAGATGAATGAACAAGGTGAAGTTGTAAGAAGAAAGACAAGATTGGTATGTAAAGGTTATTCATAGCATGAAAGAATAGATTATGAGGAGATCTATGCTCCAGTGGCTAGAATAGAAGTAGTAAGATTATTTTTAGCCTATGCAGCACAAAAGAAATTCAAAGTGTATCAGATGGATGTCAAATCAATATTTCTTAATGGAGAACTTGAAGAAGTGTACATTGTGCAGCCTGAAGGTTATCCTTTGATAGGTGACAAGACACAATATGTAGATTAATGAAAGTCTTATTGGACAAGCATTTGACGGAACTTGGATATAACAAAGGTATGGTAGATAGTAATCTCTATTAGAAAGAAATTGATGATGGTTTGATGATTTTCGTAATATTTGTTGATGGTATCATTTTTGGAGGAAATGATGAAAAGTAGGCTAAGTGCACCAAGTTGTGGTGCCAAAAAGGTGATACATTTTTTTTTTTCTAATTTTCAATAGCATGCACATGCTATGGCTTGGGTAACCCAAGCCATAGTGCATATGCACTTTATAAAAAACTAAAATATTATAAATGGGTTTCATGCCAACAACCCATTCATTTCTCATCTATTTTCTACTTTGCCCTCCTCACACCGTGTATGCAGATTGAGAGAATACAAGATTTTTGCCACCTGCCTTGCCAATATGCCTCCTCACCATTGAAGTTCAAGATCACGAGCGCGCTATATGTTATCTAACTTTCTTTTTGCATTGTTTTATATGTTTTTAATATTTTTTTGTAGGTTTTCTTCAATTTTTCTTTAAATTTATTTATTTATTTAGACTTCAATTGATTTCTTATAAAGAAATGTGAATAATGAACTGGCAAATCCCAAAGAAGGTCAAAACCAAAACCCTCAACAAGATCCAAACCAAAACCCTCCACAATAAGAATAGTGAATTCCATAATCTAAATCAATTGAAAGACCTCCTCTTGGCACACAAGAAAACATTTTAAATGAAATAGAAAGAGGAAAAAATAAATTAGAAGCACTCATTAGTAGTTTGAAAGCTTGTGGACAAACCAATCCAATGAGAGCTCAATTGGCACACTCCCTCAAGTCCATTAAGACCCACATAGCTTCTGTTCGTGGTCAGTTGGATGTTTTATAGGTTAAGAGGGATGACCAAAAATGATATTATAAAAATAAATTATCATATCAAGATGTTAAAAAAAAAAAGATATACCAAAAGGGAGGATTTGTGCATTATTTAGAAAGCTTGGTGAACAAGATACTGTTAGAGAGGGTACTAAATGGTTCCCCATCCATTGGTGCATACACAATGGTATTATAAATAATTTTTGGGATAGATGGTGGATGGCTTTTGATGCCCTTGCCTACAATAATCATGAGGTCCCAATGTATTTCTTAAGGAAATTGTATTGTGAGTTTGTCATTGCGGAGATCCCCATTTATTTTGATATATTAGACTCTCAGGGTAGAGGTGGGGGGTCATCATTTAAGAGGCTGGGGGCACATCATGACCCTAATGTAGTTAGGGTAGCTATGGTCAAGCCATAGGGTGAGCATGTGACTATTCCTTCAGTTGTGAAGGAACGTGTAGAGGCTAGTGCTCTAGGGACTATTATTGCTTTGACATAGACCCTCATTCATTGCACAAGTCCATTAGTTGAGGAGGAGCCTTCTATACATCATGGTCACATGTGCACATCATGCAGATTCTTAAGCACATTTGGTATCATGCTAAAGATGGTGTGGATGATGGGCTAGTGACTTATTAGTTCCGAAATGAGATATTTGGCATTGAAACATAGGTAAATTATAATTATAATAAACTAATTTGATCACATTTCATATGTATAGTGAATGACTAATTAATTAGCATGTATTGACATTGTTCAAAATTTAGGGTCAGAGTGTTGGCAGCCCTAGCAATGATCCCCTAACCCCATTTTTCATCTCGTCAACAAGTCTAGAGGTATGTATTGATTTAATAATTTAAATGAATACATATATTTATTAAGTAATCATATGAAGGATTGACTAAAAAATTCATGCATGTACATTAGTTCTCTATAGGACCATCGAAATTCAGTATAGACTTCGAGCCTAGATGTGACACGAGCTTTTTAGAGGTACATTTTCTTCATGTTAATTTAATTCATTTTATTATATTTGTTTCATGTTTCATGTCACATTTAACGTGTATTGTATGACATGTAGCTCTTGACATCTAAGACTCCTCCTCATCTTCAGTAGTTTGTTGATTGTGGAGTGGTTGCAGCTATGGCTAGTTCATAGCCATTGACTGAGGTATGAAAGAATTTTATTCATTTTATTTGTTGTTTATAATAGTTAGTATCAAAATTTCTAATGTTATTTATAAGTGATTGTATTGATTCAATTGTTGTAGGTTCTTGTCACACCCAATCGTCCACAAGCATCCAAGGTGGACTTGCAGAGTGACTATATGATGGCAATAAGAAAATAAATAATTTTGTTTGTACATATATTTGATTTCAATGTATAATAATTATTGATTCATATCTATTTTGTTTGTATCAGCTCAAGTTAGAGAAGAGCCTCAACAAGAGGATGAGTGAGTGTGTTGAGGAAGACCCCATCATTAGCACTGTCTCCCTCTACATGATGATCGAAGACCTGTAGAGATTTGTTTCCTTCCCCTCACGGGAAGGAGAAGATATAGTTGATAGGAATACATGTATAGGCATCAGTGGACATATATGTTGGATTTTATGTCAGTGGACATATTCGATATACATTTGATGTATGACATTTATTTGATGCATGACATTATTAGACTTATGAAATTATTGGTTAATATATGATATGTTTGTTCATGTATGACATTATTGGTTATTTGATGCAGAGCCCTCCATTATCACCTTAAGTAGGCTAACTCAACTCGAGGATTCAACAAGAAACTTGGAATCAACTCAAGGAAATAGTCCTACTCAAAGGTCAAATGGAGTTCTCTAACTTTATAAATCACTCCCACAACCATACCAATCAAGTTCACCTTCCAACTTCCTTATTCCAAACTCTCAAGTAGTAATACCATTCTAGGCCACCTAGTGTACCTAGTGCCTCCAACATACCAAAGCTCAATCTGGACCTCATACACTAATTTTAACACCTTAGACCATCTTAACATAGTATATTTTCCATGTTACAACTCCCTATAAACTTCCATCCTCCCATCTTTCATCATTCTTCTATTACAACATTTCTAGACCTGCCTAGTAGCCCTTCTCCACCTAAAATTAGTATTTAATTCACAAAATTCCAAAAAAACCTATCGATGTTTTGACACTTTTAGATACCCTTTTTGAATTTATTGAATGGCTAACAACCTCAAGTTCCCACATGTGACTGATGAACACTTTCATCACCCACTACCTTTTTAATTAGGCCTAAGTAGCCCTTGCCTAACAAAGAAACTCCTATATCCATTTACTTCTAGGACTCCGCAACCAAAATAGTCTCTCTAGACCTTTTTAAGACTCAGTATTATCAAACTTCCAAGGTCCCACCAGGCATCGAACTCATTTTCTAACAAACCCTTTTTTCTAGGGTCATTAACGGAGGGTTTTAGAGAACACATTGTTCCCTATAATACACCACCTCAACACTAGTTCTATAACCAAAAAATGCACCCAAATAGATCATTTAAACCATCATTTACCTTCTCCATGCATCAGTTCATTCCCAACTATGACTGGTGTGGGACTGGTTTCCATTAATAAGTAATTTTCCACCATTTTTGGTGCTTCAAACAGTTATTCTTCAATCCTTGCACACGTTCATTGTATCAAAAGGATTTATTTTACATTTGACTCACCAAAAAAATCACAAAAGACACATTGGTGGGTGAGTCAAAGCATTTTATGAAAACCTTGCACTAATGACTATCTACAGTCACAATATAGACACAATCACGTTTAATAGTGAATTCCTTAGTCTTGTGACCAACCAAAAAAATTCAAAGAATTATGATAACTTCTATATGAAACAAAAATAATAATGTTCACATCAAGATATACTAAATATCACATTTCCAAGTACATTTCCAGTCTATTTGTGCTAACTGTACCTTGGTAGAGACCTACAAAATTGTAGAGAATTAAGTTTTATTGCTCATAAACTTCATTTTTAGTCTCATACATTATGAATCATATTCCTGTCCACACCACCCTATGGATTCCATCCAAAATAGACATAAAACTCCAAAACCAACTAAGAATAACCACTAACTACTTCTAATTGCCCCCAATAGTCATAACTGATTGTTCACTAACAAAATGTATGGAAATGTTGTCAAGTTAACGATAAAGTTGTCAAATTGACAACTCAACTTTTCTAAACTAGTCTAAAGACTCTAAAAAGGTTTTAAAGAAAACCTTTACTAACTTCTTACTTCTACTCCCTAATCCCATCCTTTAGCCATTTATGGCTATATTTACAATATTTTGTCCATTTTGCAATTTACATCTTTTTGTGCAACATTTATGCATATTTTGTATATTAACCTTGAATAACCTATTACTCCTCCATACTATTACTTTGATGAACCAAATACATTACATTTGACTATGACATTAACATTAAATAACTTTTAACTGCTTAAACCTCACTTGTGCCATTTTGGCCTAAGTTTGCCCATTCTTGGCAATGTCATTAACATTAACTAAATTTTAACTCCTTAAACCTCACTTGAGCTATTTTGGCCTAAGTTTTCCCATTCTTGGCAATGTAGTACAAATTTGACAATTTCATGCTTCCCTTACATTTTGATGTCTTCAATAGCCATGGTTCATCATCAAACGACGTTACATATCTTCATTAGGCATTGATTTCCTTTGGTACCTTCATGGTCTCCTTCATAGGTCCTAGTATACCTTGTAGTTTCATGTGTCCACTTGGTTATAAATATTGTTGTGCAAAAGGACTGCAAAATAAGGGGAAATGACCATCAAATATGCATGATTTAAATAGCTACAATCAATGCCCCTTTACTTCATAAATCACTTCAACTCAATCATTACTTTGTACAGACAACCTCATCATATGTCACTTGAACATACCTATCATGTACAACATGACGAAAAAATCCACAAAATTTAATCTTAAAATGTTATAATAGTACAAACCTCATGGAACACATGTGGGATGAATATACATAATCAAGTGTTAGCCCTTTCCAACATTTCAACTTTATGATAATAATTTACTAGTCAAAGTTCAACAAATTGGAATGCAATGACTACAATTATTCTTGGGTATCTATTATAGGAAACCATGGTTTGGAAGCAAATTAAGAGTATTAGTCTTGTAGCTAGGAAAATGAGCTCAATAAACACTTTTGAGATGGTCATCTCATGATGATCATGAATAAATCATTTCTAGATTCTCTTGATTTTTTTAGAATATACTAACTATATTTCATATTGATCAACTCTAGAAAGAAATTGATTTGAAAAGAATTATTTTCTGTGACATTGCATCAATAATTTAAGAAAGGACACATAAGAGTGTCTTGTCTTCAAATTTGAAACCAAAACACATAAGGAAATAAAAATTTTAAGAAGGAATAGAACCAAATAAATGTAATCTCACAAGGGCACAACCCTCTATACTAGACTCTATTAAGCTATAATATGATCAATCAACTTATAGGGTGATTCTAGAGCTTGTTCTTTACTATTCAAAGCATAAGCTGAACCTACCTAATATATACTCGCATCACTTCTAGTGTATTTAGAACTTTTTCAAGTGAGCACATCAATGCTCCATATACTCTCATTAGCTATAATGACAATCAATAGATGGAATAAATAGCTACAAAAGAAAATAGATTAGAAGCACCATGCCTTGGTTGCCAAGGTTAGCAATGCAGTGGTGAAGACTCAATATCAAAGTCAATAGATGAATCCATCTCTACCATTCCCAATGCTTGTGGGAGACAATAGGTGTCAATTGGGTTCAAAAACCATATATCCCATTTGTCCACCCATTCAATTGACTCATACTCATCCCAATTTTCCTTTGCACATGATGGACAATAGCATGCCATTTTTCATGTGTGGATACTCCATGAACCTACCTTAGAGCTTCTAAAAAGGTGCAACTCACTGGATCCTGTTAGTGTGCAACAATTCTCATATGGTGCAATGTTAGTATTATCTATCAACCAAAAAAATCTATGAACCATAGACTCACCTTCCTTAGCTAGACCCATTGTAGCATTACACAACTAGAAAATGGATTTTGCATCTATCAATATTGCTCCATCTTTGTACTTTACTTCTTCATGAGCTAAGGCTCTTTTGATGCATGCACCTACACCATCATGCTCTCCCTTTCCATGACCAACCTCTGTGAAATTCCACATATATTGAATTCTACACAACCTATGCATGATGTTCAACTAATAGAACATCCGTGCATTCTTGAATTGAGATGCGCAATTGTCTAACCAAATAATGTGCCGATGATATGTTGTGCCCCTGATAGCCAAATCTCTATAAAATAGTTGAAAATCACCATGTACAAACTCTATAGAATATGATTGATCATTTTTTATGTAAAAATGGTACTCCCTCAAAATCTTCTTGTCATCCTCTATACTTGTAGGTGAATGCATGAATGTTATGTGAAAAAATATGGAAACCTATTGAGAAGTATAATACTTTTCTTGCACCTTATTTTGTGGTTGTAGTCTGTAGTTCTCTACAGTGTCTACAATTAAAACAATGGTATCTAGTGGAAACACATCCTTGCACAACTTGAATTGCAAATCCAACCATCAAGCTCAATGTGTATGCCTTGCATACTCGTAAATAATCTTTTCACAAAAAATCTTCATGAACTCATACACTAGAATCTTTTCAATGACTAAATCACATCTTTTACCCTATTTCTCATCTTTTAGAGCATATGTCACTGTCTTCAATTTTCCATAATCTACTATTTCATTTCCAATTGCATGTGTACTATCCATATGTTGAGAAGTTTATAAAAGTTGAAAAGAACCACAAAATAAACATGTACTATCCAAGCATGATGTCTTCTAAACTTGTTGGCCATCCCCTATTTCACATAAAATGTTGGATATGAACTCCCTTGAAAATCTTGGTGGCTCATTCATGTCACAATCCTACAAAACAAACTTAGAATGCAAAAACTCACATATATGCCTAAAAATATCAAAATGGTTAGAAAAGTTAATATGTATCTTATAACAACAAGTTGTGCATGTGTGATTTATCTTGGCATAAAAAGGTTTACCCATCTCAAAAAATCTTTGACTTATTCAAGTTTGAGGATACATATCAATAAATTTTGCAAAAAATTGTGTCTAAGTTGAGTCAAAAAAATGTTTCGCATGTGGGTCGCGATTTTGGCTACCAATCCTCCTTCTTACAACATCTCTTTGATTAGGGGGAGAACGTATGTTATTTTTCCAAAAGTCTTCAATCAATGATTTCAAAGCTTCACTAATTTCTTTATCCTTTCACAGTAGTCTACTGCTAAATGTCCATAACTCATTTTTTTTTGTTGGATCTTCCAATGTCTTACACCTTAGCGTGGCTCTCCTTAGAGTACCTCTACAAATTTTCAATGTTTTTCTTGTCTTTCTCATGAGTCAAGCTTTCTTCATTTGGGTACTTACTATTGTTGATGTAAGTACTCATCTTGTGATGCTACTATCTTTGGTGAGTGATATAGAACCCACTTTGTCATAAGAACTCACTAGATTCTTTACAATAATTTTTTCATTTGAATTGTCCATCATTCTTAGCCCAAGAATCTTCATGATAGGCTTAAATTTCAAATTCTTCATACTTCAACAAATAATTGGAATTGACCTATAATATTTAATTCTTCATATAATAATCTCCACATATGATTAACTTTTCTTTCACAAGTACACTTGCTAATCTTGCCAGACATTGATTTCAAAATGTTAGCATCAATATCAATCAAATATTTCAGTCTTCTAAAATGAATTCTAGAAGGTGTTATAATCTCTTTCATTCCCTTATCATTTTGAACATCAACATAAGGTTGAGTGTGTTGTGTACCATGAACTGAAGATGATGTGCCTTGGCAATAAGATGCAAAAGATGGAATATCACCTACTTGATATGTTGATGTTGTGCCTTCAACATGATATGATGGAGTGTGTACATCATTGAGTCTAAAAATTAGTGTCTCTTCAATATGAGAGGATGATATGACTCTAACATTGGAAGATGGTGTAGCTTCACAATTCAATTGTCTTCTTGAGCATCACAGTCTCATTGATTCTCTTTGTCTTTCCAATTCTTCCTCTTTGTTTCTTTGTATCAGTGGTTCTTGATCCTCTTCGAAAGTTAATTTTTCATTATTATTTTGAATTTTTTTTTGTTCATGTAGTAGTTTCATTTTATCTCTTTTAATTTCCAAATCTCTCTCCCTATCTTCATTTGTTTTAATTTTTGGTTTCTTCCTTGGCATGATGATGATTTCTACATGTCAAATTATTCAAACATCTAAATTACTTACAATGTGTAAATTACAAATCATTCAAATACATATAAAAATTACAATTATTTCAATGAATACACAATATATATCAAACAACTTGCCAAATTTCTAACCATTTCAAAATAAAATTTCATTCAAACATACAAATTTCAATGAATTCACTATATATTAAACAACATGTCAAATTTGTATCTATATATCAACATACAATATTTACAAAGAATTGCACTAACCTTTTCTATAAAAAGAATATTCAAAATGCTTTCAAATAGCGTATCCAATGATTGAATTTGGTGTTTGCTAGCTTAAAAATGTGTTCAAATAGTGTTTGCTAACTTCCAACAGCTTGAAACCCATATTTTTTGTCAAAACAACAAAATTCACAATAGACAAAAAGAGGAGAATGGATGAAATGGGACCCAAACATACTTTGTGACTGTTTTTGGGTGATTTGACATAGGGCATACACACTATAAAGTGTGTACGTACTATGTCAAAACACATCCCTCCCTATCCCACCATCCCCCACACTCTCTCTCTCCTCCTCCCCCCCACTATCTCTCTCCTCTCCCATCCCCTACTCTCTCTCTATCTCTCTCTCCTCTCCCATCTCCTACTCTCTCTCTCTCTCTCTCTCTCTCTCTCTCCCTCTCCTAATCCCTCTCTCATCATCTACTCTCTCTCCCTTTGCCTCTCCCTCTCCCATCACCCAATCTCTCTCTCTCTCTTTCTCTCCCATACCCTACTCTCTCACTCTCTATCCTCTCCCATCCCCTACTCTCTCTCACTCACTCACTCTCCTCTCCCATCCGCTACTCTCTCTCTCATGCTCTCTCCTCTTCCATCCCTTACTCTCTCTCCTTCTCCCCATCACCTACTCTCTCTCACCCTCTCTCCTCTCCCATCCCCTACTCTCTGCCTCACCACACTCCCATCCCCCCTCTCTCTCTTGGGCTACTCTCTCTTCCATCCCCTAGTCTCTCTCTCTCCCTACTCTCTCTCCCCTACTCCCTCTCACTTTCTCTCCCTCTCCCACCAGCTACTCTCTCTCACCCTCTCTCCTCTCACATACCCTACTCTCTAGATCTCTCACACACACTCCCATCCCCCCTCTCTCTCCCTCTCCCACTACCTCTCCCACTACCTACTATCTCTCTCACTCGCTCTCTCCCTCTTTACTCTCTCCCATCCCCTACTCTCATTCTCTCTCTTATCCACCTACTCTCTCTCCACACTCTCCCATCCCTTATTCTAACTCTCTCTCTCCCATCTTGTTCTCTCTGCCACCCCCTACCCTCTCTCACTCTCTCTCACTCTCTCCCATCCCCTACTCTCTCTCTTACACACACTCCCTTCCCCCTCTCCCTCTCCCACTCCTTCTCCCACTACATACTCTCTCTCTCTCTCTCTCTCTCTCTCTCTCTCTCTCTCTCTCTCTCTCCCTCTCTACTCTCTCTCTCCCATTCCCTACTCTCACTCTTGCTCACATTCCCCTACTCTCTCACACTCTCTCTCCCATCCCATTCTCTCTCTCTGCCACCCCCTACTCTCTCTCACTCTCTCATAATCTCTCTCTTATACACATTCCCATCCCCCCTCTTTCTCCCTCTCCCCTCTCCCTCTCCCACCACCTAGTCTCTCTCTCCCATCAACTACTCTCTCTCTCTCTCTCTCTCTCTCTCTCTCTCTCTCTCTCTCTCTCCTCCCCCCCTTTCCCATCCCCTAAACTCTCTCTTTTACAAATACAAACTCCCATCCCCCCTCTCTCTCCTCTCCCATCCCCTAGTCTCTAGATCTCTCACAGACACTCCCATCCCCCCTCTCTCTCTCCTCTCCCATCCCCTAGTCTCTAGATCTCTCACACACACTCCCATCCACCCCCCCTCTCTCTCTCTCTCTCTCTCTCTCTCTCCCCCATCCCCTACTCCCTCTCTCACATAAATTCCCCCTCTCTCTCCCTCTCCCACCACCTACTCTATCTCACCCATCCCCTACTCTCCCTCTTTTAGAAGCACACATACTCCCATATCCTACTCTCTAGATCTGTCACACACTCCCATCCCCCCTCTCTCCCTCTCCCACTCCCTCTCCCACCACCCTACTCTCTCTCTCTCTCTCATTCTCTCTCTCCCTCCCTCTCTCTCTCTCTCTCTCTCTCTCTCTCTCTCTCTCTCTCTCTCTCTCTCCCCCATCCCCTACTCTCACTCTCTCTCTCCCATCTAGTAGGAGCTCTATTTACCATCCCCTACTATCTCTCACACTCTCACACTCTCTCCCATACCCTACTCTCTCTCTTACACACATTCTCACTCCCCTCTCTCTCTCTCTCTCTCCCCTCTCCCACTCCCTCTCCCACTACCTACTCTCTCTCTCCTTGATCCCCTACTCTCTCTCTCTGATAGACACACACACTCCCTTCCCCCCCCTCTCTCTCCTCTCCCATCTCCCCTCTCTCTATCTCTCCCACTCCCTCTCCCACCAACTACTATCTCTCTCTATCTCAAGTACTCTCCTCCTCTCTACTCTCTACTCTCTCTCCATCCCCTACTCTCACTTTTCTCTCACTCTCCCCTATCCCCTACTCTCTCTCTCTCTCTCTCTCTCTCTCTCTCTCTCTCTCTCTCTCTCTCCTAAACTCTCTCTTTTAAAAATACACACTCCCATCCCCCCCTCTCTCTCCTCTCCTCTCCCATCCCCTAGTCTCTAGATCTCTCACACACACTCCCATCCCCCCTCTCTCTCTCCTCTCCCATCTGCTAGTCTCTAGATCTCTCACACACACTCTCATCCACCCTGTCTCTCTCTCGCTCTCTCTCTCTCGCTCTCTCTCTCTCGCTCTCTCTCTCTCTCTCTCTCTCTCTCACACACACACACACACACACACACACACACACACACACACACACACACACATAAACTCCCCTCTCTCTCCCTCTCCCACCACCTACTCTATCTCACCCAACCCCTACTCTCCCTCTTTCAGAAACACACACACCCTCCCATCCCCCCTCTCTCCCTCTCCCACTCCCTCTCCCACCACCTACTCTCTCTCTCTCATTCTCTCTCTCCCTCTCTCTCTCTCTCTCTCTCTCTCTCTCTCTCTCTCCCCCATCCCCTACTCTCACTCTCTCTCTCCCATCTAGTAAGAGCTCTATTTTCCATCCCCTACTATCTCTCACACTCTCACACTCTCTCCCATACCCTACTCTCTCTCTTACACACATTCTCACTCCCCTCTCTCTCTCCCTCTCCACTGCCTACTCTCTCTCTCTCCTTGATCCCCTACTCTCTCTCTCTGATAGACACACACCCTCCCTTCCCCCCCCTCTCTCTCCTCTCCCATCTCCCCTCTCTCTATCTCTCCCACTCCCTCTCCCACCAGCTACTATCTCTCTCTATCTCAAGTACTCTCCCTCCCTCTCTACTCTCTCTCCCATCCCCTACTCTCACTTTCTCTCACTCTCCCCCATTCCCTACTCTCTCCCTTTCTCTATCTCTCTCTCTCTCTCTCTCTCTCTCTCTCCTAAACTCTCTCTTTTACAAATACACACTCCCATCCCCCCTCTCTCTCCTCTCCCATCCCCTAGTCTCTAGATCTCTCACACACACTCCCATCCCCCCTCTCTCTCTCCTCTCCCATCTGCTAATCTTTAGATCTCTCACACACACTCTCATCCACCCTCTCTCTCTCTCCCTGTCTCTCTCTCTCTCGCTCTCTCTCTCTCTCTCTCTCTCTCTCTCTCTCTCTCTCTCTCCCATTGCCTCTCTCTCTCTCTCTCTCTCTCTCTCTCTCTCTCTCTCTCACACATAAATTCCCCTCTCTCTCCCTCTCCCACCACCTACTCTATCTCACCCATCCCCTACTCTCCCTCTTTCAGAAACACACACACTTCCATCCCCTACTCTCTAGATCTGTCACACACTCCCATCCCCCCTCTCTCCCTCTCCCACTCCCTCTCCCACCACCTACTCTCTCTCTCTCTCATTCTCTCTCTCCCTCTCTCTCTCTCTCTCTCCCATCTAGTAGGAGCTCTATTTACCATCCCCTACTATCTCTCACACTCTCACACTCTCTCCCATACCCTACTCTCTCTCTTACACACATTCCCACTCCCCCCTCTTTCTCCCTCTCCCACTCCCTCTCCCACTGCCTACTCTCTCTCCTTGATCCCCTACTCTCTCTGTGATAGACACATAGACTCCCTTTCCCCCCTCTCTCTCCTCTCCCATCCCCTCTCTCTCTATCTCTCCCACTCCCTCTCCCACCAGCTACTATCTCTCTTTATCTCAAGTACTCTCCCTCCCTCTCTACTCTCTCTCCCATCCCCTACTCTCACTTTCTCTCACTCTCCCCCATCCCCTACTCTCTCTCTCTCTCTCTCTCTCTCTCTCTCTCTCTCCCATTGCATATGAGATCTCTCTACCACACCCCCTACTATGTCTCTCTTAAACACATTCCAATTCCCCCTCTCTCTCTCCCTCTCCCACTCTCTCTCCCACCACCTACTCTCTCTCCCCCATCCCCTACTCTCTCTCTCCCCTCTCCCATCCCCTAAACTCTCTCTTTCACAAATACAAACTCCTATCTCCCCCTCTCTCTCTCCTCTCCCATCCCCTACTCTCTAGATCTCTCACACACACTCCCATCCCCCTATATCTCTCCCTCTCACTCCCTCTCCCACCACCTACTATCTCTCTCTCTCTCTCTCACTCTCTCCCTCACTATGCTCTCTCTCCCCCATCCCCTATTCTCACTCTCTTTCTGCCACCCCTACTCTCTCTCACACTCTCTCACATCCCCTACTCTCTCTTACACACAATCTCATTCCCCTCTCTCTCCCTCTCCCATGCCCTCTCCCACCGCCTATTCTCTTTCTCTCCCATCCCCTACTCTCTCTATCTCTCTCTCCCCTCTCCCATTCCCTACTCTCTCTCTTTCACACACACACACCCATCCCCCTTTCTCTCCTCTCCCATCCCCTACTCTATCTCTTACTCTCTCCCTCTCCCACTCCCTCTCCCACTCCCTCTCCCACCACCTACTCTCTCTCTCACTCTCTCTCACTTTCTCTCTCTCTCACTCTCTCCCTCTCTACTCTCTCTCTACCACTCCTCTCTCTTTCTCTTACACACATTCTCATGCCCCCTATCTCCACCTCTCCCACTGCCTCTCCCACCACCTACTCTCTCTCTTCCATCCCCTTCTCTCTCTCTCTCTCCCTCCTCTCCTATTCCCTACTCTCTCTCTTTCACACACATGCACTCCCATCCTCCTCCCTCTCCCACTTTGTCTCTCACCACCTACTCTCTCTCCCTCCCATCCCATCCCCTACTCTCAATCTCTCTCTCTCTCTCCAATATTTTACTCTCTCTCTCTCTCTCTCTCCCCATCCTCTACTCTCTCTCTCTCTCTCTCTCTCTCTCTCTCCCATCCTATACTCTCTCTTTGCCACCCCTACTCTCTCACACTTCCTCTCTCTCTCTCTTACACATATTCTCATTCCCACCCTCTCTCTCCCTCTCCCACTCCCTCTCCCATTGCCTACTCTCTCTCTCACCTCTCCCATCTCCTACTCTCTCTCTTTCACACACTCCCATCCCCCCTCTCTCTCCTCTCTCATCCCCTACTCTCTAGATCTCTCTCACACACACTCCCATACCCCTCTCTCCCTCTCCCACTCCCTCTTCCATTGTTTATTGTCTCTCTCTCACTCTCTACTCTCTCTCCTCTCTTCCATCCCCTACTCTCTCTCACACTCTCTCCCATGTCCTATTCTCAATCTCTCTCTCCCATCTCGTACTCTGTCTTTGCCACCCCTACTCTCTCTCACACTTCCTCTTTCTCCCATCATGTACTCTATCTACCACCCCTACTCTCTCTAACTTCCTCTCTCTCCCATCCCCTACTCTTTCTCTCTATCTCTCTCTCTCTCACACACAACCATCCTACCCTCCTCTCTCTCTTTCTCTTGCTATGCATCTCTTTTTCCCTCTCTATGCACTATGTAGGTCTTAATAGTGCGTGCACCCTATAGCGTGCATGCACTATTGAGACCCAAACTTTAGGGCATACGTGTTATTGAAATATTTTCAATAGACCAAGCCTAAGGCTTGATTTTTCCATGGAGATCCAACCTAAAGGTTTATAGTCTATAAATTGGTCTAAGACATGTTTTTCTACAAACATACAAAAAATGATTATTTTTCTTGTGTGCTCTCCTTCAATATTCCTCATGGTTGAGCATCAATAAGATTAGGTTACATGACATTATAGGTCTCTAAGTTAGCTATATAACCATATAATTTATTTTTAATTTGAACTATTTCAAACCTTTCATCTATAATTTCTTTTGAATGTATGTCCATATTTTTTCAAAAACTAACATGTACCAATTGGGTTGTAGATTTTAGCTTGTTCATCAACTTTTGCAACAACTTAGTTTTTTAGAAACTAGACACCATTTTACACACTTTAAAAAAAGAAGTTTTGATCTTAGATTAGTTTTCAATCATTTCTAGGGGGAGCACATAGATATTTCACATTTTTGGTATGTGTCTAGTTAAAAATTTCATTAAAAAAAAAAACCACATTATAAAATTACATGAAAAAACTAGGATAAATTACATAGTGTTAAGTAACTTTTGATGAGAGCGATTAAAGAATTTCAAAAAAAAATTTAAAATTTTAGGGGATGCCACACTTTGTACTATGTTATGATTTTTTGGAATAAACAGTACCACTTTCTATGGCCCCCTTTTTTGAGGATGCAAAACTAAACCATTTTAAAAAAAAAATTAGTAGTTCAAAAACTAGATTCAAAGAACTACTACTTTTGTTTTTGTCATATTTTAAAATTTTGAGCATAACTATCTTCAAATTCTTGTTGAAGTTTAGAAATTGTTGATTTCAGAAAAAAGGTGTCCACTTATACCCCCCTTTTGGCACCACAACTTGGTGCACTTACCTAGTAAGAAGTTTGCAAAAGAGACAAAGAAAGAATTTGAAATGAGTATGATAGGAGAAATGAAATATTTTCTAGGATTACAGATTGTAAAGAATAAAGAAGGAATCTCTATTTCTCAAACTATGTACCTGAAGGATTTACTAAAAAGGTTTGGTTTGGAAACATGAGAACTCATTGGAACACCTATGGTAACTAGATATGATCTATCTACAAAAGATGAGACACTTACTGTTGAGTAGAAGAAGTACAAATCTATGATTGGAGGATTGGAATATCTAACTCACACAAGGCCAAATATAGAAATGTAGTTGGAATTTTTGGAAGATTCCAAGATGATCCAAAAGAAGCACATTATGTTGTAGTGAAAAGGATATTTAGATATCTAAAAGGAACATCTAAGTTTGGATTGTGGTATGACAGATCTAATGATTTCACTCTAAGTACTTATACTAATGTAGATTGGGTAGGTAGTATGGATGATAGAAAGAGCACCAATGGTGGAGCCTTCTTTCTTAGAGGAAGATTTATTTCTTGGTTAAGCAAGAAGCAAGATTGTACATCACAAAGTACATCAGAAGTAGAATATGTTGCAACAACAAAAAATTGCAATCAAGTTTTTTGGATGAGATAGATGCTAAAGGATATAAGGATATAAATCAATGAACCTATTGTTAGACATTGTGACAACACAAGAATGATAAATATGTCTAAGAATCTAGTGTTGAATTCTTATTCCAAGCATATTTCTATTAAATATCATATGTTGAGAGAGAATGTTGTAGAAAAGGAAATCAGATTAGAGTATGTGACCAATAAAAATAAATTTATAGATATATTCACTAAGCCTCTTCCCAGAGATACTTTTGATTATTTGTGAGGTATTCTTAGGGTTATGCCCCCTCCTACATCATAGTAGAAGATGCAAGAGTGCATCTGTCTAGTGTAATAAAGCACCATTGTTATTTGGATTGAATGTTGATGCTTCCTATATGGGGGAGTATTTGTGATGGATAGAGTCATCTAGGACTCTTATTGGATATTATTTTAAATAGTGTCTTTGGACACTTGAGCTAAATTAAGAATTATTCATTGTTGAGTTTGATGAAATAAATTTAGTTGCTAAAACCTTAGATATTGATGTCAATGGGGGAGAAGTTTGGCATGAAAAAAACATGAAAGATAGCATGGAAAGACAACATGTACAACATGATACTTGGAGAAGTTTTTCATGAGAACAACAAGTTTGTAAGAAGTACAACATGGAATGACAGTTTGATAGAAAGCACATAAAGGTATATCAAAGGGGGGGAATAATTGATGAAGAGGATTTGAAAAGAACTATGAACAATCTTTTTGTTGGTATTCTTGGAACTAGATGTTTTAAATCTATGTCTCCATCAACGCCAAAGGGGGAGATTGTTGCAAGCATGAATGCTAATGATATTCCTATGGGGGAGTATTGAGATATGATGATATGTTACATTCATGACTAAGTTTGTCATTGATGTCAACATGGTAATTTTCTATAGTATCTAAAAGAAGAATAGCAAAAAGATCAAGTTGGTACGGATGGCTAGTTGAGTATTCTAACTATCTGAGGTTATGAGAGATACTTCTAAGTATTTAGTATATTCAATTAATATTGGAAGAAGAAATTATAAGTCTAGAAGAAGTTATGTAAGTTTTGGTGATGTCTATTTTGAGATAGAATTTATAAAGGCATGTTCAAGTAAACTTGTTATATCTTTTAGAAGAGTTGTTATTCTAAGAATGAAGGTTGAGGATATAAAGAGGACATGTTGGTGAAAATGTGGCTAACCTCACTTTTCATAATATTGTGTGTACGAAAGGTTATTCAAGTTTCAAGGTGGATGATTAATGGTATTTCCAAGTGTAATGTGTTCTTAGTGAGGTCTTACAATGATTAATTGAGAAGGTATAATAGTCGACTCAAGGAATTATTTTGAGGACTTAGTATAAATTGTTGGTGTTTAAAGCTACTGAACAAAAATATGCTCAATAACAAGGTGGTAATACTCACATAATCTTAGGATCAACTACTTCCTATTAACAATTATATGTGTGAACCAGTTGGACCCAACTTCAACAAAACAAAGAATTGTTTTCTACTACCTAAGGGATGTTTCAAATGCAAACCATGTATGAAAATTATCTTAGTTTTATTCTGATTCTCATCTTTTATCTTCAAACACATACATAATTCATCCAATTCTTTAATATTTTCAAGTTTATATAAATCCCTCATAAGTAGATCTGGTCAAAATTCTCCTAGGGTTTACAAATGCTTCTAGAAATAGAAGCTACCTAAGACTCAAAAATTGGATATAAATAAGTGGTTACCAGCATTTATGACTTTGACCAAAATGGAATGAAAATGATTTTGATTTTATAACTCACTTGATATGTAATGGTAGAATTCACTCTCTCTCACTTCTGACTTATGTGACTAGTGCCTTATCCATTGGGAGAAAATTGACTATTGGTGGGAGATCTAATTCAAATAACTTGTAAATGAATCTATCAATTGTAATTACCCACTTCTATTCTTATGAACTATCCATTTCATAAACTTATAAAATCTACTAATATACTGAAGCATTTATTTGATTCCTTGAATTAAAAGCAACAACAAAACTAGTATACAACCCATCCAAATTTCATTCATTCAATTAAACCTTATTCAAATGTCTTCAAAGAAAACAAACTCATAAAATGGAGACAGAAATTGGTGACACAGATCCGATGCAAATACCCTTTTTTATTATTCTTTTAGATGACTAATATAATGACCAATAGAAACTCAATGAAAAGCCTAAAATATCTTGTTGATTCTATCATTTCCATAGTATTAGAAAGTACACAATTGAAAGTAAACTCAAAACAACTACATACTATTGAACTGACGGTACTATTCTTGAGAGAAACAAAAAAATTTACAAGCCAATTTGGACCCATCACAATTCCTTGAAAACTCATTTATATAAGTATGAATTGCAACAAGGAAAGGGAAAATGTGACTGACAGGTGTCCTTTTTAACAAGAAAAACAATAAGCTCTTTCAAAATATCTTTGAAATATAACATAAATAGAAAAAGGTGAAATCAGTTGCATAGGACAGCTGAAGCATCAAATCTTCAATCTTGTCTTTTCCTTAAACTACCCCCTATTGGTAAAGCTTTTATCTCTGCAATTGCCTCCCTCACAATGACCTCTCTTTTGGTTGGCCACTCACATGTCTTGATTGTTGTCAAGTCACGAAGAGATTTTTGCCACCTAGCATCTGTGATTACTTTTCCCTCGATTAAAAACCTATTCATTTAAATTTCATTTTTGAACAGAGTATCAATGAGTTCATTGAAAGAAAACTCATTTGTAACACCCTCAAAAATGGATGTCACCTATGGCAAACTTGCAATGTGGTCAAAAGAACTAGACCACTCATTCCAATCTTTCACTTGGCCATCAGAATTAAGGATTGAAAGAATTCAAGAATAGAACCCATTGACCAACACTTTCATCTTATTCCAAATAATTGTTAATTTGTCTATAAAGAATTATAGAAAATCTTTTATTTTGTTCATACCCTCCTTGACAGTAATGACCTTGTCAAGAAGGTCTAATTTCTTCACTAGTAAAGGTATCAATCTATCAAAAAATTACATGTAAGGTCCCCATTGCCGAAAAATTGGATCAAGCCAACCTATAGCTTTCTTACATAATTGTTTTATAGCTTGCAAGCTAGTGAATGCATTATGTGCATCTTGAGATATCCTCTTCAAGATGCTTACCCTATGATTTAGCATGTCCATCATTAGACCCCTTTTTGGTGCATTATTAGAATGAGATACCTCTACCTCCACACTTACCACAGGTACTGGCACTATCACCCCTATGGGTATATCTTTTGTTTGGGCTTTTTTCTACATAGTGTTCCTCACCTCTTCCACATTCCTCTATGCATTCTCTGCCTCTACTACAATTTGAGTTGGTTTTTCAAGGATGCCACTTTTGCTTCTAAGCTCTATATTTTACCCTCCAACTCTTCTATCTTTTGCTTCTACACAAAGCTAGTCTTCAACTCTTCCTCATACAACTTTCTCAGATCTAAACACTCATTATATGGAGCAACAAGCCTATCTTCAATTTGGTCCACCTTTGCCTCATTCATGAGTGCAAAGTGTTTAACTAGGCTGGATATCTCTTTGCTAGTGGTATCATCTAGTGTCTAGAGAATCATGTTGCCCTAAGTAATTTCCTTTGTATACATCATTCTGGGTTTCTCGGTGTCAAGGGAAACACTCCATACTACTAGGGTCCTTGTATCTACACTAAAACTTGACCCTCTCTTTAGGCCTTCATTGTTGCTGGCTTCATAGCTAATTGCCTTGTCTTTCCTTCTCATTTGGTGAAGAACAAAGGATTTCTCCATAGCCCACCTTGGCACTAGAATCATGCCACTTCTATGAACCAACTCCCTGGATTCTATAGGGGTCATTGTCTCACTATTTGGATCATATGCCAATAGCTTATCAACTAATTCCTTATTCTTTTCAAGATCCTCTCCTTCTATGAGCCTCAATGTGAGCTAATTTTGCTTAATTTTATATAAAAAGCTTTTAAATTCAGATGATTTGATAAAATCATCATCCTCCATGAATTTCTTAGATTGGATGAGTCTATCATCCAAACTGGAGGTTGTAATATTCAAATCAGTTGAGGCTCTTCCTACCTATGTAGCCCTTTGCTACAAATAAAGTTTTCTGATATTAGAAAAATATTAATCATTCCCTAGCATGACTTGCAAGGCTCTACTCACCACTTTCTCTAGTATATGCATTATTTTTTTCCTTTTGTTTCCTTTGGCCACCCATGTGGAATATGATAGTTGTTCTTCCTCTTCAACATCAATCTCCAATTGAACATAAAGCTTAGGGGATTCTCTATACACCGTTGCCTCCACTCCCTCTAGCTCATTTGGCATTTGAGCCATGTTGTGATTAAAATTTTCAACCATTTTTCTCAAATTTCTAGGATAAGGGATATCAGTATAAAAACCCTTGAAGTCTGGGTTAGTCCTCTTCAAGGCATCCTCCACTTTCTTTATTTCACAATACTTTCGTAGCAACTCATCAGTCTCCCCTATTGCTACTATGTTAGTAATTAAATCTTCTAGAGGGATTTGTTTGTTGAAAGGTAGAACGTAACCCCTAATGGCCTGCACCTCATTTGTTATATAGTTCTCTAGGTCATACATTCTATAAGATTGAGTAGCAAACTTATAGGTCCTGTTTGGGATTCCTTTCTACCAAAAGTGCTTTCCATTCGTCCACCTCCTATGGTCGGACTTGAAGCAATTGTAAACTAAGGATAAGTCTCTTCATCTATATAAGGAAGAGCTTCCTTCAATCTTAGGTAGAGGTGAAATAGCTAAGCAATCGTCTAAGTCTAGGTCTGGTCTTAGAAAAGTGTCTTGTCTTGTTTAGTTTGAAGAAATCATTCTACCATAGAGACTATGCTCTCTTCTCTTTGAGAAGATCAGAAATCAGATTGTTAAGAACTGATTTAGTTCTACTGTGCATATAAGTGCATGATGTTTATTGTGAATATTTCATAAGCTTCCAAATATCAATATCAATATATGGCATCTTGTTCACAATTCACAATTCACAGCTCCATAAAAGTTGGTATCAGAGCCATGTTGTTGCTCATTATGCCCTCTGTTTGATCTTTGCAATTGTTTAGTGTCTCTTGTGATTCTTTTTGGTCTTCGGTTTGAAGTAATTCCTCATGTTGTAGCCATGTGAAGGAATTAAGAGGCAGGGGAGGTAGTGCATTTTTGACCAACATACAAAATAGAGATCGAGATGGCCGATCTAGCTCATCGATAGTCTGTAGATCAAACATCAAAATTAGTAAGTTTGAGCTCCGTCTTTGACTCCATTCAAGATATAAATGTTGAAGAAGATGTTTTGCAGTCTGAAGCTTATTCTATGCCTAATGAATGTTTTAAATTGCCTGTAAAGAAGTGGAATGAGATTTACAGTGACTTAGGCTTGTTAGCATACAAGTCAAACACAATCTGTAAGCTGATAGAACATTAAGTAGTTGTGAAAAACAATGAGTCTCATAGCTTCATAAATCTTTTGTCTAGAAAAGATATTCAAAATCTAGTTAAGCAAGCAAAGACAAAGAATGGATATGAGTACTTGCATATAGGTAGCATAGTGGCTGGTATTGAACCCTTGTATCGGAAAGGTATTCCAGCAAATGTCATGATGACATTGCTCGATGTTAGACATAACCAATACTGTGATATGTTAATGGGAGGTATCTCATCTCCCATGGCTACTGGTGCAACTACCTTTGATATCATCCTTAATTTTTCTGTAAGTCTTTTAGATGACCATCTAGATAAAGTGTTAATGTTCCAATTTGGAAACCAATACTTAAACATGAAGCCTAGATCTAGAACGCATGCCCTGTGGTTTGCTTTGTATGGTGTTTGTTTAACACAATAGTCCCTATAGTAAAGGATCCACATGTAGAAAAATTCTACAATAAATATTCTCTGTTATGGCAAACAAATGCAAAAGGTGCTCAGATCACTTCACCCAAAATGTTGCAATCGTCAGATATCCAAGTGCCAAGAGAATGGATAATTGATATGAAGGCATTAAGACAACTTGAAGGTCCTCAAAATATGACCAATATTTCCAATGTACAAGAAGATTATACTCAAGCTAGGATCTCATTTGCTCCTTCGCAAACCTCATCCTCTACTTCAACTCCTGCACGTCAGTCCTTGACTAGGAGTATGTCCAATATATCTAGTTCATCTTTTGTACCAAGCATCTCTCGACAACTGTCAATGCCTCCTTTGAGAATACCTACTTGTCCTCCTCCTGTTACGTCTACTCCTCCACAACATTCACCTATCAATACAGTGTCAAACCCATTATCTGCTCCATGCAAAGACCCTTAGTTTATAGAACTTGACAATGGTGAAATGCAATGTACAAATTGCTCTTTTGTTCATCCTCAACTTGTTAGAATGTTACTTTCTAGTCAAAAGACCACATTTGATAAGGAAAAATTACAAACCCCAGAAGTCCATACCTTTCATGACTTCTTGTTGCAATCTGGTCATAATAAATATAGTACTCCCTGCTGGCCTTAGCATGTGATCGCCTCTGGTCAACTAGACACTCCCACGCAAAGTAAGATGCTTAACTATGCCAACCTCTACATTTAGAAAGCCTTGTTAGTACAACAGAACCAAATGCAAAAGTTAGTTCAAATGGAATTAGCCTCTCAACAAGCCACCGCCAGCACCAATACTAATTTTCATACTATTATTGCTTCATTGCAAGCTCTTGAGTCTCACTTATCTTAACAATTTGCCACCCAAATAAAGTCTGATATTACCAATTTGCATCAAAATTATCAGAGTTTCTGCCAAACTAGCGAAGCATGGTGGACGGATTGTGTCAATCATTTGTCCTCTTTTTCTACAACCACTCACCAGATCTCTGGTACAACCCAAACACTTACAACCACAACGCAAACTATTGCAAAGAAAATATAACCCATAGATCAGGCCACTACTCAGGTTTTCTCTCAGTAGCTTTCCCATACCCAAAATATCCATCAAACCTTGACGTTTGTTAAGGATCAAGTTGAGAATATCATAACAGATAAACTAAGCTCTTTACCACAAAGTAGTTCAGCCCCTGCTCGACCACCTAGTAATTTCCCTAGCTCACAAGCTGACCATCAGCGTTTATGCTCTCTTCATACTGGTAAAGCTTTAGTTTTGTATGTATCTCCTCAAAGGCCACAAGACTTTGATCCTGGAACTGGTACATGGAAACATGTCAATATGGTATTGCAAGATCCATATGATCAGTTATATGCTTTCAATGAAAATGTACCCCCATACATAAATTTGGATACTTATGATCCAATAAAAAATAAAGCAACATTAAATGCACTCAGAACATGGATGGACAACGCCATCTATGCTACAAACATGACACTAGATTAGGCAATAAGAAAAGGTTTGAATGCCTTAACCGGCATTGCAAGAAGTGCCTAGGATAGTCTGCCAACAGACTATAAAGATGATTTGATCAATGCTAGTGTTACTAAAGTTAGTACTGCACTCTACCACATGTTTTTTGGTCAGCATGACAATGAACAACGTGCAACCCTAAAAAAGTTTACGGAAAATAGAATCTGTGACATGAGCAAGCTAGAAGAGTACTGCAGCGAGCAGTATACAAATTTCTATAGATTAGGCCAGACTAATAACAATGTCTGGATGTATAACACTTTTCTTGAAGGTTTCCCTTTACAACTGCAATCTTACTATAGAGAAAAGATTCTCTTTAGCATAATGAACACACCAAAGATGTCTATAAATGATGTGACATTTTCGCAACTCTGTCAGTTCATTAAGGAAATTAATAGTGACTTATGTACAAAGAAGCAAAATTGAAGGAAAAAGAAGGATGTTTTACCATATCTGAAAGCTGGTCTCTGTCATTACCAATTCTCATCGTATGGCTATGAAAAGCATAAGAAAAAGCACAAGTCATACAAGTCCTAGAAATCAAATAAGGACTATAGTAGATCTTTTTCCAGAAATAAGAAGCTTAAAAGGAAAAAGGTATTTCTAAGAAAGAAGGAAAAGGTTAGAAAAAAGGATTTTAAGCCAGTCTGTTATATCTGCAAAGGAGATCACTACGCCAACAAATGTTCAGATCGCAAGAAGAAAGGAAAGTGCATCCGCGCACTGCAATTAGTCAACATGCTCAATGAACCTATTACAATAGTTTCAGAAGGCTCAGATTCAAATGACCTTTGTATTGAAGATTGTTCCTCAGATAGTGAAGAAGAAATAATGCAAGTAATGCATTTAAGAATATCTGACAAGGAACATGCCTCTGAAGAAGAACCTGAACAATTCTTCTCTCCAAGTGAAAGTGATACTTCATAAGTGTCATTTTATTGTAATATGTATAATCGGTCTGACCGATTCACAGACCACCACCGGTCTCTTACTCTAATCAACCCCAATTGGTTCAAATTAACTCCTGAACAAGAACTTGAAAGAATTCAAGCCAGAAGTAATCAGTTGCTCAAAAGAAAAAAAGATTTCCTCACTCCTCATCAATTTGAAAAGGTCAAAAAGGAGTTAGCTGCTCTTGAAGATCAGCGTAAAAAAATCCTATCACAAAAGAAAGAAGAAATCTCACCACTTTATGATGAAGATGCTCCTGGAAGTGTATCAGCTCATCATGGGTACACCCATAACCCACAAGGACAACAAGCTTTTGCAAGTAGTGGTCTGTTCTATGGTTGAGATTTTCTTTGCAATAGTTTGCATTATGGTTGTAAGTGTTTGGGCTGTACAAGAGATCTGGTGAGTGGTTGCAGACAAAGAAGACAAATGATTGACACTATTCATCCACCACACTTTGCTAGTTTGGCAGAAACTCTGATAATTCTGATGCAAACTAGTAATATCAGACTACATTTGGGTGGAAAATTGTTGAGATAAGTGAGACTCAAGAGCTTGCAATGAAGCAATAATAGTATGAAATTAGTATTGGTGCTGGTAGTGGCTTCTTAAGTGACTAATTCCATTTGAACTAACTTTTGCATTTGGTTCTGTTGTAATAATAGGGCTTTCTAAATGCAGAGGTTGTCATAGTTAAGCATCTTAATTTGCGTGAGAGCGTCTTGTTGACCAGAGTTGATCACATGGTAAGGCCAGTAGGGAATACTATATTTATCATCACAAGATTGCAACAAGAAGTCATGAAAGGTAGGGACTTCTGGGGTTTGCAATTTTTCTTTATCAAATGTGGTCTATTGACAAGAAAGTAACATTCTAACAAGTCGAGGACAAACAAAAAAGCAATTTTTACATTGCATTTCACCATTGTCAAGTTCCATAAACTGAGGGTGTTCGCATGGAGCAGATAATGGGTTTGACACTATATTGATAGGTGAATGTTGTGGAGGAGTAGACGTAACAGAAGGAGGACTAGTAGGTATTCTCAAAGGAGGCATTGATGGTTGTCGAGACATGTTGGGTACAGAAGATGAACTAGATATATTGGACATACTCCTAGTCAAGGACTGACGTGCAAGAGTTGATGTAGAGGATGAGGTTTATGAAGGAGCAAATGAGATCCTAGCTTGATTATAATCTTCTTGTACATTGGCAATATTGATCATATTTCAAGGACCTTCAAGCTGTCTTAATGCCATCATATCAATTATCCATTCTCTTGGCACTTGGGTGGAAAATTGCTGAGATAAGCAAGAATCAAGAGCTTGCAATGAGGCAATAATGGTATGAAAATTAGTATTGGTGCTGGCGGTGGCTTGTTGAGAGGCTAATTCCATTTGAACTAACTTTTGCATTTGGTTCTGTTGTACTAACAAGGCTTTCTAAATGTAGAGGTTGGCATAGTTAAGCATCTTAATTTGTGTGGGAGCTTCTGGTTGACCAGAGGCGATCACATGCTAAGGCCAGCAGGGAATACTATATTTATCATCACTAAATTGCAACAAGAAGTCATGAAAGGTAGGGACTTTTGGGGTTTGCAATTTTTCCTTATCAAATATGGTCTGTTGACTAGAAATTAACATTCTAACAAGTCGAGGATGAAAAAAAGAGCAATTTGTACATTGCATTTCACCATTGTCAAGTTCCATAAATTGAGGGTGTTCGTATGGAATAGATAATGGGTTTGACACTATATTGACAAGTGAATGCTATGGAGGAGTAGACATAACAGGAGGAGGACCAGTAGGTATTCTCAAAGGAGGCATTGACGGTTGTCGAGACATGTTGGGTACAAAAGATGAACTAGATATATTAGACATACTCCTAGTCAAGGACTGACGTGCAAGAGTTGACGCAAAGGATGAGGTTTGCGAAGGAGTAAATGAGATCCTAGCTTGATTATAATCTTCTTGTACATTGGAAATATTGGTCATATTTCAAGGACCTTCAAGCTGTCTTAATGCCTTCATATCAATTATCCATTCTCTTGGCACTTGGATATCTGACAATTGCAAAATTTTGGGTGCGGTGATCTAAGGACCTTTTGCATTTGTTTGCCATAACAAAGAATATTTATTCTAGGATTTGTCTACACATGGATCCTTTACTATAGGGACTATTGTGTTAAACAAATGGCCATACAAAGTAAACCATAGGGCATGCATTCTAGATCCAGGCTTCATGTTTTTATACTGGGTTCCAAATTGGAACATTAACACTTTATCTAGATGGTCATCCAAAAGACTTACAACAAAATTAGGGATGACATCAAAGGCAGTTACACCGGCGGCCATGGGAGTAGAGATACCTCCCATTAACATATCATAGTATCGGTTATGTCTAACATCGAGCAATGCCATCATGACAGTTGTTGGAATACCTTTCCGATATAAGGGTTCAATACCAGCCACTATGCTACCTATATGCAAGTACTTATATCCATTATTTGTCATTGCTTGCTTAACTAGATTTTGAATATCTTTGCTAGACAAAAGATTTATGAACCTATGAGACTCATTGTTTTTCACAACTACTTGAAGTTCTATCAGCTTACAGATTGTTTTTGACTTGTATGCTAACAAACCTAAGTCACTATAAATCTCATTCCACTTCTTTACAGGCAATTTAAAATGTTCATTAGGAATAGAATAAGCTTCAGACTGTTCAACATCTTCTTGAACATTTATATATTGAATGGAGTCAAAGACAGAGCTCAAACTTACTAATTTCGATGTTTGACCTACAGATTGTCGATCAGCTGGATCAACCATCTCGATCTCTATTCTGTATTTTAGTCAAAAATGTGCTACCTTCCCTACCTCTTAATGCCTTCACATGGCTACAACATGAGGAATTACTTTAGGCTGAAGACCAGACAGAATCACGAGAGACACTAAAAAATTACAAAGATCAAACAAAGGGCATAACAAGAAAGAACATGGCTCTAATACCAACTTTTATGGAGCTGTGAATTGTAAATTGTGAACAAGATGCCATATATTGATATTGATATTCAGAAGCTTATGAAATATTCACATTATACATCACACGCTCATATGTGCAGTAGAACTAAATCGGTTCTTGACAGTTTAATTTCTGATCTTCTCAAAGAGAAGAGAGCATACTCTCTATGCCAGAATGATTTCTTCAAACTAAACAAGACAAGACACTTTTCTAAGACTAGACCTAGACTCAGACGATTGCTTACCTATTTCACCTCTGCCTAAGACTAAAGGAAGCTCTTCCTTATATAGATGAAGAGACTTATCCTTAGTTTACGATTGCTTCATGTCCGACCATAGGAGGTGGACGCGTGGAAAACACTTTTAGCAGAAAAGAATCCCAAATAGGACCTCCACTACGAAAAAGGAGGTGAACAATAATTTGGTATAAGAACACACCGAAACACTTTATTACAAAGCATCTTTTTGAAATGAGAAGGTTAACTCAACAGGTGTTAGTTCTACCATGGTTGACAGCCATGTCTCAGACTGGTTCACAAAGGTTGAGATGCCTTCATCAAGTGACAACCCCACTTGATAGGTTTAATACCCATGACTGCGAGGTCAACTGGCTTCCCAATTCATATAGTCTTCGTCTTCAGTACTGGGTGATGTAGGTCTTCATCCTTCCTCTAGCTGTTCTAGACGATCTTCAATGGAGTCTTCTTTCTGAATAATGTGTCGAGTAACATGGATAAGAGCAGTGGGAAGACTAATGTCTGGCATTTAATTTTTTGGAATTGTTTAGAACTGTGTGAACAACCAAACTGGCTTTCAATTTTGAACAAAAGAAGATAATGTCCTTAATTCAATTGTATCCGATTGACGACGAGATGGACCATAATATGCAAAAATTCCATTAGAAATTGGAGTTGGTGTTCTAGAGAGAAACTAAAGATGAAATAAATAACCATAATTAGTGGTTATTGGATACTAGCTATGTGAATGAGGATAGAGGCCTAAGAAAAACTCATCAATCCATGAGTGGTACTGATATTGGGTATGATGCTAATTTGGAATGTGAGTATTACTAAGAATTTCTATAGGCCATTCATAGGCTGAGGAATATGTGTCAATAGGGCCTATTGCAGCAGATATTACAGGGTTAGCTTCGCAGCAAGGATACTTGGCTATCAAGGAATCTGTTAGAAGCTATCAATTGGCTACAAAATGATATTGCCTAAGTTCATCATAAATCTATTTTGTGAGTAGATAGGTGTTAGGAATCTAGGGAGTATTACAAACCATAGGGTAGGTTTCTTTTCTTTCCATTATTATTCTTACATGTTATTGATGAACTAGTTCTGGTGTAGGTTTAGGAACAGGAGGCTCAAAGTGGACTTGCACATATTGATCCTCTTGTGGAAGACATTAAATTTTGATTGCGATGATCTTCAGCCAGGCGACCACGATCTTTTTCAATGCTCATTCGAATTTGATCTTGATGAACCTGTTCATTAGACAACTCAAGATGAAAATAAATACTATTAAACAAATTAGTAACAATATCAGGAAGTGTCTGTGCTGTAGGATTTTCTCTTGGGTGAATATATGCATCATATTCCTGTTCTTCGATGAAAGCATTGACATGATATCCTTCACGACTGAGAAAGTCAACAAGGACATTCTTGACACCTTCCACATTTTCTATTTTGAAATCAAAAGTATCGAGGAACTGTGCCCATCTCAATAGGCAACCTCGAGCAACATTGTGTTTGGAATCCTTCTTGAAGAAACTAGATAAGTAACGTAAATCACTTCTGAGTAAGAAGGGTTTATCGCCAATAAAGAGCTGAAATTTAGTAAAAGCATTGATAATGGCTAACAAATCTTTATGAGTACTATGGTAATTAACTTCAGAACCTTTAAAGGCACCTGACTCATAGTTGACCACTTCTTCTTTAATTTTACTTTCATGTTCAACTTGTTCTAGCAAGACAACACCCCAGGCTTCGTTGCTTGCATCTGTCTGGACAATCTTTTTACCAGAACTGAGAATTCGTAATGGCAGGAGCTACTAACATTGATCTTTAATCTGTTGAATGATGTGATCATGCTTTTCTATCCATGGCAGAGCATTCTTTCTCAGGAGCTTGTTTAACTCTTTTCAGGCTTCTTTGATCTTCTAATAATAACCTGCAATATAATTCACAAGACCAAGAAATCATTGCAAAGACTTCTTGTCTTTTACTTCACATTTGTTGATTGCAGCAAGCACATGATTTTGTGGGTACAAGCGTCCATTGAGCTCAATCCATGTGCCAATAAAGATAAGACTTTCAGTGCACCAGTGTAACTTGGTAGGATTGAGGCACAAACCATGACTTTGACAGATATTAAGAAATTGACGTAGATGACTCATATGACTGGTATAGTCTAGGCTGAAAATGAGGATGTCATCTATGTATGGCTGAATCAACTTGGAATATGGGGAAAAAATCTTATCCATATGAATCTGGAATATGGATGGAGTAGTCTTGATGTCGAATGGAAAAACATTCCATTCATATAGACCTTGTGGGATTGAGAAGGCTGTTTTATATCTTTCTTCATTTTTTACAGAGATTTGCCAAAATCCTTTTGTCAGATCAAACTTGCTAAAGCTATTACAACCTTGGATACGCTGCCAAATATAGTCTTTCCTTGGCAAAGGATGCTGATTATTTTCTAAGTAGATGTTTAATGGCTTATAATTCACAACTAGTCTTTTTTCAGCAAGTTCATTACCATTTTTATCCTTCTTGGAAACATGCATAACATGGCATGAAAAAGGGATTTTACTGGGACAAATGATAATTTTTGCAAGGAGTTCAGTAATATCCTTTTTACAGAGTGCTTGTTCTTCTTTTGATAGGATGAAATAATTGGCTTTGCTTTTAGGAACCATTGCTTGGGCATTCTCATCTTTCTTGAGAGGAAGGACACATTCCATATGGCATTCATATTTGGTCAAGTCTTTTGTTAAGATAGTGGCTTCAAAATTGGCTTTGATGGCTGCTAAATCCCCCCGGGTCAAAAGAAATTCCGTGGTTAACCAAACATGTGAATTTGGAGGAATGGGCTTACCAAGCTGTGGAAAGGATAACTTTGGGGCATATGCATGAAATTCATATATCTGAGGGACCTGACCAAACTAAAAAAATATATAGGTTCCTTGATGTCCAACAGTATAGGGAGACCATTGTTGGAGAGTTTGGTTGCCTATGATGCAGTCATACTATTGTACAGGAAATTGTAGAAAGGTAACCATACAACTTTGAGTACCAAATTGCAAGGGGATGTGTGCCTGAAAACAAATGGGATTATTGGAGTGAGTCATAAAGTGAATACTAGTTTGTGTTGGAATCCAACAATCATTAGGAAAAGCTTCTTTTCTAGCCAGATTACAATTGGCACCAGAATCTAATAGAGCACACAACTGATATGCCTTTAATCCTGAAAGCTTGACAGTGAGAAGAAATGTTGGACATGGATTATGCATACCTTTTTTATCACTAAATGCTTTCTTTGATGCAATATCTTCTAGTTGTGTCTGTATATAAGACACACCTGCTTCTTCATAATTTTTTGTAGGAGGTTCTTCTGTAATCTATTTAGCTTCAAGAAGAAGTTTGTCAAAAGCACTGAGAGAACATGAACTGCTTTCATACTCCTTTAGTTCACGCTGAACTTGACTGATTTCTTTCAAAACATTAGTTTTAGCCTGATAGAGAAAGGTGAGGCGCTGAGAGAGCCATTCTTTTTTGGAAGCTTTCGCAAAAGCTTGTTGTCCTTGTGGGTTATGGGTGTACCCATGATGAGCTAATACATTTCTAAGAGCATCTTCATCATAAAGTGGCAAGATTTCTTCTTGCTGTTGTAACAAGATTTTGTTACGCTGATCTTCAAGAGCAGCTAACTCCTTTTTGACCTTTTCAAATTGATGAGGAGTGAGGAAATCTTCTTTTCTTTTGAGCAACTGATTACTTCTAGCTTGAATTCTTTCAAGTTCTTGTTCAGGAGTTAATTTCAACCAATTGGGGTTGATTAGAGTAAGAGACCGGTGGTGGTCTGTGAATTGGTCAAACTAATTATGCATATTACAATAAAATGACACTTATGAAGTATCACTTTCACTTGGAGAGAAGAATTTTTTAGGTTCTTCTTCAGAGGCATGTTCCTTGTCAGATATTCTTAAATGCATTACTTGCATTATTTCTTCTTCACTATCTGAGGAACAATCTTCAATACAAATGTCATCTGAATCTAACCCTTCTGAAACTATTGTAACAAGTTCATTGAGCATGTTGACTGATTGCAGGGCGCAGACGTGCTTTCCTTTCTTCTTGCAATTAGGACATTTGTGGCATAGTGATCTCCTTTGCAGATATAATAGACTGGCTTAAAATCTTTTTCTCTAACCTTTTCCTTCTTTCTTAGAAATGCCTTTTTCCTTTTAAGCTTCTTATTTCTGGGAAAAGATCTACTATAGTCCTTATTTGATTTGTAGGACTTGTATGAATTATGCTTTTTTTTATGCTTTTCATAGCCATACGATGAGGATTGGAAATGACAGAGTCCAGCTTTGAGATATGGTAAAACATCCTTCTTTTTCCTTTGGTTTTGCTTCTTTATACATAAGTCACTATTAATTTCCTTAATGAACTGATAGAGTTGTGGAAATGTCACATCATTTATAGACATCTTTGGTGTGTTCATTATGCTAAAGAGAATCTTTTCTCTATAGTAAGATTGCAGTTGTAAAGGGAAACCTTCAAGAAAAGTGTTATACATCAAGACATTGTTATTAGTCAGGCCTGATCTGTAGAAATTTGTATACTGCTCGCTGCAGTACTCTTCTAGCTTGCTCATGTCACAGATTCTATTTTCCTTGAACTTTTTGAGGGCTGTAAGTTTTTTGTTGTCATGCTGACCAACAAACATGTGGTAGAGTGCACTACTGACTGTAGTAACACCGGAATTGATCAAATCATCAGTATAGTCTATTGGCAGACTATCCCAGGCACTTCTTGCAATGCAAGTTAAGGCATTCAAACCTTTTCTTATTGCTTGATCTAGTGTCATGTTTGCAGCATAGATGGTGTTGTCCATCCATGTTCTAAGTGCATCTAATTTTGCTTTATTTTTGACTAGATCATAAGTATCCAAATTTATGTACGGGGGTACATTTTCATTGAAAGCATATAACTGATCATATGGATCTTGTGATACCATATTGACATGTTTCCATGTACCAGTTGCAGGATCAAACTCTTGTGGCCTCGAAGGAGGTACATGCAAAACTAAAGCTTTACCAGTATGAAGAGAGCATAAACACGGATGGTCAGCCTATGAGCTAGGGAAATTGGTAGGTGGTTGAGCAGGGGCTGAACTACTTTGTGGTAAAGAGCTTAGTTTATCTATTATGATATTCTCAACTTGATCCTTAACAAACGTCAAGGCTTGATGGATATTTTGGGTATCGGCAAGCTGCTGAGAGTAGACCTGAGTAGTTGTCTATTCTATGGTTGAGATTTTCTTTGCAATAGTTTGCATTGTGGTTGTAAGCATTTGGGTTGTACTACAGATCTGGTGAGTGGTTGCAGAAAAAGAGGACAAACGATTGACACTATCTATCCACCATGCTTTGCTAGTTTGGCAGAAAATCATTCTGGTATAAAGAGTATGCTCTCTTCTCTTTGAGAAGATCAAAAATCAGACTGTCAAGAACTAATTTAGTTCTACTGTGCATATGAGCGCGTGATGTATATTGTGAATATTTCATAAGCTTCTGAATATCAATATCAATATATGGCATCTTGTTGACAATTCACAATTCACAGCTCCATAAAAGTTGGTATCAGAGCCATGTTCTTTCTTGTTATGCCCTCTATTTGATCTTTGCAATTGTTTAGTGTCTCTCGTGATTCTGTCTGGTCTTTAGCGTGAAGTAAGTCCTTGTGTTATAGCCATGTGAAGGCATTAAGAGGCAGGGGAGGTAGCACATTTTCAACCAACATACAGAATAGAGATCAAGATGGCCGATCCAGCTCATCGATAGTCTATAGATCAAACATCGAAATTAGTAAGTTTGAGCTCTGTTTTTGACTACATTCAAGATATAAATATTGAAGAAGATGTTGTACAGTCTGAAGCTTATTCTATGCCTAATGAACATTTTAAATTGCCTGTGAAGAATTGGAATGAGATTTATAGTGACTTAGGTTTGTTAGCATACGAGTCAAAAACAATCTGTAAGCTGATAGAACTTCAAGTAGTTGTAAAAAACAATGAGTCTCATAGCTTCATAAATCTATTGTCTAGCAAAGATATTCAAAATCTAGTTAGGCAAGCAAAGACAAAGAATGGATATAAGTACTTGCATATAGGTAGCATAGTGGCTGGTATTGAACCCTTGTATCAGAAAGGTATTCCAGCAACTGTCATGATGACATTGCTCAATGTTAGACATAACTAATACTGTGATATGTTAATGGGAGGTATCTCTGCTTGCATGGCTGCCAGTGCAACTACCTTTGATGACATCCCTAAATTTGTTGTAAGTCTTTTGGATGACCATCTAGATAAAGTGTTAATGTTCCAATTTGGAACCCAGTACTTAAACATGAAACCTAGATCTAGAATGCATGCCTTGTGGTTTGCTTTGAATGGCCATTTGTTTAACACAACACTCCCTGTAGTAAAGGATCCACATGTAGACAAATCCCAGAATAAATATTCTCTATTATGGAAAACAAATGCAAAAGATGCTCAGATCACTACACCCAAAATGTTGCAATTGTCAGATATCCAAGTGCCAAGAGAATGGATAATTGATATGAAGGAATTAAGACAGCTTGAAGGTCCTCGAAATATGACCAATATTGCCAATTTACAAGAAGATTATAATCATGCTAGGATCTCATTTTCTCCTTCAGAAACCTCATCCTCTACGTCAACTCCTACATGTTAGTCCTTGACTAGGAGTATGTCCAATATATCTAGTTCATCTTCTGTACCCAGCATGTCTCGACAACCATCAATGCCTCCTGTGAGAATACCTACTAGTCCTCCTCCTATTATGTCTACTCCTCCACAACATTCACCTATCAATATAGTGTCAATCCCATTATCTGCTCCATGCGAACACCCTCAGTTTATGGAACTTGACAATGGTGAAATACAATGTACAAATTGCTCTTTCTTTTGTCCTTGACTTGTTAGAATGTTACTTTCTGGTCAACAGACCACATTTGATAAGGAAAAATTGCAAACCCCAGAAGGCCCTACCTTTCATGACTTCTTGTTGTAATCTGGTGATGATAAATATAGTATTCCCTGCTGGCATCATCATGTGATCATGTGTGGTCAACCAGATGCTCCCACACAAATCAAGATGCTTAACTATGCCAACCTCTACATTCAAAAAGCCTTGTTAGTACAGCAGAACCAAATGCAAAAGTTAGTTCAAATGGAATTAGCCACTCAGCAAGCCACCGCCAGCACCAATACTAATTTTCATACTATTATTGCTTCATTGCAAGCTCTTGAGTCTTGCTTATCTCAGTAATTTTCCACCCAAATGCAGTTTGATATTACTAGTTTGCATCAGGATTATTAGAGTTTTTACCAAACTAGTGAAGCATGGTGGACGAATAGTGTCAATCATTTGTCCTCTTTTTCTGCAACCACTCACCAGATCTCTGGTACAGGTTATTATCATAAGCTTCTGAATATCAATATCAATATATGGCATCTTGTTCACAGTTCACAATTCATAGCTCCATAAAAGTTGGTATTAAAGCAATGTTCTTTGTTGTTATGCCCTCTGTTTGATCTTTACAATTGTTTAGTGTCTCTCATGATTCTGTCTAGTCTTCAGCATGAAGTAATTGCTCTTGTTGTAGCCATGTGAAGGCGTTAAGAGGCAGTGAAGGTAGCACATTTTTGACCAACATACAAAATAGAGATCGAGATGGCTGATCTAGCTAATCGATAGTCTGTAGATCAAACATCAAAATTAGTAAGTTTGAGCTCTGTCTTTGACTCCATTCAGGATATAAATGTTGAAGAAGATGTTGCATAGTCTGAAGCTTATTCTATGCCTAATGAACATTTTAAATTGCCTATAAAGAAGTGGAATGAGATTTATAGTGACTTAGGTTTGTTAGCATACAAGTCAAAAACAATCTCTAAGCTGATAGAACTTCAAGTAGTTGTGGAAAAGAATGAGTCTCATAGCTTCATAAATCTTTTGTCTAGCAAAGATATTCAAAATCTAGTTAAGCAGGGAAAGACAAAGAATGGATATATGTACTTGCATATAGGTAGCATAGTGGCTGGTATTGAACCCTTGTATCGAAAAGGCATTCCAGCAACTGTCATGATGACATTGCTCGATGATAGACATAACCAATAGTGTGATATGTTAATGAGAGGTATCTCTGCTCCCATGGCCACCAATGCAACTGCCTTTGATGTCATCCCTAATTTTTCTATAAGTCTTTTGGATGACCATCTAGATAAAGTGTTAATGTTCCAATTTGGTACCCAGTACTTAAACATGAAGCCTGGATCTAGAACACATGCCCTATGGTTTGCTTTGTGCGGCCATTTTTTTAACACAATAGTCCCTGTAGTAAGGGATCCATGTGTAGACAAATCCTATAATAAATATTCTCTGTTATGGAAAAAAAATGCAAAAGTTGCTCAGATCACTACACCCAAAATGTTGCAATTGTCAGATATCCAAGTGCCAAGAGAATGGATAATTGATATGAAGGCATTAAGATAGCTTGAAGGTCCTCAAAATATGACCAATATTGCCAATGTACAAGAAGATTATAATCAATCTAGGATCTCGTTTGCTCCTTTGCAAACCTCATCCTCTGTGTCAATTCCTACACGTCAGTCCTTGACTATGAGTATGTCCAATATATCTAGTTCATCTTTTGTACCCAACATGTCTCAAAAACTATCAACGCCTCCTTTGAGAATACCTACTGGTCCTCCTCCTATTACGTCTAATCCTTGATAGTATTCACCTATCAATATAGTGTCAAACCCATTATCTGCTCCATGCGAACACCCTCAGTTTATGGAACTTAAAAATGGTGAAATGAAATGTACAAATTGCTCTTTTGTTTGTCCTTGACTTGTTAGAATGTTACTTTTTGGTCAACATACCACATTTGATAAGGAAAAATTGCTAATCCCAGAAGTCCCTACCTTTCTTGACTTCTTATTGCAATCTGGTGATGATAAATATAGTATTCCCTGCTGGCCTCAACATTTGATCGCCCCTGGTCAACTAGACGCTCCCACGCAAATTAAGATGCTTAACTATGCCAACCTTTGCATTAAGAAAGTCTTGTCAGTACAACAGAACCAAATGCAAAAGTTAGTTCAAATGGAATTAGCCTCTCAACAAGCCACGACCAATGCCAATACTAATTTTCATACTATTATTGCTTCATTGCAAGCTCTTGAGTCTCGCTTATCTTAGCAATTTGCCACCCAAATGTAGTCTGATATTACCAGTTTGCATGAAAATTATCAGAGTTTCTGCCAAACTAGTGAAGCATGGTGGATGAATAATGTTAATCATTTGTCCTCTTTGTCTACAACCACTCACCAGATCTCTGGTATAGCCCAAATGCTTACAACCACAATGCAGACTATTGCAAAGAAAATCTCAACCATATAATAGATCACTGCTCAGGTCTGCTCTCAGCAGCTTGCCCATACCCAAAATATCCATCAAACCTTGATGTCTATTAAGGATCAAGTTGAGAATATCATAACAGATAAACTAAGCTCTTCACCACAAAGTAGTTCAACCCCTGCTCGACCACCTAGAAATTTCCCTAGCTCATAGGCTGACCATCAACATTTATGCTCTCTTCATACTGGTAAAGCTTTAGTTTTGCATGTACCTCCTCCAAGGCCACAAGATTTTGATCCTGCAACTGGTACATGGAAACATGTCAATATGGTATCGCAAGATCCATATGATTAGTTATATGCTTTAAATGAAAATGTACCCCCATACATAAATTTGGCTACTTATGATCCAATAAAAAATAAAGCAACATTAGATGTACTTAGAACATGGATGGACAACACCATCTATGCTGCAAACATGACACCAGATTAGGCAATAAGAAAAGGTTTGAATGTCTTAACTGGCATTGCAAGAAGTGCCTGGGATAGTTTGTCAATAGACTATAAAGATGATTTGATCAATGCTAGTGTTACTATAGTCAGTAGTGCACTCTACCGCATGTTTGTTGGTCAGCATGACAACGAACAACGTGCAACCCTCAAAAAGTTCAAGAAAAATATAATCTGTGACATGAGCAAGCTAGAAGAGTACTGTAGCAAGCAGTATAAAAATTTCTATAGATCAGGCCAGACTAATAACAATGTCAAGATGTATAACACTTTTCTTGAAGGTTTCCCTTTACAACTGCAATCTTACTATAGAGAAAAGATTCTCTTTAGCATAACAAACACACCAGAGATGTCTATAAATGATGTGACATTTCCACAACTCTGTCAGTTCATTAAGGAAATTAATAGTGACTTATGTACAGAGAAGCAAAATCAAAGGACAAAGAAGCATGTTTTACCATATCTCAAAGCTGGTCTCTGTCATTGCAAATCCTCATCGTATGGCTATGAAAAGCATAAGAAAAAGAATAAGTCATACAAGTCCTACAAATCAAATAAGGACTATAGTAGATCTTTTCCCAGAAATAAGAAGCTTAAGAGGAAAAAGGTATTTCTAAGAAAGAAGGAAAAGGTTAGAAAAAAGGATTTTAAGCCAGTCTATAATATTTGCAAAGGAGATTACTACGCCAACAAATGTCTTGATCGCAAGAAGAAAGGAAAGCGTGTCCCTGCCCTGCAATTAGTCAACATGCTCAATGAACCTGTTACAATAGTTTTAGAAGGGTTAGATTTAGATGACCTTTGTATTGAAGATTTTTCCTCAGATAGTGAAGAAGAAATAATGCAAGTAATGCATTTAAGAACATCTGACAAGGAACATGCCTCTGAAGAAAAACCTAAACAATTCTTCTCTCCAAGTGAATGTGATACTTCAGAAGTGTCATTTTATTGTAATATGTATAATTGGTCTGACCAATTCATAGACCACCACTAGTCTCTTACTCAAATCAACCCTAATCGGTTGAAATTAACTCTTGAACAAGAACTTGAAAGAATTCAAGACAGAAGTAATCAGTTGCTCAAAAGAAAAGAAGATTTTCTCACTCCTCATCAATTTGAAAAGGTCAAAATGGAGTTAGCTGTTCTTGAGGATCAGTGTAGCAAAATCTTGCCACTTTATGATGAAGATGCTCCTCAAAATGTATCAGCTCATCATGGGTACGCCCATAACCCACAAGGACAACAAGCTTTTGTGAAAGCTTCCAAAAAAGAATGTCTCTCTCAGCGGCTCGCCTTTCTCTATCAGGCTAAAACTGATGTTTTGAAAGAAATTAGTCAAGTTCAGCATGAACTAAAGGAGTATGAAAGCAGTTCGATTTCTCTCAGTGCTTTTGACAAACTTCTTCTTGAAGCTGAACAGATAACAGAAGAACCTCCTACATAAAATTATGAAGAAGCAGATGTTTCTTATATACAAACACAACCAGAAGATACTACATCAAAGCAAGAATTCAGTTATCAAAAAGGTATGCATAATCCTTGTCCAACATTTTTTCTCACTATCAAGCTTTTAGAATTAAAGGCATATCAGTTGTGTGCTCTGTTAGATTCTGGTGCCGATTGTAATCTAGCTAGAAAAGAAGCTTTTCCTAATGATTGTTGGATTCCAACACAAACCAGTATTCACTTTGTGATTCACTCCAATAATCCCATTCATTTTCAAGCACACATCCCCTTGCAATTTGGTACTAAAATTTGTATGGTTACCTTTCTACAATTTCCTATAGAACAGTATGACTGCATCATAGTTAGCCAAACCCTACAACAATGGTCTCCTTATACCGTTGGACATTAAGGAACCTATATAAATTTTTAGTTTGGTCGAATCCCTTAGATAAATGAATTTCGTGCATATGCCCCAAAGTTATCCTTTCCATAGCTTGGTAAGCCCATTCCTCCAAATTCGCGTGTCTGGTTAGCCACACATTCTCTTTCGACCCGGGGGGATTTAGTAGCCATCAAAGCTGATTTTGAAGCCACTATCTTAACAAAAGATTTGACCAAATATGAACACCATATGGAATTTGTCCTTCCTCTCAAGAAAGATGAGAATGCCCAAGCAATGCTTACTAAAAGAAAAGCCAATTATTTCATCCTGTCAAAAGAAGAACAAGCACTCTGTAAAAGGATATTACTGAACTCCTTGCAAAAAATATCATTCATCCCAGTAAAAGCCCTTTTTCATGCCATGTTATGTATGCTTCCAAGAAGGATGAAAATAGTAATGAACTTTTTGAAAAAATATTAGTTGTGAATTATAAGCCATTAAAGATCTACTTAGAAAATAATCAATATCCTTTGCCAAGCAAAGACTATATTTGGCAGCGTATTCAAGGTTGTAATATCTTTAGCAAGTTTTATCTGACAAAAGGATTCTGGAAAATCTCTGTAAAAAATGAAGAAAGATATAAAACAACCTTCTCAGTCCTACAAGGTCTGTATGAATGGAATGTTTTTCCATTCGGCATCAAGACTACTCCATCCATATTCTAGAGTTATATGGATAGGATTTTTTGCCCATATTCCAAGTTTATTCAGCCATACATAGATGACATCCTCATTTTCAGCCAAGACTATACCAGTCATATGAGTCATCTACGTCAATTTCTTAATATCTGTCAAACTCATGGTTTGTGCCTCAATCCTACGAAGTTACACTGGTGCACTGAAAGTCTTATCTTTATTGGCACACGGATTGAGCCCAATGGATGCTTGTACCCACAAAATCATCTACTTGCTGCAATCAACAAAGTTGAAGTAAAAGACAAGAAGTCTTTGTAACGATTTCTTTGTCTTGTGAATTATATTGCAGGTTATTATCAGAAGATCACAGAAGCCCGAAAAGAGTTAAAGAAGCTCCTGAGAAAGAATTCTCTTCCATGGATAGAAAAGCATGATCATATCATTCAACAAATTAAAGATTAGTGTCAGCAGCTCTTGCCATTATGAATTCCTGGTTTTGGTAAAAAGATTGTCCAGACAGATGCAAGCAACAAAGCCTAGGGTGCTGTCTTGCTAGAACAAGTTGAACATGAAGGTAAAATTAAAGAAGAAGTGGTCAGGTATGAGTCAGGTGCCTTTAAAGGTTTTGAACTTAATTACCATAGTACTCATAAAGAGTTGTTAGTTGTTATCATTGCTTTTACTAAATTTTAGCTCTTTATTGGCAATAAACCCTTCTTACTCAGAAGTGATTTACGTCACTTATCTAGTTTCTTCAAGAAGGAGTCCAAACACAAGGTTTCTCAAGGTCACTTATTGAGATGGGCACAGTTCCTCAATACTTTTGATATTGAAACAGAATATGTGGAAGGTGTCAAGAATGTCCTTGCTGACTTTCTCAGTCATGAAGGATATCATGTCAATGCTCTCACCGAAGAACATGAATATGATGCATATATATTCCCAAGAGCAAATCCTATAGCATAAACACTTCCTGATATTGTTACTAATTTGTATAATAGTATTTATTTTCATCTTGAGTTGTCTAACCAACAGGTTCATCGAGATCAAATCTGAATGAGCATTGAAGAAGATCGTGGTCGCCTGGTTGAAGATCATTGCAATCAAAATTTAATAGGTCTTCCACAAGAGGATCAATATGTGCAAGTTTTCTTTGAGCCTACTTTTCCTGAACCTCCACCAGAACTAGTTCATCAACAACATGTACGAATGATAATGGAAAGAAAAGAAACCTACCCTATGGTTTGTAATACTCCCTAGATTCCTAACACCTATCTGCTCACAAAACAGATTTATAATGAACTTAGGCAATATCATTTTGCAGCCAATCGACAACTTCTAACAGATTCCTTGATAGCCAAGTATCCTTACCGTGAAGTTGACCCTATAATATTTGCTACAATAGGCCCTATTGACACATATGCCTCAGCCTATGAATGGCCTATAGAATTTCTTAGTAATAATCACATTTTAAATCAACATCATACCCAATATCAGTACCGCTCATGGATTGATGAGTTTTTCTTAGGCCTCTATCCTCATTCACATATCCAGCATCCAATTACCACTAATTATGGTTAATTATTTCATCTTCAGTTTCTCTCCAGAACACCAAATCCAATTTCTAATAGAATTTTTGTAGATTATGGTCCATCTCGTCCTCAACCAAATACAACTAAATTAAGGACATTATCTTGTTTTTTTCAAAATTGAAAGCCAGTTTGGTTGTTCACATAGTTCTAGACAATTCCAAAAAATTGAACGCCAGACGTTAGTCTTCCCACTGCTTTTATCCGTGTCACTCGATGCATTCTTTGGAAAGAAGACTCCATTGAAGATTGTCTAGAATAGCTAGAGGAAGAATGAAGACCTGCATCACCCAGTACTAAAGACAAAGACTATATGAATTGGGAAGCCAATTCACCTCGCAGTCATGGGTATTAAACCTATCAAGTGGGGTTCTCACTTGATGAAGGCATCTCAACCTTTGTGAACCAATTTGAGACATGGCTGTCAACCATGGTAAAAATGACACCTGTCGAGTTAACCTTCTCATTTCAAAAAGATTCTTTGTAATAAAGTGTGTCGGTGTGTTCTTATCCCAAATTACTGTTCACCTCCTTTTCCGTAGTGGAGGTCCTATTTGGGATTCCTTTCTGCCAAAAGTGCTTTCCACGCATCCACCTCCTATGGTTAGACTTGAAACAATTGTAAACTAAGGATAAGTCTCTTCATCTATATAAGGAAGAGCTTCCTTCAGTCTTAGGCAGAGGTGAAATAGCTAAGAAATCATCTGAGTCTAGGTCTAGTCTTAGAAAAGTGTCTTTTCTTGTCTAGTTTGAAGAAATCATTCTGGCATAGAGAGTATGCTCTCTTCTCTTTGAGAAGATAAAAAATCAGATAGTCAAGAACTAATTTAGTTGTACTGTGCATATGAGGGTGTGATGTATATTGTGAATATTTCATAAGCTTCTGAATATCAATATCAATATATGGCATCTTGTTCACAATTCAAAATTCATAGCTCCATAAATGTTCTTGATTCTGTTCGGCACTTAATTTCGCTCAGCATTAACTAGGAATTTACTCAGCTCTTACTAGCTTGCTCGGCTCCTTCTCTCTTATGAACTTAGTTTGAGCTTTACAAAAGACTTAGCTAAAACCTTAAATCTTTGATATGTTTCAGTGTGCCCATTCTTTGTAGTATGTCATCAAATACACTTTTTTATCAATGCCTTAGCTAATCCTTATATTTCATTACAACATCATAACTTCAACCTTTCTCTAGGTGTTCTAGTTACATCTTATTGATTGCTTCCTCCTTGACAATCAACTAATTGATAGTATTTGGATCACTAAAGCAATTGTCATTCCTGCAAGTAGAAAGTTTGACATCAATGACAAAACAATGATTGAGGACATTCTTTACCAGTTCCATATATTATTCCAACAACTTTTCTTATGATCATTTCAATCATTTCCAACAATCTCCCTCTTTGGCATTGATGGCAAACCAAACTGATCAAGTAATCAATTCAGTTACCACCAAGATTGTATACATTAGCTTGCTGCATTTCACCACTGATCTCATATATCTCCCTCTTTCATATATATCTCCCTCTTACTTTTTATTGATCATTTTTTTGCATATTTCTCCCTCTTTGACATAAATGCCAAAGATGCAGCATCTTTATCATGCAGAATATAAGCTTTGGCTTCTAGTTGAATTTCTCCTTCTTTCACCATGCTTGTGACTGATTTGGAGTTTATATTTTTGCTGTCATCCTTTGCATCAACCTATTAATATTTCAATGATTTATTCCTGTTGATTCAAGGTAGCTTTCTTATTGCCTTAAGCAGCTTGAGTTAGGGGTATGACCCCCAACTTGCCTCTAAGATATTCATAGGCATCCTTGGGAAATGGTTTGGTGAAGATATTTTTAGTTTGCTCCTTTGTATGAATGTATTCCAACTTCACTTGTTTGTCTTCTACCAATTCTCTGACATAATGATACTTGATTGCAATATGCTTGGTTTTTACATGCATCACTGGATTTTTGGATATGTTTATAGCACTTGTATTATGACAATACAATATCACAGGTTTTGTTACTTCTTCTTTCATTCCATTCAATAGATGTCTGAGCCATAAACATTTGTGCAATTGACTGCAGCTGCCACATATTTTGACTCTGTAGTGGGCTGGGATATACATGTTTGTTTCTTGCTAGTCTAGGTAACCAACCTTTTGCCTAAAAATAATGCACCTCCACTTCTGCTTTTTCTGTCATCAATGTTTCCTCCCCAGTCTTCATCTGTATATGCATTGAGCTCAAATTTTCCATTCCTTTTGTAGTATAGACCAAAGTCATTAGTCCCTTTGAGATATCTCATTATTCTTTTTACAGCTATGAGATGATTTTCTTTAGGATTAGCAGAGAGCCTAGCCACTATTCCAACTGCTAATGCTATGTCTGGTCTACTATGTACAACATATTGTAATTTTCCAATCATGGATCTATATATTGTTTGATTGACTTCAGCTGACTCATCATTTTTGGATAGCTTATTTCTCGTTGCCATTGGTGTGTTGACTGGTTTGGATTCCTCCAATCCAAATGTTTTAATAATTTCTTTGATGTATTTTGATTGTGTAACAAATATTCCATGTTTGAGTTGATATACTTGCAATCCAACAAAAAATTTGATTTCTCCAAACATAGACATCTCAAATTCATGTTTCATTTTGTCAGCAAAGTCTTTGCAAAGTACTTCCTTACCTTCAAACACTATGTCATCCACAAATATTTCAGATACAATAATGTCTTTACCTTCTTCTGCTTTGATGTACATGTTGCTATTATCATCAGTTCTTTCAAATCTAATTTGCACTAGATACTTGTGAAGTCTCTCATATCATGCTCTAGGTGTTTGTTTCAAACCATAGAGTGCTTTATGTAACTTACACACCATATCCCTATTGTTTTCATCAACAAATCCTTCTGGTTGTTCAATGTAGACTTCTTCTTCTAGTATACCATTTAAGAAAGTGGATTTTACATCCATTTGATAGAATTTAAAATCTTTGTAGGCAGCATATGCAAGTAAAGTTCTTACTCCTTCCATTCTAGCAACAAGAGCGAATGTTTCTCCATAGTCTATTCCTTCTTGAGCATAACCCTTACATACTAGTCTAGCTTTGTTTCTGGTAATCTCACCATTCTCATCTAGTTTGTTTCTGAATACGCACTTGGTGCCAATCACATTCTTGTCAGTTGGTTTGGGAACCAAACTCCAGGTTTTATTTTT